>CM076584.1:1609860578-1610471095 GCA_034641835.2 Pinus albicaulis | reverse complement strand
TGAGAAGGCAAGGGAGGCGGGGGTGCTAATGCTGGAAGATCCGAAGCACTAGGCTGTGGATATGAATAATAAGTAGGCTAGGCAACATTGTGTTAAGTAGGTTGTGAAAAAGTAGGAGGCATGTTGTATCTTGGTGTTGTGACCAGCAACAACCCCCCTTTTTATTTAATATTAGTAACAATACTAAATAAATGGGGACCCTTAGTTAAAAAATCCAAAAAAAAATCAATTAGGATTTGTTTGCCTTTTCAAATAAAACTTTCTATCATAAACTTATAGAAATCCCTTAGAAAGAACATTAAGAAACACTTAAGTTTATGATAGATTATGATAAAATTGCTCTTTAAACAAAATAGCACATCCATAGCAAAATGGTATATATCTTTTATAAAAATGTGATTTTGCGATAATGCGATCCCAAAATATTATACAATAAACGTATTGGTCGCAGATCGCATAGCGCAGAAAACATAAGTGATTAATGAATACCTTTTGCACTATTTTCAATTTTGCGCTTTTGCGAGATTTGCGATGTGCGCTGTTGCGCAATTTCCGCTTTTGCGCTATTTTACATAACTGCGACGACTTCATTTTGCAATATTGCGATATTGCGACATTGTGATATTGCGATATTGCGCAGCAAATCGCAGATCGCAATGTCGCAGATTCATGTAGGCGCGTTGTCCAAAGGCAATCTTCCCATATATCAAATCTATTATGCGCTTTAATGATTAAATTAAATGATTGGATTGATTATTAATGGTAAATGAGATTGTGTTTAGATTGAAAGTTGTTTCACGATTAAAATATTATATTTCATCCGCTTTCACATTTAAAACAGTCTCATCACCTTTCTTATGCCATTACTCTCATTTACTCGTAAAACGCAGGCACGAAGGAGCAAACGTCTATACAAAGCTTTCACGAAACACTATGGGTAAGAAGGAGAAGAGCTCGAGTTTTGAAAACAGAGAAATGGCTTCGTTGTATGCAGACACCGCTTGTAATAAGGATGCCGGTATATCCACTTGGGAAGGAATGTATAATCTGTTAGAGGAAGAAAATCCTGTGGTGATGAAAGTTGTAGCTACAGCAGGTTCCAATAATACATTTGAGGCAACCCTTAGAGAACTGGCTTGTTCATTTCTGCATAGGATAGTGGCAATACCAAGGATTCTCCCATATATGAACATGGTAAAATGGGTACTAGACAGCACTGATATTTCAGACAGGCAATTTAAAAGTCCATCTGAAGAGCTAATCGGGTCATTCTCCACGGAAGACGTGAGGCTGATGTATAAGTTGCCGGAACCTCATGCGCCTTATAATAAGAAATTTATGAAAGAATTTGCCAGAGAACATGCAAATTTGTCAAAATGCACACAAGAATGGACCAAAAGAGATGAGCCATTGAAGAAAAATAAACACGGGTAGACAGTACCAAAAAAGGATGTTTTAGACGCTGTTCACAAGTTCAAACATCCAAGTGGGAAAATTGACACAGTTTCTACCACAAGATAAGGTATGTAAGTTTGCCAAAATTTATCCTCTATAGAGCTTTTAGAAGTTACTGAAGAAGCTGTTGGAGGTCAAAAGTTCTCAGAGAAACATAAAGCTCTTCTTGAGAAAAATCGGGAGTTGAAGAAGACTTGAAATAACTATAAGACAAAATGAGGAAACATTGACCAAATTCAAGGCACTTCATGCTGAGTAAGGAAAAAGATGTGGAGCGTGTTTGGCACAGAGGAAAATTACTGCGAAAGGTCAAATCGATAAAAAACGAAACTACTTTGGCTAAAGTATGATATGAGAAAATGGCAAAGAAAAATCAAGATAAAATTGCAAAATTAATAACAGAGCAATAAGCTCAAATAAAGGAAAATGCACAAATCAGAAGGGCAGAAAAGGCAGCAGAGGAGGTGGCTACAGCGGAAGCAAACACTCTCACTGATTGTGTAAATGATAATTTACACAAAGCTAATTTGATTGTTCAACTGCCCAGATATCTGCACTGCAAATCAACTGGCAAATGGTTGGAGGCAAAAGGCAGAAGAAAGAGCAAAATCCATCCAAGCACTGACAAGATTGAATTGGGACTCATACTGGATGTACCTCTATGAAGCTTTCACAACAAGACAATGCGCTTAATTGTATCATCAATGCTACATAGAAAATTTCTCCCACGCTGTCATCATTTCCTTTTCGTATAATGAATTCTAAGTCACAACTCAGATTTCAAAACTAGGTTAGATGCCCGCAAATTTAAAGAACAAGTTCATAGATAGTTAGATTTAGTTTTAATTTTACCGTATTCATAGCTTCAGGGAAAAGTAGAACATTATTGAACCCAATCCGAATGCACAAGACTAATTCAGATTAGTTAAGTATTTAAACCCTTCTCATGCATTTAGAGGTCCTTGGATCTTAATATTTTTGACTTGAGATTGCATTTCAGACTCCATTGTCTTATATATTTTTAAAAGATCACATCCAAGATTTTCAAAGTGAATGATCTTAAGGTTGCATTTTCACACACTTTGGAATTTGATTTTGCATCAGAGTTATTGGATTAGAGTATCACATTGCATTTGAAAGTCTTCAAGATGAATGAGGTATTTCTATCCTTTCACCGTTGATTTCTTTTGTCTTATGATATTCGCTTTAAAATTGCTATCATTTATATATATTTGTTTTCACAACGCTTCCTTTTATATATCATTTCTGAGTATAATTGAAACGTTATCTTTCATAAGTATATATAGATGGTATACAATGATGAATGCAATATGCTAATACAACTCTGTTTAATTTCTTAAACAGAGTTATCTTTATTTGTTTTTGCACATTTCAATTTAAATAATAATACATTTTCATGGTTATTGTTAAATTGGAACAATCTTAAGTTGTATTCACATATAATTACCCGGGTTAGTGTTAGAATTTCTTTACCAGTATTTAGTTTAAATTAGATAGTTTTATTTTAGTTAATTTAGTCCCATTTCCACCCATCCAAACCCATCCATTTAGTTATAAGGAAACTGTTCCTTTAAATCCAGTCGGAGCCACCATACCAAACGGAAAATGAGTTGTCTTAAGGTCCCGACCGGGTGGTTTTCCCCGATGTTTGAAGCAGAAATTTTCTAGGCTTCAACATTTTTGGCGCTAGAAGGAGGGCCTGAGCTATGAATGGCAAGTAAATATTTATCCACAAGCCATTCTGAGAGAAAAACACCCTCATTAACTTCTTCAATTTCTTCTGAAATTCAAAATCCTAGAGAAGAAATTGCAGAAAATATTCAGACACCCACTACCAAAATATCAAAACATTTAGACAATCAACATCCTGAGTCTCCCGAATTTCAATATTTAATTCATAAATTGAAAGGATTCTCATTATCTCTAGAAGAGTCTGAAATATCTGAAGGTAGTGTAACTTCAAAATTTGTTTCTTCAAAACCTCTTACTAGGCTTCAAAGTGAAAAACTTGGTATTTCTCCAAAAGAATTCCCTTTACCTAGTAGAGTCAAGACAAGAAAAAATCAATCGGAATCAGTAAGTGATATAAGTTCAACATCTAATATTCAAATACCTGTTTCCGAAATCCCTTCTCAACAAAGTACAGGAGTTTCCACATCATCTCCTCAATCATCATTAATCTCAACATCATCTATTCCAACAATTTCTATTCAAACACCACCAGTTTCTACTATCCCTCCGATAGTTGTTCCAATAATGGCACAGAGACCATGGTCTACTCTAGGAGCAGTCAACATGGCTACACCTTTACATGATTTACCAGACAATCCTGGAAAATGGCTTCCGAAATTTAGCCCAGATCTTAACATTCAAGCTGAAGAACATATCAATAACTTTATGCTGGCTATTAATTTGAATGGAGTCATACATGAAGATGTTGTAGTTAGATTATTCCCTTATACTCTCCAGGGAGTAGCAGGATCATGGTACTTTTCATTACCATCAGGATCCATAACAAGTTGGGACATTTTTGCAGATCATTTTTTGACCAAATTTGGAGATGACCGATCAATAGCAAGTTTACTCAATGACCTCTCAAATTTGAAGATAGAACCCAAGGAACCCATTAAAGAATTCAATGCTAGATTCAACAAACTCTTGAACAAAATTCACACAGATTCACAGCCCAATGAACAAGTCAGAATTGAATGGTACATAACTGCCTTACCCTCAAACATAGCAATTTTCGTGGACAGAGCTGCAAAGCCTACATTAGCTGAGAATATGAAAGAAGCTATTGCAGTGGAAAAACGAATTACTTCTCTGGAAAAGAAAAATGCTATCGAGGAAAGGAAATCAAGGAAAGTCAGCTTCAAAGATGATTCAAAGAAAAAGGCCAAAGATCCATACGACATGGAAGGTTTACAGAAAGTTCTCAAAACCATGTCAAATGAAATGGTTGAAATTAAAAAACAAGTGGCTGAAACTTCTACCAAGAAACCATTCCGAAATTTTAGAAGAAACCAAGTTGAATCTAAACCTCCTAATGCAATCTCTAATGCAGAATCAGAAGAAGAGGAAGAAGAAGAAGATATATCTATAGTATCAGATGAAGAAAATGAAAATGAAGAAATAGCTGAATTGAATGGAATGTGGGATTTTATTCTCCCTAATTCTGATAGTGAAGAAGCTATGCCTGAAAGTACTAGGAGTAAATCCACAGCGGAACCAGTGCAAACAGTTCCTAAAAAGAAAATTACAACTCCAAGTACCAAAGACAAATCCCCTGTAAAGAAAACTTCTCCATTACCTACTCAAAATCAACCATCCTCTTCTAATCCTCCTACATCAACAGCAAAGACTTTAGTAGTGTCAGATCCTATGGAATACAACATTGTCGAGGACATGAAAAAGATCAAAGCTAATATTTCCTTACATGAACTCAGCAAACTAAAACACCAGCAAAAGTTGTTATTGAAAGAATTAAATGCTACACCAATTGCTCCTTTACCAAGCGGTGTAGTTGCAAAAGCAGCGAGAGGAACTGGTAAGCCACCAGATAAGGTAGATGCTACCGATACTGTGCTCATTGGGGAAAAGTCAAATTCTCAAACTCCTCCTTTTCTTTTGACTTATGAGATGTACAATAAAAATCTGCACAATTGTTTGATTGATTCTGGAGCTTCCTCCAATATAATGCCTACTTCTGTCTGTGCTAAATTGAATATCGAACCACAGAAATTAGCAGTTCATATCGTTCAGTTGGATCGCTCTAAAGTCCAAGTGGTAGGAGAAATCAATTTAGTTACTATCAGATTAGCCTTCGATCCTAGGATTGTCCAAAGAATTGATATTTTTATTGCCGATATTCCTGAATTCTATGGATTAATCTTGAGCAGGGACTGGTCTGCGAAATTTAATGGTTATATCTCGACTGATTATTTGCATATGTGGCTTCCCTACAAAGGGAAACCAAATCAAATTAAAATTGAACGAGAAAAACATATGACGCACACTGTCACTGAATTCAAACAACCTAATGAGCCTATGGCATTCAACAACAATATTCTTGGAGGTTATTCTGCTGAATCATTTCTTGGGAACTTCGAAGCTCCTCAATCACCTTTTTCTGTAAATACTTTTGTTTCTCAGATAGAAATTTTTTCACAATCTGGTTCTTCCAGAATTGTAAATATTTCTGATGTAATTGTAGATAAGCCAATAGAAAAATCTTTATTTTGGTCGTTATATTTTGATGGATCGAAGTCTAGTGATGGAGCTGGAGCTGGATGCATCTTAATTGATCCAGATGGGGAGAAAACCATGCTGTCATGTAGGTTAGAATTTGAGTGTACTAAAAATACCGCAGAATATGAAGCCTTGGTTCAAGGACTTTATAAAGCTATAGGGTTAGATGTTAAATACTTGAAAGTCTTTAGTGATTCCGAAATTGTCATAAAACAAGTTAGGAATACTATTCATTGCCTTTCAGGACATCTTAAACACTATCAAACCCTAGTACAAGATCTCACCACTCATTTTTTAGCATTCGATATTTCTCCTATTCCTAGGAATCAAAATACATCAGCTGACTTGTTAGCTAATGTTGCATCTAAACTCCTACCTGCTGAAGATTGCAGTCCTGATAGGTTTTCTGTAGAATTGATTTTTCGTCCATCTGTCCCAGATAATGTTACAAATTGGAGAGTATTCTATCATGATCAAGATATTATAAATTTCATGACTTCAGAAAAATCATATGATGAGCAAATCATTGACGAAGATGATCATGATTTACAAATTGCTTCAAAAGGTAATGAAAACCCCATTCCGAAATCTGTTGTTAAATTAGAGGATTTATATGACATTAAAGACAGATTCAAGAAAGTCACTAATACTAAACTTCAAAGCTCTACCTTGAAGTTTGAATTAGTAAATCTTGGTTCTGATTCTAAACCTAAAAACGTTAACTTAGGACTCAATTTAACACCATAGGAAAGGAATGCGTTCATTAAACTTCTGAACAAGTATAAAAACGTTTTTGCTTGGAATTATGATGATTTAAAAACGTATGATACTTCGATTATTCAACATACAATTCCAATGCTTCCTGATATTAAACCTGTTCAACAGAAGTTGAGAAAGATCCATCCAAATCTCGAAAGTCAAATCAAATCAAAACTTAATAAAATTTTAAAAGCCAAAATCATTTTTCCAGTCAGGCACTCCAATTGGGTTTCCAATATGGTACCTGTAAGGAAGAAGAATGGTGATATAAGAATCTGTATTGATTTCAGAAATTTAAATAAGGCATGTTTAAAAGATAATTTCCCATTGCCAACTATGGAACAGATACTTCAAAAGGTAGCTGGTTCTGAACTTATGTCTTTTCTCGATGGATTTTCGGGCTATAATCAAGTTTTAGTTCATCCAGATGACAGATTGAAAACAACTTTCAGAACAAAATGAGGAACTTATGCTTATCAAAAAATGCCTTTTGGTCTAATAAATGTAGGAGCAACTTTTCAAAGGGCCATGGACATAGCATTTAAAGGTCTGATCAATAAATCAGTTGTTGTTTATCTTGATGACATAACAGTATTTTCAAAAAAGAGAGCCAATCATCTACATGATTTAAAGCAAATATTTGAAAGATGTAGAAGGTTTGGTATTTTCTTAAATCCAAAGAAATCTTTCTTTGCTTTGGATGAAGGAAAACTCTTAGGATTTGTTGTGTCAAAAGATGGTATATATATTGATCCAGATAGAGTGAAAGAAATTTCTGATATTTCTTTACCTCATAACAAAAATTCCATGCAATCATTTCTTGGACAGATCAATTTTGTTAAAAGATTTATTCCTGATTTTTCTTTTATTGTTTTACCTATGCAAAATATGATCAAGAAGAATTCAATATTCAAATGGACGCATAAAGAAAAAGAAGCTTTTGAGGCAATCAAACAAGCAATCATTAATGCACCAGCATTGAATACCCCGGATTTTTCTAAAGATTTTACTTTGTATACTCTGGCCACTGAAACATCCTATGCAGTAGTTTTAACATAACTCAATGATCAAGAAATCGAAGCACCTATTTCTTTCTTAAGCTCGAATCTGCAAGGAGCTGAGCTTAATTATTCTGATGTTGAAAAACAAGCCTTTGTTGTGTTTAAATCAATCAAACATTTCAGACCTTTTCTCTTGAAAACACATACAAAAATCATTGTCCCATTCTCTGCAGTGAGGCAATTATTAATTCAAAAAGAAGTAGAAGAAAAGAGAGCTAACTGGGTAACAGCCTTGCAAGAATATGATATTGATATTAAACCAACTAAGATTGTTAGAGGACAAGGTTTTTGCAGATTATTGGCAGGAGCTCATAACATACCAGAAAATCAAGATTCAAATCAAGATATTCAAGTAAGTCAGATAAATGTTACAGATTCTGGATCTCAGTATGTTGATCTTATCTATTACTTGAAAAATGGGTATGCTCCTTCTAATCTCAGCTATAAGAGTAAACGCGCTTTAAGGTTAAAGGCTATTAAATATGAGATCATTGATAATGTGTTATTTAAAAAAAATTATGATTCAATTTTATTAAGATGTCTTGAAAAGACTGACGCTGAAAAGGTTTTGCAGGAATTGCATGATGGACCAGCAGGAGGTCATTTTGGAGGTGATACCACAACTCACAAAATAATTCGTGCTGGGTATTATTGGCCTACCCTTTTTAAAGATACGCATGATTACGTAAGGAAGTGCCAAATTTGTCAAACTGCAAGTGGAAGACAAAGGAAACCAGCTTTTCCTTTGCAACCAGTGACTATTGAGCAACCATTCGAACAATGGGGGCTTGACATTATTGGTGAGATAGTTCCTCATTCTTCCAAACAACACAAGTACATCCTTACTTCAACTGATTACTTTACAAAATGGGTAGAGGCAATCCCGTTGAAGGTAGCCAATTCTGATGTAATTATTGATTTCATAGATCAATTCATCATAACCAGGTTTGGTGTACCTCAAGCTCCTGTCTTTGATAATGCATCTTACTTCTCTGGAAATAGTTTAATAGAATTTGTGGTCAAAAGAGGTTTTAAATTAAAATATTCAGCAAATTATTATCCACAAGGTAATGGTTTCGCTGAATCCACTAATAAAAACCTTATCAAAATTATTAAAAGGACCGTTGATCAAAATCAAAAGAATTGGCACAAATATTTAATCTTTGCGTTATGGGCTGATCGTATCACTGAAAAAACTTCAATAGGGACTTCACCTTTCAATCTGGTTTATGGAAAAGAAGCTGTGATACCATCAAATTTAACTCTTCCATCATTAGCCCTAGTACAATTTATTGAAGAAAATCCTTGTTCATCCATTCAATTGAGATATGATCAAATCCTTAAACTAGAAGAAGATAGGAATAAAGCAAAAATTACTCATGAAAAACATCAATAGCTTGTAAAATCTTCTTTTGATGCAAGTTCTACCGGCTCAAAAATTTTGTCAATTGGTGATCTTGTTCTGAAATGGGATAAAGCACACGAAGAAAAAGGTAAACATACCAAATTTCAGAAAATGTGGCTTGGACCATTTCAGATCATTGAGAAGATAGGCTCAAATACATTCATACTCCAAGATCTAATGACAAATAGAGAACTTTCCTCAGAAATTGGTCATCTTTAATAAAATTTTTTGTTATAAGATAAACTTCTCTTAACTCATTACCATTCCTTTCGCACTTTGATTTGCTTTCGCTTAAAGAAGTTCTTAATAAGTCCCATTGATCCAGCTACTTATTGTAAATTTTTCTTAAAATATTATAAATATTTATTTTGTAATAAGAATTTCTTTTAAAGAATATCTAAAATTTTTTAATATTAAATACACATGTTAAACTTTAGTAACATTTATTTCAATCATTGTTGATCTTTTAAAATTTGAGAAGAATGCAATCATCATATAAGTTTGGATAAGTGTAGAAGGTTATTCAGTAAAGATTTGTTAACCTAAAAACTTCCTAAAATTGTCATCCATTGATTCTTAAGGATAAAACTATTTACCCCATCCATTTAAGTTGTGATTTTTTAGAATGTAATTCTAAGAAATTTGAAAATTTAAAGAGATAAGAGGTCTCATTATGAGTCGACTTACCATGTTCATAAGGAGTAATAAAACTGACATTACCAATACTGCATACCAAAACAGGGTAATGGCTTATAAATATAAGACAAGGGGTCTCATCACGAGCCAGCTTGTTCAGTTTAATTATAACTAGTGAATGGAATTTTTATTAACTCGCTACCAAACCAGAACAATGGCTCTTAAAACAAAAAATAAGTAAAAGACAAAAACATGAGATAATAAGTCTTATGAATTTATCTTTTAAAAAGTCATAATTTTAGTTGGATGGGACAATGAATGGTTAATGGTTTAAAGGTAACCCTGTCGAGACTATGAACGTTTGCTGGCAACAGAGGCAATACCTATGGCAATAGAGTATATTATAAAACCAAAACTTGGAGAGATCCACTTACTTCATTATTAACACCAATCAAAGCTTGAGATAACCCAAAATGTTTTTATTCTTAAGGAATTATAAAGAAATTATGAAATGATTTTTATTTCTTTTTCATAGTTACATTTTATTTGAATTATCCTAAGATAGTTTTCATTATCTTTAAAAACCTTTACTTACTAAAGATAGAATGTTCATTTTATTTTTTCAGAGATAACTGTTTCTTTCAGTGAATCGCCAATTGTTGTGACTAGCAACAACCCCCCTTTTTATTTAATATTAGTAATAATACTAAATAAATGGGGACCCTTAGTTAAAAAATCCAAAAAATCAATTAGGATTTGTTTGCCTTTTCAAATAAAACTTTCTATCATAAACTTATAGAAATCCCTTAGAAAGAACATTAAGAAACACTTAAGTTTATGATAGATTACGATAAAATTGCTCTTTAAACAAAATAGCGCATCCATAGCAAAATGGTATATATCTTTTATAAAACTGAAAATGCGATTTTACGATAATGCGATCCCAAAAGCTTGTACAATAAACGTATTGGTCGCAGATCGTATAGCACAGAAAACAGAAGTGATTAATGAATAACTTTTGCACTATTTTCAATTTTGCGCTTTTGCGAGATTTGCAATGTGCGCATTTGCGCTATTGCGCAATTTCTGCTTTTGCGCTATTTTACATAACTGCGACGACTTCATTTTTCAATATTGCGATATTGCGACATTGCGATATTGCGATATTGCGCAGCAAATCGCAGATCGCAATGTCGCAGATTCATGTAGGCGCGTTGTCCAAAGGCAATCTTCCCATATATAAAATCTGTTATGCGCTTTAATGATTAAATTAAATGATTGGATTGATTATTAATGGTAAATGAGATTGTGTTTGGATTGAAAGTCGTTTCACAATTAAAATATTATATGTCATCCGCTTTCACATTTAAAATAGTCTCATCACCTTTCTTATGTCATTACTCTCATTTACTCGTAAAACACAGGCACGAAGGAGTAAATGTCTATACAAAGCTTTCACGAAACACTATGGGTAAGAAGGAGAAGAGCTCGAGTTCTGAAAACAGAGAAATGGCTTCGCTGTATGCAGACACCGCTTGTAATAAGGATGCCGGTATATCCACTTGGGAAGGAATGTATAATCTGTTAGAGGAATAAAATCCTGTGGTGATGAAAGTTGTAGCTACAACAGGTTCCAATAATACGTCTGAGGTAACCCTTAGAGAACTGGCTTGTTCATTTCTGCATAGGATAGCGGCAAGACCAAGGATTCTCCCATATACGAACATGGTAAAATGGGTACTGGACAGCACTGATATTTCAGACAGGCAATTTAAAACTTCATCCGAAGAGCTAATCGGGTCATTCTCCACGGAAGACGTGAGGCTGATGTATAAATTTCCAGAACCTCATGCGCCTTATAATAAGCAAGTTATGAAAGAATTTGCCAGAGAACATGCAAATTTGTCAGAATGCACACAAGAATGGACCAAAAGAGATGAGCCATTGAAGAAAAATAAACACGGGTGGACAGTACCAAAAAAGGATGCTTTAGACGTTGTTCACAAGTTCAAACATCCAAGTGGGAAAATTGACGCAGTTTCTACCACAAGATAAGGTATGTAAGTTTGCCAAAATTTATCCTCTATAGAGCTTTTAGAAGTTACTGAAGAAGCTGTTGGAGGTCAAAAGTTCTCAAAGAAACATAAAGCTCTTTTTGAGAAAAATCGGGAGTTGAAGAAGACTTGAAATAACTATAAGACAAAATGAGGAAACATTCACCAAATTCAAGGCACTTCATGCTGAGTAAGGAAAAAGATGGGGAGCATGTTCGGCACAGAGGAAAATTACTGCGAAAGGTCAAAACGATAAAAAACGAAACTACTTTGGCTAAAGTATGATATGAGAAAATGGCGAAGCAAAATCAAGATAAAATTGCAAAATTAATAACAGAGCAATAAGCTCAAATAAAGGAAAATGCACAAATCAGAAGGGCAGAAAAGGCAGCAGAGGAGGCGGCTACAGCGGCAAACATTCTTACTGATTGTGTAAATGAAAATTTACACAAAGCTAATTTGATTCCTGAAACTGTTCCAGGATATCTCCCACAGGCAAATCAACTGCAAACAGAATGGAGGCAAAAGGCAAAAGAAAGAGAAAAATCTATCCAAGGGCTGACAAGATTGAATTGGGACTCATACTGGATGTACTTGGTGAAGCCATACAGTCAGCACAGTGCGCTTAATTGTATCATCAATGCTACAGAGAATACTGCTCCTACGCTTGCCGACTCTGTCTTTTCAGGACAGTTGAATTCTGAAGTCGGTCAACCGCATCTTCTCAAAACTATGCTAGATGCCTGTAAGTTTAAAGAACAAGTTCATAGATAGTTAGATTTAGTTTTAATTTTACTGTATTTTAGCCTAGGAAAAGGACGGTCATTGAACCGAATCCTTAATTTTTGTAATAAGACTATTTTTAGATTTAGTTAAGTAGTATTTAAACCCTTCTCATGCATTTAGAGAGGGGTCCTGGATCTTAATATTTTTGACTTGGAGATTGCATTTTTGTACTCCATTGTCTTATATATTTTTAAAAAGGATCACATCTGGTGATTTTCATGTGGAATTATCTTTGAAGTGTTGCATTTATGTACCTTGGAATTTGATTTTGCATCAGAGTTACTGGATTAGAGTATCACATTGCATTTGAAAGTCTTCAAGATGAATGAGGTATTTCTATCCTTTCACTGTTGATTTCTTTTGTCTTATGATATTCGCTTTAAAATTGCTATCATTTATATATATATTTTTTCACAACGCTTCCTTTTATATATCATTTATGAGTATAATTGAAACGTTATCTTTCATAAGTGTATATAGATGGTATACATTGATGAATGAAATATGTTAATAAAACTCTGTTTAATTTCTTAAATAGAGTTATCTTTATTTGTTTCTGCACATTTCAATTTAAATAATAATACATTTTCATGGTTATTGTTAAATTGGAACAATCTTAAGTTGTATTCACATATAATTACCCGGGTTAGTGTTAGAATTTCTTTACCAGTATTTAGTTTAAATTAGATAGTTTTATTTCAGTTAATTTAGTCCCATTTCCACCTATCCAAACCCATCCATTTAGTTATAAGGAAACTGGTCCTTTAAATCCAGTCAGAGCCACCATACCAAACGGAAAAGGAGCTATCTTAAGGTCCAGACCGGGTGGTTTTCCCCGATGTTTGAAGCAGAGATTTTCTAGGCTTCAACAGGTTCCCACATGTTAAGTCATTTGGAACCCCTTGTAAAGATGCAAGGGCCTCTCTAGTGGAAGCAATGGCTCCCCTTTCACCTCCATGTGGTGATGGATCTTCTCCCTCCATCCTCCTTGCAGCAAATGTGGGAAAGAGGTTGCGCTATGGATCTGCATGTGTGGTTGAATGCTCACACCCATCATGAGAATAGTTAGGGCTTGTTTCAAACCCTTCTAGAAATCTTCTACACTCCCCCCCCTCCATCTCCTTGAGATCTTCTTTAATGCCTTCCAAGGTTTGGATAAGAAGCAGGGAGATCTCCTCTTCCGTCATTCCTCCTTCTCCTCTTTCTCAAAACAAGAAAGTAGGCATGTCACAACATTTTAGATCAGATTGTGTGGCTGAATTCTCACACACAGCATAAGAATTACTGGGGCTTTCTTCATAAGAAGAACTCCTTGAGGGATTTGCATGTCTTCCCCTCCTCATTCCCCTGATTTCTTCCTTCAATTCATGCATGACTTGAGAGAGAGTGTTGGGAAAAATATCCTCTTTGTCCTCTGTGTAATATTTCTTCAGTCTTCTTCTTTATTCTTCTGATGGCTAGATCTCACAGGCTAAGCCATAGATCACGCTCTGATACCACTGTAATATTCCAAATCTGGAACAGCTAACAAGGCATGACTGGAAAACGAATTTTCCAAGAATTGATGCTACATAAATGAAAAAAAACACTTGGATCCCTTAGATCTGAGTATCTAAGTCCTAAATCCAAGAGGTTATCAAAAGAAATCCTTCTAGGTGGGCAAAACAGGCCTCCCACACGTAGTATGGCTTGATAAATGCCCAATGAGGGACTGCATCAATGGATAAAAACAGAAATGGATATGTAGCATCAAATAAAATCATAGGACATGTTAAAAACACATATCCATCAATCCAAGCTACAACATCAAACTGTACTTCATTTTATGAGCCAAAAGTGAGGGAAAAACAACGATTTATGCCCTAAAAAGGTAAATTTCAGAGATGAGCGTAAAAATAAGGGAAAGTGATGGTGGTATCTCGTATCTTAGGTCATGTGGGACTCACATACCAAATTTAAGAAAAAAAAATGACTCTAGCTATGTTAAACAGATCTCCCACTCTCGATATGGCCTAAAAGTTCCCAATCCCCATGACTTGGCTAATGAAAAATTTACTGAAGCACAGGAAGCGTGATTTTATGAAGGTGATGGATAAAATATGGTATGGAAATCAGTAAATCATATCTATATCATGGTTTATACAATTTACAATAGGTAAACAGAAGAATCACATGAAGAAACCCTCAAGATTGAGGTGCTGCAACAACAAAATGAGACTGCAAAGCTTGAAAACGTTATTTTATAGGCTGAAGCAGCTGAATATTACATTTCAGATCTATAATAGATATATGTACAAAATAATAGATCTATATCAGATCTTTACACTAGATGAGTTCCTCTACAAATTCCCCTTGGGGTTTTGATGAAATCATGAATGTACAGGAGTAGATTTTAGATCTAGAATTACAGTTCTGCAGCAATATTTAGGAATTATGCAGTAAATAAATACATAAGTAAATCATATCTAAAACAAAAATGGATTGGTTGGCCAATCTATGGATCACCACAGTGAAAAGGAGAATCCTATCACCGGAGATCTCTCCTCCAAAAAGCAGTCAAAACACCCTGCAACTTCCCTCTTGCTGATAACGCATTTATGGGAGATAAAATGTGTTGTTAGCTTCAGTAATGAGTAGGCCTGATGCCTTGATCTGAAATTGCAGCTCCAATACACTCTTCCAGGAGGTTAAAAGACACACTCACTGAGAAGAGGCACTAGATTTGCCTAGATATGGATAGATCTAGCTTCCAATGCCGCAGCTTGCAAAAAAAATCAAACCCTCAACAGGATCTGAATTGTGGTTGAAAGATGAAGCTTGGCCCAAAGCCTGATAGTGGACAAGATAGGACAAGTATCCTCTAAGAGCTCCTCAAGGAAGGAGGTGGGATTCCCGACCAGGAACACCCAAGTGATAAACAACACTATTCTTAGCCAAACAGCTAGAGAATGACGAATGTCTAAACATACATCACTTTTAATATCAAATAATCAACCCTCTCCTTGGTGTCCTCCTCCTCCTTTTATAATTTGGAAATCTTGTCAAACCCTAAACCACCTTGATGATTTAGCCTCATTCACATGAGTGAACTCCAACATGAACTGTGTTGTGCCTTTAGGAGATACATTGCATGTAGACAGTGCTGTGGATTTGGTCCTGTTGACCCAGTCAATTGGCCCAGCCTTGGTCACACTTAAGTGTGTTTATGAAAGTAGCTCAGATTTATCTTGTTTCACATTGAGCATTGATTTATTTTGATGATTAGGAGTTATTATTGGTCCTCCTTTACAATTTTATTCATAAGCATGAAAAAAAAAACAAAATTGAATATTCCTATTAGCTTGGGCTAATTATGAATATTACATGCCGTGTGAGGATGCCCAAGGAAACGTGTTTTGTTCGGGTCGTGTGAGGGTGGTCGTATAAAAAATTCTAAGTCGTGACCACCCATGTGCCTTGTGCACGTTAATGCGCCCTATTTTCCAATTGGCACTCCTTTTTGCCTTCTTTTGGGCAGGTCGTGTTGTGCCGTGTGAGGGTGCCTAAGGAAACACGTTCGGGTCGGGTTGGGTCGATCCTTGTGAGGGAGGCCATTTAAAAAATGATAAGTTGTGACTGCCCCTATCCCTTAATGTGCACCTTTGTACGACCCGTTTGTCATTTTCTCCCTTGTGCCTTTGTTTGGGTGGGTCGGGTCGTATCGTGTAAGGGCGCCCAAGGAAACGCGTTTGGGTCGTGTTTGTGGAAAATTGTAAGTTTTACATATTAAATAATTTATATACACCTTAATAACTTATTTATTTATATTCAATTTTTAATTTAATATTTTATACAATTTTTTTTACATATTATTATTTTTTTTTATTTTTAATTTTAATTCCAACTCCCACCTCAAAAAAATTTCACCTATTCACCCAACTTCCTTATTCCTTCCTATAAAAAATACACCCTTAAAATCACTATTCTAAACGCGATGTCAATGTTCTACATGCAGACTCGAGTTGAACCCAACTCAACCCTATCGAATTGCCTGATGCACTGCGGAACCCGACTCGCCCTAAAAGCTGAACGATGAACGCCCATTCCCTCGCACACCTTGATGTTTCTTTAGTTCTTCCCCACTACTGCTTGAAGCCATTGGTCCAAGATTAAAATAAGAGGGAGTTTTAGGAGTTGGATTGATGTGAATAGCTTTTCATGACCGAATATTTTGAAGATTTAGCGTATTCATTATGACCGAAGTAAATTTTTCAGTATTCGACCCCTGTGGAAAGGCCATCTAAGGTAAGCCCTAATTTAAACTTGCATTTCTACAGTGAGATTTTATTCAAGTTGATTAGAGAACCGTGGCAGAGATATTGTTGAAGTTTTGAAGCCAAAACCTAATATTGTCAGTAAAATTTCTTTGAAGATTTCAACTAGAAAATATGTCGCAAATCTTTTGTATTTTTCCTTCTGGAGCAGAGCTACTTATGTATAATCTCTTGTTGTATCCAAGATCTGTAACAGAAGAAATAGGGATTATTACAGACCTACACATTGTTTTCTCTCTAAGAAGGTTGGTTGATTAGTAAGCAAGCGAAATTATGATCTGTTGGTGTGATCGATCACTGCAGCATTTATAAGTTGTATGGGCAGTGTGAAATGCGGATTGATTTAGGATTCTTGATTGATTGAAGAAAGTTTTGTGATAGTTGTTGTTGTGTCGTGCTACAGATATAAGAAGTCTGTATATAAGCAATTCAATTCCCCTCTCCAACCTAACTCAAAGGTCGAGCCCTCTCCCTATCAACTGAGTATCATGAAGTGGGAACGGTTCCGCCTACTTGTTACATCTTCTATCTTAATGGGATGGTGGTGGAATTGCAACTAAATTGATCTTATAGGCTCCTTGTCCTATAAACAGGTTAGTTGAAAAGAAAGAAGCTGATGGGTGTGTGACAGAATTTGGCAAAGAAAACTAATCGGCTTCTCTGACATTGCAGATATGTGATGCAAAAAACGGTGAGTTTATAGAGCTGTATGGTCAAATTTTGAAATGGTTTAGTCAAAATAATTTTAGGCTTTTTTGTTTCATGTCCTATGTTAAATTGTTTTAACTTTTTCTTTCTTTTAACAGAAAAAAACCACGCTATTAAAGAAATGGGATAATGATTTTAGAGAAATGGACCCTAAGAAACATAGTGTTTCTTGGAAAAATGGTTGTGGCCCTAGAAATGGAAATGGTGGTAGAAAATGGTGTTTTCTGTCCTTATCTGTTTTTAGAATGTTTTATTGCAGGAGCTCCCATAATGAATGCACATATTTTGTATGAACATATTGATTTCTCCCAGTAGTCATAGGAAGTAATATGTAGTTGAGTACCTAGCATGTCGATAAGAATCTGTCACACTGATCAGTAATGTCATTCCTAAATTTCATTCCTAAATCAACTATTCATATTATGACTGCCAGGAACTCTTACTGGATGAAAGAGATGCGCATATGGAAACCCACACCTAAAGGCTACATTGAACAAGTTTTGAATATATAAATATGGGATTTTGAGCTTAGGTATGAAAAATATTAGGTACATTATGAGTGGAATAGCCAACTGAATGTGAGGAAGGCACTTCCCATGAAAAAATGTAGAATGAGATGAGTCAGATCATCACATTTTTCTCTAATGATGCACATGATATTTTTCATGTGAAACATCATCACAATTTGATGTTTCTATATTTAAATGGTGGTCGTTACAGTTTTAGGTTTGAGCTGCCCCTTAAACAAGTGTTATTGCTGAGAGGTAAGATTTTGAATCAACAGAAAAAGGTTATTAAGAAAAAATGAAGCCAAATGATTAAAATTTTAATATGATATATAGGCATAATACTATATATTGACATCATCCACAATGTTATCTATTCTCCACAACATTAAATTGATGTTGGGATAATTTTTCACTGTAGCCTACTTGTGGAGTACAACTGAAGAAAAATGAAGCCCTACATGATCCAGGACTCATAACACAAGTCCATCCAAACATGTTCTAGTGGCAAGTTTGAACATGACAACAATGATGAACAAGTTTAAAAACTGGTGGACTCAATACATGTGCTAATGTAGTTCTCATTTTCCATAATGAAAACAATTTATGAGATCTAAAAGAGATGATGCATGAATTTATACATAGCAAGATGTGGCTAGACTAAACTGAGAATTATCTTGATCTTCAAAGATGAAATTTAATGCTGAAAATAATCAACTTAAAATTGTATATAATAATCATTTGAGTTGTCTCTTTAGGTCATTTTATTGCTGAGCTAAAAAAACAAGTATTGTTTGATGTGTCTGTTCACAATTTGTATCTATCTCAGTAACCACAAATTAAAACCTTGTTACTCAGTGAAATTCTGGTTTGGTCCTTTGGATTAGTTTTAGACCTTGAATTTCATCATGAGAACTTTGGATTACTTCAGTTTTGTCACATATGCTTGACCTCTTGCACAAAATATTTTGAGGAGGAGAAATTTTGCACAATTAACTCTTACTCAATTATCCTTATAGTGGGTTCATTCAATTTCACTTTCAACGCAACCATGGTTTCAATCATTTTACTTATGATACTCCATAGCTATAAAAATATAGGGGGAGAAAAATATTTACAACATTGTCTAGTCACTGAACTGTGTTTTACTGCCAAACTTGTGATTCAGTTAGGTGCCAACACATTGTCACAAACCTTCACTACTGAAACCCATGTTGTATACGATTCTCGAATTTGTTATTTAAAAACCCTATCATAAATAAAAATAAAATAATTCCCATTATAGCAGAAAGCACAGACTCAGACCATTTAACATTAAATAAAAAAAGAATCTTGAAAACGAAGGACAATGATATAAACTCACTCAGCAGGGGTTTAGTAAGGAAGAAGTTTGTTTGTGAACATTGTCAAGGCTTTTTTCTTTATAAATTAAGAATATTCAACATCCCAATTCCCAACTAACAAGTAGAATGAAAACCAAGAACTAGCAGTGTCTAAAGAGAAATACAAAAATAGTAATCCCTTAAGCGAGAAAAGTTCTGAAAGTTTGGAATCAAGGGGAAAATTTAATCATCCTGAAGTGTGATTCTTATTGGGCCTAGGATATGCCCAAAATTTAATATCAGGAGACATGGTAAATGGTTGATATTCAAGTCACAAAAGCACCACATTTCTATTAAGTAGAATCATGGGACGGAAAAGTAATACACTGTAAAATCTTAACTCACCAAACAATTCCATAAACAGTCTCAAAATATAGGTTCTTCAGAAAAGATGGAGTATTTGGTGCATATAGTATTGGTTTTCTATTGTATAGGCATGCTTTCATGTTTTTAAATTTTATATTGTGTAAATGTTGCAAGTT
Source organism: Pinus albicaulis (assembly GCA_034641835.2). Classification (NCBI taxonomy): domain Eukaryota; kingdom Viridiplantae; phylum Streptophyta; class Pinopsida; order Pinales; family Pinaceae; genus Pinus; species Pinus albicaulis. Next base: position 1,610,451,279 of record CM076584.1, on the reverse strand, counting down.
TCTCATAATTTTATCTACAAAATTTGTAGCTGATGGTATATTTGCATTTTCTGTACTATTGTGGGGTGTTGTATTTTTCCTAGGGGCACTCCTACAATTAGTATCATTGATTGAACTTCATTGAAGCAAGGTTCTAGAAGTTTTAAGTGCAGTTCACTCAGAACCCTAACATGGGTTTCTTTGCCCAACTGCCCAAAAACCTGACCTGAGTTGACCTGACCCGCCCGACCTGACCCACCCCGACTCGATGGTAATGTCATTCCTAAATTAGCTATTCATATTATGACTTCCATGAACTCTTACTAGATGAATGGGATGTGCATATGGAAACCCACACTTAAAGGCTGTAGTGGAAAATTTTTGAATATATAAATATGGGATTTTGTGCTTAGGTATGAAAAATATTGGGGACATTATCAGTGGAATAGCCACCTGAATGTGAAGAAGGAACTTCCCATGAAACAATGTAGAATGAGATGAGTCAGATCATCACATTTTTCTCTGATGATACACATGCTCTTTTTCATGTGAAACATCATCACAATTCGATGTTTCTATATTGAAATGGTGGTCGATGTAGCTTTAGTTTTGAGTTGCCCCTTAAACAAGTGTTACTGCTGAGAGATAAGATTCTGAATCAATAGAAAAAGGTTATTAAGAAACAATGAAGACAATGATTAAAATTTTAATATGATATACTGGCATAATACTAGATATTAACACCATCCACAACATTATTTATTCTCTACAACATTACACTAAAGTTGGGATAATTTTGCATTGTATCCTAGTTCTGGAGTACACCTGAAGCACAATGGAGCCCTACATGATCCAGGACTCATAAAAAAATTCCATCCAAGCACGTTCTAGTGGCAAGTTTGAACATGGAAACAATGATGAAGAGGTTCAAAAATAGGTGGACTCAATACATGTGCTAGTGTAGTTCTCATTTTCCATGAGGAAAATCATTTATGAGCTATAAAATAGATGATATATAAATTTTTACATAGCAAGCTTTGGCTAGACTAAATCGAGACTTATCTTGATCTTCAAATGCTGACAACAATAAACTTTAAATTGTATATAATAATCATTTGAGTTGTCTCTTCAAGTCGTTTTCTTGTTGAGTTGACAAAATAAGTATTTTCTGATCTGGAAGCAAGTAAATATTAGGTTGGTTTTTCTTCCAAAGAACAATCCTTTAATGCCTTTCTGAGGAACATATCCGTAAAAAATTTTATGTATCTGCATGGAAACTCTAAATTTATCATTATATGTTAACGATTGCATATATTTTAGGATAATTTCATGCTTTTTCCTAGTACATCTTTATTTTATTCCTCTCTCTGTCTTCACCTAGGCCCTCTCAGCCCTGGGCATCTACCATATGACATCTTCATATAGTATATTGGTTCCATGCAGTGGTGGATTTAGAGGTAGATACTTATTCTTCCTCACTCTCTACCTTCCGATATCACCTCACATACATCTAATATATTTTTATTAAACTCGTAAATGGAACAATATTATGGCTAAAAAGAACAACTCCTTGCTAAATAAAAATACTTCAGATTTGGCTCCTTACCCAAAATAGAAGAATGTGGGAAAATGCAATTGGGTCTACAAGACCAGGGTCACTTCAGATGGTGTTATGAGGATATATAAGGCTCAATTTCTAACAAATGGATTCATGCAACAGGAAGGCATTGACTACAATTAGATATTTTCTTCTATTTCCAAGATGAATTCTATCAGGGTTGTTGTCTCTCCTCCTACTAGTTTTGGTTGGGAGGTAAATAAAATGAATGTGAAGAGGAGTGCCTTCTTACATGGAGACCTTTTACAAGGTATAAAACTATAGCAATATAACTGTGGTTTAATACTATGAGATCTCTTTAATTTATCAATCTAGGTGCATTAGCTCTGAGATAATGCACACTATATATGCAAGGACAATTACTCCAACCACTGAGATGTGCTAAGTTAACTACTATGAAATAATATGTACTCTAATATGCCACAACTGAAAGCATATAAATATTCCTTAGAATTAAGAACCAACACAATTATTCATTAAATGTTCGTTGGAGAATTCATTACATGGCAATCCATTCAAAGAAAATCACAATTATACCCTAACCATTCTTTCAATAATCACTCAAATTGAAAATTTTCATGAATTAAAATAGCATTATAAGCCAAACCATACCTATTAATTCAACATTGGTGAAATTAAACAGTGTTGAGGAAATCGAAATCATTGGAGGACTAAAAATAATATATGAGTAGCTGAATGTAAACAACATAAGAAACCACTCTGGAAAATGAAATCACACAACACAATGTGACATGAACATTGAAAAAATATGCAATGCATACATTCATGACCTTACCTCCTTGAATGAGCCCTTCCACAAAGAATGGTGAATCGCTTAATAAAAAAAATAACTCAAATATACTATGGAAGTTCTTTCATTAATTAAGAAACTAGAATTACAAATACTGTGTAGCTTATAGCTCAACTACTGCTAGACTGGAACAAAAGCTAACCTAAATCAAGCTGTCTATACACCTATAAATAGTGGGAAGTTCTTGAATCCCTCAAATAGATCCCAGGGAATCCCAAGACTTCCCTCAACTATATTTTCATAAAGAATCACATAATATCTCTTGTTGGTTACAAGAAGTGGTGGGTAGTTGATTAACCCTCTCTTGAACTCCATTATGCTAATTTCTCCTACGAATCTGGTTTAATTAAGAATTTTGTAAGTTGTTATGTTGCATTACAGAGTTTGACATAATTTGAAAATTTTCTTCTCGGGCTATGGAGTTGAAGAGAACACTTCAGCCTATGTTGGTTAAGGAAAGTTCTAACTTAACATGATTTTGATCATTCTTAGTTTTGATGAGTAAAGAAAACTCCGCAACTCTCATGAGAAGGACTATGTAGTAGATCATAAGTTCTCACAAAGACAATGAAAATCATTGTTAATCATTCTGCAACATATCTGTTTAACACATTTATATCAAATAACACATGAAACCCAAGTATTCCATCATAGTTCCATCATTTTGATCATTCTTCTGTTTTTTGGTATAGTAAATGGAACAATATTATGGCTAAAAGGCACAACTGCTTGTTGAAGAAAAATGCTTCAGAGTTGGCTCCTTACCCAAAACAAAATAATGTGGGAAAATTCGACTGGGTCTAAAAGACCAGGGTCACTTCAGATGGTGTTAAGAATAGAATGCAAATCAAAGCACATGAAGAAGCCTTTTGAAATTTGTGATCCATACAGTAATCCACAGGCACAAGAATTAATACAGCTATTTCCACATCCAGAATGAGCAGTCCATGGCTATCCCTCCAAGAGTGGAGAAGGATGGATTGGTGACCATAGAACCTGAGAGCTAGATCTTGGAGGCCTCTCCAGCTGATTATACTTCTATCAGGTAATTACTTTGTTTTATTGTACCAGTAGGTTTTGTTTGAAGTGTCAATCACTATTATTTCTTACCACCACTTAATTAAGTCCACTTTTACTAGCCATTTACATGTTGGCTTCTATTTTTTTCTTAAAGCAGATCCAAGTTAAATGCTCTATATTTGACTTATAAATGCTTTTATGGGTGTGGTGTTACAGGATCGAGGGATGAAACCTAAAAGGAGAATATGGTATTTGATTAATGTTGGCACTGAAATATATGTGACTGACAAGGTTGAAACCGCAAAATGGACTGTTAGTGACTTTGATGTTGCTATTCCAGTGGAAAATAAAGACTAAGAATTAGTAAACATCATGAAGATGAGGAATTCTGTAGTAATAAATCCAACAGACCTCTGGACTGAATCAAACGATTTCATTCAGTCATTACTATGGGCAAGAGTAATGAAGTGAAGATCTTGATAGTTGAGATATTCCTTCCAGTCTTCCTATGAATATGGATGAAGCTATACTCTAGTAGAGAAGCCAAGGGGGGCTTAAAAAACTCTACACAAAGATCATTCGAGGTAAAAAACTCATTTTTTTCTTTAGGTAACTAAGTTATTTCATAAGCATCTCCTAATGTAAGTTCAAAACATGTTCCTAAGTCCATGACCCGACTAGTGAGTTTGGTCTTTCCATAGCCCCGATCCATATCACGAACCATCTGAAGTGACCCATTACCTCTTTAGTTTGGGTTGGTCAAATTGGGTGCTAGTTACCACCAAACCATAGTTTCCACTGAGATTTTATTAGTGAAACTCTCCGATTTGTCAATGGTTTTTCTGGAATTTGATCATTTTAATTTGAATACACGTTGATTTGAATTTTATAGCTTTCATTATGAAATGATCGTATATACAAGTTTGACACACAGAGCACAAAGGTAGAGAAAACCTATGGCTATACTTGTCATTGGTAATCTGAGCCAAAATAGTGTCACCGTCAAAAAATGATTACAATCAAAGTACTATTTGGTTGAATGCATGTCTTTTCTTTTCCTTGACATTCCTGCACCTGTGTTTTCCTTTTGGCTTTGATTCATTGAAATAGGAACTATCCAAGTCATGCCCAAATATGTCCTGGTGAAAGAAGGGTTCCCATTAGCATGATTAACGTTTCAGTACATGGATCCTCGTTACTTCGAATTAGTTAGTTTTGATTTCAAAAGTTTGGTTTGATGTCATTTCCTTTTCATAGGAGACTTTGAATGGAGAGCTTATAGAGCTTATACATTTTGTGCCTTTGCCTTCTGATTGAACTAAAAGACTTCTATGTATTTGGAAGCTTTCTCTAGATATTATCCTTGTGGCTAATCTGACCCTTCATAACGTAAGAACGTTTGAAAGAACCTTGCAGAAATCTCACTCATAGGGGCTAGTTCCCTGTTTTTTTTTCCATATATGTTTTTTTTTTTTTTTCTATCGGTATTGTGACAATGCTATCCACTTAAAACCATCGGAAGAGAAACACACACACAACATCATCGGAAGAGCAAAAAAACGTTGAACACGTCAGAAGAGCAACAACAACCGACAAAATTTTCACAACGTCGGACTTGCGAAGGAAATTTGTAAATGTTGGAAGAGCGACAGACATTTGTAAATGTTGGAAGAACGATGGAAATTTGTAAACTTCAGAAGAGTGATGACCATTTGTAAACATCGGAAGTGCGATGGAAATTTATAGACGTTGGAAGAGAGACGACAATTTGTAAACGTTGGAAGAGCGATGGAAACCTGTAAACGTCGGAAGAGCAATGGGAATTTTTAAACGTCGGAAGAGTGATGGAAATTTGTAAACGTCAGAAGAGCAAAGAGAATTTCTAAATGTCAGAAGAGCGATGACAACTTTCAAATGTTAAAAGAGAGATGAAAATTTGGAAACGTTGTAATCGTGACACTACTAAAAAAACGTCGGAATTAGTGTCACTCTACCGATGGTTATTAGAAGTGTCAGAAGTGAAAAGGGACAATAAACGATATTTTTACCCACTTCGAAGTGTCCCTCTTGGGATGCCTATGTGTGGCAAGAGTGACATTTTGGCTGTTGTAAATTGGGCTAAATGTGCTAGTCATGTGTGTATTTGGTTCTCTTTCTGTAATTGGAATGCATTTTTCCAGGCATGACTGTGATTTTTAGCCTTGCCTTTCCATTTTCGGATAACCATGGTGTGATGGGTCTTTCTTACTTGGATGAGCTAAATTTCCATATGGTTTCGAAATTGAGTGGGATGGTATTAGGACAAGAACACAAGGAATAATAATCCTTGGACCAGTGAAGGTGGGATTGCGGTAAATCCAAATTGTGAATACCTTGATTAGGCCTATAATTATTCGACTGGTGAATGGCGGGACATACGGTAAATCCCAGAGGTGGATCCCCTCGATTAGGCCTAGTAATCCTCAATCGATGAATGGAAGTATATACGGTAAAAACTAGAGAATGGAGTCTCATTGGGTCTAGGAATCCTCTACCGATGAATGGCGAGATATACGATAAAGCCTAGAGTCTGGAGAAGGAAAAATTCCTCATGGTTTAGATGGAGAGATTTAGAGGAATCCATGCTTGTATAGTCCTAGTGATCCCTATACTAGTATATGGTGGGATTGTAGTAAAGCCTGGTAGTGTATGTTTCTTGTTTGGGTCTAGGAATCCCTTGGTGTACTACGGTAAAGCTTGAGGAAGCCCTGGTTGGTTTTGTTCTGAGTCCCACATTCATGCTTGGAATATGGCATGGGGGTGATTGGATAAAAGAAAAATTTGTTTCAACCCAATATATGGTCAGATGGTATGTGGAATTCCCAGAATTGGTTGAATTTTGCATATGTTAATAAGAGCTCTTTTCATCTTGTGTATTATGTGTAAATGTGTTTGTTATTATGTGGTTATAATGGTTGTTCTATCATTGTGGATATGTTGGTTATAAGCATGGTTTTAAGACAAATTTTAGTTACGGCTCTCATCATGTTTGGATTAGTCAATGAATGGCTAATGAATGTTTGACCCAATAGATGATATTGCAACTATTATTAGAGGGAATCAAACCTTCTTGACAATTCTCAGATAAGTATCAGACCCCTATTTTTAAATATGCATTCATGACCTGTAGATTACATGTATGGCATATGTTTGATTAAATTTCTATCATGGTTAGGCTTGGTTAGGCCAAGCACTTGATCATTTTTTGTGTTAGAAGCTTGTATTTATGTCGTTTATTGTTTTGGAAAGTTTTATCAAATTATGGGTAGTGACATGGAGTCTATCCCTGAAAAAGGTGGCACAAATTTCGCAGTCACAAGAACAAAACTATCTGCAAAAGACTGCAGTCACACCCTTTCAATGGTTATGCAGGTGAATGGAGGCCTAAATTCATATGGATACAAGATTTTTCATGTGACTGGGAGTCCACATTAATGAAAAGGAAAGTTAACTCAGGGTTTAAACACCTGGAAGGGTGGTTTATCCCTTGAGGGTCCTGTAGCACCTAAGGAAGGTCAAGAAGGTTTTGTTTTGTCGATTCCACTTCCTTAAGGTCATCTAGGAGGTTGAATCATATTATAGTAACTCTTCGTCACATGTTTACCCTAGTGGACCAGTTAGCTTGGGTAATGTGGGAGGAGGGTGTTAATTTGTAATTCATAATTATTACTGGGTAATTTTTTTGAAACGTATAACTAGGCGGTCTTCATAATGACTTGTAATTACAAATTTATGTAATGAAGAAGACAAAGATAATAAAATTTATTTTGTAAATGCTTGACTCATGGGTTTCATGAGGAAGGAAGTTTTATTATAGGCCAAATACTACTTCTGGATATCTTTAGGGGTTTGTCATCTTGTCATAAATGTATAATTTAGAGTCATGTATATGAAGTGTTGTTACACATGTAAAGGAAAATCATTGATGTAATTGCATTCTCCAAAGAGTTTTTCAATTTTTTTTAAAAATTTGGCTCAAATATGTTGTATACACTCCTTTTCAATTCATCCTAGAAGATGCTGGAAGAAGTCATATCACCTCATAGATGATCATGTCGGCCTAGGGAAATGATAAAGTCCATATATATAGGACTACAACCTCATTATTGAGGTAAGAATTTGATCAAGTCTGAGATCACTTCAGATCACTTGTCAAGTATCAAGTATAAAGTTAGGACTACATTTTGGTGTGAAAGTAAGGACAATGCAGAGTAGTATTTCAATGAAGATAAAATGAAGCATATCATCATAATAGTAGCTCTCTGTTTGGATCATGGGAATCTTAGTCAAGTACTGTAATCACACTTGAAGGAAAAGGATACAATTTATGTGTAAACAGGTGTACAAATATAGGCCATCTTAGTGAAGCCAAGTACTATTATTGGGTCAAATATTATCACTGTTTAGGGCATATATATCTGCCTCATATTATTCAAGTGGGATGAGAGTCACCTTAGTGGAAACAGATCCTCTATATGGTGCAGAAGGAAGGTGACCATAAAATTTGTAAAGGAGAATCTCCACAAAAAGATATATACATAATACTTGGTGCAAAAGAAGGACAGAAAGGAACTTATAGAAGGCCGGGCCTAGAGGAGCAGGAAGAAGAATATTAAGGTTAGGGACCGATTTTCCTTAGTGCTGGTGTAGAATAGTGCAAAAAACGGAGATCAACATAAAGAAGGTAGAAAGAGCAGTGACAAGGTATTGGAGGCATACTGGTGTCATGGTCATGATACTCGTCAATTGAAGATATATAAGAAGAATTAATTTCAGGTTTTCCTCTCCAAGAGGGAGAGGTTTTTTCTTTGGCTTGAAGAGCCAAAATTATGTGTCTCTTATGTTTTTTATAATTGACTTGATGAAATACATAATAAGCTAACGAAGATAAGATCGAAGTAAAAGAATCATAACAAGTTCACAAGTAATTATCATGAAATAAAAATTGAATTAAATGCCCTAATTTCTCAACATGGTATTAGAGCTAAGGTACTCAAGACAAGAAAGGGATATTTGGAAATAAGACACTCAAGTACCAGGAGATCAAGGATCAATTTTATAGAAGGAAACAAAGCAAAATTCAGAGATATACATTGAAGAGAACATATTTAGTTCTAAAGAGGCAGTTTGCAAAAATTGGAAAGAAATTTAAAGAAGATCAAGGACCTATACATCAAGAAGGACACTGTGTAGATTTGGAGTCACCATCAAGCCATTCTTGATCATCATCATCATCAAGGATTCATGGTGATTTAGATCTCATTACATCTCTTGAAGGATCCAATCTAAGAGGGAGCTCATACTGTCATCTACATCATCATCAATAAGGAAGCTGCTAGAAGAAGAAATCATATACTCAAGTAAGTATCTTAATGTCCCCATATGAATCTGTCAAAATGATTTTTTGCAAAGAAAGTAACAAATTCTCTGGGATTGAAAACTTTCTTGCATGGAAGAAAATGATATATTTAAATTTGATTAAAAATGAAGTTATGGATTACATCAAAGGGTCAGTGACTAAACCTTCAAAATAATACACTCAATATTATGCCAAATACATGAAGGGAGACATAAGAGCCCAAAGGATTCTTATAGAATCCATAAAAAACTCTCTCATACCCTATGTATACAAAATAGAATATTCAATATATGAAAAACTAGTGGAGCTGCTCTCAGTGAGTACTACAGGGGAAGTAATATCTTTGAGAAAATAAATATACAAGTTGAATATGTCAAGAGGGGAATGAATAAATTCATATTTTATGAATATTTCCAAAATGTGATATCAACTGCAGGAATTGGGAGAAGTAATGTCTGATAAATAATAACTACAATGGTGCCGAACGCTCTACCTAAGGGATGGGGAAACTTCACTTAAAGCATCTATGTGAAGAAAGAAGCAACACCATTCTAGGATCTATGGTCTCTATGTAATATAGAAGAGTCAAGATTAAAAGCTAAAGTTGATATATGATCAAATGGAGAGAATCAATCTTATGATTCCATGTTAAGAAGAAAGGAAAGATTTGGTAAGTTTGGTCCTCAGAAGAAAAGAAGAAACATGGATTAAATACAATGCTATGAATATAATGAACTTGGGCACTATAATAAGTATTGTGCCAAATATAATGAGGACAAGAGGAAAAATGAAGAAGGCATGTCACCAAAGAAATGAAAGAACCAGATTCAAATAAGCCTAAGAAAGAAGAAGTGAAATATCTTGAGATCATCTTCCTCTTTAAGATGTATTTTTTAGTTGTAAAATAATATGTTAGGAAGAATTGTATATTAGATAGATACATCACTTTATAATTGGCATCATAATGGAAGCATTGAAGAATGAGCACTCGTCATAGATGGATGTATGTAGCACATTGATTGGACAACCATGCTATGAAAAATAGTGGCTCCTGAGAACCTCACTAAAAAAAAATATTCATAGAAGGAATTCATCAAGATCAGGGGTCATCATTGAATAATCAATATGGAAACCAGTGTTGAAATTTTTATAATGAAGTCCTCTTTGGAATTAATGATTAGAAAGTAAGAAAAATGCTTCATCGAGAATCCTAATAATTATGGGATTAGGATATGATGACAAATTGATGAATCGGGTCAAGGTAATGAACCTCTTAGTTCTAAAGAAACTCGTTGCAGGATGAATCAAAGGGAAAAGGATGAGTTACACACACACACACACACACACACACATATATATATATATATATATATATATGATGGAAATAGATGTTGTGAAGTCATGTCATATGGTTGCAGGTAGTATACTCCTATATTTAGAAGTATGATCAAAATAGAAATAAAAAACTCTTCTGATGCACAGGTTTCAAAAAGGCATGATCTACACTAAATGAAATCAACATAATATTTCCTCATATGGAATAAGAGGTGTTTAAACATGATCAAGAAACTGCATAGTGGAATTTTCTGGGAATGAAATAAAATTGTGTGGTAGTAATATCGCTAAATGGTATAATGCATTGATACATAAACATAATATTTGTAACACAGAAAATGTACATGTAAGTTTATGATCAACACAGATATAGAAAAAATAGATGAGCCATTTTATTCATAGGAGAAGATTCAGTTACAACAGTGTACAAAATATGAGGTAATCTAGCCAAAGAGATGGCCTAGAATGACCCTGAAAAAGATGTCAAAGTAGGCACTACGTAACTTGAGAGCTGTTGGAAGCAAATACTGTGCCATCCCTTCAGAAAATAATGAACATATGACTACAAGATGAAAATGGAAATGTAGATCTACAAAAATCTGGAGCTCTGATGATGCCAATATTCTAGATCTGGGCTCTACGATGGCAACCCAAGATAACCCAGAAAGGAAATTACAGATCTATGAGATTAGAAATTTACCCTCTTGGGGTTTGATCCCTAGTCTACTGGGTTATCCAGATCTAAAGCTAGATTTGAAAAATAGATGGCTGAAATATTTCACAAGATCAGATCTAAGCTTGAAGGGATGATCCCTTCACTATATCCCCAAGCTGGAAGCTCAAGATCTAGCTCCTCAATCCTCCTTTGAAGATTACAGTTGCTGCTACACAACTGCTTATAAAAAATGCATTGTAAAGGAAGGAGGCTCTTTAGCCTACTGAAAAATATGGCTATGAAGCTCAAGACTGATGGAAATAATGCATACAATGTGAAGGAATGGTCCTCCACTAGATTACTAGCTGAAATGCTAGCAACTTCCCTTCTCCCTTGGATCTACAAGAATGGACTGCATAATTCCTGATGGAAATGCTGTTTCTGGGAGATGAATAATAGATGGATTGATGCTTGATATAGATATGAAGCAATAGAAGGCTGATCTTGAAGCTCAAGGTGATAGGATGAATCCTTCACCAGTTTCTCAACTGAAATATTGAAGGACAACCTCCTCCTCTCAAGCTGATCTTCAGAAATGTGCCATTTATGAATATGGATATTATGAAGAAAGTAGGAACAATATGGCACCAATGCTTGATGATGAATTAAGTAAAATACTCTTTCAAGACCTACTCAATGAAAGAGGTGGGAATCCCGACCAAGAACACCTAGTGCTAAACAACACTTGCAATCTTAGCCAAATAACCAAAGAAATCATGGAATGTGAAAGGAAAATTCTAGATCTAAACAGATCATATATCAATAATAATATCAAAAACATCCCTTCTATGTTGCCTTCACCTTCATTATATAGTTTGTGAGACTTATCATGCCTTGGCCCACCTCATAACTGTGTTGTACATGTGGACATAGGTCTCTATATTGACTACATTGTCTCTTCATGATCTCCATCATGTGTGAATATACCTATCACCCTTTCCATCACATGTGCATTAATGCACCACTTCCTCCATCATCTCATCATAAATTCTCTATGATCTTAAATTTTATTCCTTCCAAGATCTTAGTTGAATACTCCAACCTCCATGACTTTTCTCATTAATGAGACATGATCTCCACTCTTTTCACATTAAGTAGTTGCTCCATTACTCCATTATATAGATCTAGATCTGAAATATCCACATACACACATCAAAAGTGGATTTTATTTATCTTTCGGGTTTGTGGGTCCCTCCACCCTCTTATTTACTCAATTAATTATGGAAATTAAGAACTCTAATATTCCAAATATCATGTGAAAATTTAGGAGTATTACAGTCCTCCTCGGAAAAATGTTGCTTGGCCTCAAGCAATTGCAAAAGTGGATGCTACAGCAAACATCCTCCCTCCAAATGTCATCCTCATGTGGAAGGTCTTCCCATCTGTCACAATGTGTCATGCATGTCCAGCTCTAGAGCTACCTCTATAGAATGTTTAGAATGACCTTCAACTGAAAATTTAGATACCCATCCTCATCAGTGAATCTACGAGTGGCAACCATATGATGACTAAATATCTCCTCTGCACATAAGATACATAAGGGTAATAGTGATGTCGTGTCTAGAGCATATCTAGCACCTCATGCATAGGTAGATGGAGCACTTGCTCCAACAAGAGGGATTATTATATCATTTCAAGGAATTCCCTAGGATCTCATATGTGGATATCATGGCACAACCCATGATCAACATGTGCCATTGTTGACAGATTGTGAAACCATGCAGATAAAAGGAGAAGGTAGGAAGGCTGACCAACATCATATGATGAGGAGCAAACAGCCCTATCTATTTTAGAGGGTTGATGCACAGAAGAGGGAGACTGAATTGTGTAGTGAGGGAAGGGATAAGTATGTCCATTCATATATGCAGTCTACTCCTGATATTGATGTCTCATTGAATGAAGGCATTTCACCAAGGAGACCACCAGTTCAGCAGATGATGAGGGATGCTTCACATTTGGACACACCACTCATTGATTTCAGAGGGGTGAGGACCTTGGGAGAACTTGGTATAGCGCTGAGAGTCTTGGGTAGACTCAAGGAGAGGCGAGACATTCTCCCAACATCATCATTACCCACTCTCATTCCAGATTCTGCACTGTGTCAGGAGCAACATGGGAAGGATAGAAGCCTTCCAACTTGCATCTTTGGCATGGGAGATGCCAAAGAGGAGGACAACCATATGACAAATGTTCTTTATGATAAATCATCAATGCTATCACTATGGAGGATAGATCCATATTGGAAATCCCAGCTATTGGTGGATTATTCCAAGGATCTTTCTACTTGTATGATATTGGATGACTAGTTGCATGAGGAGGGATATTCAGTCAGAGATGAGGTCATCTACTATCATGGTAGGATCTTCTTATCTAGAGCTTCCAAGCTCAAGGAGAAGTTACTACAAGAATCTCATGAATATTTCCTTTTCAACCACACTTATTCTATGAAAGCATACCACACCATCATGGAGTGGTACACTTGGGAAGGATTTGAGGAGGAGATATATCAGCATTTGAGGAGATGAATGGATCATGTGGAGATGGAGGAGATACATAAATCTTTATGGGAGTTAACACAACCACCTCTTTTCTGTTTGAGAATGAGAGGAGATTTATCTATGAGCCACTCCATTTTCATGAGCAAAGCATATGGTAAGGATACTGTTTGGTTGCATAATGATTTATATAATGAATATGTGCATTCCTTAACCATAAATGTGCAGGGCATTACTCAAAGAAGGAGCATTATTTCTTCTAGTCTACATGGTCTACTTGAGGCCATGAGTAGTATTGATGATGGCTACTCCCTAGGAGGTCCTGGGGAGATGATATCTTATGTAGGACATGCTCACTTTGCACCATACATCATACACTTTCTGTAAACTTGTGAGGAGATTGGGGCAGAAAGAAAGTGGTTGAGAAGCCACACACCATGTCATTTTCTGATGCAGTTGAGAGTAAAACTGCGCTGGTTTCATTTGAGGGACCATTGTCCTTCTCCCTTGTTACATATGGCAGCTAGTATGATTCTCATTATGGTTCCCTATGTTGATGTTGTTCTTATATTTGTGGGGAGCATGTTGGGAGGAGAGACACATTGGTTAGATGTGTACATGGGGAATGAAAATTCCCACACCTTTTATGTTCCATGCTTCAATAGGAGTACGAGAGATGGCTTTCCATGTTATGTTTGGCAACAACAGTTAGAAAAACTACACTGTGACCACTTGGGAAACTGTTGGTACCTTATAGCACCACATGAGACCTTCAATATTCCTCTCATTTAGATGCCATATGGTGGTGATTTCCTATTCATCATATATGGGATGGTTTGGGATAGCATAATTCATAACATTGGAGAGAAGATCTTTGGAGATCCAATATTCTTCTTGCCACTTGAAGGAAACATTATTGCAGTCCAAGATCAGCAACTACTCTACACTTATCCTAGGTGGATAGAGGGACAACGTGGGGTAGGATATTTTGTATACCATATTCATCTATGTAGCCCACCTATTCTACAGGAGCTACAAGTGGAGGGAAATTTTTAGGAGTTTCCATGTTGGGAGGTAACTCATTTTGTATGGATGATAACTTGGGGATGGAGGATCCAGATGGGAATGATGGTTTCCAATGCATTTCTGTTAGGTCCCTATATTACTAGTATAGTCCCTTATTTTTGTTAGTGTAACCCCATTATTGTTATTATTGTACCCTTGTAACCCCCATATTGTTATTATTGTCCCCTTAAATTATTATTGTTAGGTCGGCTAGGATTACATTGTGGCCCCACTAGGATTACATTATGGCCCCATGGACTCCTATATATAGAAAGGAGGTTTTTTAATTTGAATCATCCAAGAATTGTTCATTCATGTAATGTATTGGATGTTTCCCCCTTGAAGTGGCTTATTTCTAAGGCGTTGATATCTCTTTTCTTCTCTTTTTGGAGCTGGTTTCACAACATTTGGTATTAGAGCTTTGAGATTCTAGGGTTTCACTGCTCCAAACAGGTCATCGTGGCATTTTCGCTATACCTTTTTTCTATGAAGTTTCAGAATCTTAAATTTTTTGAGTGGGAAGCCAAAATCCTGAGAAACATCATCGCAAAATTTCAGAGCTTGGTTCACAATATTTTCGGAGATATGATCTATTCAAGTTAGGTCATTTTGCAGGCTCCTGAATTTAACCTAAACAGGTCATCGTGGTATTTTCGTAATAACGTTTTTTATACAAAGGTTCAGAAGTGGAAATTTTTAGAGTGTGAAGCTGCAATCCTGAGGAACGTCTTCGCAAAATTTTGAGATATTGGTTCGCAATATTTTCGGAGATATGATCTATGGAAGTTAGGGCTTTTTGAGGCTTCTGAATTTCATCTCAAAGAGGTGATTGTGGGAAAATCTTCATAGCTCTCTCTCTCTGAGCATCGGATTGGAATGATGTAAAAAGTGGCTGCAAGTACACGGAATTTAGTTTTCGGTCTATCAATTTTAGAGACAAAGGACGAAACAGTGACACGTGGCAAGTTGTACAAGTTCACTCTACTGAACCAGTCCAGAATTAGGTCATTGTGGGAGATTGGACACAACTTTGTCTTGGAGAATCCAAATCAGGTCAGACCTGTGGCATTTGAAAGAAGCTTGAGAGATCTACTACAGGGCTGAATTTCAGATATCGAAGATTTTCAATTATAGAGATAATTCAATTTCAATATCGAGCTCCTCAAAAGCAAGTAAAAGGTGTGTATTTTTTTTCCAAATTTCATAAGTCTTGTTTGAAGAATCAAGTTGAATTGATTCCAAGGGCATATTGTAGAATAGATATTAGTATTGGATTCTAAAATGGCCCCTAAAAATAATTCAACACCCATTAAGCATTTATAAATCTCTACTATTACTCATGAAGACGAAGAATGGCGACATGACATATCAACATTACAAGAGCAAGTGCAACAAATTTCGCTCTCGCAAAGAGCAACAAAAAATGACATGGAAGTTTTGAAGAAAGGCATGGAAACTAAGATGGATGGTTTTAAGAAAGGCATGGAATCTAAGATGGATGGTTTGAAGAATGGCATGGAATCTAAGATAGATGGCATGGAATCTAAGATAGACGGCATGGAAGCTGGCATGGAATCTAAGATGAATGACATGGAAGTTAAGATCGATGAGAAAATGGAAAACATGAAGAATGATCTAAAAGCAGACATGGAAGGTTTGACAAAGTTTATACAAGAAATGTTTCCTAATGGTGAAAATATAGTAGAGGAAACTCATGATGAGAACAAAATAAATGTTAATCGTGATTTCATAAAATCTAATATTGGCAGGAAGAAACACCATATTTCAAAAATGGATATGAGGAAGTTTGATGGAAAGGATCCTGTAACATGGATACTACAGATGGAGAAATATTTTGATCTCCATAATGTGAAAAACACACAAAAGGTACGCATTGCAACTTTAAATTTAGAACAAAATACATTTGTATGGTATCGATGGCTTTGCTCCCATAAACAAATTGTCACTTGGTCAATTTTTACAGAGGAAATGATAGCACATTATGAGGATACAAAGAGCAACACCTTCTTTAGCCAATTAATAAATCTCAAACAAAAGGGTTTAATGGGGGAGCACATTGAGGACTTCCAAAAATTGAATATAAGGGTAACTGATATTCTAGAGGAACACACGATTGATCTCTTCATAGGTACTTTAAAGGATAACATCCAACATGAAGTTCGCATTTTGGAACCTGATTCATTGGAGAAGGCATTCAGGTTGGGAAGAAAAATTGAATGTAAAATTATGGCGACAAGGAAGCCTACCACTCACTTCTATAAAGAGGGAAGTGTTGCTACTCCTAGATTTCCACAACCTACAAGATTGACACCACAACAATTGGAAGAAAAAAGAGCAAAAGGGCTTTGCTACAGTTGTGATAGAAAATACACTAAAGGTCATAAGTGTGCTGAGAAGAAATTATTTTACATAAATTGTGAAGAGGAAGAAGAAAATGAACAAGAAGAGGATATACACCGGGAACCAACCCTAGAAGAGGAAGAAATGAGTCCGTCCATATCGTGTAATGCATTGGCAGGAATTACCACTCCTCAAACTCTCAAGATAGAAGGACATATCAAGAAGAAAAAGGTAATAGTGTTGATTGATTCAGGTGGTACCCATAATTTTATTCATTGTAAGGTAGCCAAGGAATTGAATTGTTTCCTATACCCAGCACCAGAATGTCAAGTGATGGTTGCAAATGGAGGAACTATAAATTTCTATGGAAAATGCCATAATATCAAGCTAACCATGGGGGAATATGTATTGAATAGTCCAATGCTTTCCATTCCTATGGGAGGTGCTGATGTTGTACTAGAAGTACAATGGTTACAATCTTTGGGGATGGTAGCTTTTAATTTTCAAGAACTTTTCTTGAAATTTTTTTCAGAAGGAAAGGAAGTCGAATTACGGGGTATTGAAGGGAAGCCAGGAAGGATAATAAGCTCTAATGTCATGACAAAGCTTCTAAAGAAAGAACAACAAGGCATAATTGCACAATTATGCTCACTAGAAGTTCCAACATCAAAATCATCTATTTCTGCAGATCTCCAAAAAGTCTTGGACAATCATTCCAAGGTTTTTGAAACTCCAAAAGGAATCCCACCTATTCGTGATCATGATCATGCTATTCATTTGATTCCAGGAAGTATTCCTCCAAACATCAGGCCTTATAGATATCCTTATGTCCAAAAGGGCGAAATTGAACATATGATTGCGGAAATGTTAAAGGCGAGTATAATTCAACCTAGTCAAAGTTCTTCTCTGCTCCTGTAGTATTGGTACACAAGAAGGATGGATCATGGCACATGTGTTTGGATTATAGGGAGCTCAATAAGCTCACCATTAAAGATAAATTTACCATTCCTGTGATTGATGAATTATTAGATGAATTACATGGAGCAATTTATTTTACCAAATTAGATCTTCATTTAGGGTATCATCAAATTAGAATGAAGACTGAAGATATTCCGAAAACAACATTTTGAACTCATGAGGGTCATTATGAATTTTTGGTCATGCCTTTTGGCCTTACCAATGCACCTTCTACATTTCAAGGGTTGATGAATTCCATTTTCAAACCCTTCCTTAGAAAATTTGTGCTAGCATTTTTTGATGATATACTAATCTATAGCAGGTCTTGGAAGGATCATGTTGAACATGTTGACAGGGTGCTCAAACTATTGCGGGAGAAACAATTATATGCAAAAAAATCCAAATGTTTCTTTGGAGTACAAGAGGTGGAATATCTGGGTCATATTGTATCTCACGAGGGTGTTAAAGTAGACCCTAACAAAATTAAAGCCATTAAGGAATGGAAAGTCCCCACAACCATAAAGCGGTTGCGAGGATTTCTCGGGTTAACAGGGTATTATCGCAAGTTTGTTAAGAATTATGGGAGAATAGCAGCACCTCTAACAACATTATTGAAGAAAGATGCATTTTCATGGACTCCTGAAGCAACTAAGGCCTTTGAACATCTTAAGGAGGCAATGTGCCATGCACCGGTCTTAGCTACGCCAGACTTCACAAAAACCTTTATTGTGGAATGTGATGCCTCAGGAAATGGAATTGGTGCAGTTTTAATGCAGGAAGGAAGACCCATTGCTTTTGAAGGTCGTCCAATCAAAGGAAAGTATTTACAAAAACCTATTTATGAGAAGGAAATGTTAGCAATACTGCATGCACTAAAGAAATGGCGAACTTACCTAATGGGAAGACACTTCAAGGTAAAAACTGATCATGATAGTCCTAAACACTTTTTGGAACAAAGACTATCTTCAGAAGAGCAGCAAAAATGGGTCACAAAGATGTTGGGTTATGACTTTGAAATAATATACAAAAAAGGGAAGCTAAATGTTGTTGCAGATGCACCCTCAAGAAAGAATGAAGAGGTGGAAGCATTGCTTTGTGCCATTTCTATCATCCAACCAGATTGGATAACCGAAGCAAGAGATGAATGGAAGAAGGACAAAGATGTATGGACACTCATTCAAAAGTTGCAGCAAGATCCTAGTACATCTGATACATTTAGTTGGAAAAATGATTCCTTATGGTACAAAGATGGCTTATATCTTTGTAAGAATTCCCAACTAAAACAAAATATTCTTTTGGAATTGCACACTTCTCCTTTAGGAGGACACTCATGATTTTTAAAAACTTACCACAGGGTGAAGAAAGAATTTTTTTGGGATGGCCTTAAATCTTATATTCAAAAGTTTGTGGTGGAATTTTTTGTTTGCCAACGGAATAAAGTTGAGACAATTAAGACCCCGGGTCTTCTAGAATCTTTATCGATTCCTAGTCAACGTTGGGAGGAGATTTCAATGGATTTTATCACAGGTTTACCTAAGTCTGAAGGCAAGAGTGTCATCATGGTGGTAGTTGATAGACTTACCAAGTATGCACACTTTTGTGCATTATCTCATCCATTTAAAGCAAGTACAGTTGCTACTACATTTATGGACGCAATTCAAAAGCTACATGGAAACCCAAGGGTTATTGTGAGCGACAAGGATCCCATTTTTACTAGAAATTTTTGGACGGAGTTATTTTCTTGTTTGGGTACTCAATTAGCTCATAGCTCATCTTATCATCCTCAATCCGATGGTCAAACTGAGATAGTTAATAAATGTTTGGAAGGATATCTTCGTTGTTTTGTATCTGATAAACAAACACAATGGGTCAAGTGGTTACCTCTTGCTGAATGGTGGTATAACACTTCCTTCCATACTGCAGCAAAAATGACCCCATTTATGGCACTTTATGGATATCATCCACCATCCATCACATCATCTTTAAGAGAAAATTCTAAGGTTCAAGCAGTGGAAGATCACATCGAGCA
The DNA here is from genome assembly GCA_034641835.2 of Pinus albicaulis. Classification (NCBI taxonomy): domain Eukaryota; kingdom Viridiplantae; phylum Streptophyta; class Pinopsida; order Pinales; family Pinaceae; genus Pinus; species Pinus albicaulis. The sequence continues at coordinate 1,610,431,496 of CM076584.1, read as the reverse complement.
TCAACGAGAAGTTCTCCAACTCTTAAAGGATAACCTGAATTTGGCACAAAATCGAATGAAACAACAGGCAGATCAACATCGCAGCGAGAGAAGTTTTGATGTAGGAGTTTGGGTATTTTTACGGCTACAACCATACAAACAAATGTCCCTCAAGCAAGCTAAGAAGGATAATAAATTATTGCCAAAGTACTATGGTCCTTACAAGGTGTTGCAAAAGATTGGTACTATGGCATACAAATTGGAGCTTCCTGCTTCTTCACGAGTGCATCCAATTTTCCATGTTTCATGCTTAAAGAAGGCTATAGGTGAAAATATTCTAGTTCAAACAATATTGCCAGAACTTGACGAGGAAGGAAAAATCATATTGGAACCTGAAGCAGTCATGGAAACAAGAACTCAACAACTACAAAATCGATCAATTTTAGAGTATCTCATCAAGTGGAAGAACTTACCCACTGAAGATTCTACATGGGAGGATGAGAATTTTATACAGAAGCACCCAGAGCTACTCAAGCGTTGAGGACAACACTTTTTTGAAGGAGAGCGGCATGTTAGGTCCCTCTATTACTAGTATAGTCCCTTATTGTTGTTAGTGTAACCCCCTTATTGTTATTACTGTACCCTTGTAACCCACATATTGTTATTATTGTGCCCTTAAATTATTATTGTTAGGTCGGCTAGGATTACATTGTGGCCCCATGGACTCCTATATATAGAAAGGAGGCTTTGTAATTTGAATCATCCAAGAATTGTTCATTAATTTAATGTATTGGAGGTTTCCGCCTCGAAGTGGCTTATTTCTAAGGCATTGATATCTCTTTTCTTCTCTTTTTGGAGCTGGTTTCACAAAAATTTCAGATCCCATACCTCAAAGGGACCTCTAGACAACAGCTTCTTGCCTCCTTGAGTATTTTAATTTTTCATGATGATAGCTATTTAGCTAGCTTGCATGCTTGGGAGGGGAAATATGGAGATTTATTGATGAGACAACATCTTATTCCTTGGAGGATTTTATCATATGTGGATGATACAGGAGGAGGAGGGGAGACTTCTCATTCCTATCCTTGCAGTTTCTTTAGGACAAGCAACATTTGGGAGGGGAGGATTGTAATATTCCTAAATTAGCATGCAGCTAATAGGAATATTGATTTTTTCTTTTGACACCTAGGAGATGAATAAATGGGTAAGGAGGCCCATAAATTTCTAAAACAGGAATAAAATCCATCATGATGTGAAAAGGGATCATAATAATCACTGGATATTACACCCTCATGTGTGAACAAGGGAAATTACATGTGGACAAGGTCAAGTTTGACCAAGTCAACAGCGCTGGAATGTATGGTGGAGATCATCTATGGAGACAGCATAGTGATAGTGGGAGGAGGATTCCTTAGTGGAGGAAACCCTAATGAGTGGGACCCAAGGTGAGAAGGCTCACACTTGTTTATAAGAAGGGCAAGGTAGCCATAGTGGGACATGTTATTGATTATTGGATTTGTGGTCTGCATGACTATTGTGCATTCTTCAACTATTTAGTTGAGATTGTTGTGCTGCTTAGCACAAGGTATTCCTGTTTAGGAATTACATCTCCTTTCTTGAGAGGCCTCTTAAGGGAGCTTTTACTTCATTTATCCATATTCAGGCTTGAGTCCAAGCTACCTCCTTCAACTACAATAGAGTTTCTATTTAGAGATGGGTTGTGTTGCAGGGTGTTGCAGTGGAGGGTTGAGAACACCACTTCCGAAGCTTGTTTTTCAGAGGAGGAAGCTTTATTTCCTTTGGGAGATTAGTGAGGGATATTCTAGAGCTTATTTCACATATTGGCACTTGGCCAACATAGATTTCCATCACCTACATCACAGTACTTCTCCTTGACTATGTTATTTCAGTGAGTATTTGTAGTGAGGGGTTGTAGTGTTTGATTGGAGGGTGAGATCTTCAGTGATTGGATTAGAATTTCACATGAAGGATCTATTGGAGAAGATCCATTTATCATATGCATCATCTACATCCATCTTCATCCAGTTCCTGAGTTGCAGCTACTATTCAGTCCTAGGGCTGTATTCTCGCATTTTTCACTTTTTTCATATTTCAAGAAATCCTTCCCGAGTTGTCTTGAAATAGTGTTTGGGAGCTTATATCTTCACTCCCAACATTGTATGAGCCATATATTTGCAGATCTATGTATTGACACTTTCCAGCAACAGTTCCACTTAATAAAATTGCGTTGTCATAGCCTTGAGCACTTGTTGTGTAGTAGTGATCCTATATTTTATGTACATGTTTCTTGAGGTTGATTTTACCTATCTTGAGTGAGTCTTTCCTCAAGATCTTGTATACATTTTCTGCTATAATACTAATATGATGGCTATATGTTCTTCTCATACTTCATGAGTTGATTTATCACTGCTATTTCCATTTTTGTGTTCATGTATTATTGCATTCCCCATTTGGGATATTACAACAATGTGAAAAATGTGAGGTAATATAGCCAAAGAGATGGCCTAGAATGACCCTCAAAAATATGCCAAAGTAGGCACTACATAACTGGAGAGCTGCTGGAAGCAAATAATACGCTGTCCCTTCAACAGATAATGAACATATGACTACAAGATGAAAATGGAAATGCATATCTATATAAATCTAGAGCTATGAGAAATATGGAGCTCTAATGATGCCAAGATTCTATATTTGGGCTCTATGATGGCAACCCAAGATAACCCAGAAAGGAAATTCCAGATCTATGAGATTGGAAATTTACCCTCTTGGGGTTTGATCCCTAGTCTGTTGGGTTATGCAGATCTGAAGCTAGATCTAACAAATATACGGCTGAAATATGTCACAAGCTCAGATCTAAGCTTGAAGGGTTGATCCCTTCACTAGATCCCCAAGATGGAAGCTCAAGTTCTAGCTACTCAATCCTCCTATGAAGATTGCAACTGTTGCTACACAAATTCTCATAAAATTGCGCTGTAAAGTAGGGAGACTCTTTAGCCTGCTACAAAATATGGCTATGAAGCTCAAGACTGATGGAAATAATGCATACAATGTGAAGGAATGGTCCTCCACTAGATTACTAGCTAGAATGCTAGCAACTTCCCTTCTACCTTGGATCTACAAGAATGGACTGTACAATTCCTGATGGAAATGTTGTTGCTATGAGATGAATAATAGATGGCCTGGTGCTTGATATAGATCTGAAGCATTGGAAGGATGATCTTGAAGCTCGGGTGATAGGATGAATCCTTCACCAGTTTCTCAACTGAAATATTGAAGGACAACCTCCTCCTCTCAACCTGATCTTCAGACATGTGCAATTTCTGAATATGGATATTCTATAGAAAGTAGGAAAAATATGGCACCAATTCCTGATGATGAATGAAGGACAATACTCTTTCAAGAGCTACTCATTGAAAGAGGTGGGATTCTCGACCAGGAACACCCAGTGCTAAACATCACTTGCAATGTTAGCTAAATAGCCAAAGAAAGCATGGAATGTCAAAGGAAAATTCCAGATCTAAACAGATCATACATCAATAATAATCTCAAAAACATCCCTTCTATGTTTCCTTCATCTTTATTATATATTTTTTGAACCTTCTCATGCCTTGGCCCACCTCATAATTGTGTTTTACATGTGGACATATTCTCTATATTGACTGTGCTGTCTCTTCATGATCTCCATTATGTGTGAATGTACTTATCACCCTTTCCATCATGTGTGCATTAATGCACCACTTCCTCCATCATCTCATCATAAATGCTCTATGATATTACATTTGTTTCGTTCCAAGATCTTAGTTGACTGCTTCAACCTCCATGATATTTCTCAGTAATGAGACATGATCTCCACTCCTTTCACATTAAGTAGCTACTCCACTACTCCATTATGTAGATCTAGATCTGAAATATCCACATACACACATCAAAAGTGGATTTATTTATCTTTTGGGTTTGTGGGTCCCTCCACCCTCTTATTTAATTAATTAAATATGGAAATTAAGAACTCTAATATTCGAAATATCATGTGAAAATTTATGAATTATAGTCCTCCCCGGAAAAATGTTACTTGTCCTCAAGCAACTGAAAAAGTGGATGCTACAGCAAACATCCTCCCTCCAAATGTGATCCTGATGTGGAAGGTCTTCCCATCTGTCACAATGTGTCATGCATGTCCAGCTCCAAAGCTACCTCTCTAGAATGTCTAGAACAACCTCCAAATGAAAATTTAGATACCCATCCTCATCAATGAATCTCCGAGTGGCAACCATATGATGACCACATATCTCCTCTACACATGAGATACATAATATGAAGTGGTTCATTCCAAAAGTGGAAAGTCCCAACCCATAAACTATCTCTCCAAACCATGATGCATAGAGTAGATTGCATCCAGCAATGCTCACATCATTAGCCCTATTGGCCATTTAGGAATCAAACATCACATCAACATAGTGAAAAAAAAGTAGAGACATATGGGAAAACATAAACAATGTCAAACCATATTCTCCCAATAACAACCAACATAGCAAAGCCTTCTGCTGCCATCTAGATCATCATGAAAGAAAATTACAGAGCCATACTCTTTGAAAAGAATCCACCACAACAATGCTTCTTGTTGCCATGCCAAATCTGCATCAATATAAATGTGAGAGCCATACTCTCTCAACAGAAGCCACCTCAAAAATGCCTCTTGCTACCATACCACATCATCATTGTACAAAATGTAGTGGCCATATTCTCTCAAGAGAAGCCACCTTAACAAGTCATATTCACATCATCATCATACCATGTACAATGAGCATAATCCCCCAACAGAAGCCAACGTTGTAAGGCCTCCTGTTGCCATTCTCTATCTTCATCATGCAATGTATGGGAATAAATTATTCCATAATCTCCCAATAGTAAGCATAGCAACAAGGATTATTGTTGCCTCCTTACATTATCATGGTGCAAGTCATGGAAAAACAATATAGTAATGGACATGTGAAATGTCTCATCAACATAAGACAAACAAGCTCCCTTATGCCACATCATGTGAGAGTTATACTTTCTCCCAACCCCAAGTACATACATGAACATGAGATATATCCCAAACAGAAATACAAGTAAGGACATGAGACATATCCCAAAAAATATTAAATACAAGGACATAAGATATATCATGTGATGTCCAAACTCTCTCATCAACAACCAAAGAAACCATGCATTTTTCTTCTGCATTCTTTCAGTGATGTGTAAGGCATGGATCAGAAACATATGACCCATTGGGTGGTAACCATACTCACCCAAGAGTAACCAGTGCAGTCGTCTTCTTGCTGCACTATATCATAGATCTGTAAGTGGTTTGGTAACCCCTTGCTCCATATCATCAACCATTCATCCCAATGAGGATGATGGATATTATTTTTCAAAAACTTCGTATCCTCCCATTGTAGGACACCAACCTCTTCAAACTGTTGAAGAAATTTTCACTCCATGATATGTTGAAGTGCACCTCCAATGAGACCTCTCCATGAGATCTTCTTCTCATCAATGGCCCTCCAAAACCAATAAGGTTCTGGATCTACTGTAGGTATAAGTTTCTCTATGAGCCGTGAGATGCTCATTAAGAAAGTTTCATCTAGAAAGGAGAAAATATTCCTCATCTCAAGATGTCTACCATATATCATCTTTTCCTCCATTTCTTCATGAATGAAGCTACCATTTGATTGCTCCCATAAGGAATGGCTCCTCTTCTTCTCATTTCTGCTTCTTAACAGTGTTGTAGATCTGCAAGGTAAAGCATGTGTTGTCTCAAAGCAAAGCATAATGTTGAACTCATAGCCAACCATTGTACATAGGATCATACTCATCCAATATTCTAAAATTATACATTTCAACTCAAAGGGTTGAATTTAGTTCATCAATGACAAAATAGGATGGGTTCTCATCTCCTCCTTGATTAGATCAAGGGTCCTCTGCGCAGTGATATGATGCTGCTCCAAATCAGCATGTTGTTCTAACCCTTGTTCATACATTAGCCCAGATGGCATGTCCCCATAAGTTTCAATAAGAGGTACTGAAACAATATGAGATGAAAGTGTATGCATACCTTGGATCAACTGACGTGTGGGAACCTCTTGCAATACCACAAGAGTTTCTCCAACTGGAACAATAGTGTCTCCAACTATTGGTAGTGATGATGGATGCACTTCTACAAGTGTACCCGCGCTGGTATCTACCTCCTCCTCATCATGCATCTCATCAATCATGCATGGGGCTCCAAATGTCAAGAAATAAAGACCATATTGCAAAGATGCAAGTGATCCTCCTCTTGATGTAAGCACATCTGCAGCTGGTGGTGGTAGAGGCTCCTCTTCCTGAGTGACAATGAGGACATCTTCTTTCATATCTTCATGTACTATCTCCTTGATGGTGGGAGATGACACTATGTGAGATGTCTCTAGTTTATTTCTACCATATCTCTTCTTCAGTCCTTGCATAAAATCTGCATAGGCAGACACTTTCATGTGTGACAAGTGACTGAGCCACCAAACTCTTGCTTCACCATCTAGGTGCAGCGCTGCAAACTCCACAACCTCTCTTTATGATATAGGATATTTCAGAAATAATGTAAATAATTCTTCCCTCCAAGCCCTCAATGTGCTTGCAGAAGACCCATAAAATGTAGGCAAGAAGAATCTATGCCTCTTTCTTCTATTTCTGCTTCTGGATCTCCCCTCTTCTCTGAGTTGCATTAAATGTTGGAAAAAGAGATTCTCCTTCAATGCTCTAGGCTGTGACTTGTATTCAGACATATATTCACTTAGGGTCTCATGCCCCAAGCCTTCACCATATTCAAAATAATCCTCTTTCTCAAAGAAGGTGGATCTAGTGGAATACTGTGAAGCTCCTTTCTTCTCCGGTTTTCTTTGTTGCTAAAAAGAAGTGCTGGGACCTTCTTCATTTTGAAAAATTCTTGAGGTTGCTCTTTGCCTTTATCTTCTTGTTTCATTGATCTCTGAGAGATCCTTCATAGATCTAAAGGAAGATGAGGCAAAACATAAGCCCTCTATAGTAGATCTCTACTATCTGCTGTTCTTATGTTGTCAAAATTTCCACAAGCTGAGCCAAAGATCACGCTCTGATACCACTGTAATATCACTAAATGGAATAATGCAATGATATATAAACATAATATTTGTAACACATAAAATTTACATGTAAGTTTATGATCAACATAGATATAGACAGAATAACTGAGCCATTTTATTCATAGGAGAAGATTCAGTTACAACAGTGTACAAAATATGAGGCAATCTAGCCAAAGAGATGGCCTAGAATGACCCTAAAAAAGATGCAAAAGTAGGCACTGCGTAACTGGAGAGCTGTTGGAAGAAAATATTGCAGTGTCCCTTCAGCAGATAATGAACATATGACTGTAGGCTGAAAAGGGAAATGCAGATCTACAAAAATGCTTCATCGAGAATCCTAATAATTATGGGATTAGGATATGATGACATATTGATGAATAAAGTCAACGTAATGAACCTCTTAGTTCTAAAGAAACTCATTGCAGGATGACTCAAAGGGAAAAGGATGAGTTACACACACACACACACACACACACACACATATATGCTAGAACTAGATGTTGTGAAGTCATGTCATATGGTTGCAGATAGTATACTCCTATATTTAGAAGTATGATCAAAATAGAAATAAAAAGCTCTTCCGATGCATAGGTTTAAAAAAGGCACGATCTACACTAGATGAAATCAACATCATATGTCCTCATATGGAATATGAGGTGTTTATACATGATCAAGAAGCTGCATGGTGGAATTTTCTGGGAATGAAATAAAACTATGTGGATGTAATATCCCTAAATGGTATAATGCATTGATACATAAACATAATATTTGTAACACAAAAAATGTACATGTAATTTTATGATCAACACAGATATATAGAATAGCTGAGCCATTTTATTCGTAGGAGAATATTCAGTTACAAAAATGTACAAAATATGAGGTAATTTAGCGAAAGAGATGGCCTAGAATGACCCCGAAAAAGATGCCAAAGTAGGCATTGCGTAACTGGAGAGCTGCTGGAAGATAATACTGCGTTGTCCCTTCAGTAGATAATGAACATATGACTGCAGGCTGAAAAGGGAAATGTATATCTACAGAAATATAGAGCTCTGATTATGCCAAGATTCTAGATGTGGGCTCTATGATGGCAACCCAAGATAACCCAGAAAGGACATTCCAGATCTATGAGATTGGAAATTTACCCTCTTGGGCTTTGATCCCTAGTCTGCTAGGTTATGCATATCTGAAGCTAGATCTGTCAAATAGATGGCTGAAATATGTCACAAGATCAGATCTAAGATTGAAGGTCTGATCCCTTCACTAGATCCCCAAGCTGGAAGCTCAAGATCTAGCTCCTTAATCCTCCTCTGAAGATTACAGCTGCTGCTACACAAATGCTCATAAAAACTGCACTGTAAAGGAAGGAGGATCTTTAGCCTGCTACAAAATATGTCTATGAAGCTCAATATTGATGGAAATAATGCATACAATGTGAAGGAATGGTACTCCACTGGATTACTAGCTGAAATGATAGCAACTTCCCTTCTCCCTTGGATCTACAAGAATGGACTGCGCAATTCCTAATGGAAATGATGCCGCTGGGGGATGAATAATAGATGGCTTGATGCCTAAATAGATTCAAGGCATTGGGAGGCTGATCTTGAAGCTCAAGGTTTTAGGATGAATCCTTCACTGGTTCCTCAATTGAAATATTGAAGGACAACCTCCTCCTCTCAAACTGATCTTCACAAATGTGCAATTTCTGAATATGGATATTATGCAGAAATTAGGAACAATATGGCACCAATTCCGGATGATGAATAAAGGTCAATACTCTTTCAAGAGCTACTCAATGAAAGAGGTGGGATTCCTGACTAGGAACACCTAGTGCTAAAGAACACTTGCAATCTTAGCTAAACAACCAAAGAAAGCATGGAATGTCAAAGGAAAATTCCAGATCTAAACAGATCATACGTCAATAATAATCTCAAAAAACATCCCTTCTATGTTGCCTTCATCTTCATTATATAGTCTGTGAACATTCTCATGCCTTGGCCCAACTCATAACTGTGATGTACATGTGGACATAGGTATCTATATTGACTGCGCTGTCTCTTCATGATCTCCATCATGTTTGAATATACTTATCACCATTTCCATCATGTGTGCATTAATGCACCACTTCCTCCATCATCTCATCATAAATTCTCTATGATCTTACATTTGATTCCTTCTAAGATCTTAGTTGACTTCTTCAACCTCCATGATCTTTCTCATTAATGAGACATGATTTCCACTCCTTTCACATTAAGTAGTTGCTCCACTACTCCCTTATGTAGATCGAGATCTAAAATATCCACATACACACATCAAAAGTGGATTTTATTTATCTTTGGGGTTTGTGGGTCCCTCCACCCTCTTATTTAATTAATTAATTATGGAAATTAAGAACTCTAATATTCCAAATATCATGTGAAAATTTAGGAATATTATAGTGGAGAAAAAAAAAGGAAGAGATCGTGAGAAGTACAACCATGGAAAGAATCAGTCAACATCCAAGGAAGCCAAGAAGACTTGAATAGAAAATATCCTGGGAAGATATGTAGACTTTGATAGAAGTTTGGAAAATATGGAAACCCTTGAAAATACATAACTTTAGGAGATGTGTCGATCTATAAACAAAGGATGCTGATGTCTACACGAAGATCTCATGGTGAAAGATCATCACTGAGGTAAATTTTGATTTAAATTTCAAATTTATAATTAATTAATATCTGATGAGCTTATGTAGGGCTCCCAAAGGGAAGTATATGTCTTCCATAGGTTGACAACCATATGGTAGGATGAAAGATCCTTGGAAGAAGTATTGTTTGAAGGAAAGAAACATGGCATGAAGCTAGACCAGATAAGAATATTGATGGATCACTTTCTGATAGAAGAAATGGCTCTTGAATGAAAGTGATGGATGATATGTGCCCTATGTAGAGATCCTAAAGATGAAGACTCCTCAACAACAAATAAATTAATGACATTCAAGGAAGGAGTTCTTCATGAGCAGCTGGGTGTTTTTATCATTGTTGTTACATGTCCATGATTAAGTGGGAGCCTTGTAATAAGTTTCTTACTTGGAAGAAACTCGTTAATTCCTAATACAAGAGGGATCTTAGGCACATTCCTTGTATAGGAATGAGTACATTCCTTTGTGGAATATGTCCTCCCTAGTTGAGAGGGAGAGATAGAAACATCATTCTGGTCTTCACCTGGGAAGACAAAATGGAGGATTGGGTAATCATATGGCATCAATACTATTTAGGGGATTTATTAGGGTATCCAATATAAGAGTAGTCGTGAAAGGATGGATATTATTTGAGTTAAGGGAATCCAACAATAAGAATAGTCCAAAAGGTCATACTCGCTGAACACCCAGGTGGAGTATGTACGTTGGAGATAATGATGATGGTGTCCATAATCATTGGTCTTTCCAACATTGTAGCTCATGGTATCATGGAGAGATGGAGATTTTAGTCAAGGCCTTGCACTATGACAATGCTAGTTAATGTGATGCTATACATATGGGATTGCCAATCAGATTCTTCTTATGAGATTCGTCAGATTGAGAGTGACCATGTACCATTATGATTACCTACCTAGTTAAGATGGAGTTGGCTCACTGCACAGATGATCATGTCAAACTAGGACAATGAGATAGTCCATATATATACGACTATGGCCTCATTGTTGATGTAATGATTTAGTCAAGTTTGAGATCATTTCAGATCATTTTTCTACAATCAAGTGTGAAGCTAGGACTGCGGTTTGGTGCGAAAGTAAGGATAGTGAAGAGTAGTATCTCAGTGAATATAAAAGGAATAATAGCAGTGTAATAGTAGCTCTTTGTTTGGGTCACAATAATGTTAGTTAGTTACTTTAATAAAGTGTGAAGGAAAAGGCTAAAATTGATGCGTAAATAGGTGTAATAATAGAAGCCATCTCAGTGAAGTCAAGTACTACATTGGGTCAAATATTGAAACTATTTAGGGCATACATATTTGCCTCATATTCTTCAAGTGGGTTGAGAGATACCTCAGTGGAAAAAGGTCCTTTATACGATGCAGAAGGAAGGTGACCATACAATGTGTAAAGGAGAATATCGACAACAAGATAGAAACCTAAGACTTGGTGAAAAATAAGGATTGAAAGGGAACTTATAGAAGGCTGAGCCTAAAGGAGCAGGAAGAAGCATATTAAGGTTAGGGACTGAGTTTCCCTAGTTCTAGTGCAGTACAGTGTAGAAAAAGGATATCAACATAATGAACCTAGAAAGAGAAGTGGCAATGTCTTGGAGGTATGCTAATGTCAAGGGTCCGTGTCATGATCACGATACTCGTCAATTGAAGATATATAAGAAGAATTACTTTCGGGTTTTCCTCTGTAAGAGGGAGAGGTTTTAGCCCTGACTTGAAGAGCCTAAATTCTGTGTCTCTTGTGTTTTTGATAATTGACTTGATGAAATACATAATAAGATAACGAAGATAAGATATAATCAAAAGAAGCATAACAAGTTCACAAGTAATTATCATGAAAGAGAAATTTAATTAAATGCCCTAATTTCTCAACAGATTTTGGGGAGATGTTCCATATGGTATCGAAGAAAACATGTTGTAACAATATTGACTATGAGAGTGGCCATGATTTTTTTTTTAACAAAATGAATGCATTTTTTTTACAGAAAAAATGAGTAAAGAAAAGGAGATCTGATGGCTAAACCTGAGGGAGAAAGAAACGTAGGTGAAGATGGGATTTGGGTACATCTAGGGGAACAAGAACAAGTTCCTATAATGGAATTGATGAATATGGTGAGATATTTGAGAAAAAATCTAGTAAGCCTTGATGCAGGACATGTAATATTATAAAAATTCAACACATAACAGGAAAAAATTATTCAAAACTTAACACAAATATCAAATCCTAAGACTATGGAAACAATAATGGATGAAGAATATGAAGGAAAAAATTCCAAGTGGAAGAACTCTGATGATGTGGCTAAAAGTAAGGAAGCTAAATTTGGGGAGGAAGAAGATAAAAACTCACCAAAATTATATTCAAATCAAGGAAAGAGGCCAAAAATGGAAATGCAAGGTGAATTGAAGAAAATAAAAACCCCAACTTATGAAGCAAATTTTGAAGAAGAAATAAAGGCCTAACTTCTTAATCTCAATAGGAATTTTGAAGTTTATGATTATTCTATTGAATTAAAAGATAAATTAGATACATACCATTTACAGGGAAAAAATTCCCTATGGTGGGAAGAAGTTAGAATAATGCACAATTTATAGAACAAAAACGTTAATTGGGAGGAGTTTCAAAGACTTTTGAAGGAAAAATATCTAATTGAATGCGATTTTGATGACAAAACTAGAGAATTTCAAGCTTTGAAACATGGAAAAATTTCAATGAATGAATTAGCTACGAAGTTTACTCATATGTTTAGATATATGCCATATATATAAGAATAAATATCTAAGGTACAAAGCTTTATAAACTATCTTCCACTTTATTTCAAAGAAATAATGGAATACGATAATCCCAAAACAATGTATGAGTCCATTACAAAAGTATAAATATGCTATTAATAGGCTAAAAAGAGAAACAAAAATGTGAAATCGTGGCCTAATAAAAAGAAAGACATATTTTCTCAGGTTGAAAAAGGAGGAAAAACTGGTCCTTTTTAAGAATTTTGGTAAGGTAAAATAGAGTCAGAATTCATTAAAAATAATAACGGACACAAAGAGCACAAATTGAGCCTATATCCAAATAGACAGACCTAAGTAATAATGGATTCAGCGAGAAGGAAAAGGAACCATTAAAATGTTGGGGTTATGGAGAACCCCATCTTCTGTGGAACTACCCCTATAATACAAGGTCTGTGTAAAATTTATAGAATATTCAAGATTCCTCCACCATTAACAACGTGGCCAAGAATATTCCTCGAATTAATGTAGCATTGGAAGAGCATCAGGTGGAACATCAGTCGACCATGGTGGAGAAATAACATACAATTTTAAACTAACCTAATTTTTTTTAATAGGCCCTAGTGCTAGTTTGAGTTACATTAGTCCCCATATGGTAGAAAAATGTAAGTTAAATTCATAACAGTACAAAAGTTCATGGCTGGTCGAGTTGGATAATAGAAAAAAAAGAAAAGTTACAAATTTGGTAAATACATGTCCTGTCATTTTAAATTGGAACAAAAACACTATGAATTTGAACATTCAGCCGCTAGGTGCATATGGCATGCTGGTGGGGATGGCCTCATTGGAGGGTCATAGAGAAATTGTTAATTGTCTTGATAAAATTGCTACTTGTACCTAAGATAATGGAGAAACGCAGGTTGTAAAGGGCATACCTAGACCCATTTATGTTTGACAAATATTTTCTTTATAGTTAAATATGGTTGCAAGGAAAGGATGTCATTGTTTTGCAATTCAAGTGGAAGACCATTCACAAGAAAACTGATCTAAATCCTTGGATGATTTGAAATCTATTCAATATTACCAGGATGTATTTCCAAATGAGATTATTATAGTTCCATCTAAGAGAGACATATTTTTCTATAGAATTAATACCATGAGTTTCACCAGTATCAAAGGAACCTTATAGGATAAGTGTACCGGAATTAGTAGAATTAAAAATGCAACTACAAGAGTTATTATAAAGGGCACATCAGACTGACTGTTTCACCATGGGGTGCACTAGTCTTGTTTGTTAAAAAGAAATATGGAACATTCAGGTTGTGCATTTATTATTAACAACTGAATAAATTGACAATTAAGAATAATTCCCCACCGCTAAGAATAGACGAGTTATTTGATCAAGTAAGAGGATTAACTATATTTTCTGAAATAGATCTCAAGTTTGGTTATCAGTGGGTGTGAGTTTTATCAAAGATAAAATAGAATATTTGAGATTTGATATTTAAGGATGTAATAATGGTGGACCCCGAAAAGGTAAAAGTCATTCTTAACTATTCAACCCCAAAGGATGTGGAAAACATTAGATCATTTATAGGTATCATAGCCTACATGATACTATCACAAATTCATAAAGGGATTTTCTAAATTGGCTTACCCCATAAATTTCTCTGCTAAAGGAAGGGGTTAAATTTGAGTGGATTAAAATATGTCAAGGGAGATTCAAATAAATAAAATTCTTACTCACTGTTGCACCTGTGCTAAAAATAAAATACCCTAATAAAGACTTTATAGTTTGTACTGACACTTATTAGGAAGGTTTGGGAGGAGTGCTCATGCAGGAAAATCATGTGGTGGCTTATGAATCTCACAAATTAAAGGATCATGAAAGAAATTATGCAGTTTATGGCCTTGAATTAGCTATAATCATTCATGCAATTAAGATGTGGATACATTATTTAATTGGTAATAAATTTACCTTAATTATTGATCATTTGAGTTTAAAATATATTTTCAGCCAACTTGACATGAATTTCACGCAAGGCAGATGGATGGCCTTCTTAAGTGAATACGACTTATACATAAATCATATAAAAGGGAAGAAAAAAAGAAACATATGCACTAAGTCTAAGTCTGAATAAAATTTGATAGAGTTGAAATAAATATTTTAGAACATATTAAGACAACAAAAATAGAAGATAAAGAGCATAATCAGATTTTTGAAATACTGAAAAATAGAACTGATCACAAAGAACGATTATATTATGAAATTAATGAAAATGGGTTACTAACTTTTAAAACTAGAATCTATGTTCATGATGTGATGAGAGTCAAAAAATTGATATTGGATGAGCACCAAAAAGGACCCTTTTCAGTCCAGCTAGGCTATTAGAAAACCATTACAACTCTTAGAAAGGAGTTCTTCTAGCCATGTATGAAGGAGGTAGATAAGTACTTGGAAAAATGCCAAGAATGTCAGCAAGTAAAAGTAGAGCATCAATACCCAACATGATTACTGAACCCCCCTACCTATACTAGAATGGAAGTGGGAGGTCAATTCGTTAGATTTTATTACCAATTTACAAAAAACTAGAAAACAACATGATTCTATTATGAATGTTGTAGAAGAATTTTCAAAGGGTATTGATTGTATACCCATTTAGTCTAGTTATAAAGCTTCTTAGGTGGGAGAAGTTTTCCTGAAGGAAATTTCAAACTTCACGGGATATCAAAGACTATCATATTAGACAAGGATGAAAAATTCACTTCCAACTTTTGGAAGAGATTCTTTATTATATTTTTTACATCGTTTAATTTTAGCATTATGTATCACCCACAAATAGTTGGGAAAACTAAAAGGATCAACCAGTTCACTGAATACACGCTACACATGTACGTAATGAACCAACCCACTAAATGAGTGGACTATCTACATTTAGTTGAGTTTTCCTATAATAACAGTTATCAAGCATCACTCAAGATGAGCCCCTTTGAAGTTATGTATGGAAGTAAATGTCATATAACCTTAAGTTGTAGTCATCCTGAAGATAGGATTATGTTGGGACCAGATCTGCTATAAGAAATGGAGTCGATGGTGAAGAAAATTAGGCAGGACCTAAAAGCAGCACATGATAGACAAAAGAGTTACACAGATTTAAAAAGGACACAAAAATAATTTCAAGTGGGGGAATATGTATATATTAAAGTATGACTGAAAAATAGTTCTTTAAAATTGGGCAATTATGCTAAACTATCCCCTCAGTTCTGTGGGCCGTTTAGAATACTAGCCATGATAGGGCCAATGGCCTACCAACTAGCACTTCCATCCCACATTAGGGTTCATAATGTATTTCATGTGTCTCTTTTAAAAAAGTATATTCATGATCCTACTCATATTATCGATTATAATGTTGTACATGATGAAATGGAAGGTGAGTTCTAGGTCGAGCTTCTAAAAATTTTGAACTAGAAAGAAACTACACTTTGGAATTGAGTCATTCGCTAGGTTAAAG
Organism: Pinus albicaulis; assembly: GCA_034641835.2. NCBI lineage: Eukaryota > Viridiplantae > Streptophyta > Pinopsida > Pinales > Pinaceae > Pinus > Pinus albicaulis. Next base: position 1,610,415,437 of record CM076584.1, on the reverse strand, counting down.
TGCAATGGAAGCACTTTGGGACCGAGGAGGCCACTTGGGAGATGTAAGATGAAGAAAGAATCTTTTCATATGTTGTTTCAAGGGAAATGAAAGTGTGAAACACTAAGTATGGTGTTCCCTTTTAAGGGGAGGGGAGATGTAATACCCTTGGTAAATCAATTTTTAAATGAATTTTGAGATTTTAAATTGGACATGTGGCTAAAAATCCATACGATAGAAAGTACATTTTTTATGAGAATGTAAATATTTATTTTTTTGATAAAAGGAAATTGTTTTACTTATTATTATTATTTTTGGAAATACATTAGAGGCTATCATGTGAGAGATTATACTCCTAACTGCCAGGAAAATAGTTGGAACCATTTATGCTCAAGAAGGGGCAGGAAAGGAAGACAAAAAAGAGAAAAAAATCCTCCATTCTAGCCAGAAAGGGAACTGTTGGTTGAGCATACCACCAAAATAATACACAACTATAGATAAATTTCATGGGTTGAAGTTGTATGAAAAAAATAGCTACGGGAGATAAAGGAAGTCTAAATAAAAAGAAAGGTACCAATGGGAGAGAAAGAGTATACCTAAACCTAGAAATAGTAAGACATTGCATGGGTTAAGGAGGTGTAAGTAGTGAAAGACTACTAAGTTATTTTCCTGGTAGGAAGGAGCTTAGAGCTCGGGGGGAACTAGTAGAATGTTAGTTTAAGGTAGGGAGGAATGTGGGAAACTCTAATATATTTCCATGAATTTTAGATAAGTAAATGAGTATTTTGAAGATATGTGTTAAATATATTTGCTTTGAATTTATGAGATGTGAATATATAAGGTAATAATTTGTTATGAATATATTTTATATAATGTGTATTAAAGAAATAGAAAGTTTAAATTCTACTAATGACTCATATGAAAAAGAATATATATTTGTGTGTTGGAGTTTTTGTAGGAGAGTTGGGAGTTGATAGCACAAGACTCAATATAGACCATCTGAAGAGTTTGACCCTAAATGTCCTCTTACTGTAGTACTTTGAGAGAGGGAACCCTACCCAATATCTAACACTAATATCTACTGTACACGTGGATATAAGAATAGGGAAGCCAACGAAAATTGGCTAGAGTAGAGGGTACTCAAAAAAAATAAAATGCATGTGAACAATCAATTTGAAATGGTTAACATTTCACTTGTTTATGAATTTCTAAACATATCTAGTTTGAAGAAAAGGGAAAGATTACATAACAACAATTATATAGTTGAATATGAATAGGTTTGTAGCCAAGGTTAATATGTTGCAGGTTATAGATGAAGAAAAGAAATCCCATAGACCGACCATGGTCATGCAGTCATTGAAAATAATAATAATATTAATAAAGATATAAAGAAATCCGCTAGATGGAAACCTATTATAGGAGTCCACGTGGCTTTCTAGCCTATAAACTAGCTTCTAAAAACCAAAATAATAATCATACTATATGTACAGGTATGTGATGCATAGAAAGATTGTAACTATTTATATTGACAAAATTCACAGTGCATGTTGGAAGCATCTTAAAAAAAGTCATTTTACACATCTATAAACAAAAGAAACAAAGTATCAAACATTTACATAACCCATAATCTTTACAACACTAAAATTTATAGCACAATAGGAGGAATACGTACAATATAGTCTTTTCTTTAAAAAGAAGTTACAACATACGGCCATAGAAGTCTCGGTCGTAATAAAAATTAAAATATATGAGATGAATATGTCGATAACATAGGGGAAACCATTATACAAATTTTTTTATAGTTACTCATACTATAGAAGTCGGGCTCTCTTCCCTATGTATGAAATTAACTCTCAAAGGATACTACACTAATTAAAATAGGAAAATCCATAAGTTGATAAGGCTTTTAATTTTGTAAACCCATATAAAATTAATGTAATTCGACCTGAAAGAGCTGAACACATGAATTTTTTCCTCCACACATGTGAGAGGAACAGAGAAAGATGAGTGCCTAAAAGATACAGGACAAAAATGAGTAACCTCGCAAGAAAATGAACCTTGTAGATGCCTGTCAAATGAAACCCCGAGTATGGGACAAGGGATAACCTATAAGCACAAAACCTCTAGTTAGACATTGGGCCATGAAAAAAATTGTTACAAGAATAATTATAAATGAATTTCGATTTCAACCAGTGATTCACCTTGGATAAGTGTAAGAAAAAAATTTCTGCGATGCTATCAAAACATAGCAACATTTACAATCGGTCGATATATTAAAATATAGAGAGAAACCCTATTGGAATGGAAAGGAATAAAAATACCTAGGGTTTTAAGTTAGGGTTTCCAGCCAAAGAAATTACCTATCAAGAAAACTTTGAGGAAGGAGAGGGAATCCAAAATGCCATAGAAATTTTGGTTATCGCGATTGAACCACCAGAAAGAAGATACAATTTTTCCCTGCGAAGAATATTAATATCAAGAAACTAGATGCTTAGATCTACTCCAAACTCATTCCCATAATTGTAACTGAAGTAATCAACAAAGAGAAAGAAGTAACGAGAAGTATAGGTTTGACACTGACCTAGTTCGAAAACCCTGCCTCTGTTGGTGGACATAGATGTTTTCCTCATCAAAATACCATCAAGGAAAAACAATCCACAATGAAAAAATCTTACAAACACATGAACATCCCTTAAATTTTTCCATGTTTCCCTCATGGTTTCATAGCTCTGCTCTTGACCAATTCCAAATGAAAATTACACAATTCGACGAAGGGACAAAGGGTAGACGATTACCCTAACGATACCGGGATTCATTCCCGCCATCGATAATTTCAGATTCGATCAACACTGTCAATAATGTGAGATTACGTGGCTGGCCGTGGTATGACATGCATACTTTTACCACACGTCCTTTCACATGGACTAAAGAACTATGCAACCACCATGTAGGAACTAAGGAGCCATGTGGGAATTCTCCTTATTTATGCATTCACCTCATTTCATATATCTGAAACAAAGCCATGAAATGGAAAAAAGGGAAACATAAATATCAATGATATGTTGTGCTTGACGGTATAAAAATTATAAGGAAAACACAATAATATATGGTGTAGGGTGGTATAGTTATTATAAGGTCACCACAATGATTATAAATGCAAAATATTAATAAAAGGAAAACTAATAATTATCATTACAATATATATGTGAACTTATGCTAGGTCAATTTACTAGGATATCCACGAACTTGAGGCTAACAAGAGAGTGATGAAATGAGTTTGAGCATTTAGGAGTGGGCTAGAATAGATTACATGCAATATCAAGCCCTAGTTTTATGTTTCAAGCTAGACTCAAGAATGGAGAGACATTACAATGTTCTTGTAACATAAAAACAAATAGAAATTGAGCTAGTAATGAGATGTTTTCTCTTTGGAAGTAAAATTTAATGGTTTATCCATTTATTTTGACAAGTAATGTATGTATTAAGTTAAAAACAAAAAATTACTATATAATTCATAATTATTACTGGGTAATTTTTGGGAGATGTTACACATCCAAACTATCATCTTCAGTTTTAAGTGTTTTTTCTATATATAGACATCCTCTCCAATGTAGAAATAAGTATTTACGAGGAGTATCTTTAAAATTTAGAGGATATATTCCTAATATGTTTACTGTTTGAAGGTTATTGAACCCCTTCCTATCTAAAATTTCAGTTCATAATTATAATGAATAGTTGGTTACAAATTTCGTAGTCCCAGAAAACCAAAGAACAATTATTTTTGGCATATGTATATTTACTTTTATTTCTCAAAACCGATTTTTTAGAAAGAAAAGTAAGTATACATATGACTTAAAAATGCTCACTGTGGAGATTCCGAACTCAACATCTCAAAACTCACACCACAGAAAATTAAAATCTATAAACTGATTTTTTTTAATCTAGAATGATAGTTTATTAAAGATCATTTATATTCTCTTGAGGTCTTATAAACTAAAATTTATTTCAAAATATAATCTTGAAATCTAAATAATTGGTCCCCATATCATGAACATTTCCTCACCTCAGTTCCATGTATCAAATTAAATTTCTCCCAAGCCATGTGGTGAAATATTCACTTTCACTTAGTTTGCAATAAATTTAAATTTCTATTGTGATAGACTAACCCTACAAGCCTACCTTATTACAAGAGGCATTTAACTACAATGGAGTTGAATGGATCATGGGGTTGGTGCAACTATAATTGAGTTGAACGTAACATGGGGTTGGTGCAACTCAATGGAGTTGAATGGATCAAAGGGTAGGTGCTTTCCTAGTAAGGACAGTCGAAAATTGGAAACTAATTTTAGTTATAAACCACTTTGGGTTTTCAAAACTAAAACCAAATCAATAAGTCATGTTGTGGTTTACCTTGAACTTATCTGTTTTCAAGTTCATAAGATAACTTTACATAAGAATAACATACTTTAAAATGTTGTAGAACAATGTACTATTAAACTTCCATGAGCCCCATAAAGCCGATGGATTTTTCTTATCAAAATGAAACAACAAAGTTTATATCATTTGTTTGGATGTATTGCCATATTTTTTTTTACTGATTTAGAATTGGTTTCCATATTTCTTGTGGCTCAACACCTTTACTTTCATTTTCCTCCTCTTTTGTTTTTTAAGTAATTTAATATAATTGATTAGGAAGGAGACTTGTTTCAGACTTAAACACTCTTAATCCTGAGATATAAGATCTTAAAAGTATACTACATTATTGAAACCTTTAGACCTCTTTTTGGACTTAAAACAATTTTATTATGGAGATACAAGCTCTTAAGATTATTTTACATTCATGAGACCTTTAGATCTAGAGTCTAATGTCTAAAACCCATTTCAAATAGAAGATTTACTAAACCCATTTGTAGAAACCCCTAGTTTAGATAACCACCTCTAGATTTGTAAATTATATTACACTCTACACTAGGAACTTGATTCAAGCTCCGTGGAAACTAAGAATGTGCAACATCTTTGATTATTACCAAAGGTGTCTAGAGTCTAACAAGTAGAGGCCAAATCACGTATATGGTTGAAGATTTCTACAAAGAATGGCATGTAAGGTATGTTGAGAGGCCTTAAGGAGATTCCCACATTTTTTTCGGGCCATAAATGCAACACTTTTCATATTCATATGCTACCTCATAACCATTTTTTCAATGTAATCAGACTCTCTTCTTATGATTCTAAAAAAACCATAGGCTTTTTATTTTTTCTTGCATTGTCGTTATTAGCCAGCCCAAAAGGAAGTTACATGGTGCTAGCACACATTTCTAATGGCTTTACATGAACATTTTTCTATGAAATCAACATGAATCCCACGACTAAATACTCTTGGATTACTAGATTGCACTGGACACCATTTCTAGTGTTTGTTAAGAATAAAAACTAAATTCAATTGCGTACTCGGTATCAATAATGGATCCAACTTGTATCCAAATTTCAAATTATATTTAACTAGTGACTGATGACCAATCATTGCCAGACAAATTTTGTATGACATCTTCGATACAAAATTTTCAAGACCTCATATAACTCTATTCATCTATCTTATATTCCTCTATTCCCTTATAGGTGTCCCCTTTGTTTCTTGTATTATGTCATTATACAATTTATGCATTGAAGATATGACCGTAAATATATTTCATATCATTACTTATTGGAATAATGGTTCACATTCATAGTTATTTCTTGATTTTAATGTTTGTACTGGTTCTATAATGTTAAGAAGAAATTTTCAAATTAGTTTCAAGTTTTAATTGGCATTGAAAATGTGTGTTTTTACAACAATAGGTCATTTTCCCAAGTATTTTATGGGACACTAACCAATAATTTTTTGAGCAAACATTACACTTACTAGAAATAACTGTAGACATTTGCTACAATGGAATCCATGAAAACAACTCTCTATGTGTCACCCAAGGCCAAAAGGATCTATGTTTATCAGAATAATTAAAAGGGAACCCATCTAGATTTTATTGCTCTTAGCTAATCTATATACATCAATTTTCTGATTGAGATCAAACTATTTGTTAGAAACATGAGTTCCAAATTCTACCAATAAAGGGAAATTAAGAATTTATTTTGAGAATCAACGTATGTTTTAATTGGAAATTTTTTTATTGTTTAATATATTTTTGTTATTTGCCCATAAATATTTGAAATTCAAAATGAATATTGGAACAGTTTTTTCTTGAAAAAACAATTAACGCTTTCTATATAATTATATAAAAAATCTCACAATTGAAAACTTTGACAATGCCATTTGGTCAAATTCTCTTATAGTGGAGATTTAGGGGATCATAATTATTTTTCATAAATAAGATTTCTCTTCCCCATTCATTTATGAACACAATTTTAAGCTTGTTCCTACTACAATAGACGAAGATAAATATGTTAGCCCCTTGAATACATCACAGATGAAAATGTTTTCTTAGCATTAGATAAGGAAGAATCTATACATTTCTCCTCTATTAGTGTGCACATAGTAAAGCTTGGTATATTTATTGCGCTTCATAATTTGAATCAAATTATTTGTGTGAAATTATTTGGATGGATTTTCTTAACTTGGGTTAGGTTATTTATGTGTGAAATTATTTACATGCCTTCTCTTAATTTGTGCCAATTTATTTATGTGTGAAATTATTTGAAAGACTTTTCTACTCTTCTATGCATTTCCTGTTCCAAACTTTGGAATTGTGAATAGAAATCTAAGCTAAAGTTATATTAGGACATTAAAGGGGCCATACCCAAAATACTGGCAGTTGAGACCACCACAGGGAGATAAAATGCATCTGCATATACAAAGCATGTAACCAGAGAAAAGTTGTAGAGCATGTTACCTAAGAAAAATTTCTCCTATTTGGTATATCAAGCAAGCCCTTTATTCATATACCTTTGTGATCAACATTCCATATATTTTCATTGTGTAAGTGATTTTGATAGTTGCAACAACTTCCAAGAATGAAATAAATTATTTACTATTTAACACAATTTTTTTTTTTTTTTTTGTAAGCTTGGTAGGACCTTTCTTTTTGATTAATATAAAAATAGGGCAAGTTACATCCATATCCATATGGTTAGGTGGCCTCATGATCCGAATTTATGCAGGAACACAACAAAATACAAATATAAAAATGGACAAAGAGATGCAGTAGAAATATAACTTCATTTCATTAATATCAAAGATTGAAATATTCTTACATACATAATGGAAATAAACTAGATTGGGCGATGGTAGCTTATCTCTGAGAAGTGATGTGGCGGCTACATTCCTTTGAAATTTGTTATGATGAGGCTTGAAGGAATATTTATTATTGAGAAACAATGGAGAACCATAAACATCCAAAACCTAACCCTAGGAGATGAAGCACCAAAATTATGAGCCCCGTTTGGGTAAATTGGTACATCAACTTCCCAGGGACGTAGCTTTGGCATACGATCTCTGTTTGACGTGAAAAATACCTCATTAAAAATATCTATTCGAGGAATACAACATTCGAGTGGCCAAAAATGGTCAAAGACCATGTTGGCATCGATTTTCCCAAAAAAAGTTGTTTAGGGCCTCAAAACGCCCCAGAAGATCAGGACCTGAAAAACTGCCAAAAACAGTAAATTTTTCTACAATTAAGGAAAATGAAATACTGAAAGAAATAATGGTGGTGGTCTAAATGGAATAGGCAGATGGCCAAAAATATCAACCTGGATCAGTCATCCCCCCTTAGGAAGCAATGGTCTCCATTTCGTTGAGGTCCTCCATGAGATGAGGAAACTTCTGTTGAACTTGGTCCCTAGTGAGCCACTTGCCTTGGTGTAGGAGTTGGCCTTCTTTTACAACCCGATACAGGTGGATATTTTTCTGGCGAGTGTTCTTGATCTACATGTCCATGATCCAATCAGTTTTGGCTTGTTCCATGCAGTCAGGGTTTAGATATGTTGGTGTGAGCTGTTCTGCAATGTCTGATGTGTCTAGTAATGGTGGAAAGTATGGTTGAAGGAGGTCCACATTGAACATTGGGTGTAGGCCAAGGAATGGGGTAATGATGAGCTCAAAATAATTGTCTCCCATAACCTTGATAAAGGTGTAAGGCCTATATCAAAGTGGTCAAAGCTTCCGATGATCTCCGGTTAGGCGTTCTTTCTGCAAATGTAACCAAACTTTGTCGCCCACCTGAAACTTGTGTGGCACTTGATGTTGATCATGTCGCTGCTTGTACTTGGCATGTCATGAAATTGTCGGCAGATGTGCTGGATACATTCAATAAATCTAGTTGTTTTTTCAACCTTATATAATACATGTGTGGATTCTATCTATGTAGTTGCATGAGGTATGGAAACATCAATCAGACACAATGGTTGAAATCCTCGACCCAATTGAAAGGGAATAAGACCAGTCGAGATATGGAGAGCTCTATTATAAATATGATGCACATAAGGGAGGCTCTTATCCCAAGTTCATGGATGCTTGGATTTGTACATGCAAAGTATGTGCACTATCATCCTGTTGACGACATCTATCTGGACATCAGTCTAGGGATGGAATGAAGTTGACTTGGTGAGCTTGGTGTCCAATATTATCCATAGGCTTGACCAAAATGTGCTAAGGAACCTTCTATACCAATCTGATATAATGGTCTGCGAGATCCAAAAATGTACCCACACAAGTTCAAAGAAGAGTTTGGCAGTATCCTATGCTTTGATACTCTTCTTGCAGGCCGCCAATATAGCCATCTTAGAAAATTTTTCCATGACCACAAATACACAGTCATTTCCATGATTGGTAAAATGGAGGCTAGAAATAATAATTTTCTATGGAAATGGATTCCCATGGTTGGTTGGGAGTAGGAAAATGATTTTACAGGTCTTACTTCTTGATGGTTGGCTTGGTGATGGCACATGCAGTGCAAGATATGATATATTTTCCAATAGCCAGTCGTATTTTTGGCCAATAAAAGTACTTTTGTAGTACAACCATCATTTTCTCCACACCAAAGTGTCCAGTGACCCGAATATAGTGTGCCTCCTAAACAAATTGGCTCGTTCACTCTAAGGAACAAAAAGGTGGCCCAGGTAGCATAATAATGCATCTTGGAGGTGGAAATCAGGAACTTGCTTTACATATACTAACATATGGTATGTGGAGGAGAAATCTGGATCATTTTTGTATAGTTGTGTCCATCCAGAGGTCTCATGGCCATAAGATTTGAGAACAGTAGTTAGTGCTACAACTGGGGGCCAGTTGAGGCAGTCTGCAACATGATTGGTGCTACCCTTTTTGTATTTAATGTTCAAGTGGAATTGTTGCAGATATGTAGACCACTTCTGATGGTGATTGTTATACAACTTCCCTTGTGTCTGTATAAAATGAAGAGGTTGGTTATCATTATGGATGACCGTCTCCTTCCCCATAATATAATGCTTCCATTGCCGACAAGCCTGCATGATGGAATACATCTCTTTATCATAGGTGGGGTACTTCTGAATTATATCGGAAAGTGTCTCACTATGAGAGGCCACTTGATGCCCGTGCTAGGTGAGGACTGGACCGATAATAGAGTCAGAGGTGTCTGTCTCAATTTTAAATGGTTGTTGGAGGTCTGGTAGTGTGATTACTAGTGCAAAGTAGAGGCAATGCTTCAAATAAATGAGCACCTTCTATTGGGATTCAAACCAAGAAAACTTTTATTTCACCCTGCCATCAGTAATCTGACTCAAAGATCAAGTGATATGGGAGAATCCCAACACGAATCTCTGATAAAAATTTACAAGGCCCAAAAAGTTGTGAAGCTCTGTTAAAGTGGTTGGGGTCAACCAATCCCGAATGACTTAGATCTTAGTCGGATCCACATGCACGCCACACTCATCTATGATGTAACCCATTATTGGACCTAGCTCATGCCAAAGGTGCATTTCTCCAAGTTAGCACACAATTTGTGTTTCTGAAGGGTTTGAAGGACCTGTCGAATATGTTGCAAGTGTTCTTCCCAACTCTTGTTGAATATGAGGATGTCATCCAGATAAACAACCATGAATGAGTTGGTGAAGGGCCACAAGATGTCATCCATTAGCTTCATAAAATTAGTATGGGAATGTATCAACCCAAAGGTCACAACCAACCATTCAAAAAGACCTTCCTTGGATTTTAAGGCAGTATTCCATACATCTATGGGATTTATTGGAACGTGGTGATAGCTAGACTTCAAATTGATCTTTGTTGAAATACTTTCCCCCCTTGAGTTGGTACAAAAGTTCATAAAGCAGTGGGATTGGATACCTGTTACTGACAATGATTTTTTTTAGTGCCCGATAATCAATGCAAAGCCTCTAGGCCCCATGAATTTTCTGTACAAGTACAATCGGGCTCCCACAATTCGAGGAACTTGGTCAGATGTGCCCTTTTTCAGCAAATCCTAGATTTGAAGCTTGATCTCTTCATTTTTGAGAATGGAGCGGTAATATATCGGCTTGTTGGGTAGAGTTTCTCCAGGAATCAGATCGATTGAATGCTTGACATGACAGTGCAAGGGTACCACTATGGATGGGGAGAAGATGTCCTTGTATTCTTCCATGACTGTATCCACCTACTTCTGTTGCGTGGAGGAACCCTTCCCGGAGGCCATCTATGTGGCTACAATATTCCCCTTACTTTGAGAGTGAATTAGAAAGAAATAAAATTTCTTGGTTTGGGAGATTATCTTATTACATTGCTTAGTAGAGATCAAAGAGATGTTGGTAGGCAGGGCTACCTCTAGTATATTTTATAAATTATTATGTAAAGAAATAATAATAGTGCGAGGCCTAGAATCATACACGACATGATTCTTCCAAAAGTATGGTTGGCCTAATAATACATCTAAAACTGCAAGAGGAGATATATCACACAATACCTCATCCATGAAGGGCTTGATGATGTAGGGAGGGTGACACTACTCGCTGACGTAGAGATATTTTCCTTGGTGAACCACCCGATGGTGTATAACTACTATGGGTGTGGTGTGGTCGGATGGACCAAATGGTTCATGAATTCTTCTGAAATGAGGTTGTTTTGGCTCCCATTGTTGACAATGAATTGTAGCGGTGAGCCCTTCACCCACATCTATGAGTGAAAGAGGTGCCCCCCCTCATTTGGATCTTCGGGTTATACCTTTTGGAGCTTGGTGGCGGGTGCTACCATAGTGGGTTCTGCATCAATAACCTGCGTACCCTTGTTGGGTCCCTTGTCAGCTTCTAGCTCAGAATCAAAACATTCATCGGTATATGAGTCTCTTAGCTCGGCCACCAGTGCCTTCTTTGCACAACATTCATGCGTGTTGTGAGTGGGGCTTTTATGGAACTCACACCACTTTTCGGTGTCCTTCTTTGCCTTCCCGTCACCCTTGGATTGCGGCTTCAAGGAGTTTCCATGGGGGGTCTTGGTTGGGCTCTGTGACTTGGGGGAACATTTTTTCTGCTTTGGGTTCGTAGATCCAAAGTCTCGCTTCTTCTGCTTGAATTTCTACTCAATTTTGGCAGCATATTGGTACGCTGCACCAAGCGAGGAGATGTCCAGGAAATCCATTTAATCTTGAATGTATTTGTGCAAATAAATACGATACTTGAGAACCAGATGTTTCTCAAAATATTTGATACTCATCTTTGTGCACAGGTGTTGTGGTAAAACACACACCCCCATTTTTTATTTATATACTTCAAATAATGGGGACCCTTTCTACAATTTTTTTGGCTAAACACATTTTACGATTTTCATTAAGTTAATTATCTTGAAATTTTTTCCATTTTTTTATTTTTTTGGATTTCTATTTTGATTATTTAATTGAATCCAATTTTTCACAAGCTTTCCAATGATACTTGTTTCGCTCCATTTGGTCAATCGGTTTGTAAATGACACTCTTTTGAAGTTTGATCATTTGTGTCGCCTAAGTTAAAAAAATGTATAAAATGTACCAATATTATGATTTTTGTAACTAATTTAGTTCAATAATGCATTTAATGTAAATATTAAATATTTTAGTTAATATTTTCAATTTCTCATTTACTCACTAATGGTCCTACAAAATAACCCAGCTAAATTGTACAATAAACGAAATACATTTCGAGAGATTGGTAATATACTCCAACTTGTTATTTTAAAACAAATTGCCAAACCTAAAACACCAAAATTGCAAAGTGGCTATAGTCTGAATTGTAGGATGGTTAATCCACGTGGGCCCCACTTCACCTCCCGACTCATTTTCCTTGCCACACCCTCACATTTTCGCATCGCAAAATTTCTCATCGCAAAATTATAACTGTGCATATTTAAAAAATTGTGATAAATTTTAATGTCGAAATGCGATGTGATACATTGCACATCACATATCGCAATGATTTTAAATCAAACAAAAAAAAAATCTTAAAAAAATTGCGATGCGATATGCGATTTGGAATTTTATTCGGCAGGTTAAAAGTTTTAATATAAGGTCTCCTTATGACTCATGTACCTCCACCTTACTCTCACTTACCTCTCCTCCTCCCTTATCACTTATACTCTCCACTCCACTCCTCCTCTCCCTCTCACATGGTGTTCATTTTATGTATTTTTTGAATTTTTAATTAAAATAAATTATATTATATAATATTATATTTTAATTGTAATATTTTTTTATTATTATTTTAATGTAATTTAAATTATAATATTAATATAATATTTTAATATTTTAATTAATCAAATAAATGTATTTTTTAAATTAGTTTAATTCTGTTTAAGATTAATTAAGATTAATAATATAATTAGTTAGTATTAATTAATTAAAAAAATGTATCCTAGATGCGGGTGGGTAAAGAGGTGATATGTACATTGGCGATTTAGTGGGTCAGTGTGTCACTTATCACCACTGCCATCCAACCTCGCATGATGTTTGTTTTTAAGTCTTCTGCTCAAATCTTCAATGCTGTGTTAATGCAGCTCGTCCCTTCACACCAGCCTGCTCATTCTTCTGTCATGGTGCCCCTCCAAGAAATCATTCGTGCTCCTCCCCTGTGCACTTGCTGCTCCCTTGCTGCCACAGAGCCTCACTCTCACACCAGCACTGGGAAACGATGCACACTGGGATGCTGTGTTGATTTGGAGCCGGGATTTCATGTTTCCCAAAGCCCTTTCTGCAATCTCAGTTGTCGTTCGTCCTCAGCTTTTTCCAATAATCCTTTACGAGCTGAAGCTAGGCCCTTTTCATTTCACCCCTGCCTCCACAAAATTGTTGATAGTTCTGCTCTTCCTGCTCTTCACACTATGCCAATATTGCGCCAGAGAATACACTGTAGGAGGGGAAGTTCCCGTGGGCAAGTTAATCACCAACCCTCCTCCTCTACATTTGAATCCTCGTCTTACTCTTCAGAATTCAGCCCTGCTTGCCATCTCGTCACCAGAAGGGGTCGTGGACGGGGTCGAAGGCAAAATAATTCGGTAGCGCACTTTCATTTATCCTCCAGGACTCAATCTCACATTGCTTGTTTTCAGTACCCCTGTACTCTCAGCAATTTCTCCTTCTTAGCTTCAGTCACCATTGAGCTTCGAGAAGTTTCCTCTGGTCTAGTTACTGCAACTACAGGGGTGGCTTTGGAGATAAGGGAGGAAGACACGCATGGCACTTCTCAGAATGACAACAGGCAGAGTGTGGAAACTAGTGGCATTTCAACCCAGGATATGAGCTTGCAAGCTGGTCCAAGCGTCTCAACTGGTGGGGGCTCTACAAGCAAGGAGAGTCATCCTCATGTGGAAGAAGACCCCTACAAATATGCATGCCTCATCGTCGAGGAAGTTCCATCCACCTCTCATGAAGCTTAATTAGGTCTGCGCTCCTTGGTTTTTGATTTCTGGTTGCACAAAGGTGTTCAATTCCCTCCTGTTTTACAGTCAACTTATGCTCTACAGTTCTCATGCACAGATGTTTTCTCTTATGTTAAACTGCCGGTTTCCCCTGTGTGGGTGGCATTCTACTGCATGTGTCTTTGATTTTTGGCGATGGCTACAGCAGTTAAAAGTGTTAGATTTTAGTTTTGAAATGGGCAGCGCTAACCTATTAATCTGCATTAGCCCAGTCAATTTGTTAGGGACTATGAATTACCTCTGGTTAGTTTACAGTCTCGTTATAAGAGTAAGTTGTATCTCTGAGTCAGACATGGTCTGGTTTTTGAAGCTCTCTTGGTCAGTATCCAGCTAGTCTTTTTAGTCAATGTTCAGCATTGTAATGTGCGTATGCCGCATCTATGGGCCAGACCTCTTGAGGCCAATGCCTCTCTGTAAATTTATTTTTGTATCAATATAGGAGTAGACCAATTCAAAAAAAAAAAAAAATGTAATCTAATTTAGGATTAGAATTTAATTAAAAATTCTGATTTTTAGTCCAAGCAACAAAATTTCCAGATTTATGGAAATTTTAACTCACCAACTTTAGAAGCTCGTAAATGGTGTTTTACTTGGCCAAATGAGGCTCAAGATGGCTCATTAGAAAGATTAGAGAACATTTCTGAAGTTGTTTCATTTCCATATTTTATCATTTATTGGGTCTAAAGTTCATCAGAAGATCAAGCTCCGAATTTTTAAACAAAATCAATTTTCTGAGTTTTATTTTCTGCATTTTCATTTGCTCACAACTTCTTCTAAGAGAAGATCCATTCGTCACTGATATCCTTGACCAATTCGATCATCACAAGAATTAATAGAAATCTTAGATTTCCTTTTAAATTATTTATTTAATCAAGTTTTGATTGGATTTATTTTTCCATATTTAGAAATTTGATTTGATTTTTACATTTTAATTTTTATTTTGATTTATTTTTGTAGGAAAACGATTGAAGAGATGAGAAGAAGAAGATCTCAATCAATGAGAATCTCCAACAATTGAATAATATGATTTGAACCAATGAAAATTGATTGAGTAAAACTACTCTTCAACAAACTTTCCTATGAAGGATTCCTTTGCATATATTATAAATAGGAGATTGTAAAATATAATAAGGGCTTCTCTCCTCTGCAATTCTGGAATTCTAAAAGTGCTTCTGTAATAGCAATTTAGAGTTGTAGGTGGGAGGAGAGGAATCTCACATCTAGAGATTATTGAGGTTTTTCTTTTGCATTCTGAGTTATGTACAATGAACAGAATTTGCACTATTGTAGTTCTAGTTTTGAAAGCAGAAGTTCAGGCATTGTAAAACAATATTAGAGACGGAGATGGAGAAATTGACTTAATAAATTGGCATTTATAATACTATTATTTTAAATGATGGTTTCATTTTATGATAACATGAATGTGTCAATTTACTTCCATGTTTGTGCACTTTTGTCGGTATGAGTAATTTGTCTCAATTTTATGTTATTATTTATCTCTACTCTTATGGGCTGAATTCTGATTTCTGAGTAAATATATACTCAGAAATATGTCTTATAGAACCGATTTATTGAATAGTGATATGTTGTAAACTTATTTTGCATATTATTTTTTAATTATTCAAGTTACTGATTAAATTATCAATATCATTTTGAGAACTTCTTCCTGAGTGTTGTTGATTGATTATTTCAGTTAAGAAGTGTCTAGATAGGATGTGTTTGGTATTCCAAATGTTAGTTAACTGAACTACTTCGTTAGCTTGATATTCATTATAAGCCAGACATATTTAAATTACAATTATTTAAAATATCTTGTTCTCATTATGGGATAGATCTATATCTGCCTAATTGAGATAAGATCTTAAGATAGTTCCTTTTGCTTGCATCTTAGAAAATTTTTGTATATAGATTAAATTCTACATCCTTAAAAAATCCTCTTTACAAATAGTCAAAACTTTAAATGTGGCTTGGCTAAGCCCAAATTAGCTTAAAGATCACTTTCTTGTGAGATCACCAAGAAAAATGATTCGAAGTATATTTCCCATTGGTAGACAAAAGTTATATTTTAAGCCAATGGAGATTGAGAGAAGGTAAGTGGACCTAGTTAAACCAGTCAGAGCAACTATTCCAATCGGGAAAGGAACTTCTTTAAGGTTCAGACCGAGTGGTCATCCCCCATGTTGTTGCAGCGCATTTCGAGGCCTCAACATTTTGGCGCTAGAAGGAGGGCCTGAGACTTGTTTTCCTTTGGAGTCTTTGTATTCTAACATTTTATTTTTATTTCAATGGATCCTATAAAAATTCCAATTTGAAGTTGTATTTTTGGACATCCATCTTCCAATACTCCACCAAAAATAGTAAGACTCTTGTCTCAGGTACAATTTAATGGTAAGAGGAATACTTCTGCATTTAATCATGTATTTCAATTTATTCAAAATTTTTGAAATTCTATTTTTCAAGAAATTGATGAAGATATTTTATGCAGGATTTTTACTCTTACATTTTTTGGAAAAATCCAAAAGCAGGTGTCAATCACTTCTAGTTGCCTCAATCCACACTTGGGAATAATTTATTACAATCTTCTTTTGTAAATTTGATGGATATATCTATGAATAGGTATGTGAAGATTTTGAAGATCTATGAAGGTTTGAAGGCGAGTCTTTAATGGATTTTGCCATTAGGTTTCATTTAAATTGTTTAAAATTTAAAATTGAAGATAAACCTTCGAAAAAAGAATTATTAGATTGGTTTGAACATATTTCCATCCATAATTGATGTAAAATTTATTTCAAAATTTGATCAATCTCCTTCTAATTTCATTGATATAAGTGAGAATTCCAATATGGAGATACAAGAAAATGATGATGAAGTGGCCTCTATTTTGTCACTTCCTTCAATTTCTGCACACTTCCTACAATATTGATAAAGATTAAGGTGCACCTTCACATGTCAATGAATCTCAATCACAAAGCTTGTAAAATTTCACTAATCAAACATAAGAAGATATTAGCAACACTCTTGAAGAAAAAAACGCTTTAAAATAAAAAAAATAAGTATGAATTAGAATCAGAAAATCAGAGCATAATCCAACAAGTGCAAGTAGCGATTAAAGTTTATAATAATACGCAATCTGTTATACAGATTTCTGAATTCTTTTACGATGAACAAATGTCAAATTCAAGACAACAAAGCAAAATTCTTCAAGAAAGCATAATTAGCCAAGTAAATGATCTTAAATCTAAAATTTGCGATGAAGAAAATGCACAAGAGTTCTCAAATAGAGACGTTTTCAAATGCATTGTTTCAGATTCATATTTTTCTCTTTATCCTGATATTTTTTCTAATAAAAATTTAACCTCTCTTCACATTAAAGATATTTCAAAAAATAGAGAGGCTGATCTAAATGAATTGCTGATTAGTTTTTATCGGGATAGAGAATTAATTAATGATCATTTTCTGGCATTAATGAACATGAACTTAATATTCCTTCTTTCTTTGATACATTGAATAAGATTGAAGGGAATTCTAATGAATGTCTCGAGGTCATTTATGATAGCTACTTTGACATTGAGGTTATTTATTTGTCTTCTTTACAATTGAATCCTCATAATAAAAGTCTAATCACATGTGAAAATGAAGAACAATCTGATTCAGAATTTGTTTCAAATAATTCTCATTTTCAAACAATCAATCACCGTCATGATTTCAGCATTCAAGAAACCATTCCAATCTATGATTTATATAATGATCAAGCACACATTGCCATTCAGATTCATAGTCTTCTCTCTAGTTCACAAGTGGGTATCAACAATCATTCTAATTGCATTATTTTTGTTAGTATGAATTCTTTGTCGAAGTGTACGAAAAAGACCCACTTTAGCTACGCATAACTAATATCCCTAACAACAATAATGGCTGCAAAACATCTTCAGATCTGCAATTAGTAGTTAAAGTGCTGCAACAAACAGATCTATAAATGGAAAGACATTAAGCAGTAAAGTAAAGAGTTTGCTCCATGCATCCAACAGACAAGACAAGAACACGATTTTTAAATGAATTTTTATATTACAGGGCACCTGGGAGGAAACAAGAAGGTGTATCCAGATCTCCTCAATGGGATGGGTTCTTTGTAGTCCTCAGCACTTCAGATCTAAGCTTTCTCTCTTGTAGATGTAGAAAACCCAATGTAGAAGGTAGAGCTCAATGGGAGCAAAAATGGTAGAAATGAGACCAAGTGTATAGATCCAGAGTGATCTTCTATGCAACAAAAGGTGAAGAATGATGGGGAAAACCCTCCTATTTATAACAAAATATTGGGTCCTTCTAGATCTTGGTGCATGATTAAAATAATGTTAATCACATCTAGATCCACCTCTATGGAATATTTTATTATTATTTGTTGGAGGGAAAGGGACTTTGACTTGGGTCAAATCCCTTGATTAGTGAGGAATAAATAAATAAATGATTTATTTATCCTTTTAAGGAAGTGGTTGGGATATAATCAAATAAATAATGATTTATTTAATTAATAGTGGTTGATTTGGTCATATTTAATAAGGAATATTATTTAAATACTTATTCCTAGAAAATAATAAGATAACTATGGGTGTATCTCATTAATTTCTTTGTTTTTGGGTTAAACATGACTGGGAATAATAATTAAATTATGGTTTAATTAATTATTCCTTTTGGGGTTTCTTTAATTAACATAGTGAAAGCAGTTTTACTTGGGGTAAAACTAGTCTTGCATGGTGTACTTGGGTCCATCTAATGATAAAAGGTTAGATGACCAAAAAATGGTGTAACAGATTGCCCCCCAGCGTGCGAGTGTCAGGAGCAAATCGGATGACCGAAGTACGTTGTAAGAATACAATCACCGGACAACAAAAGGGGATGTCAGAAAGAGAAGTGTGAGGTAGATAGTGTGCTGAAGGACTAGACCCTGAGGAGACGAGACTCGCAGGTGCAACAAGTCTCTTTTTATGAGAGGGTACCTGTGCTGAAGGCGGCGGGGGAGGCATACCTATGCCCGCCGTGACAAAGTACAAAAGAATAGTGTGTCCAGTAAACAAGGGACCGAACCATAGAGTACAACTGGCATAATCAAGGGCCAGATAAAAATACAATGAAGAGTCTCACATACATGCTGTGCCTGGGATAACAGCCAGGACTAGGACAATAATCTCTGAGTACATGAGATAAATACAACCCGAATGCCCCCTGTAAATGGGGAAGGGCTCACAAAATCTGACTGATACATGCAAATCATAGAGGTGCTGCAAGTGGCTAAGGCCAACATCATCAAAATCTGGAGCGGCATCAAAGGCTGGAATGAAGAGGTCATCCGGGCATGTGGGGGGCTACCTGCAGGGCCACCCCCTCATGAGGGCTGAGACATCTCACACACGCCCGGGAATCATCAAGAGCTGCTGCTGGGTCACTGGACTGTCCAGTATACTCATCTCGATCATGCTGAAAGGAGCCGGAGAAGTAATCAAGTCAAAGGGAAGTGAGAGATCCCCCTGCCTGATCCGAGGCACCGAACAAGAGTGGAAGCTGGAACCAAGGTACACCGCCCTCTAGACCTTGCTTCTGGAATAAATGCGCTGATGTCGACAGAAGGAGGTCTGCCGTAGGTGAGGCAATAAGAGACTCTCAACTAAGGCACGAGAGAAGAACAATAGAGCGACAGACAGACTGACACCGATGATGATAGTGGAAAGGGGAAGGATGGAGTGGCGAATGGACGACTTCCCTTGTTAGAGCATAAAGGGCATGAATGACATGGCAGCAACTGACACAATATCGAAAGGGATAGGGGACAGTGGGACTGAAGGTCATGATATGCGACACAAGGGAGGAACCAAGCAAAGAAGGATGGAGGGCTATAGTGGGGTGCAAAAGGACGCAGGATAGACTACATGAATGCAATGATGACTCGACTTGGATGCTCTAAACAAGGGCGACTGTAGAGTGCTGCCACACAGTAAAGGCCCCAATGGGGGGTCATAGAAACATGAGTACAAAGTGGGCACTCATGAAGAAAATCAACACGAACATGGACAAGTAAGGGGGCGATGTGGTGCCCCAAGTACAAGTGTCGTAAGTGAGGAAATTCGATTTTAAGGAGTGGTGAAGTGACCCTTCGTGGAAAAAATGTGTCCAGGTGAAGTATCAAATCACCGAAAACTAAGTAAAACCCATTTGAGAGCTCGGTGAGATCTATCCAGCGGTGCTGACAGTTCGTCGAATGGGGCTACGGTGTGGTCGCAGCAGTCGAAAGAAGAAACAGGGGTTCTCTTTTAATGAGGCAGTTTTCCCTCCAAAATCATTCATTTGCTATTGTTGCTGTGGTGAATGTGGAGAGGAGAGAAGGCCCTAAATCTTGCGGCGAACGTAGCGGACAAATCGACCGTTGGATTCGAGATCTGTCAGTTGGAGGTAAGAGGCCTAACCTTGCTCTTGCATTTTGGTGGATTAGATTTGCAGTTTAGGGCCCAACACCCCAGAAACAGCCCCTCCCTCATCTCTACGGCCGGGTCGCACTTTTTGGGGCAAAAAGTGCGACCCAGGACGCAGGTTTGAGGGCAAAAAGTGCGACTGGTCCAGAAAATGGCAGAAAACTGCGACCTGGGAGATGAGGGGGGCCTGGTGCTGTTTGATGGCTGGGAGTTGGGTTTTGGTGTGTGGTTATGGTTTTCCCGATCTGTACCCTGACAAAAAGAATGTGTTTGTGCAGGTATGGCAGAGTTGCGGGTCAACTGGAGAGAGAGGGATTTGGGAACACTTCGGGCAGAGATCCAGGCGGATCAGGGCGTTCGTCGTGTATTGGCCAGATTTGGGGTTCTTAAGTTTGTGGAGAACCCGTTGATGAGAGCAAGGGAACCATTACTGGCCCGGATTATCAGTTATTGGGATCCAGATCAGGATATCTTTGTAGTGCAAGGGCACAGGATCGAACTGACGGTCCAGGATGTGTACTTCCTGACCGGCCTCCCACCATTGGGGATAGTGGGAGACACGCAGCCAGTGTTGCCGTGGGGGCGGCATATCATGGAGTTTGTGGAACGCCATTGTCGACCGGGTTTCCAAGTCAAGGGGACTCGGATATCGATCGGGGATCTAGAGAGGCTAGAAACCCGTGCAGTGGCCGCAGCTGTGCTGCGAATCCTGGGCACCCAGGCGTTCCATCACATCACCGATGGGCAGATGATGATAGTGGAGAGTGTGTTGAGTGGGACCTACTTTGGGTGGGCCCAAATAATGTTGGTGTCGCTAAAGCGACAGTTGTCGCTATGCAGGCGGCAGGTGAATCATGATTGCTCATATGGGACTTTGTTGTGCGCCTTCTTCTTTGAGAAGATCCCGAACTTGAGGCCTCGTGTGCATCTTCCAGATGGGGGCCCGAGAGAGCCCAGGATGCGTCGTTGGGGACGACTACTCTGCAAAGGAGGAGGAGGGGCGGTCGGGCGAACATTTCGACCGGAGTTCTTTGCCCATTGGGATCAGATGCCGCTGTACATAGACGACTACCCGTATAGTGGGATGAGCTACTATGGGGATCCGGATTTGCCACTTCCGGCTGGTCGAGTTTGGGGGCCCGATGGTAAGTGACAAATTGCTATTCTTATATGGGCATGTTTAAAGTTTTTGAATAGTAAATACTGATACTGATTCAGGGACTTTTGGTATGCAGATATAGCACCGGTAAAACCGGTCGGATATATGGGACGACCGGCAGCGTCTGGAGCTACGGGTCCGAGTGGATCGAGAGCAGCGCAAAATGATGGTGCAGCCGCCCTACTGGAGGACATCCGCCGTAGATGTGAGCAGCTGTTGACCGGAGCATCAGAGCGCGGGTGGCAGGATTTAGACGACCAGTACATAGAGCCATGTGTTGGTCTCCCCTCGGAGTGGCGAGGGATCATGCGGCGCATGGCGATGGCCGGTCAAACTATGCGGGATCTACGTGCTGCAGGGGCAGAGCCATTGGCCCGGGAGCCTCCAGATAGTGATTAGGGGCATATGGTGCCCTTTCTGATGTATGTAGGGGCAGGTGGTGCCCCCTAGAATGTATGGAGGGGCATATGGTGCCCCCAGTTTTTGTTTGTAACATGCTATGGGCATGTCGTATGTATATGTATGGGGGGGCGTATGGTGCCCCCAGTTTTTGGAACCTGCTATGGGCATGTCGTGTGTATCAGAGTAGATGGACTCATCAATATATGGTTTGCGACACATATTATGGATATGCATCGTCTTTTGATGGTTGATTTAATGTTATTGTCTTGTATGAATTGTGTGTGATAAATGCCAATCTAGAACATGGTTTGCTATACTATCTACGTAGTGATTCTGGTCTCTGGGTACATGGTTGAAAGTTATGGTTTCAAACGCACGTATTAAGACTTTTACTCGTAAATAGCGTCTAAACAACACAGGGTTACGCACACGATAAACACCATTTAGTTGCATGACAAGAAGCAAGGAATCCAAACGAACGTGCAGATGGCGAATGCGATGCAGCAAAGCATCAGCTAGTAGGCCACGCACGGCATCGTATTCGGCCTGATTGTTGGTGGCAGAACCAATACATACCCCGTTAGACAGAACGAGGTCATGCAAGGGGGTGAAGATGGCCCACCCTGCCGAGGCAAGATTCCTGGAGTAGCGACTTGCACCATCGGCGTAACCGATAAAGGATGTGGACAGGGGGATGCGCAAGGTGGTGTGACAAGACAATACATGAGGGGATGAAAGGAAAGGACGGCAGCGTGAGGGGGCAGAAGTCATCGAGCGGTAATGGCGGGGGGAAGGGGAAGGATGAGCAAAACTCAAACAAGGTGATGTATGAGAGCTATCGGAAACATGGCGAGGACTCGGGCTGCGAAGGTCAACAGAGACACAAGTGGAGTGATCTCGAGTATCAAGGGACACAATGGGGGAGGCGGCAGACGGGCTAGGTTCCAAGTGTCGTGCAGAGGAGGATAGGTAAAGAATGGTGACTGTAGACTCCGTCATATGGACATCAGGGGGGGGAATGTGGATGGGATCGGTGGAATCCTCAGGCTGGGCTGCAGCATACTGCGCGAGAATGGGAGAGGCGGATTGATTTTGTTCAACCTCATACTCGCGAATCACCTCAAGGGAGGCACGGTAATGCGTCAGGTGAGGACAATGATGGGAGTAGTGGCCATGGACACCGCACAAAGCACAAGGCTTGTTGGTGCGGAGATTCTTGGGGTTCTTGGAGACGGTCGAAGCAGGAGTGGGAGTTTCAGGGACCGTAGTGTCAGGGAACGCAACTTTTACCATGGGGCTAATACGGGGTAACTCGGGACAAGCATGGGTGGCATGACCGATGACATCACATAAGGCGCAAGGCTTCGAGGGTGGGGGAGGAGCCGAGGTGGTTGTGGTGGTTTGGTCTTTGGTTGCCCCCTTGCGGGCTTTTCCTTTCTTCCCGGGAGCCGACTCAATAGGAGAAGGGTCCTGTGGAGGTGCTGGGGGCACAGTGGCTATGGAGGAAGCGAGGGGGACCGGTTGAACCGGTGTCAAAGCCATGTAAGGTTTGGGGTGACCAGGGGTTGTGGCGGCTGGGGGGTCAAGGTACCAAACCGGAATACCCAAGGTTAAGTTAGGGAGAGAAAGGGTGGCCATGACGGGGACGGAATATACTCCGGGAGGGGGAGCCAAGAAGGGGATCTGTCCAGCAGGGTAATGACCAGGAGGTACGGCTCCAAGATGGTTAAGGCCAGGGGGGACCGAGCCGGGAGGATAAAGAGGTTCGGGGACACCAGCTGTAGGGGGAGGGCCAGAAGGAGGAGGTCCGGCTGGCTGAGATGGATGGCTAGGAGCGGGTTGCGGAGGGCGGGGAGGAGGGTGCGGACTAGCCGAGGCAGGCCGTTTGTGGGCAGCCTGAGACGATTGCATCATGCAAATATTCGACAAGCTGGGATCAGTAACTGGAGGGGGAGGAAGGTGAGGAAAAGTACCCAGCAGGGTGGAATCTTTATAGACGCCGGGGGAGACACTGGTCAAGGAATCGACGGTTTGCTCGTTGGTTACAGAAGAGATGGTGGTCTCGGAGGAGGTCTGAGATGGCGGCTCATGATAAGATAACTGGTCAATGGTGACTATCTTCCCATTATGTGGAAAAGACATCTTGCGGAAAACCGCGGATGGGACAGCAGACATGGCATAGGTGTAACTTCGCCCCAATAGAATGTTGTAGTCTAGAGGGGCGTCAATGACTTCGACGTCAACGCAAATAGTCTTACCGGCTAGGGTGATGGGACAGTTACGAAACAGGCCAATAGGCTGGGAGGCGTGACCATCCCACGCTCGAAGGGTGATCGTGGAAGGGGCCAGCTCAGGGGATCCGAGTTGCTTCCAAACCGAAGCGGACATCACACAGGTGGATGCCCCCTCATCAATTATACACCGGGATACAGTGGCGTTCCGGATTTTGATTGGGATTTGGAAAGCAACGGAAGGAGGAAGAGGAGGGTGGTCCGATTGAGTGGCGTCGAAAACAATCATTTGGTCATCAGCAGGATCAACAGCGCCCACGGCAGATAGTAGAGCCTTCTTTTGAGAAGGGCACGACTGGAGGAGTTCCAGTGTGGAAATGGCAGCAGGGGATTGTGCCAAATCATCTACTATACTGTACAATTGAGCGGCTCGACCAGAAGCAGCATTTCGGCGTAATGGTCCCTTTGGAATCTTTGGATGAACCTCAACTTTGGGTTGAGGGATGTGTAAGGGGCCATTGGATGTCGAAAGAGGCTCTGTAGAACCTGAAGGTGGAAGCTCGGGATCAGACTGAGCAGGAGGCTTGGGGTACTGGCGAGACCGAGTTTGAAGGTGAAGGTCGACGGAAGGGGAGGGATCGGAGCGCATCATAAGGATCTGGTAGTCAGAGGAACCAGAAATGGACGAGGGGGTGGCTATATGGCTGTCGGGGGATTGGGTAGCCACGAATCCCTGTTGAGGGAAAGGATCAGTGAACACAGCTGGCTGGGTAGTGGCCACATTAGGAGGAGCTTGAGGGGAGGCATGTTGTCCGCGCAATGTGGCTTGAGACTCCCACATCTGTCGCATCTGGGGTAAAAGAGGACAATCGTGAGTGTAGTGGCCGTAAACACCGCAACACGAACAGGGCTTGTTTGTGCGAAGCGGCCTGTCCGGCCTGGGCGGAATGCCCTGAGGCTGGTTGCTAGTGTTAGGGTCCACACCAGAATTGGGTCCTCGGTTACCGGGGGTAGATGGGTTCTGGTTGCCTCTCCGCCTTCTTTGAGAAGAAGGGGGATTAATCGCACCCTGCTGTGCAAATACTTGCCCTGGAGGGGGTTGTAAGTGCTGTTGCAGGTTGTGAGGAGGCAAGGGAGGCGGAAGTGCATACGCTGGAGGAGCTGGCGCACCAGGCTGTGGATAAAAGTAAGGGTTGGGTTGGGCGACATTGGGGTAAGCAGAAGGTTGGGCAAAAGGAGGGGGCATGCCGTATCCTGGATACATGTTGCCAGGAGGGGGAAGAGTGCTAGAGGTGCTGGCCCCGCCCTGAGGGAGACCATGGCTCATAGGAGGGTGAGTAGATGGGTGGGAAAGAGATCCAACAATACCGTCGGCGGAATGAGATGCCCCCGGGGCGTTAGCGCCACCGGGCCTGGGGATGTCAGGAAGAACGATATAAACATAACCAGATTGAGCGTAGATCAGGTCATATTTTAAAGTTATTTGGAGGGCGGCTTCTTCAGATTGAGGAAAGTGAGAGGCGACATCTTTGCCGATGGGAGACGGGAGGGTGCGAAGGAACCAGTCCATGTAAACCCGATCGTCAAAGGGAGGGGCTCGACATAAGCTCCGTCTTCGTCGCCATTCCTGAACATGGGCAGAAAGGCGTGTGGAAGAGGATTTCTTAAATGAAGTCAAGAGCTCCGTACCAGTGTCGTATCGGAGAGGGAGCTGGAAGTACGACAAGAAGGCTTGGGCAAGAGTCTCGAACGTGGTATGGGAGGAAGTGGCCCGTTCGACATACCATTTAGAAGCTTCGCCGGTAAGCGTGCGTTGGAACAAACGAAGACGGATGGAGTCATCGGTAATGGAGTTGGAGGAACACCACATGTGGAAAGACCGGACGTGATTGGTTTGGTCTTCGCCATTAAGGCCCTCAAACTTAGGGATATCAGAGGGTAGCTTGGTGGGCATAGCGGGCCAGGTAGTATTATGGTGAATGGGGTCGTTAATCAACTGATGGAAATCGGGGAGGCTGAGGCCTGCAATGTATGGCAGCACAGGGTTGGCCGGAGTAGTGGTTGTGACGGTTCCGCTAGAAGTAGGGGCGGCATTGGGGCCGGGAGAACCTGATCCGGACATGGTGAAGATAAAAGGGGGAGAACCGGAAGGAGAAGGGGGACCCGATGAATCAGGAGAGGATTCGGAGTGCGGACTTGAAGGTGGACTGGCTCGACAACGGCGGTGCGGAGCAGGTCGATCAACCGGAAACTGAGGATGAAGGCCAAGAAGTCTCCGGGAAAGGCGCCTTGGGGGCGCAATGATGACAGGAAGAAGGAAACCGACAAGGGCAGAAAGGGACAGAATCAAGAAGGTCAAGGGCAGATAAGGTGCGGTGACAATTGATTTTAGAGTCTTTGCCAGGCGGTGTAAACCAGGCGCTTCTTCACTTAGGGTCAGTGTGTGGTGTGCGTTAATTTTAATTTTTAAACCCTTTCCGTTGTTGAGAGCAAAAAAGTGTGCAACGTAGCTGAAAATAAACCTACAGAGAACAGAATAAAAATGCTGAAATAACAGAAAAAGAACAGCTACATATGCATCTATCAAACCCAAGAAAGTGGGTCTCTCAAAACTTTGCTGAAAAGAAAGGGAAAAACTATGGAAACACACACAAACGAAGCTCAACAGATCTAGGGTCAAAGGGGACAGAGATCCGGAGGATAAAGCTGCAGATAAGGGGTGCAGATCACAGCCAAGAGACAGAGGCAAGGTGGCTGGAAAAAGGGAAATCAGCAAAAAACCGGGGGGGGGGGCAAGGCAGAGGCCTTTAGAGGAGGTCCAAACAAAACGACAAGAGGTGATTTGAAAGGAAAAGAGGCTGATTTCAAAGGATCTGGAAGTGAGGTCACAGATCTGGAAAAAGAGGGGGCTGAAGCTCTGAAACCGATGGCTGAAACAACTGAAACTCTTCCACAAAAAGTGGAGGGTACTAAAGCCCTAAGGGGCTGGGTTCCCACTTAGATGAGTAAAAACAGATCAGATCTATCTTCCTTGGTCGAAAAGTGAAATTAGAGGCAATTTAGAAAACCTGGCAGGCTTCAGCTAGAACCAGAAAAATTAGAGAAAAAAATCTTGGAAAAAAGGTAGGTCGCGGGTTACGGCTGATGCGAGTTGGTCGCGAGCTGGTGAGATGCGTCGGGTCGCGGGTTTTGGGCCAAGGTGCGACCCCCCACACAGTCCGGTTGACTGTGTGATTTTAGAAAAGTTGCCGTGTTCCAGGTGGGTATCCCTTCCTTTCTTGCCAATAGGAGAAGCCTAAATACAGAACAAGAAATTTTAGGTTTTTAGGGTTTTATGTGAGAAAAATGACATGAAAAGAGAAAAACTAAGCAGCTAAAAAAGAAGCCCTAGGGCTTGAAGTAGCTGGATATGCAGGAATAGGAAAAACGACAGCGGTCGTAATTTAAAACCCGTGTGGAGTCGCCATTTGTTAGTATGAATTCTTTGTCGAAGTGTACGAAAAAGACCCACTTTAGCTACGCATAACTAATAGCCCTAACAACAATAATGGCTGCAAAACATCTTCAGATCTGCAATTAGTAGTTAAAGTGCTGCAACAAATAGATCTATAAATGGAAAGATATTAAGCAGTAAAGTAAAGAGTTTGCTCCATGCATCCAACGGACAAGACAAGAACACGATTTTTGAATGAATTTTTATATTACAGGGCACCTGGGAGGAAACAAGAAGGTGTATCCAGATCTCCTCAATGGGATGGGTTCTTTGTAGTCCTCAGCACTTCAGATCTAAGCTTTCTCTCTCTTGTAGATGTAGAAAACACAATGTAGAAGATAGAGCTCAATGGGAGAAAAAATGGTAGAAATGAGACCAAGTGTATAGATCCAGAGTGATCTAATAGGCAACAAAAGGTGAAGAATGATGGGGAAAACCCTCCTATTTATAACAAAATATTGGGTCATTCTAGATCTTGGTGCATGATTAAAACAATGTTAATCAAATCTAGATCCACCTCTACGGAATATTTTATTATTATTTGTTGGAGGGAAAGGGTGTTTGACTTGGGTCAAATCCCTTGATTAGTGAGGAATAAATAAATAAATTATTTATTTATCCTTTTAAGGAAGTGGTTGGGATATAATCAAATAAATAATGATTTATTTAATTAATAGTGGTTGATTTGGTCATATTTAACAAGGAATATTATTTAAATACTTATTCCTAGAAGATAATAAGATAACTATGGGTGTATCTCATTAATTTCTTTGTTTTTGGGTTAAACATGACTGGGAATAATAATTAAATTATGGTTTAATTAATTATTCCTTTTGGGGTTTCTTTAATTAACATAGTGAAAGCAGTTTTACTTGGGGTAAAACTAGTCTTGCATGGTGTACTTGGGTCCATCTAATGATAAAAGGTTAGATGACCAAAAAATGGTGTAACAATTTTGCCCAATTCTTATGAAGAGGAAATAGCTTCAAGTTAGTCCCAATTGTGTTGTAACAATAATTGTAACATTAGTGTAAAATATGATTCAACTTTGTTATTATTTCAAGATTTATTCTTAACTTAAGATTTATTTTCTGTTTTTAGTGTTGGATTTTTAGATACTTTGTGTTGTCATATTGAGCAGATCAATTTTGAACACTTAATTAATGCATTACCTCAATGGAAAAATGAAGTTTCAAATTATAATTGTGAACATCAAGAATTATTAAACTTCCAATTTCAGTTGGTGTTCATTCCTTATCAATTACTTCTTACTTCTCGAGAGCAGTGCCAACAAGTGAGTGTATTTTGACAATATGACCAACAATATAATTCAATTAATAATCTTCCGTTGGATCTATCAGACTTCCATCCATTTTTCATTAATCCATTTGAAAGCCATTTGGAAAGTTTTTCTTCACGCAATATCATTAAAAATTAAGCACTTAAACACAACATTAACAAAATCACACAGGCGATTGTTTCTAAAAGATCATTTCTACAACGTGGCCTCTCATCTTCTCTTTTAAACCTCTCCCACTCAATAATGGAAATCCATCCAGATTTCTATGATCCAATTTAAATTCAATTGGAAAGGGAATTTCAAGAGAAGGTAATGGTGAATATGCTACTAACAATAAAGATACATTCTTCTTTAAAATTTAGCTTTCTTAGTTTAATTATATTTGCATTTTTACTAATGTTTGATATGTACATACATACATGAATTAAAATCAGAAAGTGGTTACATTGGAAGTATGACTATACCTAGTCATGTTTCGTTCATTGAGTTATAAATAGGAATAGATTAATTTTTTTTTATGTTTGCATTTATTTCATTATTTCAGATTTTAAATAAAACAAGTAATGAATCCAATTTATTTTGGGCATCCCATTTAAATTATAGAAAAGAAACCTACAACATTTTAGAAGACCTTGAATTATCAGATCATACTTATTTGTCAAGCCTTTAATTTTCTTATTTTTTCACAATTCATAGCGTTGATCATACATGAATAAATTCTAAGAATTTTCTACAACTTGACAATTTTCTATTCACAAGTAATTCTGAAGAACTCATTTTTACCACTCTTGTCTTCTGATGTAAATTCAAAGTGGATGCAATATGAAAAATCATTACTTAGAATTTTATATTTAATGAGTAGGTGATGTTGAACTTATGAAAATTCTGAGAAAGTTTGGGAGAACTTGAAGATTTATGAGGTCTTCATTGACTTGATTATGAAGATTCAAGATAAGAAAACAACCAACTTTTCTCAATTCTGCAACATGTTCAGGGAAGTATTTATGATTTCATTTGAAATTTGATGGATATCTAAATTTTTCTTATATTTATTGAAATCCTGATAAGTCTTAAATTTTTTCGGAATAATCATATAAAATCATGGTATTTCACAACTTTCTTCATAAGAAAGTTATGATAAAATTACTTTGTGATTAGATATTATGAAAATCAATTAAATTATTCAAGGGTTATCTATTTAAAATAAAAGTTAAATCAATCACTTATTTTTTAATTGAATACTTTAACAAATCATCAGCCCCACATATGTCTCATTATATATCATTATATATCGCAAATCGCATATCAGAGGCTATGAAATGAGCATACACCAAATATCTTTGATCTCTCGATATTCTCATTCCCTTCGATCTTCGATGATATTTCCATCTGATATCACATTATATTTATCACAACATTTGATCAGAGGCAAATTTTAACAATTCCCAATAGGAAACCTCAAATGCATGTCTTTCGATATTAATTCTCGCTCATTTTCTAATAAAATTATGTTGTCAAAATTGCGATGTTCATATAACCCCGGACCTGATACAACATTTAAATTCAGCTTTGTAATATATTGCATCCGTTCATAAATCACAAGTTTGGTAGGGGCATATATTTAAAGGTTTCGATGTCCCAGATCTGATATGAGATTAAATCCATATAATAAAAATATCGGGTCCATTTTTAATCAACATATCAACAATGTTACATCTCGTGCCAAATCTTTCGATCACCGATCTCTTATAAAAATTGGCCATCACACATTTCAGATTTTAGACTTACACATTAAGGCTTTGCACAACAAGTTGCTTGAATTACGATGCGAAGTAGAAGAGTAAGGGAGAAATGAGGACCATTAAATCTGAGTGAGATCAATGGAGTTTAAATCGCACTCAGCAAGGTTTTGCATATCGACAATTTTAGTGGTTATTGTTAAGACATCACTTGGTAAGTTATATTGGTTGCGATGCGATAACAGATAACGTAAGGATATTGCAATGTGATGCTACGTATATCACATATCACACAAGATAGTAATATGTTTATTGTTACAAGTTAAAAGTTGCAAAAGAGCAGCGTGGAGTTCACTGCGAATTGCAAAATCGAAAAATCACAAAATTGCAAAAGTGTTATTATTGTGAAATCTACATGAAGGTAAATTATAAAAGGTGCGAAATGCAACTGTGCGTGATTGGTCACCATTTGTGTAGGCCATAAAACCAAATTTCCGTGCATATATTCTGATATTTGTAGTCATGCTACATCAATCATTTATCACATTTTCGTTATCACAAGAATAATATTGGCGTCTTTAATCTTCCGATATAACTATTCTCCCATATCACATTCACCCTTTCGCAATTTCCCATCACACATGCTCATATCGCGACATTTCCATCGAAATAATTATATCGATCGCTAAACTCAAATGAAGTTTTGTATTAAAGATATTTTGATGCGATAAACTTCGATATTCGACTTTCCATCATTATATTTTAATTGTTATAGAAAGTGCTCAATCGCATATCGACAAAGGTGGAATTCGTAGCTTTTATGTACGGAAAAGAATCTAGCGATGCGAAAAATTCGGCATGGTAATGTACCGATGATTAATTCATATTTTTAATTTTCTTTTATTCTGAATTTCTCTCCATACTTATCATACAAAGATTCAAATACTCTTTATATAGTGTTACATTATTCAGGATTTTGAATCAATTTCAATACTTTAGGGCTGATATAAATTCAAAATGGAAGAAGAAAAAAGAACATTCATCGCTACAATTCATAAAGAAGCATATATTCATCCTCATTTTCTGATGGATTCGATTTATTTATAATTCCTTGAACATGAAACAATGCTTTCTTTTAGTTCATTGCTTGTTTTATCTTAGATTTAATAAATAATGATTTTGGGTCAATAATATTTCATTAATTCAACATTCTTCTTGCTTTTAATTCTAACTAAAAGAAGAAGTTATCTTTTGTTGGATAAAATGATACCTTTCAGGTAAGATTAAATGCAGTTCTCCAATGGTAAGTTTCATGTGCCTACTTTCATTTATTTCTATTTCTTCATTTTTGTTTTAGTTTTTAGTGATATCAAACTCTATTTTTCAGGTCTTCATGAACCTTTCGTGCCTCTACCAGATCAGTTTTCAAAATTTCTTTTTTCTATTGGAGATTCTTGAGAGAATTAGTAATGATCCTCATCGAATTAGATGTACTGGGGAGTTTCTAAACCTCTAGTCTGTTTCTTTAAGCATTACTTTCATTAGAAAATAGTTAAGATGCTTTTTGCATAAATTTTCTTCGAAAGAAGGAAAATTAGCAACAAACAGAACCCTCTCATATAACATATTATCTATCATCACTGCTATTCACCCTATACACTTTGAGAACCTCATTTCTTATAACTCTGTAAGATAATTTTTTTTTTTTTAAAATCTTAACATAGGAATGGACGTACATATGCTTATTTTCTTTTATATCTTTTGTTGGAAAATTCATATAACTAGTCTTGTTGGAGTTTATCTTTTAAATTTTGTTTTTATTTTAGTTTTTACTTCATTTTTATTTTTTCATTCACTGATTTCTTTTCTTACTTTAGTTCAGGAATTATTTTCCTTTTTCTTTCAATTTTGATTTGATTTTGGTGACTTTTCCATGAATTATGTGAAAGATCTTTTTCTTACCTTATAGTTGTTGACATACATGAGAAATATTTTACTCTATCCATTTAAGTGAATTTTGTTTATCATTAAAGGCATATCTTTATGGAACCATAAAGTCATCTTACTTTAAATATTTTTCATGGAGGAACACACATCCTTTCTAAGTGATTGATTTTAATTTATCAAGGAAAGAACTGATTTAATTTTAATACAATGAATCCATCCCACCCCTCCACGTAAAAGCCTCTGACTGATAGTTGCAGGGAAAGAATTTGGAGTAAACATTATGAAAATATTATGTCCATTAAACATAAATCTTTATTTTCCATCTCACATATTTCACTCAAATACATCATAAATACGAATCTTGCTAATGCACTTATCAAAAGAGTGAAAAATAAAGCATGGGAAATACAAGTAAACTCGTAGGGGCTATAGACGCTCGTTCACAGCAGGAATAGGCTTGTATGGAATAAAATACAATGTATCTAGGGTATTGTTCAGGCTCACTGGTAGCGAAGTAATGTCAGAGACAATAAAAAAATGGATATATGTTTTATCAAAAACTCTTATCTCTACTTTCTTCTATTTTTCACATGAGGAAAGTTTAGAAAACAAATTTCCCTAAATTTGGATTCATCACTTTTGCTCGAGTCTATTTTAAATACTTATCTTTACAAACTCATATTGCTTAATCTATTCATGTGGGACCTATAGAAAATGTTTTACTATTAGACGATTTCGTGATTTACATTATTTTTAATCTTTGGGTAAATTTAATTTTATTATCTTTAATCAGAGATAACTAGTTCTTCTCCCACATGTCACCATTGTTGTGGTAAAACAAAACCCCCCATTTTTTACTTATGTACTTCAAATAATGGGGACCATTTCTACAAATTTTTTGGCTAAACACATTTTAGGATTTTCATTAAGTTAATTATCTTGAAATTTTTGCCATATTTTCATTTTTTTTAGATTTCTATTTTTATTCTTTCATTGAATCTGATTTTTCACAAGCTTTCCAACGATACTTGTTTCGCTCCATTTGGTCAATCTATTTGCAAATTACACTATTGAATTTTGATCATTTGTGTCGCTTGGGTTAAAAAATGTATAAAATGTACCAATATTCTACAAATTTTTTGGCTAAACACATTTTAGGATTTTCATTAAGCTAATTATCTTGTAATTTTTTCATTTTTTCATTTTTTTCAGATTTCTATTTTTATTCTTTCATTGAATCTGATTTTTCACAAGCTTTCCAACGATACTTGTTTCGCTCCATTTGGTCAATCTATTTGTAAATGACACTATTGAATTTTGATCATTTATGTCGCTTGGGTTAAAAAATGTATAAAATGTACCAATATTCTGATTTTTGTAACTAATTTAGTTCAATAATGCATTTAATGTAAATATTAAAGCTTTTAGTTAATATTTTCAATTTTTCATTTTCTCACTAATGGTCCTACAAAATAACCTAGCTAAATTGTATAATAAACGAAAATGTGTTTCGAGAGATGGTAATATACTCCAACTTGTTATTTTAAAACAAATTACCAAACCCAAAACTCCAAAATTGCAAAGTGGTTGTAGTCTAAATTGTAGGATGGTTAATCCACGTGGGCCCCACTTCACCTCCCGACTCATTTTCCTTGCCACACCCTCACATTTTCACATCACAAAATGTCTCATCGCAAAAATTATAACTGTGCATCTTTAAAAAAATCCAACAAATTTGAACACCGAAATGCGATGTGATATTGCACATCGCATATCGCAATGTTTTTAAATCAAACAAAAAAAAATATTAAAAAAATTGCGATGTGATATGCGATTTGCAAGTTTATGCGACAGGTTAAAAATTTTAATATAAGGTCTCCTTATGAATCTTGTACCTCCACCTTACTCTCACATACCTCTCCTCCTCCCTTATCACTTATACTCTCCACTCCACTCCACTCCTCCTCTCTCTCACAGATGGTGTGCATTTTATGTATTTTTTGATTTTTTAATTAAAATAAATTATATTATATAATAATGTAATTAATATTATATTTTAATTATAATATTTTTTTAATTTTAATTTTAATATAATTTAAATTATAACATTAATATAATATTTTAATTAATCAAATAAATTAATTTTTTAAATTAGTTTAATTTTTTTTAATATTAATTTATTAAAAACTGTAATCTAATTTAGGATTAGAATTTAATTAAAAATTCTGATTTGTGGGCCAAGCAACAGAATTTCCAGATTTCTGGTGATTTTAACTCACCAACTTTAGAAGCTGATAAATGGAGTTTTACTTGGCCAAATGAAGCCCAGGATGGCTCATTAGAAAGATAAAATCATAGAGAACATTTATGAAGTTGTTTTATTTTGAGATTTTATCATTTGTTGGGTCTAAAATTCAGCAGAAGATCAAGCTCCGAATTTTTAAACAAAAATCATAGAGAACATTTATGAAGTTGTTTCCATTTTCCCACAACTTCTTCTAAGAGCAAATACATTTGTCATTGATATCCTTGACAAATCAGATCATCACATGAATCAATAGAAAGCTTATATTTCCTTTTAAATTATTTATTTAATCAAGTTTTGATTGGATTTATTTTTCCACATTTAGCATTTTGATTTTATTTTTACATTTTAATTTTGTTTTTTATTTATTTTTGCAGGAAAACAATTGAAGAGATGAGAAGAAGAAGATTTCAATCACTGAGAATGCTCCAGAAATTGAATAATATAATTTGAACCAATGAAAATTGATTGAGGAAAACTACTCTTCAACAAACTTTTCTGTGAATAATTCCTTTGCAGATATTATAAATAGAAGATTGCAAAATGTAATAAGGGTTTCTCTCCTCTATAATTCTGGAATTCTAAAAGCACTTCTATAATAGGAATTTAGAGTTGTAGGTGGGAGGAGAGGAATCTCAGATTTAGATATTATTGAGGTTTTTCTTTTACATTATGAGTTATGTATAATGAACAGACTTTTCACTATTGTAGCTCTAGTTTTGAAAGAAGAGGTTCAGGCATTTTAAAAGACTGTTAGAAAATGGAGTTAGAGAAATGCAATTAATAAATTGGTATTTATAATACTATTATTTTAAATGTTGGTTTCATTTTATGATAATAGGAATGTATCAATTTACTTCCATATTTGTGCACTTTTGTCGGTATGAGTAATTTGCCTCAATTTTATGTTATTACTTATCTCTACTCTTATGGGCTGAGTTCTGATTTCTGAGTAACTATTCACTCAGAAATATGTCTTATAAAACTGATTTATTGAATAGTGATATGTTGTGAACTTCTTTCACATATTATTGTTTAATTATTCAAGTTACTGATTAAATGATCAATATCATTTTGAGAACTTCTTCTTGAGTGTTGTTCATTGATTATTTAAGTTAAGAGGTCTCTAGATAGGATGTGTTTGGTATTCTAAATGTCAGTTAATTGAACTGCTTTGTTAGCTTGATATTTATTATAAGCTAGACATATTTAAATCCCAATTATTTAAAATATCTTGCTCTCATTTGGGATAGATCTATATCTTCCTAATTGAGATAGGATTAAGATAGTTCCTTTTGCTTACATCTTAGAATAATTTTGCATATATATTAAATTATACATCCCTAAAAAAATTTCTTCCCAAAGAGGAAAAATTTTAAATGTGGCTTGGATAAGCCCAAATTAGATTAAAGACCACTTTCTTGCTAGATCAGCAAGAAAAATGATCCAATATCTCATTCCCATTGGTAGAAAAAAGTTATATCTGAAGCCAATAAATATTGAGAGAAGGTAATTGGACCTAGTTAAACCAGTCAAAGCCACTATTCCAAATGGAAAAGGATCTGCTTTAAGGTCCAGAACGGGTGGTCATCCCCAATTTTGTTGCACTGAATTTTGAGGGCTCAACAACAGGCTATGGAAAATATTTT
The DNA here is from genome assembly GCA_034641835.2 of Pinus albicaulis. NCBI lineage: Eukaryota > Viridiplantae > Streptophyta > Pinopsida > Pinales > Pinaceae > Pinus > Pinus albicaulis. Next base: position 1,610,378,866 of record CM076584.1, on the reverse strand, counting down.
TCAACTCACAAACATCTTGATCCCTTTGCCACTGGAACGTAGTCCATTGTATGTACTTGTCTTCATAGCTCCCAACAAGGTAGTATTGTTCCTTGATGGTGTCTCAGAAAGAATTGGAAGTTGGCATGACCAAGAATAGTGAGGGTTCTCCCTCTCCCTTTTGCTCACAATAGGTTTCCCACCAATACTTGACGTGGGGGGTTGATTTCAAGAGTGAAAAAGTAATATTTTCCCTATTGGAAAAATCATGAACAAAAAAATAGCCTTCCATCAGATTTAACCATTTATCTACGAAATCTGCATCTATCTGGCATTCAAATGTGGGAACGTCAAAGTTGACTTGTACATTAAAGGGAGTGGTGCCTCTAGAGTGGCTACCGAATGAAGATGCATTGCTCGTGGGAATTTTTCAAAGGATATGGGAAAAATTATCCATCATCACATTCCTATGTTTCTCAAGGGCCTCCTCGAGAAAAATTTTGACAGGATCTCCTATTCCCTCATCTTTATTTTTGTCGGCCATGGGAGGCCGTTGGGGTTTATGAGGATGATCTTGGAAGGGTTCAACTAAATCGAGCCCTAAATCCTTATACCGTGACGTAGTTGGAGACATGCAAAGAAAAACATAGAAAGTGCAGACCACTCTGATACCACTGATATGAATTTATGCAGGAATATAACATAATACAAATATAAACATGGAAAATAAGATGTAGCAGAAATATAACTTCATTTAATTATCAAATACTGAAATATTCTTACATACAGAATAGAAATAAACTATCTTCGACGATGGTAGCTTATCTCTAAGAATATATGTGGTAGCTACTTGCCTGTGCATTGTGTTACAATAAGGCTTGAAGGCCTATTTATTATTTATAAACAACTTAAAACCATAAACATCCAAAAACCTAACCCTAGGAGATGAAGCACCAAAATTATGGGCCCTATTAGGGTAAATTGGTACATCAACTTCTCAGGGACATATATTTGGCATATGATATCTGTTTGATGTGCATAATGACTCGTTAGAAATATCTGAGGAATAAAAATTTTGAGTGGACAACATTGTTTAGAGGCCCAAGTTGGCCTTGGTTTTCCCAAAAAATGTCATTTAGGGCTTCAAAATGGCTCTGGAAGTTCAGGACCCAAAAAGTTTCCAAAAATAGTAAACTATGCTACAATTAAGGAAACTGAAAAACTAAAAGAAAAAATGGTGGGGGTGCAAGTGGAATAGGCGGGTGGCCACCAATATCCACCTGGATCACCTCAACCTGCCCAGAGGGAAACCAGATCTGTTGACCACCTAATGGCATGATAAGCCATCCAGTAACAAAATATGATAAGTCTAATAATCCATGCCAGGTAAGTATATTTGTCTATGTACTACTTATAATAATAACTGTAAACATAACTATAAACATACTAGACATTATAATACTACTACATACAATAAAAAGAAAGACAGAGGGACATACACCAAGCTATTCCTCTTCTAGAGACTCAACAAGAGCAGGTTCCTCTGCATTGGAGCCAGGGAGTTTTTTTTAGGGATGCATGGTATGTGCTACTCAATACAACTGAGATGCCCATTTTGATTATGTAGTTGAAACTGAATTTTTTAAAATTCTGTGGTATAATCGGGAAACCCATGAGTGGCCATGGCCACACTAGACTAAATCTATTCTAACGATTTGGCTAGAAGGCTCTTCATCAACCAATAAAAGTGTGTAGAAAATATCTAACACAACTATAATACCATGTAGAAATTATATCAATGGACTCAATATAATCATGTAATGTACTAAAGTAAGATAATGAATCCTTCTACAAAATCTTTAGAATATAAATCACGATAGCTCAATCACATGCAAGTAAGAGAAAGAAGTAAATAAATACAAAATACGAGATATTCTTGGGGAAAGAAATTTCTCAAAACCCCTCCATATTTATTTTATAATCAACCAAGGAATCATGAAATAATACCATGTATTTGTGATCACCACAAAATCATACATTCTATCACTCTCTTCAGATTGACCCAAGAAAAATTGGAAAAACACATAGCCAATTATAAGCCTGCCCTCAGCCTACCCTACTTACGCAATCCATAATGAATTAAACTCCTAATAAATAGGAATTCAAACTTCCTTTATTGCACAATTTATCATGGGATTCCCATGGTTTTATAGCTTCATTTGGGTAGTTCTCTAAAAATACAACTGATAGTTTACTTGCCTTGAACCTTTATCTCAACTGGGTCTCCACCAAAATTGGCATGCATGCAGCTATAAATAGTGAATCGTTAGTTACTTGGTAGATCACTAATGGTGATTTAAATCTAATTTAATTCACTTGATCTTCCACTAGCTCATCAAATAGTTAGAACTAGTTAAATTGATTTTCACTCAATTAATGTGAGTTAACTAATCCCACTCACACTACACTAGTGCTACTAATGCAAATGGACCTTGTTAATAATAGAATCAATCTACATGCCTATCCTTTGACCCTCAACTTGAAATTCTTGAGCTAACTAAGTATACCAAACCTAGTTAAATATTATAATTTGTTATGAGATAAGATTACAATTTATTTTCCAATTTATTTTAAAATTGGTTGGAAACTAATGTGTCATTAGGATCCATCATTATGTGACATGTGATCCCACACTAGTGTCTGTGTTGTTTCTGGATGCTAATTTCACTGTTTCTTGTTGCAAATTTCAACACTCCCTCTCAAGAAGAAATGAATCAATCTGTCATGATCCAATACCTTTGGAATGTTCTTGCATGCAACACTTCCTAGTGTTGTTTTCACATGAAACTCTCTTAAAAATGAATAGCCTCCAATAATTGAATCAGAATAATGCAGCTGTCATCAGATTATTATGACTGCTACTAGCTACTACACATGTCTTATAGACTCTCTTCACTGCTGACATCTGCATCCATGCACTATCCACTGCTGCCAAATCTGATATGCGCTCCAGTATCTGACACCTGTCACTTTGATTTATGTCTTCCTGAGATATGACTACATCAATCTAACTGATCCTTCTTGCTACTATTGTACTATTGGATCCTCATAGCCAAGTTAAATCTATGAGACACACTATCTCAATGGACCCTGCTCAAATTTATTCTTGGGATCATATCTGCACATCGCCCCACCTCACACCTGGAGGTATAGTTGCATGTACTCCCTCTACCCATCTAGCTCAAAATTTCCCCCTCCTGGAGGTCTATTCTTGCTTCACCTTGTAGATCCACCTAGATCCAACCATTGACTTCCCCACTGGTCTTGGGACCACTTCCCATGCACTGGTTCTGATAATGGATTCATACTCCTCAACTATGGCATCAACCCATGTTGGTTGTTGTATTGCTTCCTCAAATGTGGATGGTTCTGTCACAATACATTCACTCATAAGAGCCATGTATCTAGTGTACCTGTCCGGGGACCTTCTCTACCTATGCTATGATGTAGGTGCTTCTACACTCTCTGTCACATCTAGCATCAATCTGTCAGCCAATCTGGTGAACTTCCTATCATTTCTGGTGGATGGCTCTGCATGAGTGGTTTCTTCCACTCCATGATCCTCTGCTTGTGGCTGCTCCATATCCCGAGGTTCATCCTTTGGAACTAATATTTCCTCATCTGCATGAAAATCAAGCTCCCTCTCAAGGGACAATCACATGGCTTTCTCCTCATCAAATCTAACATCTCTCCTGAAAACTATCATCATGTTAGCTGCAAAATACACCCGATAGTTGTGGGGAGTATCAGTGTAACCCAAAAATATCCCAACCTCTGTTGTTGGTTCTAGCTTCTTCATGGCATCATTGGTCACATGGAAATAGACAGATGAACCAAAAATTTTAAAATTTGAAACATATGGTTTCTTACCTGAAAAATCTGCCTCTGGTGTACTCATGCAAAGTATCCAATGAGGACTTCGGTTCTGCGCAAGTACTGTTGTGTTGAATGCCTATGCCCACAGATGCAACGAGAGGCTCTAATCATGTAACAAAGATCGTGTTGCTCCAACAGTTGATCTGTTATTTATTTATGAAACCCTTTTCTGTTGTGGTTATGAGGTGAAATCAATTCTCTGTAAATTCATTCTTGGCACAAAAGTTCTTGAATTCATTAGAGATATACTCACCACCATTTTCGCTCCTTAGAGCCTTCACATTCTTCCCTTATCTATCTCTACAAGTGATTTGAACTCACAAAAATTGGAGAACACCTGATATTTCTTCTATAGAAAAAATATCCAACACTTTCTAGAAAAATCATCAACAAAAATCACATAATACCTGTGCTTTGTTGTGGAAGGCATAGAGAATGGTCCACACACATTTGAGTGAACTATCTCAAGGATTTCCACCGCTCGGTTCTCCTTCTCATGAAAGGTGGCCTTATTATACTTCCCCATGGTACATCCCTTGCATGTGTCTATTTGTAAAAGAGTACCCTTTGTAATACCCATATAAATATGTTGCATGATCCTCAAAGCACTGTGGTGTAGATGGCCCAATCTCCTGTGCCATAATTCACTTGTATCCCGACTCACCACATTCCCTGCTTTACTTCTTAATGTTGCAAAACCATCTACATCAATTTTGTAAAGGTTCTTCACATGAAACCCAATCTTGTTTAACTATACTATGGATTTGTGATGAAGGAACACCTTTCCTTCACTGAAAACCACATCATATCCAAGATCCTCCAACATAGAAACTAAAACTAAATTCTTTTTCAAGCCTGGTACATGCATGACATATTTTAATAAGAATTTTTTACCTGACTGTCTCTGGAAAGTAACTATACAAATCATGGTAGCGCTATAAATCTCGTCATCACCCATCTTGATGTGCATCTGAAGATACTTCTCCTCCAAGCTACTAAAGAGTTCTTTGTTTCCCATCATGTGTAAAGCTGCTCCACAATCTAGGTACCACATAGATCCCATTACAGTTGAATCCATGCATGTGATGAGAGAGAAGTCCAACACAAACTGTGAGGCCAAATATTCACCCGCTGTAGCTGCTGGAGCCTTCTTGTTGTTCTTCTTCTTTTTTGGACTCTCCATTTTTATTTTCCTGAGCTTGTCCTTGAGTGCCAATTTTCTGTGGTCACTCTTGCTTTGAAACAGATATGTCAAGGCCTTGCACATATCATATGGAGTCTCCTTTCCATGGAGACTCGAGACAATATGATCTTGAACTCCCTCCAACAAGATCCTCCTCACCTTTGCTACTTTCTTCTGCCATGCATCAAGAAGTTGAGAATCTGCTACTGTGGGCTTGGGAATATCATTATCTATGAATTCCTTCAACTCATTGTCCTCCAAAACTGCCTCCATCATGCCCTTCCATGCAATATAATTTGAACTTCCCTCGAGTGCATGTTCGAGTCTCAAGCCATTGAAAGACATCTTGATCATCTTATAGATCCAAATAAAGTACCTGCAAATTTGAATATTGTTCAACACAAACTCAATTTCTTCTCCACTATTGTGATTCTTGGCGCTATGATACTATGTAGAAAATCTCTAACACAACTATAATACCATGTAGAATATATATCAATGGACTCAATCTGATCATGCAATGTACTAAAGAAAGATACTAAATCTTTCTACAAAATCTATGGAATATAAATCACGATCGCTCAATCACATGAAAGTAAGAGAAAGAAGTAAATAAATACACAATACCAGATATTCCTGGGGAAAGAAACTTCTCAAAACCCCTCCATATTAATTGTATAATCAAACAAGGAATCATGAAACAATACAATGTATTTGTGATCACCACAACCTCATACACTCTACCAATTTCTTCACACTAATCTAGGAAAAATTGGACAAACACATAGCCAATTATCAACCTACCTTCATCCTACCCTGCTTATGCAATCCCTAGAGAATTAAACCCATATTAATCCCTTGATTGCACAATTCATCATGGCCTTCCCATGGTTTTATAACTGCATCTGGGCAGTTTGCTAAAAATAAAACTGATAGTTTACTTGCCTTGAACTTTTGTCTCAACTGAATCTCCACCAGAATTAGCATGCATGCAACTATAAATAGTGAATCATCAGTTACTTGGTAGATAAATATTGGCGAATTAAATATATTTTAATTCACTTGATCTTCCACTAGTTCATCAAACAATTAGAACTATTTAAACTGAATTTAACTCAATTAATGTGAGTTAACTGATCCCACTCACATTACACTAGTGCTACAACTAAAACTAGACCCTGTTAATAATAGAATCACTCTGCATGCCTATCCTTTGACCCGTAGCTCGAAATTCTTGAGTTAACTAATTCTATCGCACATAGTTAACTATTACAAGTTGTTATGAGATAATATTACAATTAATTTTCCAAATTATTTAAAAAATGGTTGCACACTAATGTGTCGCTAGGATCCATCACTGTGTGACTTGTGATCCCAGACCATTGTGTGTTGTTTTTGGATGCCAATTTCACTTTTTCTTGTTGAAAATTTGAAAAAAGTGAAGCGTTTTCTTGAACTGATTTGTCCCACCTCGGGTATGACCAAGATCGGGAACTAATGTTTTCTAGTCATCCAAATCGATGTCCATAATCCTTGCTTTCTGATTAAGCTCTTCTTCCCATTCCTTGATCAACTGACGAACCTAGGCCGAGGTAGCCTCATGATATGCTGTTTCCACTTCATTGATGATGCCTGAAACCAAATTTCACCCCCGACATCTACACCTAGAGGAGTTGGACTGGTTAGGGGTTCCCTCGGTCACGCAAGATTTGGGAAGCCTTGCCCTTACCAGAGGTGGAACAAGCCAGGATAATTAAGTACCTGTAATTAATTTGACTAAAAAATAGAGACCTTGTAAAAAATCTCGATGGGAGCTTAAACAAAGAAACAAAAAGCTTCCAAGGGTCGCCACAAAGCCGAGGACCTGCCAAAGGAAACAAATGAGAGGCCAAAAACTGAACCCAACCCAAATTCATTCGCCTGACATAAAAATAAAACTAGAAAGAAAGGAACCAATTGAACCCAACATGCAACCACTTCTTTCCAAGGAACCAAAAGATAAAATTGTAAGCTGAATCATCCTCATACCAGAGCCCAGGAGGTGCTGACTCAAAACCATTGACATACATACAAGAAAAGATGCCCCTAAGGCGGGGAGAGAGAAATAAAACTACCTAGGAGCAGAGAGATAACCACAACTAGTATAATCCCATACGAGACAAAATAATACCAAAAACCACTAACATAAGAAGATAAGAAACAAAAGAAATTGTTTCTAATTTTGTATCTTTCACAAAGAAATCCACATAAGCCACCTTCCGCAATGACCAAACTGCATCATAACCTTTCAACCCGAAGGCCCACAGACAAATATAACGAACCATAGGAGCACAAATAGAGAAACTGCAAACATACTCATGAACCAAAACTAGAAACGACCACGATTAAATCCAAGCCCAAGGAAAATGCACCGGTAGAGCCTTCTCCAAGCCACCTTTCTGCAATTACCAGAGCAGAGGGAAACAAAGATAAAAATCAAGAAACTTTCCAAAATTACCGTAGAAAACACTGGTTATCCCATCCGCACTTATGCCCCTTCCACCTTCAAGGATGACATTAACTCCTCACATGCAAAGAGCCACCACTCCATGTGCTTCATGCATGTGGAGGGTGGTGAGGAGGCACCTTGGGATTATCAACCGCATTCATATGCAAGTTTAATTTCCCCTGGATCACACCCCAATCAGGGATATCTAACATAATTCATTAATTAAAGCAATGTTGCAAATACATTGGATTTCTCCTGACAATTCCAAGTTTTTCAAGTTCTCGATTTTTTTGAGTTTTTCAGGGAAACTCCACTCCTTGCCTCCTTTACTACCCTAATAAAAGAACTAAAATAACATTCCTTACTACTTTTATTTTCATTATTGGACATGTAGAGGAATGTGCAGCTTGACCTATCATATAAAATCTTCTTTATGGAGTATCAACTTTTCTTTATTTATTTCCTCAACATGGGAATTGTAATAACAACTATGGTATTACATTGGGCGGTTGGTTACTTGAGATTAGGGATACTATGATCATTGATCCGTATTTATGTAGGAATGAAAAAAAATACAAATATAAACATAATATAGAGATGCAACATAAATAAATCTCCATTTCATTAATATCAAAGAACTAAAATATGCTTGCAAAAAAAATGAAAATAAACTAGCTTAGGCAATGGTAGCTTATCGTAGAGGAGAGATGTGGCAGACACATGCCTCTAAATTGTGTTAAAAAGAGGCTCAAGGGAATTTTTATTATTGAAAAAAAAGGGAAAACCCTAAACTGCCAAAAACATAACCTCAAGAGATGGAATGCCAAGGGTTTGTGGGCCCTGTTGGGGTTAATTGGGTAGCCAACTCCTTGGTGTCGTAACTTGGTCATATGATCTTAATTTGTTGCATACGATACCTCATTGGAAAGATATCTATGAGTACTACATGATTTTCCACAAGCCCTTCTGCCCCTTCCTATGGATATAGTCTTTTTTCAGACCTAAAAAAAACACCAGGGGGTCAAAAGAACTTCGAAATTTCAGGACCTGAAAAACTCCTAAAAATAGTAAATGCCGCTAAAATTAAGGAAACCGATGAAACTGACTGGGGGTCTAGGTGGAATAGGTGGGTGGACACCAATATCCACATAGATCAATCATGCTCACCACGAGAAGATCTGAGGCCTTGGGGGATTTCGAAGACTTGTTGGTGTTTGTCCAAAATGGAATACAAGTTAATATGAATGGATTGAGAAGATTCCTCATAGACTTGAATAACCTAGAATTTGGCAGCCCGAATGACCCATGTTCAAAAGTCATTTTTTTTTTTAATGAAGACTAGCAACAATTTGTTTTAAATCGGTAATGTGCTTGCACACCATTGAAGATAATGGCAACAATGGTATTGATGAGTTAATTTGAAAGGTGCCACATAATGGGAGAAATTACAAGTATTTCCATTTCCTGATGTCTCAGTGCACGAAGAATCTAAATTATCATTGTAAGCATCTATGAGTAACTTGGTAAATGAGATATGCTATGTTTTCAAGAGTAGATACAAATAATTGGCCCCTATTTTTCTTTATATTTCTCTTTCATTGGCCATTTATGTATCAGAAAACACTTAATAGAGGTAATAACTGCTAGAGTGAACTTAGATAGAGATTGTTGTTTCAAATTGCATCATTCCTTTGGTGAGTTTAAGGATTGGTAATTTAATTGTTTTCAGATTTGGTAAAAATAACGGAAGGTTGGACCTTTCCATATTCCATATTCAACCACAAATCATTATATGCCAGAGTTGATATTATTCTAGGGCTCATAAATTTGCATCATTTCCTACAAAAAAGTGACAAACAAATGTTTTGAAAGATGGAAGAAGAGAAAAATTAATAATGAATTTTATCATACTTATTTTGCATTACGATTTTTTTCCTAAATTTAATTTAGGGTGATTTGGAACCTAGAAGTGAAGTAGGTGAATGAGTGGAGAGATGTATTTCAAATTTTAATTTAAGTGAATATTGACATAATACAATGTGTAGAACCTGCAAATCATCTGAAGTTTATTTTGGTAGACCAAAGTGGATGAAGAGCCTATTTTACTCTAATTATAAGAACTTTGTGCATTTTGGGTAGGTTCCCTATCTAATAACTTGTTGTAGCTACTATAAACCCCTTCCAGAATTTTTCCCATGCATTGATTTTGGAGCCTCCCTTCTATCTACAAGAGTCTATAATTCATTTTCGTGAAGTATTCCTACTATGATAAAGACTTATCTTTCCATTCAGTGCTTGTGATGTCTTGTTTTGACCTTGATCTTAAAATTTTCTAATACAAGCCATCCCTTGCCTTGACCCTATAGCATTACTGATATTCATTCTTGGAACTACACAATCATGGAAGGAAGTCCAACCTTAATTTTCTGAACTTCACAATCCCAGAAGGTAGGCTAACCTTGAGTTCATGAACTACGCAATCTCGGAAGGCAGGACAACCTTGAGCTCAGAAACTACACAAAAGTTGTCCTTCCGCTCAGTAAATGCACAATTCACTTAGACAAGGAATTTACCAAGCCCTTGAGCCTAAGAATTTCAAAATCCTTCTTGCCAAAGTGAAATATTAGTTTCCTGAAAAATAAGAGTTGGCATACCTAAAAAATAGGAGTTTCCCAATTAATGGTCAGTGAATTCCACTAAGATGCTAAATATGAATTTAGACAAGTAGCACTTTTTCCTTGATTTTAGGCATGTGTGTCATAAACACTAACCAACCTACATATATTTAATAGAAAACCATAGAGCTCATTCACACACTTGATATTGGAGCTGTAGCCCTCCAAAGGAGATCAAGTAACTTACAGTTGGGTTTGCGATGCTTTTTTGCGTAAGTTTTGCATGTGTCACTTTTTGTCTCTTTTTCTATTGTTTTTTTCATTTTTGCTTCTATGAGGGCTATTTTTCCTGTTTATTTTCATATTAGACATATTTTAACTTATATTAGCTTGTACAAGTGTTTTTTTCATCTTTCATTCACTTTTTCCAAGTGTTGAATTGAGTTCTTGCTTCCCCCCCCAATAGCTACCGCTGCTAGGTCATTTTTTGTAGGTTTGTTTTTCCTCTTGCATGCTAGTTTCTAGCACTCAAATTCCACTAATATATCTTCCCCTTAGCCAAATATACTTTCCTTCCTTCCCTAGCTATATAAATCAATTTGTTTATTTGCAAATGCTCATGAATTTTTAATCAAAATAATAAGGCACAAAACTATTCTACTGCTCCATGGACATAAATCAAAATTTAGAACAAATTTTTTGAAATGCAATAAGAGATACCACACATGAAAAAAGTATTTTCCTTTGGGGAAGAAATATTCTAAGAACCAAAATTCCTGCCTGCATTAATCAGAATAATAGAGATGTATTACAATTTCTTTTCTCAACTAAGCACAACCTACAAGTGCATAATCTATCTCTCTGCTCACTGAGAAGCTCTAACCCTAACTTAGTCAATTTATGCCTCTGCTTGGGCCGCTATTTATTTGTTCCATTCCTGAGGAAATATGCCCCTATTAATTATGAATTTCCTCCAAAAATGCTTACACAATTCCAAGGATTGATGACCTGACCAATACAATAAACTATACACTCAAACTAATATATAATTAATTGTACACTGCCTTGGAATCTCCACCATAGTTGGGGAACCTGAATTATTTGCATGCATGAGATAATTATTAGCCGATTGATCAGTTAAATAGATGATATTCGAGTATTGATGTCCCATTACTTAACTTACCACCAACTAGTTCTATTAACAATTAAAACTAGTTGAACTAGTTACAACTAAAATTAACTCAACCTAGGCTCCCAAAATTTAGGAATCACTACATATAACTGAACTTCATGTGCCTATCTATTATTAACTTAGCTAACTAAGCTAAAAGATACATGTCACCTCATTTAACTCCTCCATTTTGTCTATTTATGTGGAATTTCAAATTTTCTCAATTTAATCAAGGCAAAATCAAATTGAGAATTTCTTGCTACATTTTTCAACACTCCCTCCCAACAAGAAAGGGATTATTAATCACCCCTATCCTACACTTATGGAATATACTGAATGAAACACCTCTCACTATTGTTGTTGCTACTAAAACATCTACAACTCAGAAGCATCCAAAAAAATGAATCAAATGTGTATGCAACTGTTATGCTACTGGGATTCCTACTTTGCTGTCAACACTCCTCTGTAGTACTTAGTACTTGAATGACACAGATCCTCCTGCTATTGAATAATATGGGCCCATGTAGCAAGGTAATGATCCATGAGGAGAAAACCTCAATGGACCCTACCCAAATTTCTGCAATTCTGGGACTAAGGCTTCACATCGACCCACCTCACACCTGGAGGTATAGCTGCATGTGCTCCCTCTTCCCACTTAGTTCAAAATCTCTCCCTACTGTAGGTATATACTTGAGAAAATGTCTCCACTTTTCCTCCTCTCTACCTCTCCATTTGTGGCTGCTCCATAACTTCCTGAGGCTTCTCCTAAGGATCCATTTTGAGAGGTCTATATTGCTCCCTCTCAACCACCATATCTCTAATATTTTCCTTGATTCTCAAGGATGTACATGCATATTTTACCTCAAGTGCATATAGGTTATTTACTCGAACCCCAATATGTTTCACCTATCTCGTGGCTATGTGCTCAAGAATTTCTTTCCTTTGGTAAAGATCACATCATAACCACAATATTCCAAATATGCAACAAAGATGAGATTTTTCTTTAGGCCCAGAATTAACATGACATACTTGAGCTTGAGAGGGGAGCCAAAATCCCTCTGAAAGGTGATTGTACCAATCTCAGTCATGTTGCACATTTCTTCGTCCCCAAACTTAATATTCATCTCAAGATATTTCTCCTCCAGGTCACTGAAAAATTCTCTACACCCAGTCATGTGGAACGAGGCACCTAAATCCAAGTACCACACACTCCTCATCACAGTGCTAGACATGCATGCGAAAAGGGTAAATTCTAGCTCAAACCGTGGGGCCAAAGCTTCACCTACTACCGCTATTGTAGATTCCTTGTTATACTTTTTGTGTGGACACTTAGTACCATAGTGCTCGAATTCATTACAATTGAAGAATTTTATTTTTGACAAGTATTCTTATTTCCCTCTTAGTTTTATTCAACCTCACCTTGGGAATTATTTCCCTTAGCCTTCATTCCTTTGCTAACTAGAGAAAATTTCTCTTTCTCTTCTTTGGATAAGGTCCCATCTATGGTATTCCACCTTATTTCCTCCTGTACCAAATCATACCATAAGTGTTCCCAATTTGGTAGCTTCTTCCTCTCGTTCACTGAATCTTGATAGCTATGCCAGCTCTTAGGAAGGCCCAAAAGGGCTAGGCTTACCAAGTCATCCTCAGGGAAATTAACATCGACCTCACCAAGTTCATCAAAACACTTTAGAATTGTGTCATTATTTCACATCTTGATACTTCGAAGTTTATCCTTGACCGCCAAATTCCTATGGTCACTATTATTCTCAAACAATTCTGACATTTCTTTCCACATCACAAATTTTTTTTTGTTTCAGTGGATATTTGAGACAATGTGATCTCATACTCCCTCCAATATGATTCTCATCACTTTGGCTACATATTTCTTCCTCTGAGCATGGTTATGGGAATTAGATTTCGATCGTTGTGAAACATCTGTATTGATTTATTCTAGTCGTACATTGTCATACAATACCACTCCAATGCGATCCTTCCATGCAACAAAATTAAAGATGCCTTCCAAAAGAGTCCATTGAAGGCTATCTTCTCAGCTCCAAAGAAACACTGCTACATTGATCTTCAAGTTCTAATCTCTGAGAAAAAAAATTCATATTTCATGCTCTAATGTGAATCCTTATTTGATACAATGTAGAAATTATGTTGTATATTTGCAACTACCCATGAAGTTTTAATCAAAATCACAAGACACAAACCTACTCTACTACTCTGTGGACATTAATTCACAATTTAGAACAAAAATTTTAGACATGTAATAAGAAATAACACACATGAAACAAGTATTTTCCTTTGGGGAAATAAATTTTCTAAAAACCCCAATGCCTACTTGCATTAATCGTAAGAATATAGATGTATTACTGAGCACAAACTACAAGTGCATAACCTATCGCTCTGCTCACTAAGAAGCTCTGACCCAGACTTAGTCAATTTCTGCATTTGCTTGAGCCCATATTTCCTTGAATTGTTCCTAAGGAAATATGCTCCTATTAATTAGGAATTTACTCCAAAAATTATTGCCTAATTCCAAGGATTGATCACCTGACCAATACAATAAAATACACATTCAAAATAGTATATAATTAATCGTACACTTCCTTAGAATCTCCACCACAACTAGGGAACTCGAATTATTTGCATGCATGAGCTAATTATTAGCTGATTGATTAGTTAACTAGATGATATTTGAGTTAAACTGATGTCCCACTACTTAACTAACCACCAAATAGTTCTATTAATAGTTAGAACTAGTTTAACTGATTACACCTAAAATTAACTCAGCCTAGGCTCCTAATATTTAGGAATCATTACATACAACTGAAATTCATGCTGCTAAATTGAATTAACTGCGCTAAATGAGTGACAATAGATATGTCACCTTAGTTAACTACTCCAAGTTGTCTTCTAATGTGGAATTTCAAATTTTCTCAATTTAATCAAGGAAAAATCAAATTGAGAATTTCTTGATGCATTTTTTAACACCAACACTTAAATCTGTCACTATTTTCTCTCTTTCCTAGGTAGATATGCACAATGTTGGCCAACAGTTTCCTTCCAAAACTGTGCATTTCACATCTCCAACAGGCAAGCCTTGAGCTTGGAATTTGATACTGCACAATGCACAGTCACTAACTTTCCCAATGACACACTGCACAATCACAAGCCTCAGCCTTGGCCCCTGGGACTGCACAATGAAAAATTGCTTCTCTCACTCTACCCAGCTGAGAATGTTCATTGCATAGTCTCAAGCCTCTATCTGACTCCTTGACTACTGAGACTATGCAATGCATGAGGCCAGTCTCCCAACTTCATCCCAGGAATTGCACAATTTTACCTCTTAGTGTGTGAGTTGCTACCTTGTGTAATATTCCCAAATTTTCACATGATATTTGGAATTCTTAATAAACTTAATTAATTAAGTAAATTAAAGGGTGGAGGGACCCACAAACCTCAAAGATGAATAAAATCCACTTTTAATGTGTGTATGTGGATATTATAAATCTAGATATAAAATCCTGGAGTAGTGGAGCAACTCCATTAATGGAGATCATGTCTCATTTATGAGATAGATTATGGAGGATGAAACAGTCAAATAAGATCATGGATCTTAAATTTAAAATCATGAGGATCTTTGATAAGGTCAAATGAGATCATAGTGCATTCAAAGAAGATCATAAAGCACTTATGATAAGTTAGTGGAGGAAGTGATGAATTTAATGCACACATGATGGAGAGGGTGATCAACCCATATGAACATGATGGAGGACATGGAGAAAAGCCACAGTCAACCATGGAGACTTATGTACACATGTACATCGCAGTTTTGGAGTGGGCTTAGGCTATGGAAGGCTCATTTCTATATAATGAAGGTGAAGGTACAATAGAAGGCATGATTTGGATTATTAATTTCTTGATCTGTTTAGATCTAGATTTTCCCTAGGACATATCTATGCATTATTTAGTTGTTTAGATAAGTCTGCAATGCTATTTAGCATAGGGTGTTCCCAAGTGGGAATCCCACCTCTTTCCTAGAGTGATATCTAAGGAAGAGGGTTGTACTACATTCCTTATTAGGCATTGGTGCCATCCTCGGGAGGTTGTTTCTAGCATTCAGCTAGGAAACTGGTGGAGGATTCATCCTACCACTTTTTTCTTCACATTCAGTCTTCCAGGAGAAGCAAATCTATGTCCAACATTCAGGCCATTGGGTTTTACCTCCATGTAGCAGTAGTCCCTTCAAGGATTGCATAGTCCAGTCCTGTAGGTCTATTGGAGGAAGGAAGTTTCTAGTATTTTAGCTTGAAATACTACGAGGGATCTTCTCCTCACATTATATCTATTGTTTCCATCAATTAGGAGCTGATTTGACATATATAGTAGCAGGATATTTAACCTCCTTCTTTGACAGCGCAGCTTTCTGAAGCTGTTGTTCATCCAACAGCTATTCTCAGTGGAGGATATTGGAGGAGATGGATATTGAGCTTTTAGCCCAGGGATCTAAAGAAGGGATCAGTCCTTCTTGCATAGATCTGATTGTGCATCATTGAAACCATCATATCATCAGATTATGCAGCAAATATGCAAGCCCAATAGCTTATATGTGCAAGTCCTAAGAGGGTGGTTTTCTTAGATTGACAGATCTGAGAAACCCTTTCTGGGTTATCTTGGGTATACATCATAGAGCCCATATCTGCATTTTTAGCATCATCGGAGCTCCCATGCTGCCTAGATATGGATTTATATTTTTGTAGTTGCTATCTAGCTATTTCCTAGTAGGGACAACACAGTTTACCTTCCACCAGTTCAACAGTTACATAGTCCCTCTTGTGGGATCATTTTAGGGTCATTCTAGGTCATCTCTTTTGCTTGAGTGTCTCATATTTTGAGAACTGTTGTACTTTCTATTCACCTCCTATAAAATAAAATGGCTCAGCTATTTCTGTGTATTTTGATGTGTATATAGATTTATTGTTTACTTTGATGTAGTTATTATATTGTGTTTTAGTATTACTGCATTTTCCCTTTTGGGATATTACAGTGGTATCAGAGCATGATATTTGGCTTAGCTTGTGGACACTTCATCTTTTGCATCAAAAGAAGAAGCAGATAGATGAGATCTATCATGAAGGAGGATTTTAGTTTTACCACTCCTCTCTTTAGATCCATGCAATATCTCTCCAAAGAGGTAAATAAAATGAAGAGGGAAAGGAAAAAGGAGGATTTGATGAGGAAGTTCCAAGCACTTCCTATCAACAAAAAAAGAAAACTGGAGAATCATAGATCTCCTCATAGATCTACTATGCCCAAATTATTTAAATAAGGTGAATGGTATAGCAATGAAGAAAGAAGAAAACCTGAGAATCATGAGACTCTTAGTCTATATCTTGAAGAGTACAAAGCACAGTCTAGAGCATTCAAAGAGAGTCTAACTCTCCAACAATTCTTCCAAATCAAAGAAGAAATAGGATCCTATAGCAGCAATAAAAGAAAGAGGCATAATAGATTCTATTTACGTAAATTTGATGGATCTTCCTCAGGAACTGTTAAGGCTTGGAGGAAAGAGTTAGATACATTTTTCAACCTACATTATGTGGCTAAAAAGAGGTTGTCCAAATTGTAGCACTTCATATTCAAGGTGAAGCCAATGATTGGTGGTTTGGTCACATGGAGCATGCAAAGGTGACTAAATATTCAAATTTATTTCAGAAATTGAGAAAGAAGTTTGATGTGAGAAAACCATATATGTTTCACAAAGATACATTTCCTAAGGGAACAAAGGAGGATTTCATTCTTATCACTCTGGACAAGGGGTCATTACATTCACCACCAACTGCAGAGGTACTTGCATCCGGAGAAGAGACAGTTGCAACTTTGCGAGACAGTCTTGAGCTCTTGAAACATAGATTTCCATGCATGATTCAGGATATGCATGAGGAAGAGGAGGTAGATTCCAGTGCTGGTACACTTGGAGAAGAGAAACCATCACTCTTACCAGTAGTTGGAGACACCATTGTCCCAGTTGGAGGAACTATTGTGGTCTTTCAAGAGGTTCCCACACATCAGTTGATCCAAGGTATGCATGCACTTTCATCACATATTTTTTATTAGACCTTATTGAAACTTATGGAGACATGCCATCAGGGCCAATGCATAACCAAGGTAAAAAAAAAATGTTGACTTGAAGCAGCAATATATCACAGTGAAGAGGACCCTTGATATAATCAAGGAGGAAATGAAAAGATGTCCTAGTTTTTCATTGATAAACTACATTCAACCCTTTGAGTTGAAGTGTATAGTTTCAGAAAATGGGATGGGAATGATCCTATGTACAATGACTAGTTATGAGATCAGCATTGTGCCTTGCCATGAGACAACATATGTATTACTATGTAGATCTATGACGCTGTCACTTAGTAGCAATGCTAATGAAGGGGCCCCATTATTCTTGGAGAATTGTAAAGATAGCTTCATTCATGAAGCAATGGAGGTTAAGATGATAAATGGTAGATATCTTAAGATGAGGAATCTTTTCTCCTTTCTAGATGACACTTTATCAATGAGCATCTCACAGCTCAAAGAGAAACTTCTACCTACAACAGATCCAAAACCTCACTGGTTTTAGAGGGTCATTGATGAGAAGAAGGTCTTATTGAGAGATCTCATAAGAGGTGCACTTAAAAATTCCATGGAGTGCAAATTTCTTCATCATTTTGATAAGAATGGTATTTTACAAAGGGAGGATACCATGTTTATGTAGTACATCATTCATCATCCACATTAGGATAAGTGGGTGAGGATGATAAGAAAGGGGTTGCATGACCACTTGTAGATATATAACATGAGATAGCAAGAAGCTTGGTTATGCTGGTTGCTCTTGGTTGAGTTTGGTTACTACACAAAGGCTCCTATTACTTCGATCCATGCCTTTAAAAACACTCATGTAATGAAGAAGGAGGCATGGCTGTGCTGGCTGCTCTTGGGTGAGTATGGTTACCACCCAATAGCTCATATTTTTTTGATTCATGCCTTGTGTATCAATGATAGTATGTAGCAAAGAAAGGCATGTTCATTTTGGTTGTCCTTAAGAGAGTTTGGCCATCACATGACATCTCCTATGTCTATGTGTTTTGTATTATGTAAATCTTGGCATAATAATCTCATGATATGTGATAATGGATTTTGTTTGTATTGGGTTGATATGAAATTCCATATGTCATTCAATATGTTATTGTTGCTCTATGATTCACAGGATGATGTGAAGAGGCAAAAAGAGATATTGTTTCTTTGAATTTTATTGGGGGACTTTGGTCCTAGATACTCCCCCACTTTTCATGATAGTGTTGGAGGATGACAGCAAGAAGCATTCCTCCAATGGATCTTAATTGGAGAGTATGGACACCATAATTGGTATTTGGATGGTGTGGTGTGGTAGTAGGGAGCATTTCTGCGTTGGCTACTATTGGGAGAATATGGTTTGGCATCTTTGTCTACCCATATATCTATACTTCTTCTATTTTATAATGTTGGGATGATGCTTAGATCCAACAAGGCAAAAATGGCTAAGGATTGAGGCATAAAAATCCTCTCTTTGCTTCATGTAGCATGGGATGGAGGTATACTTTGTGAGTTGGAGCTTTCCTCTTGTGGAAAGAACATCTATCTTTATGTATCTCATGTATTGTGGAGGATTTTGGACAACTTATGGTTGTCACTTGGAGCTTCTTGATTGATGAGGGGCATCTAGCTACACAGTTAGAGATCACTCTAGACATTATAGAGAGGAAAATTTGGTGCCAGGAATACATAAATCATTGTAGAAAATGGGGAGACCTTCCTTGTTTGGATGCCATTTGGAGGGGGACAAATTGCTCTAGCATCTACTTTTGCAGTTGCTTGAGGACAAGTAACATTTTTCCGGGGAGGACTGTAATATTCCCAAATTTTCACATGATATTTGGAATATTAGAGTTCTTAATAAACTTAATTAATTAAGTAAATAAAAGGGTGGAGGGACCCACAAACCTTAAAGATGAATAAAATCCACTTTAATGTGTGTATGTGGATATTCTAGATCTAGATCTAAAATCATGGACTAGTGGAGCAGCTCCATTAGCAGAGATCATGTCTCATTTATCAGATAGATTATGGAGGATGAAATAGTCAAATAAGATCATGGATATTAAATGTAAAATCATGAGGATATTTGATAAGGTCAACTGAGATCATAGTGCATTCAGAGAATATCATAGAGCACTTATGATAAGTTAGTCAAGGAAGTGATGCATTTAATACACACGTGATGGAGAGGGTGATCACCCCATATGAACATGATGGAGGAAATGGAGAAACAACACAGTCAACCATGGAGACTTATGTCCACATGTAAAATGTACTTTTGGAGTGGGACTAGGCTATGGAAGGCTCATATTTATATAATTCAGGTGAAGGTACAATAGAAGCCATGATTTGGATTATTCATTTCTTGATCTATTTAGATCTAGATTTTCCCTAGGAAATCTCTATGCATTCTTGAGTTGTTTAGCTAAGTCTTCAGTGTTGTTTAGCACAGGGTGTTCTCAAGTAGGAATCCCACTTCTTTCCTAGAGTGATCTCTAAGGAAGAGGGTTGTACTACATTCCTTATCAGGCATTGGTGCCATCTTTAGGAGGTTATTTCTAGCATTCAGATAGGAAACTGGTGGAGGATTCATCCTACCACTTTGTTATTCACATTTAGTATTCTAGGAGTAGTAGATCTATATCTGACATTCAAGCCATTGGGTTTTACCTCCATGCAGCAACAAAGTCCAGTCCTGTATATCTGTTGGAGGAAGGAAGTTTCCATTATTTTAGCTGGAAATCCTATGAGGGATCATCTCCTCATATTGGATCTATTGTTTCCATCATTCAGGAGCTTATTTGACATATCTAGTGGTAGGCTATTGAGCCTCCCTCTCTAACAACAGAATTTTCTAAAGATGTTGTTCATCCATCAGCTATTCTTAGTGGAGGAGATTGGAGGAGCTAGATCTTGAGATTTTAACCTAAGGATCTAGAGAAGGGATCAGTCCTTCTTGCATAGATATGATTGTGCATCATTGTAGCCATCATATCATCAAATTATGTAGTAGACCTGTAATTCTAGCAACTTATATGTGCAAGCGCTAAAAGGGTGGTTTTCTTAGATTGACAGATATGAGAAACCCTTTCTGTGTTATCTTGGGTATCCATCATAGAGCCCAGATCTAAATTTTTAGCATCATCGGAGCTCCCAAACTTCCTAAATCTGGATTTCTATCTTTTGGTAGTTGTTTTCTAGCTATTTCCTAGCAGGGACATCAAATTTTACATTCCAACAGTTCAACAGTTACGTAGTCCCTCTTGTGGGATCATTTGAGGGTCATTCTAGGCCATCTCTTTGGCTTGAGTGTCTCATATTTTGAGCATTGTTGGTACTTTCTATTCACCTCTTAAATAATAAAATGGCTAAACTATTTCTATGTATTATGATGTGTATATATATTTATTGTTTACTTTACTGCAGGGTAAAAATGCGAAGATGGGTAAGACTTTTGTGAGAATCGGGGACGAAATTTTTTTTCCTTAATAGTTTGGCCAAACTTTCGTAAAAGTTCGGCCGAACTGTTCGAGAGTTCAGCTAAAATTTTGAAATTATTTCGACCGAACTCGTTCTTCTATTTACATTGATGGTGTATTGATGGCAATGGAAAAAGAAATTTGTCTGGAGATTGGAAAACCGGCAAAAAAATTTCGGTCGAACTAAAAGTTCGGCTGGACTATTAGTTCAGTCATAATTTTAAAATAGTTCGGCCAAACTCTTATTTTATAAAATATATCACCCGCAAAATGTTGCAGGTTTCTTGCTCACATCTCTCTCGCGCGTTTGTGTTGTGTTCCTGCTTGCTTTTATTTTTCTGTTGTACCGCGATGTCTGTCTCGGGCGTTTGTGTTGTGTTCCTTGCTTGCTACTGTTTTTCTGTTGCGCCGCGATGAGGAGGGAAATTTTGTTGGTTTTATTACTACTGTTTTTCTGTCTCACACATCTGTGTCATCTTTTTTTGTTGATTTGGAGTTTCCCTATGACAAGGAAGGGAGTTCTGTTGATTTGTAGTTGTGTTGCGACGCTGAGGTAATTTTTTTTTTTTTTTGTTTGATTTTCCAGTTCCAGTTGGTTTTATTTTTTGTTGTTTTTTTTTTAATTTGATTTTAATTTGATTTTTTTTGTTCGCATGAATTTGGTTGTCTTCCACGATGTATTTAGGGATCACCCAGGTTCGTCTGCGAATTTCTGGACTTTTCTGGTATGTATCATAAGCATGTGAATTTCCTGTATTCTGTAATTGCACAGCTATTGTCTGTATTTATATAAATTCAATTTACAGCTACTGTTTGTATTTATATATATGCACATAGTATTTAGAACTCTTATACTTTTAATGTCATACAATCATTGTAAAAATAGAATATAAGATTCTGCCTTCCCTACAGAAACTTCTTCTTACTGCATAAATTATATAACTAGACACCAAGTAAATTGTTTACTGTGTGGAAAAATATATCGACATATTCCCCAGAGGAATCCAAGAACATAGGAAAATGTCTGCATGCTGCCTCCAAGAGTAACTCTGTTCCTAATAGTTACAGATATTTCATTAAAAGACTTTGTAAACATGGGATAAAAATATTGAAAAAATATAACATAAATATAACATAAAACTGATTCCAAGCACCCAAAAACTCCAAAAACTGTGGGATTGTATGAAAACAGATGTCTCTTCAGTTAAAACTTACCAATACAAGCTCCCATACCATTTGAGTCAGAGAGCTCGTATTGCATAACCCAAAAAACTCCACGCAGGCCCTTCTTAGATAAACTGTCTGCTTGGCAATTTTTTTTCACGAAAGATATGCTTCAAATGTAAGGAGTTGAAATTGGACCTTAAGTTGTTGATGCGATCCAACCATGACTATATATTTCCCGGGTTCAGTGTGTTTCCCTTGTTGAGGTGATCATTCAGTACTTTTGAATCGATGTAAACCCACATTTTCTCAATATAGAGTTGATTGGAAAACCACAACAAGCCCCACAAAGCCAGGACTTCACCCCTCGTGTTTGTTCCAGATCCTCCGTGCCAATAAATATTATAGTGGCAGCTAGGGGATAACATGAGCCAAGCACCACACCCACATTTGGAGTGTTGTGAAGCCCCATCAAAATATCTAGAAAAACACATACTTTCGATATATCTCCCATTTTAATGGGGTCTATCACATGTAGAGAAAAACACATTAGCCATAAAAGTTTCCCATTGAAACAAAAAGTAATTTGATACAAAACATAGGTTTTAACCTTATATAGTTAATTGTTTTGAAAATAGATTCTTAATAAAATGAAGAATATTCAATGTAAAACACATTCACATTAACATATAATTGTGATATTTTCCCTTCTTTCCAACTTATTTCATCCTTATAGAAAAATCCCTTGTAATGAAGCAGATATATCCATGGTGATCCACTGATATTTTTTCACCAACAACTATTCCATTTTGGACTTATATATCTCAAAACTATGCTCATTGAATTTATGCATATATATCTTTAAACTACTTGAAACTATTTTATTTCACCATAGGAATCATTCCAATATATCTCCCATTTTAATGGGGTCTATCAAATTTCGAGAAAAAACACATTAGCCATAAAAGTTTCCCATTGAAACCAAAAGTGATTTGATACGAAATATAGGTTTTAGCCTTATATAGGTAATTGTTTCAAATAGATTCTTAATTTTAAATGAAAATATTAAATGTAAAACACATACATTAACATACAATTGTGATAATTTCCCTTCTTCCAAACTTAGTGGACATCCTTTTAGAAAAATGCCTTAATGAAGCAGATATATCCATAGTCATCCACTGATATTTTTTCACAAACAACTATTCCATTTTGGAATTTTATATCTCAAAACTATGCTCACTAAATTTATGCATGTCTATATTTTTAAACTACTTGAAGCTATTTTATTACACCATAGGAATCATTTCGATATATCTCTATCACATTTCGAGAAAAAAACATTAGCCATAAAAGTTTCCCATTGAAACCAAAAGTAATTTGATACAAAACATAGGTTTTAACCTTATATAGTTAATTGTTTCAAATAGATTTTTAATAAAATGAAAAATATTCAATGTAAAACACATGCACATTAACATATAATTGTGATATTTTCCCTTCTTTCCAACTCAATGGACATCCTTCTAGAAAAATACCTTTTAATGAAGCAAATATATCCATAGTGATCCACTGATATTTGTTTAGAAACAACTCTTCCATTTTTTACTTTTATATCTCAAAACTATGCTCATTGAATTTATGCATCAATATTTTTAAACTACTTGAAACTATTTTATTATACCATAGGAATCATTTCGATATATCTCCCATTTTAATGGGGTCTATCACATTTCGAGAAAAGCACATTAGCCATAAAAGTTTCCCATTGAAACCAAAAGCAATTTGATACAAAACATATGTTTTAACCTTATATAGTTAATTGTTTCAAATAGATTCTTAATAAAATGAAAAATATTCAATGTAAAACACATGCACATTAACATATAATTGTGATATTTTCCCTTCTTTCCAACTTAGTGGATATCCTCCTAGAAAAATCCCTTTTAATGAAGTAGATATATCCATAGTGATCCATTGATATTTTTCCACAAAAAACTCTTCCATTTTGGACTTTTATATATAAAAACAATGCTCATTGAATTTACGCATCTATATTTTTAAACAACTTAAAACTATTTTATTACACCATAGGAATCATTTTGATATATCTCCCATTTCAATGGGGTCTATCATATTTTGAAAAAAGCACATTAGCCATAAAAGTTTCCCATTGAAACCAAAAGTAATTTGATACAAAACATAGGTTTTAACCTTATATATAGTTAATTTCTTCAAATAGATTCTTAATAAAATGAGAAATATTCAATGTAAAACACATGCACATTAACATATAATTGTGATATTTTCCCTTCTTTCCAAATTAGTGGAAATCATTCTAGAAAAATCCCTTTTAATGAAGTAGATATATCCACAGTGATCCACTGATATTTGTTTACCATCAACTATTTCATTTTGGACTTATATATCTCAAAAATATGCTCATTGAATTTATGCATCTATATCTTTAAACTACTAAACTATTTTATTACACCATAGGAGTCATTTCGATATATCTCCCATTTCAATGGGGTCTATCACATTTTGAGAAAAAGACATTAGCCATAAAAGTTTCCCATTGAAACCAAAAGTAATTTGATACAAAAAATAGGTTTTAACCTTATATAGTTAATTGTTTCAGATAGATTTTTTATAAAGTAAAAAATATTCAATGTAAAACACATGCACATTAACAACTCTTCACAAATAACTCTTCCATTTTGGACTTTTATATCTCAAAACTATGCTCATTGAATTTATGCATCTATATTTTTAAACTACTTGAATCTATTTTATTGCACCATAGGAATCATTTCGATATATCTCCCATTTTAATGGGGTCTATCACATTTCGAGAAAAACACATTAGCCATAAAAGTTTCCCATTGAAACCAAAAGTAATTTGATACTTGAAACATAGGTTTTAAACTTATATATAGTTAATTTTATCAACTATATTTTTAATAAAATGAAAAATATCCAATGTAAAACACATGCATATTAACATATAATTGTGATATTTTCCCTTCTTTCCAACTTAGTGGACATCCTTCTAGAAAAATCCCTTTTAATGAAGCAAATATATCCATAGTGATCTATTAATATTTGTTCACAAATAACTCTTCTATTTTAGAATTTTATATCTCAAAACTATGCTCATTGAATTTATGCATCTATATTTTCAAACCACTTGAAACTATTTTATTACACCATAGTAATCATTTCGATATATCTCCCATTTCAAGAAAAACACATTAACCATAAAAGTTTCCCATTGAAACCAAAAGTAATTTAATACAAAACATAGGTTTTAACCTTATATAGTTAATTGTTTCAAATAGATCTTAATAAAATGAAAAATATTCAATGTAAAATACATGCATAAATGTATATAATTGTGATATTTTCCCTTCTTTCCAAATTAGTGGACATCCTTCTAGAAAAATCTCTTTTAATGAAGAAAATATGTCCATAGTGATCCATTGATATTTTTTCACCAACAAATATTCCATTTTGGACTTATATATCTCAAAACTATGCTCATTTTTTCCCAAAAACAGTTTTTTGGGGCACTACCCCTGAACACATGTGTGGGGAATTTTTTGCCTATATGAAACCCTAAAGTGGGGGTTATTTCCGCCCATTTTATTCCCACCACTATTCTTAGAAAAATATATAGTGCATGGGGGTATTCACATAAAGAATATAACACATGTACCAAACATCCAATAATTCTCCTTAATGTGACCATCAACGTTGCAATGGTTAGAATTATTTCTACTACCCTTGCATGGATGTGTAGTGGTTATTTTATTCTTATCCTTATATTTCCATTTCTTATTCCCCTCCTTCAGAGCTTCTTGGTTCTATTTTTTCTTCAAACCACTGAAGTACCATTTATTTTGGCCTAGATGGTTTCTAGATAATGTGCGTATACACATGGAATACATTATATCCTTATCTTGGAAAGAATCATTTGTTTTTGTAGATGGTTATATAGACCCCACATATACTTAAGGAGTAAATTTGGGCTCTTGGGGAAGATATCCAATAATATGACCATATTTTTGAACTTAGTACACTCTTATACACACTTATGTCTATGTAAAGTAGT
The DNA here is from genome assembly GCA_034641835.2 of Pinus albicaulis. Classification (NCBI taxonomy): domain Eukaryota; kingdom Viridiplantae; phylum Streptophyta; class Pinopsida; order Pinales; family Pinaceae; genus Pinus; species Pinus albicaulis. The sequence goes on along the minus strand of CM076584.1, from coordinate 1,610,352,602 downwards.
GTGAGTGATTCCACAGGTCCTCTATACACTTCATAGGGTATAATTGGGACATATAGTGTTAACATCTACAAGTTCTATAGGCAGAGTCTGTAAAGGGCTAGGTAGCCTCTGGGTCTCATCTTTTCTCAAAGGTGACATATCCAGTAAATGCCCATAACGTTAATCTCTGTAACGGATATAAATAGAAGTTCTTCATTTTAATATCCATAAACCTGAACCACTTTAAGGCAAACTGTGTACATGTGTAATTTCTCCCGTAAACTCTTAGGCAAAGTTTTTAAAGCATACATGTCATGTTGGCTTTCTCCCATTAACTTTAAAGCATGTTTTTTGTAAGCGCATAAAATAATTTTTCAAACCATGTAAATGTAATTTCTCGCAAGCTTTAAGGCCTAAAAATGGAACCTAAAGTGGCTGAACTCTCATAGGATTTTGAAATTTCATAGGATTTTAGTCTTTCTGTTGAGTGTTAACTTCTACAAGTTCTAAAGGGAGAGTCTATAAAGGGCGAGGTAGCCTCTGGATCTCATATTTTCTCAAAGGTGACATATCCAGTAAATGCCCCTACAGTCAATCTCTGTAATAGATCTAAATAAAAGTTCTTCATTTTAATATCCATAAATCTCAACCACTTTAAAGAAAACTATGTACATGTGTCATTTCTCCCATAAATTCTTAGGCAAAGTTTTTAAAGCATACATGTCATGTTGGCTTTCTCCCATTAACTTTAAAGCATGTTTTTTGTAAGTGGATAAAATAATTTTTCAAACCATGTAAATTTCATTTCTCTCAAGCTTTAAGGCCTATAAATTGAACCTAAAGTGGCTGAACTCTCATAGGATTTTTAACTTCCATAGGATTTTATTCTGTCTGTTGAGTGTTAACTTCTACAAGTTCTAAAGGCAGAGTCTGTAAAGGGCTAGGTAGCCTCTGGATATCATATTTTCTCAAAGGTGACATATCCAGTAAATGCCCCATATAGTCAATCTCTATAACAAATATAAATAGAAGTTCTTCATTTTCATATCCATAAACCTCAACCACTCTAAGGCGAACTCTGTATATGTGTCGTTTCTCCCTTCTCCGATAAAATTTTAGAAAAAATTTAAGGCATTTTTCATTTCTATTTCATTTCTCCCACAAACTCATGAAGGTGTGACTTTTGACATAACTAGTTGTTCTAGTCTGTGCATAAAATTAATTTCCCCCACAAACTAGAGGCTTCCTCCCATTAATTCTAGATTTGAATTCTACCATAAAATTTTTAAGTCAAACTTTAAGATAAACCATGCACTTGTCATTTATCTCATGATCATGTGTCATTTCTCCCATGCATTTGCAACAAATGTCAATTTAATATATATTTTTATTGATTTTTTTTTTTTAAAGGGATAAAAAAACCATTAAATATGGTTGAAAAATGGAAATTATGCATAGATGTTTCTTGTTATCCCAATCTAGGGAAAGAAATGATTACATATGTGCTTTCCAACATTGTGACTAGTAAAGTTGTCCAAAGGAAAAATGAATATACCGAGAAGAACAACAAACAATGAGCCATATTATATTAGATTGATAGAAGGCTTGGGAATAGCTATGGAGTATGGATCAAATGGAATTATAGTTTTCACCAATTATAAACTTGTGTGCAACCAGATGAATCGCATGTACCAAGTTAAGAAGGAGAGGCTAAAAGAACTGCATGTAATAGCAAACAATATTGTTAGCCAATTTCAATTTTTTAATATAAGACATTGTATAAATGTGAATAAGATGTCTGCTGATATATTGCATGGGGTAATGCCTATTTAGGATTCATCTATAAAATATGAATTAATAGATGAATTATAATTATACGAGGCAATGCCAATGCAAGATTCATCTCTCAAAGATGAATTAGTTTTGAGATGCTCTTCTTCAAAAATTCAAGATTCATCTCTCAAAGATGAATTAGTTTTGAGACGCTCTTCTTCAAAAATTCAAAATGCATATCTCAAAGATGAAATAGTGTTGAGATGCTCTCCTTCTAAATTTATTGATGGACATTGTAACATATCTTGGATATGTGTGTGTTTTGTACTTATAAATGCGTCTTTTTAAATGACCATGTGCTTTTTTCAATTATATACCAAGTGTGCTCCCACCACACCATCTAAAGTGCAACTTGGTGAACTTCACATTTGCAACAAGTGGTGAACTTCACATTTTTATAAAATTAAAATGCGAGGAATTCAACAAATTTTTGTTTTTGGATTTTCACTTCTTTTTTAATGACGTGTTTTTTTCAATTTTATACCAAGTGTGCTCCCACCATGTAAAGCACAATTTGGTGAAATTAACATTTTTATAAAAAAAATTTGCTTAAATTGAGTTTCACACATGTTCAATTAGTGCTTTGAAAGTTTTGTTTTACATAATTTGTGCACACTAAATTACATTAATTTTCTGAAATTTATTTTGAATTTATTTTAAATTAGTCATTTAAAAAAATAATTGTAAATGTCCACTGTAGATATATATATCATGGAGGATGAACGAAAAAGATCAACATAATCCCATATCTCTACGAGAGAGGGGGATTAGGGATCTAGGGATGTTCATGGTATTTAAATGTAATCTTAAATCTCCATACATATACATACGTATGTGTACATATGGAATTGATTTTTTATCAACTTTGTAAGTTAAATTAGTTGTTAATAAGTTTCATTTTTCATTTTTTAGGAGCTAAGAGGAGAAGGGTCTCTACTCCATCAATAGAGCATGCCCATGGTTCACCCAGTCGTGGTATGATTCACACAATTTAATCAATGAAAATGTACGTGTATTTATATGTATGAATGTATTTTTCAATTGATTATAAATTCGTATTTTTTTAAGAAGCTTGTCTTTCATCTCGAGAGGTTGGTGGTGGTTCAAATCCCCTTAGAGGGCCATCAATAAGTGCTAGGAGGTTGCATGAAGGTGGTGATATTTATTCCCCCGAAGGCCAACCAACAGATGGTGGTATTGGTTCTTAGCAGGGTCGTTCTGGTTCTCAATAGTTTTAGGGTGGGTAAGATGCTAGCCAACCACATCAAGGTTGCCATCAATTTGAATATTTTTTCATTCAATTTGTACAAATTTGTTTACGTGTGTTTTTTATAATATAAAAATTTTTATATATTGATGTAGAGGCTGAAAATGATCCAAATGTTGGTAAAAAAAGATGTAGGGCAGAATGCTTCATTCAAGAAGAAGATTGTCCACCCACCATGACTTATCCGGCTGACATTTCCGATATACCGTGGGAAAGAAACATGCAACAATGCACCTTAGAAAGGTGTCAACATCTTCATGCAAAATTGTAGAGAGATCTCATGTCTTTGACTCTACCTGCTGAGAATTGACAAAGCTTGGAAATAGTTACACATTCTTTAGGCCAACTAGTAGATGTGTACCAAAAGCTTGGGCCAACCACAGATAGTTTTGTGGATGTCATGAGAAAAAGAAAGGAAATAGTTGTAGAAATTATATGCACTAAGCATGTATATTTCCAAGATCCACCTGATCTCACACTATTTAAATTTATGCAAGATACTGAATCTATTCCACTTGTTAATATTTTGCGGAAAAATTAATTGCACACACATGTGAAGTATAAACAAAAATATTCAATCGCACATAACATAGTTTTTAACCAGGAAAGACTGAAGTTGAAAACCCCAACTATATATTATGCAACATGGAGATCATATGAAAATCTCATACAAGCATACAAATCTTATCACAAGCTCTCATTACAGTACAATCGTCATACACTAATTAGGACCAATCTTGCAAATCCATGCACCGATCTCTTCCTCCTGCTAGCCTGCCTCCACTGCACAATCTCTGCTGAAGAACAACTCTGAATGAATTTGAATTACTCCATCCTTGACTGCGAAATCCTCATTGGCATCTCCACTGAGTGTGTGATGCAAACAATGCATCACTATAGTCACAACATATAGTCTATCTTACCCTTTCACCTATATCTCCACTGGTCTCCACTGAAACTGCCATGCACTGTAGTTAACTTCTGTATTGTTCAATTTATTAATGAGTTATTATTTGTGAATTAATTAACTAATTAATTCGCTCCACTCTCACTAGTGTATCAATCAGTTAGACTGGATACAACTAGCTCAACTAAGTCTAACTGAGTTAAACTGAATACAAATCCATAACTACTTCTTCCAACTGTGTCATAACTCTGCCACTTGAGTTCTAACTGAGTCCTCCATGCATTAGCTCCAGTAAACCCTTATGAATTGTGTAATTCCTTCTGTTAGCTGATGTGCCGCATCTGTGCACTGAACTGAAGTGATCCAAGAGAATAAGTTGTTGTTTAGAGTCCGATTATTATTAAGAGCTAATAATAATCGACATGCATCTATTTTTAGATCAGCGATCTATAAATAGACTTCGCCCAATATTCTAAAAATAGAATTTCATCTATCTTTCCAACTTGATCAACCATCCACAAATAGCATCATGCAACTTCTGAAATATGATCATCATGTCTAAAAATAGACTTGCGCCAAAAATAGCCTGCGGGCCCACTTAGTGAAGGCGACTCTTTTCACTAAGCTCATCATCTTGTTGAATCTCAACATTCCCTCTCAAAAAGATAGGGATTATCCTTCAGCTCGATCCTGCCTCTATGGTATTCAAATTTTCTCCTGGTGAGTGCCTTCATCAGAATATATGCATCTTGATCCTCCGTAGGAATGTACTAAAGCAACATGATCTTCCGCTGCACACAATCTCTAATATGATGATACCAGATATCAATATGTTTAGATCTATCATGAAACACAGGATTAACCGAGAGTTTAATGCAACTCTAATTATCACAATGTATCACTGTGGAATCTAAATGTGAACTCCAACAAACCAACCGTAATATTCCTCATCCAGATAGCCTCACATGCACTTCTGCAAATTGCTTCATGCATTCTCGCTTCCGCTAAACCGAGTTGCCGTATATGTGTTTCCGTTGTACCAAGAAAATGTTGTAGATATGATACCTAAAATCCCTCCGATGTTACTTCGTCTGCTCTCCAAAATGACCGCATCCATGAAGCCATGCAACTTCACCTCATCCACCGTTCATACCATAAAATACATTGAGACAGTCTCCTCGAGAGTATTCCCAGACATGCTTTCCTGCCTTCCAAAAGAGCTTGGTAGGCTTAACCATCGCTTGTGAAATTTGGTTCACCGCATAGCATATGTCTGGTCTTGTATTGACTAAATACATGAGCGAACCCACCAACTGTCGATAAACAATGGCATCCACTACCTCTGCCGATGTAGCATCCTCTTTTTTCCAATTTCCTGGAATAGGAGTGTTGATAGGCTTGCAGCCTTGCATGTAAAATTTCTCCAGTATCTCTCGGGCATACTTGCCTTGAGACACAAACAATTTACCTTCCCACTGCCATATTTCCAATCCAAGGAAATAATGAAGCAGGCCCAAATCCTTCATCTCAAACTCCTTTGTAATATCTTCCTTACATGAGTGTATGAACTGCTCATCACCTGTTAGTATTAAATAATCAACATAAAGTACAATTATTAAAATCTTACCCTCAACTACAATCTGCTATAGGCTTTCATCCACCTCACTCTTGGTGAAGCACAGTCCAGTGAAATAGTTGCCGATCCGAGTGTAGCAAGCACGAGGTTCTTGTTTCAACCCATACAATGCTCTTTTGAGCCTGCAGACATGCGACTCAGTGTTGAAGATCTCAAATCCTTCAGGCTGCTCAATATACACCTCTTCCTCAATGATCCCATTAAGGAACACAGTCTTCACATCCATCTGATGAATGTGCCAACCCATCTGTGCTGAGAGAGCAAGGATGGTCCTTATGGAAGAATACCGTGCGACAGGTGCAAAGGTTTCTTCATAATCAATCCCCTCGATCTGTGAGCAGCTCCGGGCAACAAATATTGCCTTATAATTCTTGACGCTCCCATCAGCAGCTTGCTTTACCTTGTAGATCCACTTTGATCCCACAACCGATCTTCCCACTTGGGCTTCGGGAACAATCTCCCAAGCATTAGCCGACACGAGTCATACTCCTCCATCATGGCATACATTAGCCAGCCCCCACGCTACTTCAAAAGAAGATGGACTGGCTACAATACTCTTGCTCACAGCAAGAGCCAAGTATCTAAAGATACCTGGCCAGTGATTGTCTCTATTCCCATAACAAGGGATGTAGGACTCATATTCTGTGCCACATCAAGATTCACTCCTCTGGGCCTTTCGGTGGGTACGCTTTATGCCTTGTCCGATGTTGGTTCGCATGGCGGGACTCCTCCACTCCATGAATATCCTCCTGTGGTTGATCCACATCCAGAGGCTCATCTTTGGGAACAAGAAGTTCCTCCTCTGCATGCAAGTGTAGCTCCCTCTCAAGAGACAACTTCATGGCTTTCACCTCATTGAATTTTATATCCCATCGCACAACAGTCATCCGACTATCTGGAAAATACATACGATAGTTATGGGGTGTTTCTGTGTACCCCACAAATATCCCAACTTTGGCCAAAGGGCTCAAAGCTTCTTCCTAGCATCCTTCGTCACATGAATGTAAACAGGTGAGCCAAAAATATTCAAATGAGAAATATCAGGCTTCCTACTAGAAAATGCTTCTTCGGGTGTACTCATGCCAAGTAATCTATGAGGACAATGGTTTTGCACATAAACCGCAGTGTTGCATGCTTCTGCCCACAAGTGAATTGATAGGCCCTGGTCATGCAGCATCGCTCGTGTAGCACCCATGATCGTTCTGTTATTTCTCTCTGCAACCCCATTCTGCTGTGGGTTATGAGGTGCTATGAGTTCTCTTTGAATTCCTTATTTTCTATAGAAGTATTTGAATTCACCCGAGATGTATTCACCACCATTATCGCTCTGTAGAGATTTCACTTGCTTCCCCAACTCCTTCTCCACCAATGCCTTGAACTCACAAAACTTTGAGAACATTTCAATCTTCTTCTGCATGAAGAAGATCCAACATCTACGAGAATAGTCATCAACAAATATCACATAATACCTGTGTTTTGTTGTTGAAGCAATTGAGAAAGGTCCACACACGTCTGTGTGAATTCTCTCCAGGATCACCGAAGCACGGTTCTCCTTCTCATGAAAGGTGGTCTTCACAAACTTACCCATTTTAAATCCTTTTCACTGATTTGACTGCGCAAGAGTACCCTTGGGAAGTTCAATAGAAATTTGCTACAAAATATTCAAATCGCCATGGTGAAGATGGCCCAATATCTTGTGCCATAATTCGCCCTCATCCCGGCTCACCACTTCTTTTGCTTTGCCCACCATTGCAGCGCAGCCATCTACCTCTAGCTTGTAGAGATTCTTAATTTTAACCCCTATATTCTTGGTTTGAACCATTGTTTTATGTCGAAGGAAGGATTTTCCCTCACTAAAAACAACATCATAACCTTTGTCTTCCAGCATTGCGACCGAGACCAAGTTATTGTCTTAATTGAACATGCATGTATATTCTTCAACTAGAACTATCACTGCATCTTCTCAAAGTTAATGGTCCTGGGCCAGTTGCATTGTATCAACCATCATCACCCATCTCCACATGCATCTAGAGATCCTTCTCATCCAAGTCATCAACAACTATTTGTCTCTCGCTATATGAGCGCACCACTATCAAGATACCACCGATCCCATGCAATGCAACCAAGCATGCGATCAAGGAAATCCTGGCCAAATTGTGAGGCGATATTCTCCCCAAATGAATATCCGCAGCTTGCTTATTCTTCTTCTTCTATGGACAGTTAGTGGCAAAATGTCCATGCTCGTGACAGTGAAAACACTTCACTTTGGACAAGGCTTGCTTCCTTCCTTTCGCACCAGATTTAGAAGGATTTTTCTTCCCCTTCCCTTTCCTTTCTTTGGTGGCCAAAGCACAATTCTATTCATCTTTATTCTTCGATGAAGATCCATCCCTAGTACCCCGCCTTATCTCCTCCTGCACAAGATCCGACCAAAGTCGCTCCCATCCCAACACTTTTCTTTCCGCCTACTGATGACCTTCGTAGCGATGCCAACTTTTCGGAAGTCCAAGGAGAGCCAAGCTCACCAAGTATTCTTCATCAACAGTAACCCCCACACTTCCCAGCTCATCCTTGCAGTTGACAAACTTCATGAGGTATTTTGGAATACTGTCGCCTTTCTCCATTTTTATTTTTCTGAGCTTGTCTTTAAGCGCCAACTTCCTCTGGTCACTTTTGGTTTGGAACAAGTCTTTCAAAGCCTTCCACATTAAGAATGGAGTGGCTTTCCCGTGAAGGCTAGACAAAATATGGTCCTTCACACCTTCTCCACTGCATCCTCGCTTCCTTGCGCTTCTTTTCCATGCATCAAGTAATGCAACACCAACATGAACTCCTTCAGAACTGTATTATCCCCCCAACATTACCCTCCATCCCGTCCTTCCACAGTGTAATTTGAGCTCCCATCAAGGGCATACTCCAATCTCAACCCGTTGAAAGACATTTCAATGTATACTCGATTTCTGCACCAAGAATCTTCTGTAGAAAATTCGAATTGTCCACCAGCACAAACTCACTTCACAATTGCAATCTTCAATCAACAATGCTCTGATACCATGTAGAAATTATATGCACTAAGCATGAATATGTCCAAGATCCACCTGATCTCACACTATTTAACTTTATGCAAGATACTGAATCTATTCCACTTGTTAATATTTTGCAGAAAAATTAATTGCACACACATGTGAAGTATAAACAAAAATATTCAATCGCACATAACACAGTTTTTAACCGGGAAAGCCTGAAGCTGAAAACCCCAACTATATATTATGTAACATGGAGATCATATGACAATCTCATACAAACATACAAAGCTTATCACAAGCTCTCAATACAGTACAATCGTCATACACTAATCAGGACCAATCTTGCAAATCCATGCACCGATCTCTGCCTCCTGCTAGCCTGCCTCCACTGTGTAATCTCTGCTGAAGGAAAGCTCTGAATGAATTCGAATTACTCCATCCTTGACTGTAAGATGTTAGTGTTTTTTAAACTTGATATTTTTAAAATAAATAATTGTGCACACATGTACATTTTCATGTATATATAATAAAATGTTTTAACAGATTCTAATTATGTCTGATGTTTTTGGGATGGTGATACCTTCTTCTTCCTTAGGAGATGTACCTTCTACTTCCTTAGGAGATGTGCCAGGTTCACAACAAGTATGGACAATTTTTCACTTTTAAAATTTATATGTTTTTAGGTTATATATACTCCACCTCAAAAAATTCCATTAAAAAATGAGATATATCTATATCTTGAGTTATTTTAATTTTTTTGAATTTTAGGTTTGTGGAGATTTTCTTTTGGAGCCTCTTTTAGGAGATGTGTTAGATCCACCTGCAGAAGTATTCAATTTTTCACTTTTAAATATATATGTTTTTAATTTATAATTTATAAATTTAAGTTTAAAAGTTTTATTATAAATTGAGATATTGATCTTGAGTTATTCTGTACTTAAATTATTATTTTTTATTTTAGGTTTCTATAGAGGATTTCTTTTCTCCATGGACTTTAGCGATGGAGATAGGAACATCCACAACATTTCAACCATTTGAACAAGTTGTCTATTTGTTTTAATATATATATATATATATATATATATATATATATGTACATTGTACAACAGTATCGTTGGAGATGTTTCCATGGGGGAAGCAGTGTACAGCATTTGTTAAACAAATGGAGAGGGAACCTCATGAGATATTGCATTATATATATATATATATATATATATATATATATATATATATATATTTTTTTTTTTTTTTTTTACATGAATTTCTATATATTCTCACTCAATTTTAAAAAATCAAATTTTAATGTTTGTAAGTGCATTGTGAACAAGTTCCCCATGCTTCGAAATATAGCTAGCGGATTGAGACTTTGTTGGGAAAGACACTACATCCATTTGTATTTGATGGGTGATTTCTAGATTTGATTGAGATTTCTAGTCTTAAATTTACTTTTTTATATAATATCTAGATGCAGTCATATATAACTTGATACTTGATACTTGTGAGATCTACAAATTTTGGACATATTTTATGTGAACTACATTTGGTACATGTGAATGTGATATATAATTTTTTTAAAACTTAAGTTTTGGATGGTTGAACTACATTTGGCATGTGAAGTAATGTTGTGATATATATTAATGTTTTTCTTTTGAACTACATTTGGAATGTGAAGTAATGTTGTGTTATATATTGTTTTCTTTTTAAAACTTAAGTTTTGGATGGTTGAAGTACATTTGGCATGTGAAGTAATGTTGTGATCTATAATTTTTTGTTAAATTAAAACTTAAGTTTTGGATGGTTGATCTACATTTGGCATGTGATATAATGTTAAATGTTTTTATTGGATAGTTGATCTACAATTGGCATGGCATGTGACGTAATGTTGTGATATAATCAAAAAGTTTTTAAAACTCAAGTTTTGGATAGTTGAAGTATATTTGGCATGTGAAGTAATGTTGTGATCTATAATTTTTTGTTAAATTAAAAATTAAGTTTTGTATGGTTGATCTACATTTGGCATGTGATATAATGTTAAATGTTTTTATTGGATAGTTGAACTACATTTGGCATGGCATGTGAAGTAATGTTGTGATATAATCAAAAAGTTTTTAAAACTCAAGTTTTGGATGGTTGAAGTACATTTGGCATGTGAAGTAATGTTGTGATATATAATTTTTTGTTAAATTAAAACTTAAGTTTTGGATGGTTGAACTACACATGTTTGAATATATATGTCAAAATGATTGAAGTAAAATACATATATATATATATATATATATATATATATATATATATATATATAAACAAACATAAGATTATAGGTCTCGTTATATGTGTTGAAAACTATCATAAAATTTAAAAAATGCAATCTATAATGTATATATATCCAATATTTTTCATCAATGCAAATCTATAGAAAAGCTACTTTTAGTTAATTCCATTCTAGAACATATATATCCAGTACGTGCAACATTTTTCATCAATGCACATAGAAAATCTATTTGAATATTTAATTTCTTTCTAGAACATATATATCCAATACTTCAACATTTTTCATCAATTTCAATAGAATTAAGCTACTTTTCCTCAATGCCTATCGAATTTAGCTACTTTCAGTTAATTGCATTCTAGAACATATATATTCAGTACGTGAAACATTTTTCATCAATGCACATGGGAAAACTACTTGAACAATTAATTGCATTCTAGAACATATATATATCCAATACATGCAACATTTTTCATCAATGCACATTGAAAAGCTACTTTCGGTTAATTTCCTAGAACATATTTGACCATTGGACAGACAAATTTTGTACTAGATTTTCTATCAGGAATAGAGATGTGGGTCAAATCCCACCAAAAGTCAGAGAAGTGCTCCAAGTCTCTTGTCTGAAAGGAATATTTTTACAAAACTATACTATGGATGATTTATTTACATTGTGGATACCTTTTACCAGAAAATCCCACGAGAAAAACTGGTCGCATTCAGTCCGTGTATATATCCAGTACGTGCAACAGTTTTCATCAATGCACATAGAAAAACTACTTTCAGTTAATTGCATTCTAGAACACACACACACACACACACACATATATAACATTCATCATCAATGCATGTATAGAAAAGCTACTTTCAGTTGATACTAGCTGTGGAGCGATAAAAAGGTGTCTTTGTAACTCCTAATTACCTCACATTAATTGTCAACCCAGGGACGACTTTTTGTTTCAAGAGTGTACTCAGTCTGAGGCGGCTATTTACTCAAGAGTAATGTTTATGAAGATGTAGTATAGAAATACAAGTGCAGAAATAATAAATGCTTGAAAAGAAATCTGCTTGAAAATAAATCTAATTACAAATGACAGAAATGTAAAGACTACACTACAGCAACCTTGCTAGACATCGATTAGGGACGCAGTAGTAATAACTCTTTCCCCTAGAAATCGATGTGAGATGACCAAATCTGGGGACCTGGAATGATTAGCTCTGCCCTCTACAATTTAGAGATCTCAAAGCAAGTGAAAACAACTCAAAGGAAATGAAATCTAAAACGCAAACTGGAAAGGAACATCAATCTAAAAGCAATGAACAGGAATTGAATAGCAGCGTAAAATAAACAGTGAATTCAATTCATAACCAAGAAAACTAGATTTCTACTCTTTAATCCTGTCGACAGCCACGCAACAATCAACTATCGTAATTCATAAACAAAAAGAACAACCACTGGAATTAGATACAGAAAAACAACATTTTATAACAATTGAATCATGAATTATGCTTCTTGTAAAGAATGGAATAACAATGACTCTGTATTTGATCCAATTAGCAATAACTCAATTCTTTAATTGTAATAAACGAACTTCACACAACAGAAATAAACTAATAGAAATACCAACAGCAGATCGCTCCACCAGGGCCAGGCCCTCAACCACCGGTGAAGCGTTGCTGTGTTTTACTCCAGCGCTTGAGAAATGGAACAACAGTGAACTCTTTTATTAATCAGGCATTAATAATGTTTACAAACAGCTCACACTCTCTTAACAAGAGCCGATGCACAATTCTGCAAATTACAATAAGAAAAGTTTCTCCATCCCCCCATACACAATACATGCTTCTCCTTTTATAATCAGAAGGTGGAGAAATTAAATAGCAAATAGGATCTCTAATAATAATATTGAATTTCTTCCAACCAATTGATCAATAATAAAATAGATTTACATCCCTCTTTCAACAACAGCAAGTCGAATTTGGCTTTGTAGCTGAGATTTGGAGGACGGCCGCAACCACAGATCTGAGAAAATCGTGCTCAAAGAACCCTGCGTTTCTCTCAGTACAAGCCTAATTTGGGCAAACCGTTCTTTGTTAAAGTTAATTGGATCCGTTCTGGACAAAACCGATGTTCCGGATTTTCCAGATTCGTCTTCATTTGCTCAGAATCTCAACCACAAAACTGTCACTCCTTATTCCAGCGCATTTCTGAGTTGGCACTTTTAATGATCAAATCTTCAATCTGGAAATTACCTTGGAGGCTAAAAATGGTGAATAATGTTATAACCAACTTATTAAAACTATCATTGATAAAATAATTCATAATCATCGATTTATTAGAAATAAAGGAGAATAAATAACATTCATTCATAGAATCATAAATCATCATAAAATGGATTTAAATAATAAATTATAATAAATGACGTGATGAAGAATGGTAGAAATTGGTGGAATAAGCGTTCACAAGTGATAATAATAATGGCATATTAACGGTCCAACACTAGCGTGCATGTACCAAAACAATTTGTACATGTGCAAACACTTGCATAGATAACATAACAAGGCAGCTCAATTTTTAGTTGAGTTCTGGAATTTCTAAAACATAATGCAAAGAGAAGAAATTGTTGGGCAGTTCAATCAAAAAAATTCCAATGGAATGCCTTCTTCAATGGTCCGTTCATGATCATATTTTGACTTTTTCCATTTCTTAATTTTTTGTTTTTTCTTTGATTGAACCTCTATCAAGTTTATGCGTGTTGCACACACCAAGTGACTATATTGACAACTTATGGCATCAAGTTCATAGTCTTCAAAGTAAACAAAATCCCCACTTTGATTAGTTTGTTCGAAAAAATAACCTTTCAGTATAATAGATCCTCTTTCATATGGAAACCCGTGATCATTATAGTTTTCTAATAATTTCATTTTTTTCAGTGCAACACATAAAATAATACTTCACATTTTCATCGTTGTTAGTAGGTGTAATTACAACAAAAACATCTCCTGCACAATACAACAAACTTAAAAAACTTATGTATTTAAATTCATTTCTAGATCTTTATCATTTGAAATCAATTCAAATGTTACCTTCTCTAACAATATCAGAAACTCAATCACCATCTGATGATATTGTAGTCTCCTTTGATTGCATTTATTCAAACATTGCAACAGACATTTTTCCCTTTGCATTTAGCTCTGTATGTTTCCAATCTTTTACATACATTTTGTTTTCACAAATGTCATTGGATTCTGTGTTGTCTATGCAAACATGAAAAAAACAAGAATATTTTCTTTTATCCAGTGAAAACACATTTCTGGACAAATTTGTTTTAATTGAATGTAATTTTCGAGTCCCTTTTATTGTTTCAACGTCATTTCTAATTGATCTATCTACATCTTTGATCCCAATATACCAAAAAAACCTTTATATGGAAAATTCAAAGAAGAATGTAAATATGATATCAAAATACAATCAAACATAATCAATCAAAGATAATAAAATTGTGATAAATGTACATTGTTTAAAATTAGATATCCAATAAAAATTAAATTGAATGTACCTTCATACTTCCCTTGATCGGTTAGTCTCATGGCTTAGAGCAGCGTTTCACCATTGAACAACTTCTTTAGCATCCACAAGTAGGCTTGCAGAGGGGTTCATTTGGTATCTTCGAAGTGCTAGTTTTATGCATGCCCCTACACTGTCATGTTCTCATTTTCCATGGCTACTCTCAAAGAAATTCCAACAATGTTTAATGCAAGTTTTATTATGAATACAACACAACCAAAAGAATGATCGTGCATATTTGAATTGACCTATGCATCCATCTGACCATATCCAATTTTCATTGAATGTTATTTCACGACTTTTCAAGGAGTCATAAATCTTTCCAAAACAGTGTTGTACAAAATATGTATCATGTGTACGATCGTCACTGATATAAAAGTGATATTCTTTAATAACATGTCGATTTTCACTGGTGCTTTCTATATGATCAATGTTTTGTTCAATATGTCTATATAGAATATGGATGAGCATGGAGACTCGGTCAGAATGATAGTATTCACTCTGATTTTTTTTTGTGTGGAACAAATGTGTAGTTTTCTGCAAAATTAATTACTAACAAAATGGTCCCTTTTGGAAAAACTTCACAGGATATTTTGAATTGCAAGCCTTGCCATCGAGCTCTATGGGAATTCTTGGTGTATTTATAAATTTCTGCCTCAAAATTTCTCAAAAATTCTATCCCAAAAGTTTCTTCTTCTCGTAATTAAATTCTTTTAACACTATTTTCACCTTGAATCCATGTATGGATCTATTCATATCTCTTCCACTTCACTTTCATGTTGGAAAATGATTGATAATTTATATCAGTATGGTATTTGTTTTGAAATTTAGTCAAATTTCCACAATCATCGCATTTTTTACCACCAACATTTATTTTCGTAAAATAGTTCATCGCTTTGTCTTTCCCATAGAATTTGAGATATGAAATCACGAATAGCGGAACAAGGAGGTGAATCCTTCCAAAAATGTTCTACAAAAATTGATGAATGTGTCATAATATAACTCAAATTCCACATGATAATGACAACAACAAGTGTCACGTACGGTGATAGGTTTTACATACCATGGTTTTCGTTGAACAAAGCACTAATTGAGACATGAATTTCATGATTCTCTTCTTTGAACTTGTTGAACAATTCTATCTAAGTGGTTTCCAAGAAATGTTTTTCATGTTCTTCGTACTGATTTCATGCTATTCTTCTTCGCATCACATGCTTTGCAGTTGGCGAAACACACGAAATTTTTTTCCAATATTCATATATTGTTTTTTTAACATTTTCTCCAAGTCTATCTTTGTTTGGTTTCCTATAAATATCTCTCCAACAAGCGAGTTCATCATTTACATCTATTTGCAACTGAAATTTCTAATGTTTGTGAAAATTTTTTCGTGAGGTTCCTAATGCTCGTGCCATAGATTTTACCAAGAGATTTTCTGTAGTACTTGATGAAACCACTTCCATATGTATTGCTCTACGTACAACAAAAACATTTTTCTGTCTAGATCTTCTAATTGAATTTATAGCATTATTTATATTTTGTATCACATTTTCCTTCATTTTTTTTATCTTTGGTTGATTTTTGAATACCCAATAAAGTCGTAACTTCTTTTAATTTCCTTAATGATAGGAGACCTTTCAACATTTGGGCTTGAACTATCACATTTTATGTTATGAATTACGTATTAAAAAATGCGGTTAACACAATATCGTATAATATGGTCAGCTCTTTTATCTCCATATGTGTGAGTGTCAACATTTTCTAACATCTCATCATCGACATTGATTTCATCTGTACATATTCGAATGAATAGTACATAATATGTTTACATATTCAATAAATAACCAAATTAATAAATATGTATAATTTCAATAATACGTGCATGTGTTCAACATATATATATATATATATATACCTTGTGATTAAATTTCTTCACTTGAATTTCTTTCAACATTTTCACCATATTCAATCATTGGTTCAATATCTCTTTCACTTTCTCTTTCAAAATTTTGTATCTCATCATCAATGTTTTGAGGAATATCTCTCTCTGTTTACATTGCAAAATATTTTTCAAATTAGTTCGTCAAATAAAAATTAAGCTTCACATGTTACACTAGGAAAATTTTAAATATATCAAATTCATAATATTTATATTTACATATCTGCTTCAACTTCTAGTTGAGGTTGATTTTCCCCTTCAATATTTGAGAGTGCTTCTATCTTTCTTTTGCAAGATTGTCTCATCTCTTCTCTATGTTCCTCGGGGTCTCTTTTTTTATCATATTTTCTCATACAATTCCTTCGATTTCCCATGATAATAGAGTATGAAGTTCAAAAATTTTCATTCAAAAATTTATACAAAAACTCAATTAAAAAAAAAAACATCACAAAAGATTTAATTAAAAAAAAAAAAACTCATTTTAAAATTTTTCCAAAAAATACTTCAAAAAAGCCTCTAAAAAAAATCATTTTAAAAAATACTTCGAAAAAATGTCCAAAAAATGTCCTTTGAATATTAAGCCTAAAAAGAGTCCTTTCAAAATTAAGCCTAAAAAGAGTCTTTTGAAAATTAAGTCCAAATCCATACCTTCAAAAACAATGAAAATTAAGCCCAAATCCATACCTTCAAAAACATTGAAAATTAAGCCCAAATCCAAAAAATGTATCACATACCTCCAATAAATTTCCTTTGAATGTAATTTCCTTTAAATGTACCTCCAAGAAAAGTCCTTATACCCAAAACAATCATTTGCAAAAATGTCCATTGAATGTACCCCCAAGAAAAGTCCTTAAACCCAAAACAATTCTTTGCAAAATCAGACCAAGACCTTTGTAAAAATCAGACCAAATGTGCAAAAATATGCGAAAATAATGAATTCTTTCGAGGAAATTTATATTGCCGCGAAATGTTTTTTTGGAGGGGCTTCGTGGTATTTTCCGGCCGACGAAAAGTTGGGTAAAAGTTCGGCTGAAATTTTATAATAAATTCGGCGAAAATTTTATGTTGTTGGACTTGACGGGTCATCCGCGCAAAAAATAATTCGGCCGAACTAACACGTCAAAAATTACGCAGAGCCAAGGTCTGAATACATGTCTTCAACTTTGGACTGATTAAACTCCATGAAAAATTCTGAATTAACTATGAGAACCAAGACAAGAATTTTCAGAATTCAATCTACTTTAAGGAAATATAAATTCTATGGAATTTCATAAATATTTACTAATTTTAATTAATTTTGTAATAAAACGGGTGCAAAAAATTTCTGAAGGTCATTATGATTCAATGAAATCATAATTCTGTATCTTCCAAAATACACTATAAAAAAGTTGAAAAATTTATGGTGCATTACATTATTCCTTCGTCTGTAATGGGTAGTTTTTATATTTTTAGTTTATAGCTTATATGTTAAGAAATTTCTTGCGTCGCGAAACATATTCAAAATATGCAGTTTTTTCATGTTGGACTAGTTTAAAAAATTCTAGTAATTATGATATGCATCCGTTGGCTTATTAAATACGACGAAACCAAAGTAGACTCTGTCTAGATTATTGTAACACATTTTGTTTCTCAAAAACACAAAGTTTCAAAGAATATTACAGTGTGTATTAACATGAATTCTTATGAATCCTTTGATTGTTAAAAAACACACACTGAAAGAAACGCTAAGTTGACATATCAAATGTGTATAAAAAATTCCAAAAAATAAGTATAGAAAGCTAATAAAATTTCTGACAACTTTTATTTTTATCCCAAAATGAAATTCTAAACAGAAAATATGTTTTAGCTTGCAGAAAGTTGAAAAACAGAAAAAAATGATTTTTTTTCTCAAAAAAGGGAAAAAAGTGTAACCCAACTTCATATTTTTACCTTGTAGTTCTTATATTGTGTTTAAGTATTAATGCATTTTCCCTTTTGGGATATTACACCTTGATATTGCTAAACAGACTATTTTGCTTCAAATAATTTCTATTTTTCATGAGTGGATTTTGACATAAATGTACTGCATCTTTTTGAGGTCATCCCTATCCATCAGTTTATTTTCATTATTCCACCAAAGATATCTGCCTCAAAAGACACCACAAAAAGCAACACCGGTGAGATAGTTGAGAGTGTTTCTGTCAATTTGCTAGTTCTCTTAGACACTCATCTAATCAGTGAAAATGATTTATACATTACATAGCACAAAATGAAATATTTTCTCAGCGACCAACTTCAAATCATACCTTGAGGATAGACAGGTTTACATCAATGTCCAAAGGTCAATATTACATAATATTGCATGCAATTATCCAACATTTTCTTGTGCAAAAAGTGTCAACTGGATTCTGTCACATACATATGAAAATACCACGACTCTCAATAGTGCCAGTGGAAAAGGCTTGCCTCTTTATGGAACATGAATTTCATCTTATGTATAATTGGTCACTTCCAAAAGTCTACGTGGATTCCCACTTTTATGTAGTCAACATTTACTTGAGCACGAAGGATATCATCGAGGGATGGGTGAAAGAGCCATCCAATTTTGTCTAGACACCCAACAACACCTAAAAGGCCAAATATATTAGGAAGAATTTTTCAGTATTTGATAGTCCTTTGTTTCCAAATCTATGGTCACAATAGTACTTAAACCTTTCCTGAAGGTTGGGCTTCTTGCTGCATCAGATTATTAATGAAGGAAAACCATTCAATTGGTTGGACTCGATGGATAAATATTTTAGGATTCATGTGAATTATGCTAAGAACCCGCCCAAGGGTAAGCAAGTAAGATTCTACATGTATTTTTATTTTCTGGATGCAATATGTGCTCAAAAGATTTTCTTGGCATGAGTTGGACTTGCTCAGCAAAGGAAACTACTGTGCACATTTGTTACAAGTTTCTTTCAGAGTGAAGCTACAAAGGAGTCATGGGGAAGATTACTTATCAGTTCCTCATTCCATTGTACATGTTTATATTTGAGGAGGACCCACCTTACATGTCCTATGAGGCGATGGAAGAAGTATCCAAATTGGCTGATTGGTTTGCCTCACCGGATGGCACTTACCTCAGATTATTTGGCGGTCAGAAGTTTCCACATCTACTACTAAGGTATTTCAATGAAAAATTTGTCATGCAAGAAGTCAGTTATCATATTTTTACAGGTTTATTAGGAGTATTTCATGGGAAGAAGAAAGCACCATGGCCTAATCTTCCTTTGTATATTGGATTGTACGAGATCAAGAATCAAAAGGATGTTGACCACAAAGGAAAATAGATAGATAATTTTTCTTTTAGTCACATGGAATTCAACCCGTACTATCCTAGGAGAATTTTCAAGCAACAATCTACAAAGATTCATTTCACTTGGCCAAGCGAGACTTATTCCAAACCTGAGGAGGAAAGGATAAAGTATTGTTACAATGTAGCTAAGCCATGCCAACCCATTAGATTCATAGGGACATCACATGTTACTCCTCAGAAATAAGTCACTCTAGAAGCAGAACCAATAGAAAGGCAAAATCAAGTGCATGAAAACAGAAATAAAAAGGTTTTGCATAGTCTAATAAAGAAGCAGAGCCACAAGTTCAAATAAAATCCCGTAATATTGAAAGCTACCTTAGTGACAGAAATAAAGAGGAAGATAAGGAAGTAGGATAAAGAACTAAAGCATAAGGAAGAATAATAGGATAATGGATTGGAGGAAGAAAGTACAAAAATAGAAGAGGAATAAAGGTGAAGAAAAGGAGAGGAAGAAGAAACACGAAAGGAAGCCGAAGAAGAGTAACATAATCAACTGCTGGAAGAAGAGATAAATAAATTATAGGATAAGGAAATTTCTTAGGAAATCGAATATCTAATAGTAATACAAGACATGGAGGTAGAGCCAAAGCCACAAAACTAAGAGTTGATCTCATGTCAAGCACACAACAAATCACTCTTCAGTCCTCCGATAACAGACCAAGCTCCAAGCGAGGAAGAGGAAATTTCTCCTCTTGACGACGGTCTGGTGATGGAAATATATGACTTAACCTATGATGAGATACAAAATATGATCATATAGGCAAGGAAGAAACATTTTCCTGACGATCTCATGCATCTTAATTTTATTAAAGAAATGGTGATCGTGATGTACACCAACAAGAATCCGTAAGCCATTTCTACAACCAACTTGGACTTCGCAGGTGCTTCCAAGTCTAATACAAAGTATATGATGGCCGAGAAAGAAAACATGATGAAGAATATAGAGGTTGATAGGAAACAAATTGAACAACTCTAGGAATAGATCCAGAAAGCCACTCCTGAACAAGTGTATCTAGAAGAACTTATGGCAACCATAATTGGTGAAATATTGACATTGGGAGAAGCCATGTGGAACCTCTATGAGGATCTTTTCACCATGAATAAAGTAGTTTTCCACTTACATGACATGCAACATAAGTGCAAATACAATTCTAAATATCTCAAGGTTGTTCAGACAACCATTGTTGCGGTGCATGAGTGGGAAATGTAGTACAAAGGTGCACCTCTCGACTTGGTGAAGAAGACAAGGCAATAGGTTGAGTTAGAGAAAGTAAAGTTTCATATGCTTATCCATAGAAAAAAACAACTCAGATCATTCATTTCCAATGTTTAAGCCTCTTATGCACAGATATACAAAAATTTGGATTTCATGATTAAATCACACAAGATCACTTTAATTGAATAACTCATCGAAGCCAAAGGCATGAACAAGGTAAGACAGGAGGTCACAAGAATACTTGGAGTACTAGATCATGTAGATCACTACCAAGGAATATTTGGAGGTGAACATGCATAATATCCAGAAGTACATTAGTGGCCCTATCTAGATCAAAACCATGTTTCTCCTACTAAAGAAGGAGACTTAGGCCAGCTCCAAGACAGTGTACTCGAATGAAATTAAGGCTAGAGTCCACTTCCATCCTGACCTCGTGGTGAGCCCTTGTATTGCACCAAGAATTATGCAACTCCTAGAGGCTGCCCTACTTTACTTTATCAACCTAGGTTTCGTAAAAACTTGGAGTTGGCAATACTATATACAAAACATATGCATTCTACTCATGTCATCCTCTTCTGAGATTTACGAAAGGGTGCTACTTCTAGGGTTACTGGATGAAGTTTGTCACACTTCTAAAATTATGCCTAGGGATAAAATTTATTCAAATCCATGGCGCTATCATCAAGTACAAAACTACACTATAGCATGTGAGTAGATCTAACTGTTCTACAATGAAAGAAATCTACTCATTAACCTATTATAAGAAATAAAAGAAACCTAGGAATCTTGCATGAAGTAAATTGATGAATTGAGATGGCATAAAGGAAACTAATCTAATCATACTTTGATGGGAAAAATGTCTAAAAAAACTCTACTTACGCTATGCTCTATAGTATCATGATTTTAATTATGCAAATACTCATGACCTAACTATGCTTGTAAATGTGTTGTTTTGTAGCTAGGAGAAGAAAGTTCTAAGGTGGATTAGGGAAGGATTGAACACATGGGTGCAAGGTTGGAGGTGTATGAGTGGTTTTTAAAGACCTATAGGATGTGGATGGTGGTTTTTGGGCTTAAGGAGGAGCCCAATGGTGCTATTTTTTAAGTGTTGCTACAGGTTTCCTGTAGTGCTACAAGAAATTCCTAAATTGCTATAGGAAACAGTCCGAGGGAAATATGAGGCAAAAAATAGGTGGAAAAAGGGTATGGAAGGTGGAGTGAAGGTGGATTAGGATGATTGGAAAGTAGCCCACCCCTTGGCCAAGCTCATAACCTCTTGGGAGGCTTGTCTTGCATCCCTATGGTTTTCTCATGGTGTAGGGATGAAACATCCAAAAACAGGGCTGATGGTGGTTTTGATGAAAAGACAAATATAAATCTATAACCTATTCTACCAACATGTAACCAATCTAAATCTACAATAAAATAAAAATGGAAGAAAACTAAAAACAGTAAATGGAAATATAAGCAAACTAGCTAAATACTCATAAGAAAAACAAGCTAAATGACATGAAAGTAAAGAATGATTGCACAAGAGAGGTTAAGGCACATGGATTGGGCCCTAACCCACAATCCTAGCTCTCTGAAAATAGATCAGTAAAACACAACCTGAATACTCATTTCATTTCAAAAGGTAGTCTCATTACATCAATATAAAAGTCTTGAAAACTTATTAGAAGAGCCAAAAGCCTAATGGATTTCTCCAAAGTTCGAATCCTAATGAGCTCTTTCTCAACCATATTTAACCTAAAGGTTAGATACCAACAAATCCATAAAAAGTAGGTGATGAGTGCACCTAACTATAAGTGAAGTATGGATTTAGTGCACTTGATCTTGAGTTCGCTTGACTGCCTTTGATTTTGAGCTGTTGGAGGGAATCTTGAGGATCCCTTGGCTACCTTTGGGATTTAAGGAGGGTGGGAAACCCCCTATAATATATCCTTGATTTCTACTCCAAGTCTTGATGAAAAAATCTTCAAAAAAATGTAATATCTTCATGATTTTCCTACATTTAACTCATGTTAGGTGCTCGAAGTATGATAAAGATTAATAAACATCTACACTACCATCATAATACCATAATATAATTGAAATGAAAGAAAAAGAAACTTGATAAGGAAATAATGTGACCATTAATCCCTCCAAATGTACCTAATGATGGAGATCATCATCACCCGCCTACTAAATGGTTACTCATCCTCTGAGAAACTAGTCCTCCTTCTGTATTTCTTTTAAGGCTTTGATGGATCCTTTTACTTCCCAAGGAAGAAGTGTGGAAGTCCCTTCAGGAGGGTAAACACTATCATTCTTTTCTACTTCCTCCCATTATTTTTTTTTCTCATCTTGGTCCTTTCCATCACTCAACCCCAACAGCAAGGGTGGGATGAGCTTCACGCCAAGCCACTAAATATTTTTGTCCTGCATGGACCTCTTGTACAATGGTAATATATCCAAGGCACCCGTCAATATTTCTGGTGTGTGGTACTCCATGTTTCTTAGGTGGTGGGAGAGCATGTTCCATCTAATTTGGCTAGCCATTATGTACTCATCTCCCAAAAACCTAGAAACATCATCAAAGTGAGCCATTGCTTGAGCTTGTGTATGGAGGTACATTTCAGCAAGTTGAGGATCCTTTTCAATCTTTATATGGTTATTGATGAATTCTCTAGGGATGAATAGTTCTGCCTTAATGTCTAAGGGTTCTTTGTTTTCTCTTCTCATAACCCTTTTCATCTCTTGTGCTCTTGTCTCCTCATTAAACATCCATGATGCTTAAGCCATTAATTTCATATCACCCATCCTAGGATTCAGGTCCCAAATATTTAAATCTGTCAACACAAGGTTATGCATGTAAAACTCTTCCATTTTTTCCTTGTTTTCCATACTTGCTCGATTTCAAAAATCAATGAACTATCTATAGTTTTAGAAAGGTAAGGATCCATGGGAGGGTAATGTTTTAATTTGAAAGAGGAGCCACTTCTCCTTGAGGTAAACTGCATATGAATCTAAAGGATATCTGTATTGAATGTCCTCCATGCAAAAATATTCCATGGTGGCCATTTGTTTGAACTTTTTCTAAAGGAGCTCTTGTAGTGCTACATTCTATGACTATGCCTTCTGAAGCTACTCCTTCAAAACTGACTCTTTGAGCCTCAAATCAGATAAATCCTTCCCCATCTCAACTAATTTTCCTCCCTTGACTCCTATGCCATACACTCCTTTAGATGTGGAAATTTTCATCCAATGATGATTGCATGCCCTCTCTTCCTCCAACTGATAAATAAAGGAATTATGAAATTTTGTGGAATTAATCTACCCCCCTCAATATATGTGTAGTAAGAGATGAAATTGGGTTGAGGGCTAGGGTTTGGAACAATTTCAACATATTTGAGGATTGGTTTGATGAGGTGGCATCTTCCTTATCATCCTTTACTCCCTCCTTTTCATCATGTTTTTCCTCTTGTGTCTTGCCCTCAGCTTCCTTGACCTCTTGCCCCTCTGTGGTTGTCTTTTCCTCTTCAACCAAGGACTTTTTCTCCAAGTCTCTTCTTGATGGAGTTTCCTATAGAAAAATAGAGTTTACTGTAGCAAACACTACTTTTCTTGCTAAAGATCCTCTTTTCCTTGATTTTCACTTTTTTCACTCCTTGGAGGGTCTGTGTTGGTTGCATGAGGTGTATGGGATGCCAATCTGGCTAAATGTCTTCTAATATATGTTACAGGGGTCCTTATGGTGAAGTGACCTCTTGCACCCTTCCTTCCTCTAATATGATTTCTTTCTCCTTCTTTGGTGATTCTTAAATGGTGATAGAGCTCTTGGTGGGAGTTTGTGGTTTTCCCCGTCTCACCTTTTAGTTCTTCCTAGTCTGAAGTACATAGGTGTCTGCCTATTTCTTTTTGTTTTGAAATGTGTGCTCAAAGCAGTTAGGGTGGAAACTACCTCTTGATCTATGATTTCAAGTGACATGATGGTGACTTGAGGGGAGGTTTCATTGCCTAAGATAGGGTCCACACCTTCCTTTTCCTAAGTCCTTTCTTCCTCCTTTCCCTTGGTTTTTTCTTGCTCTCTCTTTGTTGTATCTATGTTTTCTACCTCAATTTCCATCTCTTCTTTTTCTTATTTGTTTTTTCCCCCCTCTTCCTAGAAGGAGATTTTTTCCCTGTTTGAGTAGATATAATGGCTTCTCTATCCATGTCTATGAAAGAAGACCATGATACAAGTAAGTTCAACCTTCTCAAAGCATCATTTACAAGTGGTTTTATTAGGCCATGATGGGCCAAGTGCTGATATTTCCTTTACCTCACTTTATGGCTCATGTCACTGATGAAGTTTACAAGGAAGTGGGGGACAATTAATCTCTATTCAAGTGGGAGCTGACCTTGAAACCTTAGTTCATTTAACAATCTGAAATAATACCCATCTACCACACTAAGTCAACCTTTAGAAGAAATAAACTTCATGATGTGGAAGGCTACTTCATCTGAGGGGTATGGAAGGCTTTATCTCCTCACTCCATTTTTGTCTTCAATATACTCCTCTCCCAGTAGAAAGAAATTCTTCTTGGCTGCAGTGCTAGGAATTATTTCCTTAACACATTTGAATCCTAAGGGAAATATTGTAACTCTGCTTATGAGTTTAGGATATAATGTGATGGCTAGGCCTCCAATCACAGTGGTGCATATTTCTTCTGAATGTGACTGCAGATCCACTACAAATTCTTTAGCTATCTCATCATCATAACATTTAAATATCTCAAAGAACCCTAGCCATTGGTGATTTCAAAAGATTTCCATAACCTGAGGGTGCTTCCTAATTCTCTTAATGTCAGTAGGCTCTCTTAAGTTGAATCCCCCTCCCATTTTAATGTCTGTGATATGAACGTGGTGAGAGATTTAAGAGTTATGTCTTAGAGATGGAGGTCTTGAAACCAAATGCAAGACAATTTCTTTTACCCTTTAACTGTCAAATTTACTTTTGTTGAGTGAGAATTGTTTGTATAAATTTCAATGTTGGAGGATGAGAATCCACTTACCTTGGTCCTATGCCATTTTTTTTTTAGAGATGGAGGCTTTGGGAATCCATTTCACCCATCAGTGACTCTGTGTTGCCTTCTGAACCCTTTCCGGTCTGCTTCTGAAGTTGCCTATAGAAAAACTCTATTTCCTATAGCACGATGGTGCATGCAAGCCCAAACCTCGATGTTTATCTTTTGATCAATCCCACTACTATCCTTCTCTTACTGATCTTCCAAATGCTCACTTCAATGGTGGAATTGAGACAAATCTTACCTTTATTGGATTTTTAACTAAGTTTGGAGCATTGTGGTGACTCTTACTTAACACGTTTCCTCTTTGAGACTATCGGTCCCCACTTTAGTTAATCATTGAAGACCTCATTATCACTTCCATTCATTCCCATCCACACTTACTTGATTCGATTTCACTTTCCCAGGTGGCATGCACTTTCACTTTTTGTCCAATTTCACTTTACGAAGGTGGCCAAGTTAACTTGCCACCTTTTTGCCTTTTAAATTTATAAAACTTGACATTCAACTATTTTGGCTATTATGGATGCATAGAGAGAGGTGAGAGGCCATACCTGAGCTTACCTGGTGTTAGTGAGCTGCTGAAGGAACTGGTGCAAGGAGCTAGAGATGGTGGTGGTAGCCTTAGTTTTTTATTTACTGTGTCTTCATTTTTTTATTTGTTTTCTGAGTGAGCTACTTACCATTTTCTAGTTTTTTTTATTTTTTCAAGTACTGCATGGAGGTCTTAAAGTACCATGGTTGGTGTTCTTGTCCTTCTATAGTCTAATGGTGGTATTCTGGAGTCAGCTACATCAAATTTCCTTCATATTTTGGCCTTGATGTGCCACACATAGATTTTCTACAGGAAAAATTCAGATACATGTAGTAGTTTGTTTCTTCCCTCTTCTTGCTTCAATTTGCTCAAAAATGGAGTATATGGTTCATGGTGGTTATGGAGGAAGTCATGGAATGAATGCATTGGAGGATAAGAAAGTGAAAGTGTTCTCATGCCAAGTTTCTAATGATTTAGCTGTGAAAGGTGCAACTGAGGGTTTAGATAGGGAAACCTTGTGCATGGAGTGAAATAGGGGTTTGGGAGTGATAGGTATAGGAAAAAAATAAATTATCATACCCTTATTGAAGTTCAGAAATCCATAGGCAGTGTTTTTATTTCATTAATGAGTTTCCTGTAGCATTTACATGAGTTTCCTGTAGTGCTACAGGAATCCTGTAGCTGTTTGATTTGCCTATAGCAATTAAAGTTTAGGGAAAAAAATGAAATTGTTGCTTATATGATGGGTAAAATGGATGAAGGGATGTATAATGGAGTGGCTTATGGAGTGTGGAAGCAGAGAAAAAGAGAGAATGAAGAGAAATTACTCCTCTAGATCTTAAAAGCCATCTTTAATCACTAACCTGCAAAACATAAATACACATAAATGCATAGGTATTTCTTCTTTTTCCTTTTCTTTATTTTATTTTTCTCTTTTTTTCTCTTTTTTTTCGAAGGAAAGTGGGATGCCTCCACATAGGTTTTCAAACCATAGGCCTGCCTTGGGCACCTCAAAGAGGTTTTCACAAAATGATCCTTTATTCTCAGTTTTTTCTTTTTTTCTTTCGTTTTTCTTGCTCCAGGACTGCCTCATGGAGGTTTTCAACCCTGGAGTTGGCCTAGGGTGCCTCAAAGAGGTTTTCACCCATGCCTCTTTATTTTATTTCTTTTTTTTATATCTTTTTTCTTTAGGAGGCATTGGAAACTATGGATTTTCCCATGACATACACCTCCCTGTTTATGGAATTTATAAATTTTTCCCTAGACATGGGCTTCTTGTAAACCTTGAGCCTGTAACCATTGACAAGTAAGGGAATTCCTTCCCCATCTATTGTTCTGATTTGAATTGTGCATTTATCATAACATTTGTCCACTTTGTAGGGTCCCAACCATCTTGTCATCAGTTTTCCTTTGAAATCCTTAAACCTTGAGTCATACAACAATGCCTAATCTCCTTCTTGAAATGTTCTTTCCTTAATTCTATTTTCATGCTAGAACTTCATTTGTAGCTGAATTACCTGTGAGTGAATCATCTAGTCCATTTAATTGCAACAACCTCTCTTTTTGGCATTTTATATATCTAGGTATAACTCAGCTACCATTCTTAAGGTGTTGAATTCAAATTCATCTCAAAGTAGATCTTTATTGCCATAGACTAGGTCATAATGAGTGAATCATGTTGTTGTTTTCCAAGTGGTGTTGTGGGCCTAAATATCTTCTACCAATCTGTCCACCCAATATTTCTTGTTGTTACTCACAACCTTGGTGAGGATACTCTCCAAGGCTCTGTTAGTCACTTCCACTTGGCCATTTGCTTGAGGGTCTTCAAAATATTCTCAATGGGATGAGAAGTGAATTGTGCCCCTAATCAGTGACTACGTCTTTGGGGTATCCAAATTTTTAAAACAAATTCCTTCTCAAAAAAATTTCTACTTTCTCCTTGGTATCAACCTTCACAGTTTTTGTTTCAACCCACTTTGTCAGGTAGTCAGTGCAGACTATGATATAATTTTTCTGTCCAGATGGTGGATTAATAGGTGCAATGAAGTCCATACCCCATTTTTCAAATGACTCAATAGCCATTTGAGGGTGAAAAGGAATATCATCCCTTTGTGTAGGTTTCCCCATCCTTTGGCATTGGACGCACCTGCTAGTGTATATTTTGGAATCTTGGTGAAGGGCAGGCCAATAGTATCCTGCTTGCAAAAATTTGAAGGCAATCCTTTTTGCAGAAAAGTGGCCTCCACAAGGGCTATCGTGACATGCGAAGAGGATATCAAAAACTTTTTTCTCCCTCACACATATTCTGAGAATTTGGTCAGGGCCTAGTTTGAAGAGATTCCCCCCAATCCATGTGAAAGGGGAACTTTTTCTGATGATCTTTCTTTTCTCCTTGAATGAGAGGTTAGGAGGGAGCTTTCCAGCAATGAAGTAGTTATAAATTTTAACAAACCATGGTGAGAGTGCTGATATAGTAAAGAGATGTTAATCTAGGAGCTCGCCATCCAACATTCCTTCTTCATCTATAGATAGAGCTAACCTAGATAAAAAATATGAAACAACATTCTCCTTTCCAAGTTTATCAACAATGGTTAGGTCAAACTATTGTAAAAGTAACAACCATTTAATTATCCTAGCATTAAAATCTGGTTTGTTCATTAAATATTTGATGGCTACATGGTCAATGTGTACAAAGGTCTGATACCTAATGAAATAATCCATAAATTTGTTTAAAGCATGGAAAATGGCTAACATCTCCTTCTATGTGACCGTATAATTGAGTTCAGCCTTAGACAATTTATTACTGAGGAAATGTATTGCATAAGGTAATTTTTATTCTAACTTCCCTAATGATGCCCCCACAGCTTTTTTGGATGCATATGTGTGGATGTGGAAAGGAAGAGTCTAATTTGGACATCAGAGAATGGGGGTAGTAGTTAAATTTACCTTAATGAGTTCAAAAGATTCTTGAAAAAAACTGGACCAAGTAAACTCAGAATCTTTGGCCAATAAACCAAATAGTGGTGAAGCCATCTTACTAAAATATTTGATGAATATGTTATAATAGCCATCTAACCCTAATAAGCTCTTGACATCTCTCTTCTTTTGAGGAGCAGGTACCATTTTGATAATAGTGATTTTTCTCGGGTCCACCTATATTCCTGCTTGGAATATTGAGTGTCCTAATACAACTCCTACTCTTTGCTAGGCTCAGCGAGAGATGCATCTCAATGCACCTTCTCAGCACTTTTCCCAAATTTGAGAGAGCTTCCAGGAATTCATCCCCATAGGGTGTGAAATCATCTATGTAGATTTCAACAAAGTCATGGAATAGCTCAGAGAAAATTCTTAGGACAACTCTTTCAAAGGTAGCTGGGGAATTTCACAAACCAAAGGGTAGGACTTTGTAAGAGAAGGTACCCCAATGGCAGGTGAAATTAGTCTTATCCTGCTCTTTAGGGCTGATTTGGATCTGGTTATACCCACTGAACCCATCTAAGAAGGAAAAGAACTTCTTTCCTGCAACGCTATCCAGGACTTGGTCTATAAAGGGCAAAGGGAAATGGTCCTTCTTGGTGCCTTTATTAAGTTCCCGATAATCAACTCAGATTCTCCATTTTCCATTCTTCTTCAGGGCTAGGAAAAGAGGAGAAACTCACTCATTGTCTGATATAGGATAAATGAAACCTGCATCCAACAATTTCTGTAGTTATTCCTTGAATATGTCCTTTAGAGTTGGGTTCTTCCTTCTTTGGGGTTTTTGCACAGGCTTGCATCCTCCCTTAATGTAAATAATATGTCTACATACTGAAGGATGAACCCCCTTCATGTCCTTGTAATCCCAAGGAAATGCATCTAGGTTTTCTTTTAAAAGCCTACATAACTTATTTTCTTATTCATCTGAGAGGTTTGAGTTGATTTTCATATATCTAGATGGGCCAAAATCTACAACCTTGGTGGTTTCAGAGGTTGAATCGACTTAGTGAAATTCCATCCAAGGTTGGCTTTCAAATTCTTTGACTAAGTTTTCAAGTGGACTATTAGTGGGGGACTAGCTTGGAATGACATGGTCGATGAGTTCGTCTTCATCAAGTTGTCCCCCTTTAAGAACAACATCTATGGTACACATGGAAGTAGTGTTATACACCTCATCTTCTTCATCCTCCAACCATATAGGTAGATAATGATCAATGGAAGGTTGAGATGGAGGATATAATACCAACTGTTTAGACAAGGGCCCATTTTTAATAGTCATGTTTCCAGCCCGACAACTGATATAAGAATTTGTAGTGGCTAACCAAGGTCTCCCTAAAGTGAGAGGATATCCATTGAACTTTGTTTTTGGCTGTAGAATAAGGAAATATGTAGGATACTCCCAAGATTCAATTGAAACCATAACATTCTCAACATTTCCTTCTGGAGTTACTGTGGAACGATCTGCAAGTTGCAGAAATGTTGTGGTTTTCCTCAAATTCCCTTGGAGGTTGAGCTTCAACATAGTTTCCTTGGTCATGACATTGATGGAAGCACCTAGACCAATCAAAGTATTGGAGACTATGACACCATCTATGTGCACATCTACAACTTTATTGCCAAGGTCTAGGTACTTTGGAAAGATCACCCTTCCCAACATTAAGTCTAACAACTAACCTACTACATTGATGGTCAAGGTATCCTTATTCTTTCTCCCAGGTTTCTTGAAGAAATTTTCCTTGATGAGCCTATTGTAAATAGGGACATCCTTAATGGCCTGGAGAAGTGGTATCTTTAAACACAATTTTTTCAACTCTCCCAAAAGTTCAGTCTCCTTTGGGGTGTGTTGAGTGGAATGGATCAAGCACTCAGGAAAATGAGGTTGTTAGATTTAAGTGTCACTTTCTTCCTTTTCCTCCTCAACCTCTACAGGTGGAGATGGATGGTGGTTATCTGGGATTAATATTATCGACTTGAGATTAATCTCCTGTATCTCCACAACATAAGGTGGATAGGATGTCTCTCTAATATAAACATTGTGCCTATCTATTGTTCGGGTTCGGATTTGGATGTGTGGGCATCTGAGGAAACTTGGGTGGAGCAACATGACTAAGATGAGATTGAGGTTGGGGTGGAGGAATTAGAGTAGGTGGTTGATTATTTTGAGGCCTCCACCCTTGGGATCTATTGTTCCACTGAGGTTTTTGAGGAACATACTGCTGAAATCGTTGGTTCATAAGCTGAGGATGATATGGAGGGTTGTAAGGTAAATTAGTAGGTGTAGGCTAGGATGGAGGAGTGGGGGTGTACCAAGTTTGCATGGGTGAATTTTGATTATTGTGATAGTAAGAGTAAGGAGCACCTTGCATACCCTACTGATATGACCTAGGGCCTTGAGGCCTTCTCTAGCTAATGAAACATAGTTGATCTAGTCCCACTTCCCCACCTTGATATACATCTTTGACTCTAGGTAAGGAGGGACACTTTCCTATCGCATGATTCTCCTCACAATATAAGAAAAACTCTATGACATTTAGTGGACGTTCATTTCTAGAGTTCTTTTTGTTACATCTAGGGAAAAATATAGCCAAGGCTCTTTCTACTTCCTCTTGCTTCCTTTTGACCTGCATTGTGTCCACTTGAAAAGCAAAGGTGTGCAACATGTCACTCTTGATGTCCTCCAACATATTTCCAATATCATGTTTGATGGAGGTGGAAGAGGAAGGGGTATTGGTTTTACTTTGGCTAGCACTACCTTTCTTCCTAACTGCCCTAGAATGGTTCCTAAAGATAGTTTTGATTGTTTCATAAGGTAGTTGGTAGATATCTCATACTAATAACATATTGAGGGTTTTATCAACTCTTCTATGATACCTAAGAGAAGTAAAATTTTAGGTGATCCAAGATCAAGAGTATAGTTGGCTCTCTTATAGTTTAACTGAAACCTCTCTTGATAGTCTTCTAGGGGTTCATCAGACCCTAGAGTCATCTTGAATATCTCATCCTTAGTTTCCTTGGACCTACAATAGTCCCTGTACTTATTTTTTAGGCTTCTTGCATCTATGCCTAGGTAGTGATGTTGTTCCCAGGTAGACCCATGAACCAGCACAAGATTGCATCCTTAAGGATAGATGGGAATAACTTCAAATTCTGATCATTTGAGGCATACTCATAGGTCCTACAGGAAATAAAAAATTCAAAAATTAATGTGACAAGATCTTCCGAAGTAAGTCCATGAAAGTGTGGAAGGGCTGAGAGGATAATGTTTTTAATTTTAGTTTCCCCATCTGCCTCTCTAATGGGAAAGGCTTCCCGGGCTTCAGTGTCAACCATGGTTGAGATAGGTGAAGCAGGTTCCTCAATCGAAACAAGATCTTATTCTTCTCAAATATGTTCTTCAAAATTTCCAGAAGGCTCACTTATGGTGTGTTCAACCTCATAACCACTGAAGAAGAGTGAAGGTTGACTATGTGGTGATGTGGGGGTTTTAGGTAAATTTTTTTCCTTGAGTATCCCTACTCCTACGAGGCATGAAATCAATTTTTTTTTGTATTTTTTCAATATTTTTTAAACAAGATGTAAAAGGAAACATAAAATATTGCTAAAACAAAATAAAAAAATCTATTAGACACCTCCCAGAAAACGATGCCAAAAAGTAGCGAGCCCTAGTATTGCACCAAGAATGTTGCAACTCCCATAGGTTGCCTTAATTTAATTTATCAACCAGGGGTTAATACAAACTTGGAGGTGATAGTGCTATATATAAAACAAATTAATTCTACTCATGTCATCCTCTTATAATCTTTACGAAAGGGGGCTACTTCTAGGGTTACTGGATGAAGTCTATCACACTTCTGAAATTAGGCCTAGGGCTACAAATGATTCAAATCCATGGCACTATCAGTAAGTAAAAAACTACACTACATCAAGAAAGTACATCTAACTATTCTGCAATGCAATAAATCTACTCATCAACCTATGATAAGAAATGAAAGCAACCTAGGCATCTTGCATGAAGTAAATTTCTGAATTGAGATGGCATAAAGGGAACTAATATAATCACACTTTGCTGGGAAAAATGGCTAAACACACTTTAATTAATATATGCCTTTATCTATCATTCTTTTAATTATGAAATTTCTCATGAAATAACTATGCTTGTAAATGTGTTGTTTTGTAGTTAGGATAATAAAGTGCTAAGGTGGCTTATTGAAGGATTGAACAAATGGGTTCAAGGCTGGAGCTGTATAAGTGGTTTTTGTAAGTCTAGAGGATGTGGATGGTGGTTTCTAGGCTTAATGAAGGGCCCAGTGGTGATATTTCAAGTGCTGCTATAGGTTGCCTGTAGTGCTACAGGAAATTCCTGAATTTCTACAAGAAACAGTCCAAGGGAAATTCGAGGCCAAAAATAGGTGGAAAAAGGGTAGGGAAGGTGGAGTAAGGGTGGATTAGGATGAGTGGAAGGTGTTCAACCCCTTGGCCAAGATTAGAACCTCTTGGGAGGCCTTTATTTCACCCCTAGGGTTTTCTCACAGTATAGGGATAAAAAATCCGAAAATAGGGCTGATGGTGATTTTGATGAACAAAGGGCTGATGAAGGGTGAGAGATGAAGCTAAAGGTGTTGGTGAAGTTATCCTTGGTTGTGCTACCCATACCTGCAAGAAAACTACCTATTCATACAATAAAAATGAACAAATTCATGATAAAGACAATGGAAAAGATGACTTGAATTTGTAAAGAAAATATACTCTAATATACAAACAAATATCTAACACAACATTCTAAGCATATCCATGGAATCACATCGACTAATCTTATCTATTCTAATAAATCATAAACTAAAAAGAACTTTTTGTTTGTGGGGAAGGTCTACCATCATCAAGCTCCAATGACAAAGATGAGAGGGGGAGCCTTGAATCAGAACTTTATGAAGTTATAAACTATTCTACCAACATGTAAGAAAGCTAAATATACAACAAAAATAAAATGGAAGAAAACTAAAAACAGTAAATGGAAATACAAGAAAACTAGCTAAATACCCATAAGAAAAAATAGCTAAATGACATGAAAGTAAAGAATGATTACACAAGAGAGGTTGAGGCACATAGATTGGGCTGTAACCCACAAGCCTAGCTCTCTTAAACTAGACCAGTAAAGCACAACATGAATACTAATTTCATTTCAAAAGATAGACTCATTACATCAATATAAAAGTCTTGAAAACTGATTATAAGAGCCAAGAGCCTAATGGATTTCTCCTAAGTTAGAATCCTAATTAGCTCTTTCTCATCCCTATTTAACCTAAAGGGTAGCTACCAAAAAATCCCTAAAAAGTGGGTGATGTGTCCACTTGACTGCAAGTGAATCATGGCTTTTGTGCACTTGATATTGAGTTTGCTTGGCTGCTTTTTATTTTGATTTGTTGGAGGGAATCTCGAGGATCCACTGGCTACCTTTAGGGGTTAAGGAGGGTGGAAAACCCCCTAGAATATATCCTTGTTGTCTACTATAAGTCTTGATGACAAACTTTTCACAAAAATGAAATATCTTCATGATTTTCCTACATTTATCTCATGTTAGGTACTCAAAGTATGATAGACCTCAATCACCATCTACACTAACATCATAAAACCATAATATAATTAAAATGCAAGAAAAAGAGACTTAATAAGGAAAAAATGTTACCATTAACCCCTCCAAATTTACCTAATGATGGAGCTCATCACCCTGTTTAAATGATCTGAAAGGACTATATTAGTTTGTTGTGCTAAGTGTCTTTTCAGTTACAAAACATGTATATATTTGTTTCCATTTGTTTGCTTAATGATTGAGGAATTTAACCATGAAACATAGATGAAATTATGAATTTTAAATATGTAAATAAGCCTAAATAACACTGAAGAACAATGTATAATAGAGAAATAAAACCACACATAAGATTTACACAGCAGGCAGGATGAAGCAGTTCACCCCTCCTAGGCTACATCTATTGGTCCAGCTCCCAATGGCATGTCCATCTTTCATTATGCTCAAAATATTGCAAATAAATGTGTTTACAAGACTCCAATGGCTATTTTCACTATACCAATGGCTCCATAATTCTCAAATTAGTCTAGGTAGACTCTTGTTTTACCCAAATTGGTTGGAAATTGACCTGGCTAGGCGTTTTCCCAATGTCCCCTACAAAACCTCCACTAAATTTGGAGGACTGTAGTTAGCTGCAGTTAAAATAGAAAAAATCCTTGAAAATGGTGGGCACACTAAAAATCCCGCCAGCTCACTAACCGTCGCAATAAACTTTATGGTTAAGGGGGAGGGGGTGGCCATATGCCGACCCCCAAACCCTACGGTTAGGCCAACCATTGAGCCCAACCGTCAACTTAAGACACAGTGTCAGCACATGTGATAAGGCTTGCTTAATAGCCGTTGTATCTTACGGTTATGAAATCATCAGACCACAACAAATGTCGCGAAAACCACGCATGTGATTGAAGTTTTAATGTCGTCGGGTTATGTTTACAGAACCGTCATAATACAATAAATTTAGCAGTTTGATATATGTCATGTGACCACCATAAATGGGGCTGCCAACAGGTTGGGACTGTTGGCGGTCCCCGCCCCCCAACATGTAAATTTTAAAAGTTCAAATAGATATGGCGCACTAATGGGGTAAACAATACCCGGTAGCCCAGATGGTAAAGTATCTTGTGTGTGTGCTTGGAGGTTGCAGGGTCGAACCCCCCAGACCTATAAAATTTTTATATAACCATACAAGGGACACATTGCAGCCTCAGGCTGGCCATGTGTCACTCAACCATTGGCTAAAAATCATCAATGTAAACCACATAAAGCGATCCAGAATGCGCCACATGGAAAGATCTCGTTGGCTTGGAGAAAATAGAATATTCTCAGGAATATTTCCCTTTTTTCTGACTGTACACCTGCATGTTGACTGCGCATCTTAGTCAAACCTGTTGAAATTTTAGTTGTTTGGGAAATCAATCAGAACGCAATATCTCCCTCATACGACATCAATTTTTCGAATCGTTCATGGCACCGGAATCAAAACGACAAGATCTACTCGATCGTTTAGGTTTGGTACATTTTCGAGAAATTTAAATTTTGAGAAAAATTCATGAACTCCTGATCACACCTCCCCATTGGGAAGCCTTTGGACCCCAAAATACTTCTATTACCTATTCAAAAGATGAGTGTACAACTCCCTCACATTTCTAATTTCCATCCATATTTCCTTGCTTGGCTTACTACCTTTGAGCCCAACTCGAAGGTAGTCAACAATTCCCCTCTTGGATGCTCTTGTCCTCCTATGAAGAATGGTATCCTCTTTGAGCTAATCCATAAATTCTGCCAAGAAATATTCAATAAAAGGTAGTTGAACATCACTTGCTTGATCATCAATCAAAGGTGGCTCATAAAAACATAATTTTTCAACATTAACAACTGAATGCATCTTCATATATGAAGGCAAGTCAAGTTGAAATGCATTGTTACCAACTTTCCTTATGATATTGAATGGACCATAGTGAATGGGATTGAGCTTTTTAACTTCTCCTTGCATCCTTTCTTTGTTTATGTGCAACCATACTTCATCTCCTTCTTGAAACTTATGATCAACCCTATGTTTTTCATGCCTCTCCTTTTATTTGCTTTGACTCTTCTCAAGCTGTTCTTGAACTTGTTGATGAATAATCTGAATTTCCTCGATGAAATTTCAAGCCTTTTCAATATCACTATGCCCATAAATTGCAACATCCTTCTCAAAGATGAAGTTTAATGGCGATTTCGGCAAATACCCAAAGCATGCTTCAAAAGGTGAAGTATTTTTAGAAGAGTGCTTTTCCCAGTTGTAAGCGTGATGAATTTAATGCAGTTGTTCATCCCACAACTTGGGATGTTTGTTGCAATATCCTCTCAATAGATGCACAACGGTTTTGTTCACCACCTCAATTTGGCCATCAGTTTGCGGATGAAAAGAAGTACTCTTTTTCAACTTTGTGTCCATCATCTTCCAAATATTGGACCAAAAAAACCCAATGAACCTAGAATAAATTCCAATAACAATAGAAGTTTGCAATCCATAATGAACCCATACATGTTGAAAATAAATTTCAACAATTTGTTCAACAATTATGGTTTTATTACATGGCATAAGTATACACATTTTACTGATTCTATCCACAACTACATAAAGATAATCATGTTGTTTTCTTGACATAGGTATACCTCCAAAAAAGTCCATGGAGACACTCTCCCATGGCCTTGATGGTACCGGTAGTGGCGTGTACAAACCAAGCTTCCTATTGCTAGGCTTGTTTGTTGCACACATAAAACAACCTCTTATAAAATGTGACACCTTATCTATCATGCAAGGCCAATAGAAATACCTCTGTAGATGCGCCACTATTTTTATTATCCCAAAGTGTCCAACAATAAGAGATGAATGAGCTATCTCATGACACTTAGCCTCTCTCCTTGTGGTATACACAACTTGCCCAAATGAAACAAAAAATTGTTATGCATGTGATAATAATTTTCCTCAACTTGATTCCCTTCACTAAAACTAGCATACACATCTTGAAAATCAACATCATGTGCATATTGTTCTACGCAACTCTCATGTACAATAAAATCATTTTTAAGTAAAGTAGAAGAACTAATGATTGGCCTTGAAAGCATACCAATAAATTTATTGAAAATACCTTTCTTGTACCTTATAACCAAGTGAAACTATTGAAGGAAACCCATCCACCTGAAATGTCATGATTGCTACAATTTTATTTGCGATTGCAAGTACTATAATGGTTGGTGATTGGTATGTATAATTGTCCCTTTACCCATCAAGTAGTGTTTCCACTTCTTGATGCTTTGTACCAACACATACAACTCTTTGAAATATATAGGATAATAAGTTACAACACCATTGAATATTTCAAAATGAAAAGCGATAGGCTTACCATGTTGCAAAAGTACTGCACCCATGGCATAATCACTAGCATTGGTTTGTATCTCGAATGGATGTCTCAAATTCGGTAAAGCAAGGACTAGAGTTGAACTGATATTGTCTTTTAAAGCTTCAAAAGCTTGATATTGTTTGCCTCCCCATTGGAAGCCTTTCATCACACTTGTCACTACATGCATAGGAGCTGTTATGGCAGAAAAGTTAGCTATAAACTTTCTCCAATACTAAGTTGCACCTAAGAAACTTCTTATCTCGGTTATAGTTTTGGGAGTGGGAAAATTCACAATGGCTTCCACTTTATAAGGATCAATTCTCAACTCGCATCCTCCTACAATGTGTCCCAAATAAACCAAATAAGTCCTTCCAAACTCACACTTTGACATCTTAAGAAACAATTTCTCTTTCTTCAAATCATCAAGCACCCTTTTCACATGCAAGACATGTTCTTCTCTTGTTTTTCTGAAAATCAGTATATCATCTAAATACACAATCACAAATTCATCAAAAAATGGATGCAAAACATTATCCATAACACGAATGAAAGTTTTCGATGCATTACACAAACCAAATGGCATAACCAACCACTCAAAGAGTCCTTGTTTGGTTTTGAATGAAGTCTTCCATATATCACTTTCTGCAATTCTTACTTGATGACATCAACTTCGAAAATCTAACTTAGTGAAAAAAAATTCTTCTTTCAGATGATCAAGAAAATCATCTATCCTTTGGAGTGGGTATCAATTCTTTACCGCTATCTTTTTCAAAGCACTGAAGTCTACACACATGCGCCAAGTCCCATATTTCTTCAGAATCAAGACTATGGGTGAACCGCATGGTGAATTTCTTAGCCTTATGAGTCCCTTGTCCAAAATTTCCATGACTTTCCTATTTATTTCATCATTCTCCATTATCAACATGTGATACATCCTGATGTTTGGAAGAGGACAATCTTGTTGCAATTGAATCTCATGTTGAATCTCCCTTTTTGGAGGCAATCCTGTTGGCTCTTGAAACATCTCACGATGTGCATCAAATACATCATATAAATCTGATTTCAACTTAGGATCACAATCCTCAAATGATTCATGATTAACATCAACTTTAGGCTTAATCATTAGAATAAAAAAATTCTTACTTGAATTTACTAGCCTCTTTACTTATCCAACATTTACCATAACAATATTTGTCTTCTTGCAATGTGCTCTAACAATGTACTCCTTGCCCTATTTGAATAAATGGTATTTTTTCACATGGAAATTGAATCTTGTCATACAAGTAAGGACTGTCCAAAGAAATAGATGTTATGTCAAGTATAACCACATCTAATTCAACTGTGTCAACAAAATGTGTAGTTATTGCAAACCGCAATATGTACTTCTTTCAAACCTGTAAATTTTCACCCTTACAAATCCAACCATGTGGATATGGTTTTGGATGTGGAATGGTCTCAAGATTAATTTTCTTGACCAATTATTCAGAGATTAATTTTGCTTGTGACCCACTGTCAAACAATGTGTCAATCTTGGTATGTTTGGATATGACCCTCACATGAAACAGTTCAATTCTCTCTTCTTCATTTGGAGCTTGTATGTGACAGTTTGATGTGCTAGTACTGGGTTTAGTTTCAATTTATTTACCCTTAATGTTATTCAACTCCATGGCTATAATTTTAGATTCATCACCTGAATCCTCTCCTGAATCATGTTGAGTTGTAGTTGTAGTTTTCTGTTTCCCTTTGTTGTTTTGATGTTTGGGCCTCTTTTCAGGGTGTAATTTCCAAAAATGATTTTATCATGGCCTTCCCTTGAACAATGTTTATATACCAATTTTTCTCCCTCTTTCTTGACATATGCATTCTTTTTGCCTTACCTTTTGAGGTGTTATCTTTGTTTTTCCCCTTAAAAGGTTTGTTTCTACCCTCATAAGAAATGTTTTTCCCTCTAGCTTCTAGATGTGTGGCCTGAACACAAACCTCATCTAGAATTGTGGGGTTAAACATGAGAATAGTATGTCTTAGGTAGCTATGTAAGCCTCCTCTGTATTTGAGAAAAGTATCTTGGCTCTGAAAATCTACCCCTAATAAGAGAGTTCTTCTCCTAAATTCTTAGGTGTAAACTTGCACATTCTTTCCTTTCAATTGTCTAAAATTTTTCTAGTTCATTATGGCTTTCTGCATATGAGATAATGGATAAAACCATTGTTTTAATGCAATAATGAAATCAGTCCATGATAGGATAATCTTACCATACTCCTTGATCTCCTCCTTTTTATTGTCTTCCCATCAAACAAGTGCTTCGCCTTCCATTTTCAATGAAGCTAATTGGATTTTGGTATATTCATCATGAAGGTTCTAGATTCTCAAATAGACCTCCAATTTCCTAATCCAATTATCAAGATTTTCTGCATTGACTTCACCATTAAAAATTGGAAATTAAAACTTAACATCAAGTTTTAGAAAATGACTTTTACCAGTGTTATTTGACTTGTGTGGTTGATGTATTGAAGATGAAGTAGAGGATGATGATGATGAGGGTGAGGATGGTGAATTTCCACTGCCTCCATTTCCTCCACTACCCTTCTTTGATTTATCTTCATCATTTTGACTTCCTGATGATCCCTATTCTTCCTTGTGAAATTTGGATCCTTCTCCTTTTAGTTTCTCATTCATTTCTTGATAAAGGATTCTCACCATCTCAGTCATGACAAGGAATGTTTTCCTGAAAGCTCTTTCTTCTTATTTGGGATCCACCTTTTCATGCATTTCTTCTTCCTCTGGAGGCATGCTTAATGTTGCTTATGCTTCTTTAGGAGGTGAAATAGGTGGTGGAGAATGTGGAAATCTTTCCCTTCTTTGTTTTGGCTCAGTTTGAGACCCTCTTGCTTCCACCAATTTGCCTTATCCTCTCTTAAGCTTGAGCCTAGTAAGCATGTGAAAACTTGCAAATAGTTAAACAAACCTTTGCACACAACAACACCAGAGAATAAAATATATCTCTGATACCAACCTGATCCAAAAGGACTGTATTATTTTGTTGTGCTAAGTGTCTTTTAAGTTAAAAAACATGTACATATGTGTCTCAATTTTTTTTCTTGATGATTGAGGAATTTAACCATGAAACATAGATGAAATTGTGAAATTTAAGCATGTAAATAAGCCTAAATAACACTGAAGAATAGTGTATGACAGAGAAATAAAACCACACATAAGATTTACACAGTAGGCATGATGAAGTAGTTCACCCCTCCTGGGCTACATCTACTGGTCTAGCTACCAATGGCATGCCCATCTTTCATTATGCTCAAAATATGGCAAGTACATGTGTTTAAAAGCCTCCAATGGTTGTTTTCTCTACACAAATGGCTCCAAAATGATCAAATTAGTCTAGGTAGACTCTTGTTTCACTCAAATTGGTAGAAAATTGACATGGCTAGGTTTTTTACCAATGTCCTCTACAAAACCTCCACTAAATTTGGAGGACTACAGTTAATTATAGTTAAAATAGCAAAAATCTCCGAAAATGGTGGGCGCACTAAAAATCCTGCCAGTCCACTAGCCATCGCATTAAAATTTATGGTTAAGGGGGAGGGGGTGGCCACATGCTGACCCCCAAACCCCACAGTTAGGCGAACCACCAAGCCCAAACATTGGCTTAAGACGC
Organism: Pinus albicaulis; assembly: GCA_034641835.2. Classification (NCBI taxonomy): domain Eukaryota; kingdom Viridiplantae; phylum Streptophyta; class Pinopsida; order Pinales; family Pinaceae; genus Pinus; species Pinus albicaulis. The sequence goes on along the minus strand of CM076584.1, from coordinate 1,610,310,432 downwards.
AGTGTCAAAACATGTGATAAGGCTTGTTTAATAGCTACCAGATGTTACAGTTATGAAACCGTCGAACCGTAAAAAATGTCATGAAAACCATGCATGTGATTGAAGTTTAAATTCCTCTGGGTTACAGTTACAGAACCATTGGAATACAATAAATGTCGCGGTTTGATATATTTCATGTGACCACCATAAACGGGGCCACCAGTGGTCCCCCCCCCCCCCCCAACATGCAAAGTTTAAAAATTCAAATAGATATGGCGCACTAATGGGGTAAGCAATACTCGGTAGCCTAGATGGTAAATTATCTTATGCGCGTGCTTGGTGGTCGCAGGGTCGAACGCCCCGGACCTATAAAATATTTACATAACCATACAGGGGACATGTGGAAGCCTCAGGGTTTGCCAGGTGTGACCGAACCATTGGCTAAAAATCATTAACGTACACCACATCAAACGATCCAAAATGTGCCACATGGCAAGATCTCGTTGGCTTGGAGAAAATGGAATATTCTCAAGAATATTATCCTTTTTTCTGACTGTACACTTGCATGGTGAATAGGCATCCCAGTTAAACTTGTTGAAATTTTAGTTGTTTGGGAAATCGATCAGAACATGATATTTCCCTCATACAACATCGATTTTTCGAACCGTTCACGGCGCTGTAATCGGAACGATGAGATCTACCTGGCCGCTTAGGTTCAGTATAGTTTCGTGCAATTTCAATTTTGAGAAAAATTCATGAACTCCTAATCATTCAAGGTTTGGGGAAGTATGATTGAATAGTACAAATATTAGTATCACTATGTAACCAAAAAGATACAAGTTGAGGTGGTCGAGCTAGATTTTTTGCAAAATTAGATTGAACATGATATTTGTCTTATTAGGTTGTCTAGTTGACTCTACCCATTTGTTTCTTATATGGGTTCATACAATTTTGTATTTAAATAATTTTTGTAAGTGGAAGTCCAAGTGTCAGTTTTGGAATATGAAGAGTCATTAGGTAGAGAAGTAAAAAGGTCATGAGGGAAGTTAAAGAGTCATAAAGAGAGATGAATAGTCACCCCATTTTCTATAAATATACCCTCATTAGTCGTGGAAAGGGATTTTGGCCGAGATTTTGGCTTATGATCAAAAGCTTGGGATCTTTTGTTGAGAGCCTTGATTCTCCTTAGCATAGAGGGAGTATGTTTTTTTGGAGGAGCAGGTATTGGATTCATGTTCCACTATTGGGACTAGTGGTTTGTCAAATTTATATGTATGTTTGGGACTTTCACTTTAAAAAAAATATCAGAGCCAACGCATTTTCATGCATATGTTATGAATGTAGCAGTACTATTATTGTTATGTTTGCAATATATGTTGTTTCATTTATGCTAACGCTTATGAACTATGTCATTTGCATTAGTATAAATATTGTTGGATGTGTGATATTATTTATTTCAATCATGGTTATCTTGTGAACTATTTTGTAGGCTAACTCATGAATCCTTTTATGCTCATGTGTTTCTTTTAAGTTGTGTACTATTCTAAGGGGATCCCTCATTTTCCCCTTGTTGTGTTAGAGCCTCCTATTAATTGCACTTCACTCTTCACAAAGTTATACACTTGTTTCACCAAATTCACAAATACATCATTTTATGAATTATTGCAGCCAAGGCATACCACTAAACCCACTATTTATAAAACAAGGTTGTATTCCAAATGGGGCTCCTACTCCAAACAATGGGGAATTCATATCGAGGAGACCCCCGAAATGTTGGTGGGTCGAGCAACATCAAAAAAATCCTATTTCTGTGGTTTCGTAGTCCCCTATCCCTCAACTATTTTCTTTAAGACAAAATTTTCTTTCCTACATGCTCTCGGCAAATTTATCAGTGATCTAGTGTTCAACAAGTGGGAATCTTATCCTTGTTACAGAATTATCAAACATGCCAAATTTAATTATATTTTTTCATGGTAGTGTTTAGGATGAACCAATCCATTGGTCAACAAATATTTATGACTATGCACCATTCCAAAGAAAATTGATCATTATTTTTCTACATGATCTTGGATTACTTTCATATTACTTTCTGCAACTTAGATCATGACTGATAATTCCACAGAAAAATGATTTCACAGTTCTGAGACATGCCATGGGTCGAATGACAAAATTGATAAACTTCTCTATCATCTTCTTGTCCTTTAAGGACAACGATGAAGAAGCTTCCTAGAGGCCTTTGAAACAACTAGTTTATGAACTATTGCGGCAAGTTAGTTACAAAATGTGTACCTTGTTTCTCAAATGCTTCATATTTTCTCCTCTCCCTATTCTCCCTTCTTGCCAAAGTTAAAATAGAGCTGAGAAATAATAACACACTCACTGATATCATAGGAACAAAAAATGTGTGTTTTTTTGCAATTCCATGGAATTTAACCAGCCCAGGTGATAAGCGAAGCTATGATGAGGAAAGAGTAAAAGATAAAAGAGGAATAATAATGAATTGAGGTCTAACAAAAGCTATAGTTAAAGAAAGAGAACTGAACAGAGCAATATCCCAGGTAGAACAAATAATACTCGACGTCTCCAAAGGGTTAAAATGATTGTACCTCAAACATATCCAAGCCCACCTCTACGAACATTACATCCCTAGATTCAAAGGCATGGGGCTATCTCCGTGAGTGTAAATTACATTATCTGACGTAGACCAGGGTTGTGAGTTCCAATCCATGCCATTTTTATTTTATTTTTACCTTTGTTATATAAATTTTCACTCGATTAACAACAATGATGTGTCATCCCCCATAGCTTTGTGAGAGAGTAGAGAAAAATGGTCATTGTCTTGTCAAGTTGGGATTTTTTTAATATGGGTGTTTGTTACTGCAGGGGTCATGGGCCCATAAACCTTTTGCATAAAATTTTCTCCCTCATTTGGAACTTTTATCTGGTGTGTGCATATTTTTGTTTTTGTTTTCTAAGTTGTCTGTGATCCTTTAGGCTTGACCTGTGGCTTGAGAAACTACGAACCATGGGCATATAATACGTCAAAGTCACCTGGGGATCGCACTCAGCCTAGGCCACACCAGCCCTAAGATGACTGGATTTTTTAGCATGTATCCCCCACATAGCATAGGGCACAACAACCCCTCGTTAGGTTTGATCCCGGGTCGCCTTGCTAACAAGGCCCATCCTCAACTAGTTGTGCTATTGGGGCTTGACTCTGCCATGTGTATATTGAGAAAGAGAAAAACTGTGAGTAATTATTAACCAAAATATGAATTTTCTAGGGTTAGGAGAAAGAAAATAACCAAATAAGGGTTTCTCAAAGAGATTTGAGAAACAAACTGGTTCGACTATATTTTCGAAGTTTGGAATGGGTATTTTAGTCCATGTGTTCCTATTGTATGGTTTGTGAGGGATGCTTGCATGTACTCTCTTGGTAAGGCCATCGTAATTTCCCAAGATCATCCCTCTATATATATATATATATATATTGCATTCTCATGCCCAAAAATACCGAGTCTTTCATTTTTCAATTTTGGGTTGGTATATTTGTCTTAAGTTTACTTAACTCAACATTTTTCTTAATTTAACTCTTGCTTATTTTATTCCTTTTTTACTTTTGTTAACTTTACTTATTCTTACTATTTTTATAGTTTATATATATATATATATATATATATATATATATTTATATTTATTTAGAACTTTAATTTATTATTTTATTTATTTTTTATTATTAACTTTTCTTTTTTATTTATAATTTATTTACTATTATTGTCTTTTGTTTATTATTTATTGTTTTATTTATTTATATATTAATATTATTTCATTTTTTTTTTTTGTAAATTGAACTTCTATTCATACTTTCAAAAGGAGTACATCAACATAAAATATGCAGTTAGCCTCACCCCGATCAAGTTTGTTAACTACCGCTGACAGCAAATGATAGTAAAACAAAAAGGAATGGAGATAGAAAGTCCACAACTTGAAGGGCCAAAGACACTAGTAAACAAACACGATACATAAAACACCTGTAATCATATTAGTTGTTGGAAGTGATGGAAGCATGGTTGTCCAGGGCTGCCACAGGAGGTGGAGGAGGGCGAAAAGAGCAGTGAACATACTCTTCAAAGTGAGCCATCCAGGCCTCCAGCCTTTCAACTTTCTCAGCAAGCAGATTCTAGCCTTTCTAGACGACTACCACCCGTTCTCGAGTATGGCCCTAGAAATAATGCACATTTTTCAAGGTTTCAATGAGCTCCACATGTTCCTCCTACCTTAGTCACTATGTTGTATTCATGCTATCCACAATTGTCTGTAACAGGTCCCGGCAATGATCCATGCAGCACCCCTGATGTCCCCCTCGAACGATACCCAGCACCTCCCCCAGGTCTCTCCTTCCACTGTGTCAAGTCGACCCTCCACGAGACGAGCCACACTTGAAATGACCCCCTCAATCACCAGTGGAACCACCCTGGATGCTGCCGCTCCTTGCCCTTGGGCGGCCTCGTTTCTTACTACCCATCCTACCACCAACGTGGCTCATTGTAGCAACCATACCCACACGACCCCCTTTGGCACCACCGCAACCAGAATGAACAAGTGTGGATTTAGGCTCCCAAAGGGAGATACTCTCCCCACCCTTAGCACAACCTAGCTTGGGTTTCCTTCGAGCTGAAGCATGAGATAAATAGGGAATCACATGGTGAACTGCCAAATACCACCATATATGCATTCTAGATGATATGTCTTCCACTTAATCTGCAGCACCACCACAACCCCAACCAAATTTTTAGGGTCCACCCAGGGATTATATCCCGCCAACCAAGACTTTGACTAGGGAGCAATGCATCCATTATGAAGCCATAACCAAAACCCACTTTCCTTGACATAAGTGCCAGCAAGGACACCTGAGACCTTCTCCTTACTCCTAAAAAAAACAACCACCAATTCCCAATTATTATACAGTGAGTTCCTTCTCCCCCTACCAGATCAATACCACTACACACCAATCCTAAATCTCAAACAATATCGCTGGTCCTCGAATATAGGTCACAACCCAAATCCACAAATTTCCAGAATGGATCCCCATTGGTTCAGGGATGAGAGCAGGGATGTTTTTTGTCGCCACCTTTCCCAGACTCGACGTCCACAACAACTGCCTAAAACCCTCACACACTGTGCACACCAGATGCCATGGCAAGCCTGGTCACTATGCTCCTTGTTGAAAATACTCTACCAGAATCAAGTCTCTAAAAAATAATAATTGGTCTCTTCGCCTTCCATTAACTCCCTTTTGATGCCACCACATGCAACATTACTCTCGACTGGATGTTTCCCACATATAAGACTTAACGCCCCCGTACTCAAGCTTCTAAGAGAGGACCGTGGGGCAGGTCATCGCATCTTCATCCATGCACCCAGCCTCATCCCCCATGCATTCCCTTGGAGACAACATTCCCTTCACCCAACACCCCCATGGGGAATTTGATTTTATTATTATTATTATTATTCAACATTACAATAAATCTTAACCTTTTATTTTTGTGTATTACTAAGAACATTCTAAAATATTCCATGGAGGTTAAATCTCTACCATCTATCTAATAATAATTGATAATTAAATTAAACTTAAATATCTACCATCCACCTAATAATGATTGATAATTATATTAAAATTATAGAAACCCTATTCCAAGTTTAATTACGATTAATTTTTTTTTATTGGCTTCACCAACCCACCCCATAATTACGATTCAATTTTTAACCAAATATTAAAAAAATAATTTTCATTATAATTGTTAATATAAATTATTTCTCAATATAAATAATAGAAAAATTAATTATAAAAATTAATCACTTATATATAATGAACATTTATGATAATATTAAGTTTTATTTCTCTAGTTTTTAATAATAATAATAATAATAATAAATTTAAAATAAAATATTAAATATACAATTTAAAAAAATTATATTCTTTTATGAAACTATATATTCTTTAAAAACAAACATGATTAGTTAATGATGATGATGACGATAATGATGATTAACATCCACTAAGACCAATATGGTCTATCGAGCCTTAATAAAATAAGGTTTTAATTGAGAGTCTTTAATATTTTATTTCTATGATAAAAAATAAGGGAGAGAAGTGTTCTTAGATCACTACAGTTTTGTCGACTAAACAAGTCAAGAAGGTTGGTAGTCTTATAAAGCTTTTGGAAATGAGAATGGATGTGAGTAAGAGGCACAAAATCCAAGATAAATTGTTTTCATATTTAACCCTCTTAGTATTGCAAAGGTGATAGACTCTTTCATCGCAAGGTGTTTTGGGAATTGACCAACGTCTAGTTTCACTTAGAATCTCATGAAAAATAGTTCTTATCTTCATAATTTTCATTTTCTTCTTACCACTAGTTAGGACAGAAAGGTAATTTTGGTTAGAAATATTGGGGTTGATCACCTCCTTATAATACCTTAGCTTCCTTTTTCCGTCTAACTCCTTATCATCCCACAACTTATCCTTAAATTTAGAAGGAATCGTATTTTTAATATTATCCTTATTCTCCAAGATGATATCCTCTATCCACAAGTAGTTGAGCCAAGACTGGGCATCATTATTCCAACCTCACTTGAGTTGGAGGTGGGGGTTTTGGCTTGAGTTAGTAGCAATTTCAGGGAACCTTTTGACTTCTATGTTATAAATCTTTTTCTTATACATCAGATACCTAAATATAACCATGCTTTCAATGTGGGAAATACTAGCTTCAATCAAGAGGAAAGGGTAGGCAATATTTCCATTAATCTTGATGTTGTAGGTTATAAATTTCTTTTGGATCAACTCGATATTCATCCACAATTCTATAAATATGCTACAACCCCAAACCTGACATCCATATAAAATAATAGGGTTGACAAGAGTCTCAAAGAGGAGTTTTTTTTACTCCATACCTAAAGATTTGTCAAGTTACAATTATTTTCAAGCTCATAATAAAATTTCCAACCTCCTATAATCCTTTCTCAATAATTCTAGTTGAGTTGATGGTGGATGTCAATACCTAATTATTTGTATGAAGAAATATTCTCCCAAATATTTTTTATCATAAATGAAATTATCATAGTTGATAATTTTGGATTTAATTATCATGACTTGAGTCTTGTCAGTATTAACAGTCATACCCATCTTGGAGAAATAATCATGGAGGATTCTAAGTTTCTTGTCAAGATATTCATGGATTTTGGCTAGAAGAATGATATTGTTAGCGTAAAGGAGAAGAGTAATGACCATACCATTGAGCATGGGGCCATTATATCATACAAATTCCAAAAATTATATTATATTATCAATGTAAATGCCAAAAATGGTAGTGGATATGGGGCACCCTGGTTAAATTTGATATTGAATTTAATTTCTTCAGATCAACCCTCGATGATCTTAATATTAACAATAACATTATAATATAACCTAGTCACAATATCCCTCAACTCGAGAGGAACCATTATCTCTTTAAGTGTTTTCCATAGCTTATCCTAAGGAACTATGTCGAAAGCTTTTCGAAAGTCAAAAAAACAACAAAAGAGATCAATTTTATTATTGTGAAATTCTTCGACAATGATCCTTAGAGTAACAAGGTGGTCAAAAATTGAGTGATGTCCCCTAAAACCATCTTTCCCTTTGGATATTTTACCATGTCTTTCAAGACATAGGCTAATTTTCTTTTCCAAAATGAGCTCATACATTTTGGCTAAAATATGGCTAATCATATTGGTCCTCTAGTTAGAGGGAACATTTTTATCCCCACTTTTAAAGATAGACATAATAAGACTTGGCATCCAAGACTTAGGGAAGCCATTTTTCCCTACCAAATTGAGGAATTTGTTTGTATGAGGGATTATGATAGACCTTCCCATTTTGAAAATTTCAACTTGGTAGCTTTCAATATCCCTAGATTTTCTATTACAGAGTTTCTTAATCCTGAACTCCAGGTCTTCCAAAAAGAAGATAGTCTCCTCTATAGGAATTTTTAAGATGCTGATCATTGTGTCTGGGAGTCATAAATATTACTAAGATATATATCATAGTTCTTCAAAAGAACATTTTTTTTTGTTGGTTTTACAGACAAGTGTATTCTTAAAAACTTTATAAATTCAACTTTAGAAAAGACACTTTTTGCCTTTTATTTATATAAAACCTTTTCCTCCTCTGGATAAAATATTTATACCTATTGATATTAAATAACATCTCATATAAATATTTAAACGATTAAGTATTATTCATTTAAAATAAATTAATAATTTAATAATTACAAACTAATACACTTTATACTTTTAATATTATTATAAAACATATAGTTTAGTTACTATAATTATAATTAACATGGGATTTAAATTAATAATCTATAACAAAGGGTGTTTTAACATTACAATCATTTACCATTACAAAGCTTCATGAACTAACTAATAGTTATAAGTAGGGATAATAAAAAATCGATTTTCTCAATTATCACCAATAAATTTAATTAACGCTATTAATTAATAATATATGATAAATATCTTTAATAATATTGTATAAATGTTAACATTAATAAATATGTTAACATTAATATTTATGTAAACATCATAAATATATTTAATGATATAGATGATGATAATGATGATGGTTAACGTCCACTGAGACTAGACTTTGGTCTATCGAACCTATAATGTTTTTAGTTCTTAATTGTCTATCTTTTCGTTTTTCTTGGCGAGATTAATGTTGTAGCTTTATTTTTCTTCTTAACGGTCTTTCAACTTCCTTTATCTTGCAACTCCTTTATCTCTTTTGATTCTTGGGACACTGGTGTCTTATCTTCGGCATCTAGGAGACTTTATTTGCTGCTAAATGAAGATTTATTTTGCGCGGTATTCGAATCCGCATAATTTTTTATGCTTAACGGGGTCTCTAGTTCATTTTTTTGTTGTTGGGTGGGGCTTGCCCCCTGCTTGTCTTGAGGGTTGTTTCTTTCTTGCCTGATTTCTTGCGATTTAGAGTTTTTTTTAGAGTATTCTTCCTTGATGACAATGTAATGTTCCTTTTGAGCTCCTTCCTATCATAAATATATTTAATAATATTAATAATATTTTATATAATATTGATTTTGTGAATTAATATCACAATGAACATCTTTAACAATATTTCATAAATGTTAACATTAATGTTTATAATGAATATATTTCATGATATTGAGTTTTCTAATATCTAAATATTTAAATTTATTGTGAGCTATAAAATTAAATTGAGTTGCCTATAATATAAAATTTTAAATAGAAAATTATTTATTATTAAAATTTATATAGTAACGATACTTTTAGATGTGTTTGTTGTATGATTTGGTGTGATGAATTGTCTCTTATTTTAAGTGGAAATTTCACTCATCATTAGGTATGAGGATGAGTGGAGTGCCCACCCCAAAAATTAGGCACATTCCTTTCACCAATCACACCACATCTACCATGATTATAGACGATAGAAGCCTATCTATTAAACTTTATATATTTTAATATCTCTAAAATATGAGGAGAAAGAAGAATGTCCACATAGACCAAAAAAATAAAATAAAATGATCTATTGAATATCTTAAGAAAGTAAAATATTATTTGATTTTTTTTAAAATATATTTTTATGTTTATAATGTATTAAAAGACATGTTTTAAAACTATAATAGTTTTGCTATATTGAAAGGTTGATTTCGTAATTTAGATTTAATTTGAATATATGATAAACAATCCAAGAGAAGGCACTTTTCATCTTCAACTTGCTTAGTGTGAAGACCACAAATTATTTCATCTCAAGAGAATTTGGTAATCGATCAATGCTCAATTTCACTTTGAGGCTCACCAAATTTTTTATTGAAAAGGAAACAAATATATTATAATTATAAAAGATGAATATACATATTGTTCTTCAAATGGAATTTGAACCCATCTTTAGAAGAAAATAAATACAAAAAATCGTTAGTATTGTTCCATTAGTATTTGAGCCCATCTATTATTGCATTAGATCTATCCCCTCAATTTTTTTTTTTTTTTTTGTCAAATATAAACTATAGTTTCATATAAAAAACTGTTCACTTATACGAAACATAACCAACACAATATATAGAATATATCATAACCACTTTAAAATCAGAAGTGAAAATCCATTGATTCATGTTCTTCTCCATCTACGAATTTTGTGTTACCTAAATATAATTTTTTTTCTTAAATAAAATATTTATTTATTTTTTGGTTTATTAAATAAATAAATTATTAAAAATAATAATTATTTAACATTTCAAAATATTAATAATATTATATGTTTAATATCCTTGGATGTAGTGTTCTACATGCGAGAGTGGGGAAGGTTGCCATCATCTCACCTGACCATTTGATTGGGGGACGCAGTAGCACACCCCTTAGCTACTCATAAAAGCTTCAACTTGGCATGAGGAGCACTATTCTCCTGACACCATGGATGTTATATACTATCCTTTTCGGCTACACCCCTGTCAAATTGGCCTCACCTAGATTTTTATCTATTGTCTTGATCACCTAAGATTTTCTCATGCCATTTTACATGTTATGTAGCCACCCAAAATTAAACTTAATGCCTCATTCATGGTAATTCAAAGCTTTAAATATATTGTCCAATTAAGAAATAAGTTTACTGAGTGCATCAACGTGATTGTAAAGGAAAATTTGGTGGTCTTGATAATTCAATCCCCTCTCAAATGTGATAATTCATTTTCTATAGAATGGCTTACACTGGTTCAGCCCTACATGCCACGATCACAAAGCTACATCACCTCTAGCTATCTAGTTGGGATTGGAGAACATGAAACCCAACTTGGTAGTGAGCTTTACTCCACAAAGTTGAAAATTTCCCCTATTAATCAGAATTGGCATTTAGTTGCATTTTATAGTAATGATGTCTACGTGAAAGTCTATGCCAGACCCTAAAGTTAGCCAAAGAAATCTATAGTTTTGAAATAACCCTTCATCTATTAGGCGACTTTTCCCTTAGGAAAGTTTAACCTTCTCTCTTCCTGGTTTTGTCTCGCGTCTTCTTTTCATGGTTATCATGTTTGATTTGGTACTTATTACAATTGTATAACATCCTTTATTTTTATGTTAATATTCAACTCTCTATATCTCTAGGATGTTCTATCCCTCTCATTCTTCCTAGTTCCTCATGATGCTCCTTTCTGCTAGCACCTATTCACATTCGTGGTTGACATCATTCCTTTGTTTAAGACATGGAAGTGACATTGTTTAGCTTTCTTTGGAATTTTACTTGTTCCTCTTGATCTTTTTTCTTGACACACTCCCCCCCATTCCTTGGCCTTTTCCCCATCCCTGTGAAGCCGCCATGCCACGCCAACAAGCCCAGGTTAAAAGGGGTGTAGATTACTATCAAGAATGGGCCAATCATGGTAGCAAACAAACCCATCACAGATTGGAGGAAGAAACATTTTTTTTCAGGAGCTTACACCGACCCTTGTTCAGGATTAAGTCACTCATGTTGAGAGGGATTAAACCACCTAGAGGCACCTTATCTTGGACATTGAGGTACTAGTTGAGTTGGTGGATTGGGTTCATGACATAGGGCACACATATGAGCACTTCAATCAATACATGCACACCGTGGAATTGTATTGGCACATGGAATTCCTTCTTGGTAGGGTTCTATTAGATCAACATGAGCACAAAGAGGACCTCCTGCTCTCCATGGAGCATCTACACTTACATATGACAGACTTGGGTCAGTGATTGGAGTGAGTAAAGGAGCACCTCAATGTTCCCCCCATTACCGGCTTCTCATCAGGCAACAACAAGGAGCTGATATAGGTTGCAACTAAAGACTCATGCCCCTCTTCCTAGTCTCTTTACTTTTTTCATGCCTTTGGTTTCTTAGTTTCCTATTTACTTAGTTTGATTTCATGGCCTAAGAGACCCATATATTAGCATATTGTATGTCATATTTTGAACACTTTGGCATTGTTTCGTCTTTTTGGAGAGTGTTTTTTTTGGATATGGTTAGGTTTCCCTAATGGCCAACCAATTGCTTTCAATTTTCTCATCTAATTTCTTATTTAGAAAAAGATACAAAATTTATAATATATATGTGCGTTTAATATAAATATTTTTCTCATATTCAATATATAATAAAAATTGGTATTAAAAAAAAAATATTATACATAGAAAATATATTATTTATTATCAAATTTAAATAATATAATTTGAAAACAAATATATTATAATTTCTATTTTTATTTATAGAATTTAGAATAAAATTCATTATGTTATTTATAACCATTAAACTTGAATGGAATAAAAATAAATTTTCTTAAATACTTAAATATAGTTAATATACAAAATAATAATATATTAATATAAATTTAAACACAAATAAATAATAATCAATCTTATATTATATATATAGAGTTAGTGTTGATCAGATATATGGATACCAAAAAAACAGATTTCTTTGCATGCTAGATTGAAGGAGAGTCCATAGCAATGGCTTTAGGGCTTCCGTTGTCGTCCTCCCGGGTAGCTAAAAACATGAAGTGAGCTATCATCTTTGGGAATTTGTGGTTTTGTTAAAAAGGAAATCCTATTGTCTCATTGGTTTCGGGATAGATTTTTTTTTGTGATGTCTTTATCAACTCTGGTTGGATTGATATTTTCTTGTGATTGTCTTTATCTCATTATCAATTCTAGTTCAATTGTCTTTATCTTATTACCAACTTTGATTTCTAGACTTTTGGTATTTGGAATAAATTTGCAAATAATCTTACTTGTGTTTTATAAATATTTAATATTTAAGCTACAAGTTTTATGTGTCTAAAATTCTTTGTTCTTCTATATCTTCATTTTGAAATCAACTTCTTTTCCACAAAATTTGGCCTCTATTACATTGATCTTAGCTCACCTCAACCTTGTTTAGTAATTTAATTGATTTAGATTACTTTTATTTTAATTTTAGTTTTTTCAAATATTATTATTATGTTTTCAAATTAAAATATATCAACTTCACTTCAGTTACTCTGAATCAAATATAAAAATGGAAAGCATATAAACTTTCTAACCAATCCCCATTATATATAGAAAAATAAAAATATAATTTAAAAATATATTGAATTCGTACCTCCCCGAGCTTATTAGGAAAATTGTTAAAGCTAAAGATTTGCGTAGTTTAAAAGGCACCACTCTTTTCTAGAAATATCTATTCCAGAGTTTACTTAGTCCAATTTCCTCGACGTGTCCAATTTCTTCGACGTGAATTGGTGGCCAACATATAATAATTTTCAAATCTTTCTATCAATTAAAGAAAGATGCATTGGGTGGCTAGAAACTTCCGACAAAGTTTTCAAGCGCGCGTGCCATCCTTTTCTTAATTCGTTCCTGATTTTTCAAGAGCAGGTGCAGGTGCCACCCTTTTCCTAAATCCTCCCTCTCATAATATGAAGCCAGTATAACACACTCTACTGACTTCTTTTGCGTGCAATATAGAGAAAATAAGTAGATTGATGGAACTTTGGCAAAACTTTCAAAACTGTTGTGCAAGAAGAAAAAGTGAGTGAAGTAATTCAACTACCACTATGAAGTTATGAACACAATATGCCAACGCGTTATATAGCTTGATATTTGGAGATAACAAACAAAGGCCGCAACAAAGCATTTGTTCTCCACCAAATTGTAAGAAAGGTTACAATGGAAAAAACCTGCAAATCTTTCTTGAATGCAAGAGCTCTGCTTTTTCTCATACTCTTGGTCTGTGGCACAGGTAGTTATTGAATGAAATTACTGTTTGGAAGGGGCTGATCAGATTGCAATTTGTTAAAAATTCTTAGTATTAATATTTTATATGTATATTTGTGTATAGTTGAATCAATTATGTGGTTAGCTTCAGTGGTTTTGTTTGGAAATTTATTCATAATTGCTTTATTTTTTATTTTGTTATTATTATGAGTTATATTTAATTATAGATTTTGAGAATATTTTGAAATATAATCGATAAGAATCACATGAACTTGAAATACCAATATATTCACAAAATCTATAACCAATCTAGATAAAAATGGGTTTGTTATCTGTGAAATGTTTGAATTATTGTTGTTAATGAACATTAGACTAATTAAGTGCTGTAACAGATAATGTTAAACCAGAAGAGTATGCTTATCCTCCTTCAAAGGAAGATCCAGTGGGGATAGTAGGGAAGGCACTGCTATGCTTCGATCATGTAATAACTGCGTGGGATCCTTCTACTGTAATCTAAATTTTGAATTGTTTTTTTGTAATATGATAATGAGGGGTTTGCATTAAGAATTTTGACGGCTTTGTATGAAGAATTTTTACGTTGTTGAATTGAATGAAGGGCGATACGTGCAAACCGGAGCAGCGATTGACCCCAAGTGGCTGTCTCGACATTCCTCGCGATGAAACGGATGAATACTGCAACGGCGGTTGTTATGACCAAACGAAGCTGGTGCTGTCATGCGTGGACGAGATACTCACTAATTTCGAATTCTACAACAACGCCACCATAGATGATGTCAATACAACAATTACAGAGGCCTGCAGTAATACTGATAAACGCGGTACAAAATATCGATCCTTCCCCTTTTCTTTTACAAGTCACAATCTTAAAACGCTCTCAATTATACCAATTTTTTACATCAAGGTGCGTGCCTTAATATTTCAGTTATTGCTGAGTCCCAGTTATGGCTGATTCTCTGAATATTTGGCAATCTTTATGTTAGAATGTTGAGAGTTTCTGGAGAATTAGCAATACACATAGTTCTCTAGAAGCTCTCAACATTCTTATGTTTATGACTGAGGAAATGTCCATTCTCTAATTTTTTTTTATGTTGATCGTTGATTTTCTGAATATTTGGCAATCAAACAGAGACAGACATGCTGTTAATTGTTAGATCTAAGAGACTTTTGTTATTCATAATGTAGATGAACATCTTTCGGATTAATCACATCATTAGAATTAGAATTTGGTCTACCACAAGGAGGAGAAGCTAATCAATTTTAATGAATTGCCCAGAAATAACTGTTAAGAACTAGCTGTTAAAACTTGTTGTTAAGAACTGTAGTTAAAACTAGTTGTTACAAAGTTAATTAATAAATTAATTAATTATAAAATAAGATTTTAATTAATAGAATAGAACACACACACACATATATATATATATATATATATATATATATATATATATATATATATATATTTTAAATTACATGAAAAGGACAATTTTTTTTTTTTTTTATAAAATATTATTAAGTAAAATAAATAATATTTTTAAAAATATTATTAAGTAAAATTTTATTTATATTATTTATTGAGGTAATAAAAAAAAATTAGGGAATTAAAAAAAATAAAAAAAATAAAATGAAAATAATTTTTTTATCTAACTAGAACCAGAGTCTAAACCAGGGTCTAGTTCTTACTTAATTTCTAACCATCATCACTATTGAGATTCTCAGCATGCTGAGATTCAACACTAAACTATAAACATGTTTTATCAACTTAACTAGAATAAGTTAGCTATGTTGACACACACCACCAAATGAACTAGTTCAGAGTCTTTTTTCTATTTAAAAAAATCACTTTATACTGATGCTTAGTAATCCAGCTTAACAAGTGTTCCTCCCCTAGCACACTACACAACAGAAGCCCATCCTCAAAACATGACTTGACAACCTAATTGTATTATTAAAAAAAATTGGTTATTTGAAATAATTTATTAATAATTTTCAAATAATATTTTTATTTTATATATATATATATAGGTTACATAGATTTGAATTACTTTCTTTTTAGCTTTAGAGATAGAATGAAGTTGTTGGTACTCTGTTATAATATAGATATACTCAAGAGTTTACAAGACTTAAGCTAATATAAATGTATTCATAAAGAGTAATCCATTACAATTATATTTATCAAGGCAGTATAGTTGATCATTTCAGTAGTGAGGATTTGAATTTGAGTGATAAAGGAGCAACAATTTTACCTTATTCATAAAGAGTAAGACATTACAATTATATTTATCAAGATATTATAGTTTGTCATGTGAAGATTTGAATCTGAGTGATAAAGAAGCAACAATTTTACCCAACAACTTTAAATTAAACCCAAATTAACACACAATTTCTCACAAAAATATACATAGTTAAATACACATTTACATATGATCTATTTTATTTTTCTAAATATTTATAAATTAAAATTGAATATATAAATATTATTTTAAAATTATAAATATATAAAAAAGTATATGAATGAATATTTTGTGAATATATTAGTTTTAAAAAATATTTAATAAATTTATAATACTCGTATTTAAAATATTTATATTTATAAAATTTTATATATTTTATATTAAAAATATATATATGATTTATATATTTATATATATTTGTTTTTTATTTTTCGTTTCTCGTTAATTCGACACTTTCAATCCCATCTAAAAAACTTTTTTCAATAAAAATAAATAAATATTAAACATTTTCTCAATATAAATTAAAGGCTATGTAAATCTTGTTGATTACCCACTTCTATATTAATAACTATAAATCTTGTAGAATTTATAGGTATTTCACCGGTTGAAAGCCCACAATGTAATTGGTTCAAACAGTGCCTATAGAAATACCTTAAAAGGAAAGGATAATCTAATCATGGATCTCATTATGTATAGAGTTGGTTTAAGATTAGGGAGATTTAGGTTTAAGATTTTTGTGATTTATAATTTAGAAAAATGTATTTTTGGATTAATTATATTATTAAAATTTATTAAAATTTTGAATCAATTTATTTTGATATTAATTAGTTCAAAATGTCTACCAAATCTTAATAATATAATTAATCAGAAAAATACATTTTTCCCTAAATCTTTGTTTATAAAATTTTAAATTTTATTTTAACATGATCTTGTGGTGATTTATGCAGGGGATTTTAATGTTACGGAATACATGGATTCCACGAGTCATGCAAATAAAGATCTGCCTGGCAATCTAGGAAGCCTTAATATTTTTGTAACTCTATGTGGATTGCTATCTATGATATCACACATCATGGTGTAGAACGTGAAGAAGGCTTCCTTAGCCCTTGATTTCACATATTTTTTTGGTGATTGTCTTCGTAGGTTTCGTGAAAAAGTGGAGATAAAACTATTTCTCCTATCTATATATGATTTCCTACTTTGATTTAATAATGAAAAGAAACACAAGAGTCGTTTTCTTTTTCTTATATTCATTTTATCATCCTTCTCCTCCCACCTATAACATTATGGAAGGAAAGAGTTATCAGTGATTATTATTATATTTTTAAATAAATTAAAAATTATATTTTAATATTATATATATTTTTTAAAAATATAATAATAATAATAAAAGTTCATGTGGTAAAATTCAATATTTTAAAAAATAAAATAGAGTTATCAATTTTATTAAAAATATTTTTCCTTAAGATTATGAATTTTAATTAAAAATAAAAAATAAAATATAGATATTTTTTATGATGATAATTATAATGTTAAAAATATTAGTATTTTAAAATTTAAAAAGAAATATGAGGTAATTAAAATTTTTTTATAAGAAAGTGATTAATTTTAATACATAAAATTAAAATGTTGAAAATAAATTAAATATTTATAGAATAAGAATTAATTTTCATGAATTTTATAATGAAAGTGAGTGTTGGTCAATTCTCAAAATTCTTATAGATGAAAAATTGCGTCTCTTTTGTGATACTAAAAAAAAATTGATAGTGAACTAAAAAATGCTTTATATTAAAATGTCTTATGTATACTAAGATTAGATATCATTTTCAAAAAACTTTAAATACACAAATAAAATTCTAAATAATTTCAAATAATCTCTAATCCTCTTTCAATAAATCAAATTAGTGGTTGTTAATCAACATTATAATCATCAATTCAGTGGAAATAATTTTATTCCGTTCATTACACACACACACACACACATAAACATTAATGTGTATAATTTTTTGAATGTTCAAGTGTTAAATAATCAAACAATAAAATATATTATGATTAATAAAATATATTAATGAAAAAATTTGAAAAAACATTGTTAATAGAAATAATACAACAATGAATAGAAAGCAAGCACGAAATGCTTATAGGTTAATAAATATTTATTGTTAAAAATAAGTATGATAATGAATGAAAATAAAATATTAATTATGGAAAAATCCATATATATATATATATATATTTGGAAAGAGGAGCTATGATTTTTTCGTCGATTTTCTTCGGCCCCTGCAACCCTCGGATCCT
Organism: Pinus albicaulis; assembly: GCA_034641835.2. NCBI lineage: Eukaryota > Viridiplantae > Streptophyta > Pinopsida > Pinales > Pinaceae > Pinus > Pinus albicaulis. The sequence continues at coordinate 1,610,292,121 of CM076584.1, read as the reverse complement.
GCGGTCTCTGAATGTGACCGCCCTTCTTTGTCTACGGGGTTGGGTAGTTTTCCCTAGGCCCTGGGTTTACCTTCTCCCTTTTCGTCCATACCACCACCACCCTTAATCCTGTTACTCCTCTGGCGTTGTCCCCTGATCCCTCTCCCTCCTGCGAACAACTACATCCCTGTGCGTCATCATGAGCGAGGATAAGACTGATCTCATTTATAGTCCTGAGTCCAGTCACGTACTCCCAGGTCAATATGATTTTATGTGCAGGGATAATCATTCTGTTGTTTTCTCCTCCCAAGGCACTCAGATAGATGATTTTATTCCTACCACCCTTCCATCGCATCATGCCTCTCCTGTAATGCATAATAGTGATCACACCACCTCCACTGGTGTTAATCCATCACAGGCAAGCGATCCCTGACCAAAACGAGTCAAGAAAGGAGTACGTACTAAATCTGAAAATGAAAAACTCATTGTTGGGGTAGACATTTCGATATCTGAGGTGCCAAATTATCTGGAAAACACTCTCGTGGTACGTTTCTGCAGGCAGATGACGACAATTGAAGCAATATCTGCATGGATTGATGAGCACTGGAAGCCCTTGCTGGGTTATTCGCCATATTTTCACTAGCTCTTGCGAGATGGCTCCTCTTCAAAGTAATTTCAGCAGAAGACAAACTAAAACTCACTGATCGGGTGTGGAATTGAGGTCCTGCTAGACTTTTTATTCAGAATTGGGACGTACACTTAAACGTTGAGTGCTCCCCTCAACATTTACAAAGGGCATGGGTAATCCTTCCTGGGCTCTCTCAATTCTTCTGGCAACGTCCCCTTATTGAAGCAATTGGCGACAAACTAGGCATGCTCATTGCACTGAAAGATGACTGGGATACGAAAGTGGACCGAAGATGTGCAAAGATTCTAGTAGAACTGGAAGTTCGCGAAGGTTCATATGAAGGAATTGTTCTCGAAATGTAGATGAGCTCGTGGACTCAGGGTCTAGACTACTAGGAATTTCCCTTCAAATGTTTCATGTGTAGATAGGTTGGCCACCTTTCCCTGGACTGTCCGCGTCCTAATCTCTCAAGGCCTAAATATAAAAAGGTGTGGAAAAATAAAGAACCTCTCCTTAAGCCTCGGGCTGGCTCTCTCATCCCTGAGTCAAGCACTTCTGAGCTGAAAAAGGGTGTGCCTCAACAGGTCCTCGACGTCGCATCCTCTTTTGATAAAGGTGTGTCCTCAATGGCCTCTCCTGCTCCATTAATCTCTAATAATATTAATCCTCATATGATTGAAAAAGGTGGCACTTATATTTCATCATGCTCCTCCCCTGCCTCATCCCTGCCTCCCCATGCATCTTTGGATCCTTCCCCTCTCTTTCCCTCTCCACCATCTTCCCCTCCACTCTCCCTCATATGTATTGAAGTTGAGATCTTGCTCCTCTTGTAATTCTAAAATTTTTATAAAGGGGGGGCTGGCTGTCAATCCGCCACCTAAAATCATTTTATGTCACAAGACCCACCTGTCTAAAGCATAGAATCAGGCTTCATTGGATATCCATGCTGGAAAACAAAAAACTATTCAAAGGGCCCTTGGAGCAGTGAAAGGCCCAAAGAAGGGCCCCTCACGATCGTCGTTTCACTGAACATGCGGGGTCTTGGGGGAAACCCCTCTCAGCTAGCCCTTAAATGGTTAGTTCAAACCATTTCCCCTTATGTCCTTTTCTTACAAGAGATAAAGGTAGTCAGATCCTGAGTTTTGGAATTTTTATCGAAATGGTTAAAATATTGGACTTTCACTACCAGTGATGATGTAGGCCTGGCAGGGGGTTTGGTTACAACCTCGAGCTATTCAATTTAGGTCCTCTCTAATGACTTCCACCCGACCTATATTAGGTCATCTTGTGTTGACCAAAAAATGAGGTTCTATTTCTCCTTACTAAATATTTATGGTCCTTATTTTGATAAAAGGTCTTTCTGGTCGTCTCTGTTCTCCTTTGAAGTTGCTCAATCTCAGAACTTGATTATGGGGGGCGACCTAAATTTTACCCTATCTCAATAGGAGTTTTGGGGGGTTTCGGCTAGATTTGACCCTTTGGCCCCTTTTATTCAGTCTCTTTTGGAAGCCCATAGGATGGTGGATGTTCAACTACTGAAACTCACCCCACATAGAGGAACAACCGTAAAAATGAAGAGGAAGTCGCAAAGAGGCTGGATAGATTTCTTATATCGGATAGTATCTTGGATGGAAATCTCAGAATTCAGTCATGGGCAGAGTCTGATGGATTGTTATGTCTCTGGAAGCTCCTGAATAGAAACCTCCCTCCCCTCTAAAATTCAATCCAGTTTGATTATTAGAGGAATATTATAGGTCCTTGATAACCAGCTCCTGGATCCATTTGTCCTTTTACCAGTCCGAATCATATATGAAACAATGGACAACAAAAATTGTCTTATAAAAAATGTGACAAAGGGATGGGTTCAAAATTTTCAGGCCAAACAACAAGAGATGTTAAAAAATACTGAAGCTGATATTGCCAAACTATATAAAATAAATAACAAAGGTATCCTCTCTGAAGCTGAACTCGCTATCCTTAAATCTCTAGAGCTTAAGCATCATGACCTCCTCCTGAAGGAGGAAAAATTATGGCGACTAAAGGGCCATGAAATCTAGATTCATAAAGGAGATAATAATACAAAGTTTTTTCAAAGGTTTTCATCCCACAGATGCAACCAAAACACTATTTGGGAGATCCATAATTCTTCTGGTGACAAAGTTAGCTCTTTTAAAGAAAAAACCATAGTTGGGGTTAATCATTTCAAATCTTCTTTCTCAGCTCTGGAAGGATGCCCGATTCAGGAAATTATTAAAGTCCTTCAAATTTTCCCTCGAATGATTCCAGAAGAGATGAATAAAACACTACAAAAAGAAGTTGATGATGTTGAAATTAAGCATATTCTTCGATCCTGTCAGAATGGTAAGAGTCCATGTCTGGATGGTCTAACCATAGAATTCTATCTAAGTTTTTTTGATCTCTTGAAAGTTGATATGCTTAAAGTTGTCAGGGAATCTCAACGATCCAGAAAAGTCCTAGGCTCGTTAAATTCGACTTTCATCGATCTAATCTCTAAGAGCCAAAACCCCTCTTCCTTTGGGGATTTTTGTCCTATCTCATGTTGCAATCTGATTTACAAATTGATTTAAAAAATAATTGCACAACGATTGAAACCAATCTTGAGCATCTTTATCTTAGAAGAATAGTTTGGTTTTCTTCATAAGAGACAGATTCATGATGTAGTCTCTCTGGCACAAGAAACTCTACACTATGTTCATCTCAACAGAAAAGTCTCATTTTCCCTCAAATTAGATTTGTCTAAGGCATATGATAGGGTTAGCTGGACTTTTATGAAGCTCTTATTAATACAGATTGGGGTGGCAGTGGAGGTGGTGGAATGGATCATGGGATGCATCCAATCAGCATCCTTTACAATCCTTATCAATGGCTCCCCCTATGATTTTTTTCGTCCTACAAGGGGTTTACGTAAGGGATGCCCTCAGTCACCTTTTTTGTTCCTTTTAATTGTGAAAGTCTTAAGTCGTCTATGTAAACAAGCATGAGAATCAGGGGATATTAAGGGAATCCACATTGTTGGTTTCCAATATCTTACTTATATTCTTTTTGTAGATGACATCCTCTTTTTTGGTGATGCCACAAAAGAAAATGCTAGAAATTAAAAAAAAGAAATTCTTGATCTGTATCAGTAGGCAATGGGAATGAAGATAAACATTGACAAATTATGTTTGGTCCATAACATCACTTCAGAGGTTTTACTGAATGATCTTAGATCTTATTTTCCCTTTCCCCACTAAGATTGGGCGTTTGGTTTCAAATATTTAGGCTTTACACTAAAACCAAATTCTTATGTTTTTGGGGACTAGCTATGGCTTTATCAAAAGATTGAAAAAAGAATTATGCAGTGGATAAACCGGTGCCTATCCAGAGGATGTTGTTTGGTTCTTCTAAAATCCATTCTTCAGAGTATTCCAGTATACTATTGCTACTATCCTGAAAGGAATTCTACTCAAAATCCGAAAAAAAATGTTTCTCTTTTCTGTGGATAGCTAGTAAAAAGAATGAAGGAATACCACTATCTAAGTGGTCAACCCTAGCTCTTCCAAAGGATCTAGGAGGCTGGGGAATCAAAAATCTTCCTATATTCTATTTATCTTTAGCTACAAAATCCTTATGGAGGCTTGCTGAGAATCCAGGATCTTTGTGGGGTCAAATTATATGGGAAAAATAATTGTTAGGATCTACTGTCTCAACATGGTTTCGATCTCAAAAAAAATCTCACAAAAATGGTTCAATCAGTTGGAAGGCACTCGTTCAATCATTCCCGTTGATTGGACGCTAGACTGCTTGGAAAATTGGAAATGGGACTCATGTTAGAATAGTACGAGATCCTTGGGCTGGGGCATGTGAAGATTACAAGCTTTTTGAGGGGCTTAGGAATAATTTGCGAAAAAACCATATACACACTATTTCGGATGCAACATATTCCCGCCCATAGGTATGGGGAACTTCTAGCTGGAAATTAGCAATTTCTCTGGGGCTCAATGAGGCGGAATCATAAGAATGGTCATCCTTTGTGCTCCTTGTAAATAATTTCATTCATCTGGACCAGGAGACTGAAGACTCTTTGGTTTGGAAAAAAACACAACTTCTAGTTCCTACACAAAAAAACAAAGGATATAAATAATTTATGGAGGAATCTATTTCAGTGGAAAAAGAGGAATGGTGGAAAAAATTATGGAAATCTCCTGCTAGTTTAAAGGCCAAAATTTTGTTATGGCTGGTTCTTAACAATAGACTCCTAACTTGGGAGAATCCTCAACGTCATGGCTGGGAAGGATCGAGTGGATGTTCTCTTTGCGGAGTAGATGCTGAAACTGGGCCTCACCTATTCCTTTTATGTTCTTATGTAGAGTCGGTATGGAACAAGTCAGTTTCCTTGCTCACAATAGTTCAACATGAAGCAGTAGATTGTGTTCCCACCCGAATGAAACAATGGTGGAGCGATCCTAGGGTAAGCTCCTTTGCAGCTTTCCCTTCCTTCTTCACTTATGGCATTTTGTGGGTAAGAAACAAGGCAATTTTTCATGAAAAAGCCATTCTGGAGGAACTAACTGCGACCTTAATTTTACAATGGAAAAACGAACACAAGAGTCCACCCAAAGCACACAAATTTCAGATAATACAGCCCCTGGATATAAACCATGAAGTGCCTTGGGATTTTTCCAATGGAGCCAACCAAGGGTCTCCCTCGCTTGCGGGTGCTAGATCCACCCTCCATCTCAGTTAGGAAAAGAAATTTTTGATCAATTTTGTGCCCGATCATGGCTCCAACAATAAGGCCAAATCGACAGTGCTATGGGCAGTGTTATATGTGGTAATCAACAAAGGTATAACAAATTTACAACGCTTTGGTGATTCAAAGGTGGTTGTGAACTAGGCTCTTCAGCACTCTTAGATCTTGGCCCCCCACTTACAGGTGGTCTTACGTGCCATTCAAATTTTCTTCCTAAAGTTCAATCATCTATCTTTCAAACATGTTATAGAGAGCTAAATTCAGAGGATGACGCTTTATCAAACCAAGATCTGACTCTTCTCCATGGCCGCATAACAATTGTGGATGCTTCCTCTGCTGCAGAAGAATTTATACATGTTTGAACAATTTTTTATTTATGAGCTACATGTGATGAATCAGGAAGAGTCTTTATATGGGTGTTTCGAAAAACCTTCAGAGCACGATATAATCCTCAAAAGATGAAATTACGAAAATATTTTTTCCTATATTTTATATTTTTTATTATGTTTCATATTTTTGTAAAAAGGCTATATATGGAAACAAATTTGAGAATCCATCAAGACAATATAGCTCAAGGAGAAAATGTAAAACCCTTCGGGGCTGGTTTGTTATTCAATATGAATAAAGATTTTTTTCTATGGAAATATATATCTATATATATATATATATATATATATATATATATATATTTGGAAAAGAAAATATTAATTATGGAAAAATCCATATATTTGTTTTTTTAGATAATTAATTTATGAGAACATTTAGCAATTAGATATTTTTGTTTTTATTTTGTTATTTTTTATTTTTTTAAACAATTTTAATTGTTAAAATTTGATTTTAAACCACATAAAATTACGCATCCACTAATCCAAAATTAGAAATTGAAAATTTTAAAATTCAAAAAATAATTGCAAGGTATAAAATTGTGTTTGTGTTGGAAAAAGTTGTTACTAAATAGGATGAACTTTTCATATCAAAAGTAGTGAAATAAGATACAACTTAGTGAAAAAAAAAAACTTGGTGTTTTTCTTTAAAAAATCCAACTTTTACACCTAAATCACATATCTTTATCAATGTGGCAGGTATATTTCCTTAGAAAAAATATGAAAAATTATTACAAAAATAGAAAATAACTAGAAAAGGGCCTTTAAAAGGCATCTAGTGCCAGGCTCATCTAAGTTTGTAAAGTATTCTCAAAAGAGTATTTACATGTTTGAATGATCTACATGGTGAATTTCACCTTTAAAAACCATTGATTTTGAATGAAGAGAGTATTAATGATTCAAGTTTTTATCCTTATCCAAAGAAAAGCTATAGTGACATGAATTTTGTGAGTTGTCATTCTTATTTTGGTTGCTTTAGCTCTATCAACTAAGTGGTAGTTTCTACCATGCATTGATTCTCATCTTTAACTTTTTCATACTATGTATCTTGCGAATAACTCTATTTTGTAGTTGAATTAATAACACAACATTGAGCCCCAACAACCTTCCGTTTACAATGCTTTACCCCTTACTTGACCTCCACTACTTGCATGGGACACATAAGTTGTTCCTAAAATTCTAATGAAATATTTATTCTATAGTGAGAAAAGAATGTTGCACTATGTATCCTTTAGCTAGATTACCACTATATTTAAGCTTGAATGGCACCTTGACTAGATTACCTCACATTTGAGTCATAAAACTCACTTCTTTAGCATTGTGGAGTCTAAGCGGTGGAATGTTTATAATGAAATTTTACCTTACTATAACATACCTAACCCCTATGGGAATTTATGGAGGTAGAGTAAAATGTTTTCTTCTCTTGAACCATATCCAACCATTTTTCTGAGGTTACCATTCTCCTCTACACATCAAAAGCTTATATTAATGTCATCTCATTCCGAGCTCTAGGCACAAAGTTATGTTCGTTAGTATATTTTCCACTCCATGCCATGTTAACATTCACACAATTGATATGTGGCTGCCACATGGTAGTCTTATTCCCATATACCACCACCACCTTGTTTCATATTCCTAGGTTAGGCACATCAATGACTGAGTAACATATGGATTTAGGTTTTTCCAAATTGTCTAATTTATAAATGTTCTAGATCCTAGATCTTCCAAAATTTCCAAACTTTTGGATACATTTGGGTCTGATCCCATGTTGGGTCTATGATAAACCATATGGATCTAAGTTTTATCAATTAGATGCATTCTCCAAGATTCATAGATTTAACTAATTTTCATATGGATACTGCTAGATGATAGGAATCTCTAATGAAATTGGTGATTAATATATCCCAAATATGCACTATACGAATTCAAATTCTATCTCATGAGGAGAAATTTCCCAGTATTTATGGGATGATGAGTATCCATTATCATATTTCTATCTACATATAGATATAATATTTTTGGAAAGGCTCCTTATTTATCAAGACTCAGATTTACAGATACAACCCCATGACTTCTTCACCTTTATTTCTTCATCATGATATCCTTGTGTTAGATCACATCACCCTTCGATTCAAATACATGCCATATTGGGCATGCTGGGTAAGGAATTATTCCACTCATTTGATATCCATAATTTATCTCTTTTGGATTCATCCAAAAATCCAATCTTTTAGATTCACCCAGATTCAGGAAAAACTTAAAAGATCAATTTTGCAAACTTTTGGATTTACCAAATCTCTATATTTCACATCATTATCCATGAAGAATGCCACCTTGGGTACATATCAACATGATCATTCCTGTATGCCATGTTACCATGCCACATTATATGTCACATTAGCATACCACATCATCTAATTTTGACTAAATTTAAACATCAAAATTCCACATAGGGATGCCACATCTTCGAGGGCTTAACAATAGATATGTTGAAATCAACACATCAGTGTGTCATGCCATCAATTTTTTCTTTCATGAAATGGAAATAGGAGATTCTAATTGTGTTTGAAAAAGTAGAAGGCTTACATCAAGGTTGTTCATCCTAATATGGATAATACTTAAGTGTTTCCTTTTTTTAAATCTAGATCTCTGGAACCTCTACAACTCCACCTCTAGTGTCCAACATAGTGGGTTCTACCCTTTCAAGCATCCAATATAAAAAAATTTCCTCACATGAAACTTTAATGAGGTTCTGAATGCTTGGAGATTTGGATATATTTGGTATCTTCCCAAGTGAAAGTGACGGATATTTTCCATTAGCCCCTTATCATTGAGATCTTAGTCATAACTCCATTATCCCATGTGACTAGAGGCTAGGATAAGCCTCCAACATCTATATCTAAAGAAACTCTTAAAAACCCTATTTACTCTATATTTCCTTTCTACTAGATAGGCCACTGCACACTAGAATATATAACACAACAACCTATTGAACTAGTCTATTTTAGTGTACATATCCACCAACTATTAGAACCCCTTCTTGTCACTTGCTAGTTTTGTTAATTGGGAATTAAATTCTATTAACTAGGTACTGAGCTAGTATAATTCACATCATAAGATACTTTTAATTGGAAGTAGTCTTCTTGAAATAATTTTCAAATAAGGAAACCATCCTCTCCATCAATTGATATTTATTTCAACAAGCCATTAGGCCCCAAAACACATAACTCAATATTCCATTGAATAAGTTCAATAAGATTTTTAGGTTGTTTATTAATGAAACTCCCTTTTCATTATATAATTTTCTATCATTCAACCACTAGACAATCATGACCCTTTCACATATTCTTTTGAATTAAGTCTAGTTTGGAAGACAAGACATTAATTAATGGACACTAATTCCTATTTATTATTGGTTTTTTTAACCGAGCAAAGGGCCACTCACAATTCAGAACATAGAGTTACAAATTTTTACTAGTTTCATCTTGTATGCTTAAGTCCCTTTGCAGCTAAGATCTTGATCATGCCCCCCTATGGGCCCATGTGACCAAGGGATGGAGATAGCAACTCCCATTCCCAAATTTTTGAAATTACAATATTTGGAAATGAGAAATCTAGGTCACTCATTAATGATTAGTTTCGACTTCGATGGCTTAGAATTTCACCAAAATCCTTAGATGAGATCGAGTTATCGTTATCATTAACATATTTACTACATATGTAATTCAAGCCATCATTAGGAAACATCCCAAAGAAAAAGGAAGTCATATGCCACATACCCAGTCTATCCAATTTAGGGGAAACTTGTCCATGTTATATTTATCCCCAAACAAATAACACATGTATTTTTCCCATTTAAAATTAGTTGGAGAAGGAAACAATATGTATAATTTTCCCTTAGGACAATGTCCCATAGAATTCCTTCAATTAGGAATTCATCGATATTGACACATACATTTAATTTAATTTTCTTATAGTAGGTAAAAGAACCTTGTAGCTTTCATAATATATTTTGGAAAAGTTCCATGATTGGAATAGGTCAAGCATTTTATTATAGCCCATAACCCATATAAGTTTTCTAATTAAGGGAAAAATCCAAGACTTCCCATCCCAACAAAGAAGGTCTCAACCATCACAATTTGTTCTAACAAGATATTTTATCAGTAAATTCATTTAAAAAGAATTGTATAAGACCCTATTAAATATTACAATATATTATGAAAGTTTCCATCAATTTATCAAGGAAGACTCTTGACCTATGAGTTCAAATGTTTTGTAATGACTCCTACCATTAAGTTCTTCACTCTAAAATTGAGGCCTCTACCAAGGCTTTCAAATCCACTTCATTTTTGGATCCAACAACTCATACTTTATAAAGTAAGGCACCCCTAGCCTATTTAGAGCTAATCCAAATTCCCAAGAAATTATCCATTTTTTCATTATTGGGTTGTTAATTTTTCCTTTCACCCATAATATTATAGTAAATTATCAATAAAATTCCTTGGATACTCCACTGGATAGTTCATCACAACATATGCTTTAAAATAAATTAAACCTATATTATGTATTTGGTGTGGAGCCAGATTATCTTCTAGATTTAGAGGTCTCAACCATGTTCGACCCCAATTCATAACGAGGTGCTAATTTTACTCGTAGGATCACTATTAGGGGGGCCTAAGGGGGGAAACGATGATTTTATGAGACCGGCCTTGGAGGAGTGGGGGTGGGGTCGAGGGTAGCACCTCCAGACACAAAATTTTGATAAAAATTTCCTCGTAAAATATTGCAATTTCGTAGCCAATCTGGGTCATTCATTAGGAAAAAGATCTGACAGAAGAAGTTGTGTTAATTTAGGGTTTTTACCCATAGAAGGAAACCCTTGTTTTATATGAGGGAATTGTACTGCGACTATATATTATTATTGTGTGTGAGAAAGAGAGAGGATACTTTGTGATAGTGAAGAGGAAATTACAACGGATTTGTTGTAGGTTTCATCTCTTTATTTTGATGGAAAATATAAAGGGAGGACTGATTGATTCTCCATGGACATAGCCCAAAATGGGTGAACCACATATATCTGTGTCTCTCTTACTTTATGTGTTTCTGTGTTTAATTTTTTTCAATATTTAATGTTTCCCATTCCTCCATTAATCAATTTCTAACAACTGGTATCATAGCCAAACGTCTATTTCACTGATAAACTCAGAGGAAAGGAAGGTTCCTTGTTCAAGTGGGATAAATGATGAAATATGGTAGGTTTAGGGTTGAAAAATTCAATGAAAAAAACTACCAGCTATGGAAGATGAAAATGGAGGATTATTTGTATTAGAAATATATTTACCTACATTGAGCAAAAAATAAAAGAAGCTAATGAGTATGACAGATGAAGAATGGAAAATTCTTGAAAGAAAGGAACTTGGAACAATACGAATTTGTTTTGCAGCATCGGTGGAATTCAACATTTCAAAGAAAATAACAACAAGATGTCTAATAATTACACTAGCCAAATTCAATGAAAAACCATTAGACTCAAATAAGGTATTTCTTATGAAACATCTATTTAATATGAATATCTCAGAAGGTGGATCTATTGCTGATAATTGTAATGAATTTAACATGGTTACTATTCGACTAATTTATGTAGGGGTAAATTTTGATGATGAAGTTAAGGATCTATTATTTTTGTGCTCATTTCCAGAAAGTTGGAATGGCTTAGTCATGGTTATTAGTAACTTTGTCTCTCGATCTAGTAATTTAAAGTTTGATGATGTTGTTGGTGCCACCCTTAGTGAAGAAATGCAACATAAAATCTCTGGTGAGACATCAAATAATGCTTTGAATGGAAAGACCAGGGGAAGAAAAATGGAAAGAGGAAGGATCCGATGAAATCATGTCAAGTCAATTAAATCCAGATCTAAATCTATATCGGGGATAGTGTGTTGGAAATGCGGGAAGAACGGACACATGAAGAAAGATTGTAAGTCTCGAAAGGGAAAAGAAGGAGATGGACATCAAGAGAATAATAAAGAAGTGAATGTAACAAATGATGTGTTACAATATGCTCTGATTATTTTATTAGAAAATATTATTGATGTGGGGATTGTAGATGCAACAGCTTCATTCAATGGCACAATTTTTAGGAAACATTTTCATGACTATGTTCACGAATATTTTGGACATGTTCATTTGGGTGATGATAAAACTTGTAAAATAATTAGAATGTGGATTTTTTTTTATAAAGAAAAAAATGGAAACCAATGGCTATTAAAGGAGGTAAGGCATGTTCCATATCCAAAGAAAAATATAATTTCAACAAGGAAGTTGGGAGATGAAGCTTGTGTAACCACATTTATAGACAAAACCAGGAAGGTCACTAAAGGAGCTCTGGGAATAGAAAAAGGAGAAAAGGTTGGTAAATTGTATTTATGCAATGATATTTCTAATTATGTTATTTTTTTAACCTCCACAACAAAATATACGACACTATGGAATCATAGGCTTAGGAATATGAGTGAGAAGGGGATGAAAATTCTTCACTCAACGAATTTGTTGCCAGGCTTGAAGCATGTTGATTTGGTTTTTTGTAAGCATTGTATTTACTAAAAAAACGGAGGGTCAGATTTCTTAGAGGTGGGAAAGAAAAGAAGAGTGAAAAATAGATCTTGTGCATACAGATGTATGGGGATCTGATCAGGTATCATCTCTTGATCGCTCTAATATTATGTTACTTTTATTGATGATGCAACTAAGAAAACATGGGTATATTGTATTCTAAATATATCTGATGTCTTTGATACTTTTAAGAAATGGAAAGATTTGGTTGAGAATGAGATAGGAAATAATTTGAAGTGTCTCAGATTAGATAATGGAGGTGAATACTACAAAAAGGATTTTGATAATTATTGTTTAGAGAATGGAAGTCATAGAGAGAATAAATTTCTAAGAACACCATAAGAAAATTGTGTGTTAGAAAGGATGAAAAGGAAAATCATGGAGCATGAAAGGTGCATGAGATTGCATGCAGAATTGCCATTACAAAATTGGGAAGATGTTGTAGATATTGATGTTTATCTAATAAACAAAGGGCCTTCCAGTTCCTTGGATGGTGGTATTCCGGAGGAGGCATGGATAGGTAAAAATTTAAACTAATAATTTCTAAATACTTTCAGATGTGAAGCCTTTGTCCATAATAATAAAGAAAATATAACAAAGCTTGAGGAAAATTCAAAGAAATTTACTTGTATTCGATATGGTGTTAATGATTTTGGTTTTCGCTTATATGATTATGAAAATAAAAAAATCATTAGGAGAAAAGATGTAATATTCCATGAAAAGGTCTTGTATTAGGATCAGATGTAGGGAAAGAAACATGAACAGGAAAACAAAGAATACACAATGCTTGATGAGATCATAGAAAAGGTAAAGGTGCCTGAAAACCATAATGATTCGCAGCCACAAAAACAACAACCACCACAACAAAAATCACCTCAAACACCTAAAAGTGGTGTTAGAAGATCTAAAAGGATAAGTATACCTCCTGAACGATCCTCTCCTTCATTATATTATCTATTGTTGACTGATTTTGGTGAACTAGAATGTTATGAAGAAGTAATACAGGTAGAAACTAGGAAGAAGTGGGAGAAAGCCATGAAAGAAAAGATGGAATCCTTAGTACATAACCATACTTGTGACTTAGTTAGGTTGCCTGCAAGTTAAACAAAATTACAGAATAAATGGGTTTATAGGTTGAAGAAAGAAGATGGAGGAAAATAGAGGTATAATGCTAGGCATGTGGTGAAGGGGTTTGCACAAAGGAAAGGTATAGACTTTGATGAAATATTTTCTCCTATTTTTAAAATGACTTCAATCAGAACCATTTTAAGTTTAGTGGAAAAAGAATATTTTCATCTTGAAAATTTAGATGTGACAAAATTTCTCCATTGGGATTTAGAGGAAGAGATTTATATGAATCAATCACAAGGGTATGAAGTCAAAGGGAAGGAAAAATTAGTATGCAGGTTGAAGAAGAGACTATATGGATTAAAACAAGGTCTAAGGTAGTGGTATCTAAAATTTGACTGTTTTATGTCTGAACAAGGTTATAATAGATGTCACTTTGACCATTGTGTTTATCTTAAAAATAAAAATTATGGAATCTATATTATATTGCTATTGTATGTAGATGACATGCTTGTTGAAGGGTATAACATGCATTAAATAAATGTTCTCAAAGGAAAATTGGAAAATTCATTCGCATATGAAGGATTTGGTTGCTGCAAAAGAAATCCTTGGTATGAGAATAACTAGAGATAGGAAAAATCACAAAATAACATTGTCTCAGAGTGAGTACATATAAAAGGTGTTGGAAATATTTAGTATGCAGAATGAAAAACAAGTTAGTACACATTCAGTTAGCCATTTCAAACTAAGTAAGGAGATGTGTCCCAAGACCTAGGAAGATATGGATAATATGTCTAAAGTTCCATACACATCAACAGTTGCAAGATTAATTTATGAAATGGTGTGCACAAGGCATGATAGTCCACATGCAGTGGGATTTGTGAGAAGTTATATGAACAATATGAGAAAATAACATTGGATGGAAGCGAAGTGGATTCTCAAGTGTTTGAGAGATACCGCTAATCAAGTGTTATGTTTTGGTGTTTCAAACATTTCTTTACAGGGATATGTGCAGATATGGAAGGTGATAAAGATAACAGGAGGAGCACCACATGGTATGTGTTTACTATAGGTGGACCAACTATCAATTGGGTTTCAAAAATGAAAAGTGTTGTTGCACTTTCAACAACAGAAGAAGAGTATGTAGCTGCTACAGAGGCCAGTAAAGAAATGATTTGGTTGCAAAGGTTTATGGATGAATTGGGTAAGAAGAAGGATATGGGAAGGTTATATAGTGACAACCAAAGTGTCATCATTTTGTAAATAAATCAACATTTAATTCCAAGACTAAACCTATACAACTCAAGTACCATTTCATACAGTCAGTTTTTGAAGATGGATAGTTGAAGCTGGAAAATATACACACTAGCCAAAATCCTGCAGATATGTTAAAAAAGGTTGTAAATATGGAGAAACTGAGATTCTACTAAGTTTAAATTGGTCTTCAAGTATGATGGTGAAGATGAGAAACAACCAGGTCCAAGTGGAGATTGTTGGGTGTGGAGCCTGATTATCTTCTTGATTCAGAGGTCTTAGCTGCATTGGACCCAAATAACTAACGAGGAGGAAACACCACCCATAGGATCATCGCCAGAGGGGTCTAGGGGGGTGAAGAAGTTTTTATGGGCCCCCTAGTGGCAGGGGGTCGAGGGACAACACCCCTCGAAGAAATTTTTTGATAAAAATTGCATTGTAAAATACTGTAATTTCATATTCAATTTGGGCCATTAATTAGGAGAAGGGTTGGATGGTAGAAGTTATGTTAATTTATGGGTTTTTTTCCCTAGAAAGAAACCCTCAATTTATATGAGGGAATTTTATTACGTCTTTATATTATTATTCTGTACGAGAAAGAGAGAGAATTCCATGTGAGAGTGAAGAGGAAATTACAACGGATTTGTTGTAGATTTTATCTCTTCATTTTGTTGTATAATATAAAGGAAGGACTAGTTGTTTCTCTGTGGACACAACCCAGATTAGGTGAACCAAGTATGTCTCTATCTCTCTTGTTTTATCCTTTTATGTGTTTAATTTTTTAAAATAATTAATCTGCTCCATTACTCTGTTAATTAATTTCTAACATTATGAAGGGTTAGTTCCTTTCAGATCCCATATTTTTTATCACTGATAATTTGTTGCTTATGCATGCAATAGATAAAATGTAGAAAATAGAGAAAAATGAAATACAACCACACACCAACCACAATGAATACAAAGATATGCTATGGGAAACCGTTTTGGGATAAAACCTAGTTATAAGGTGGGCATGCTTTTCTCTCTTTTCTATGGAATGGAAGTAATGCAAACACACAAGAGAAGGAATTCTCTATGTAGCTAATTGAGAATTATGGACTATCAAATGCTACATAATTTAAAGAACATCTATTCTACTTTCTCTCTATCCTCTCTCACCTACTTTCCTCTACCATGGAAAAAAATGCACTAGAATAAAATAGATCCCTTTTTCCTCCTAGTGACTTAGTTATAACATATCCTAATAGCTAAATAAGGGTTACATTTGACTCCTTTAACTCTCAGATAGAGTTACAAATTTGATACTTCTAGACTCTTATTCATAATCTTCCTGTGGCTATCCCATTTTTCATGAGTAATAGGGGCTGACAAGGCATCCTCTTGAATTATGTTGGTCAATCATATTAGATCAACTTATGGGAGGCATAACCTTTCATTCAAAATCCGTTTGACTTCTTTTTTACATAATTGGAAAGGTCATTGAGTGTAGAGTAACATCATAGGGTCCAATTATTAAGAAAGAAACTTTACCCAACAAAAAAATCATTTATGGCTTGAAACTAGCCTTAGAAGGTTTCATACCCCAATTGTGCAAATTGGGT
This sequence comes from Pinus albicaulis, assembly GCA_034641835.2. Classification (NCBI taxonomy): domain Eukaryota; kingdom Viridiplantae; phylum Streptophyta; class Pinopsida; order Pinales; family Pinaceae; genus Pinus; species Pinus albicaulis. Next base: position 1,610,275,843 of record CM076584.1, on the reverse strand, counting down.
TCCACCAATAAAATTTCTCTTATAAGTTGATTCATTCAATTTGTCCACACTCAAATCACTAGGATGGATGAAAAATTATATAGTGATCCAATATGGATCATACCTCCCCACTTTGGGAGGATTTTGTTCTGCAAAATATTTATTGAATGAGGTGAGGAAAATTTTCCTCTACCTTCTCCTTGGGGTACCATTTAGCCTTGCTTGGAAGTTGTACTTTCAACTCAATCTTCCAAAGGTCATGATTCCCTTATATTGTAGTATGGATCTATTTTGGAGAATTTTTTCCTTTGTCAACTACATCTGAGCATATGGTGTTAAATCCTTTATGGAAGGTATGACCTACTTCCCTTTTTTTTCCAACAGCGAAGGTTCACAAAGTTTGATATTTTCCACATTCACTGTTAACTAAATAAACATGTATAGGGGAAAATTGAGTCTATAGGCCTTATCCCCCATATTTTCTAGTATCTTGAAAGAACCATATCATAGAGCCTTGATTTCCTTAAGAATACCTTTTATCTTCCCCTTGTTTAATTGTAATCAGATTATGTATCCCACTCTTAGTGAACTATCTGTCCTATGTTGATCATGCCCAACCTTGTGTTTTTCATGTGACTTCTTAAATGACTCCTATACTTATAAATGGATCTACCTTATCCTCTCAACATTTTTTCTTCTCTGAATGCATCCCCCATGAGATCCTCCCTCACTCCAATTACATAGGATAAATACACCAAATATTGTTGTGAAAACTCACATTTTTTGAGATTTTCTAACATAGAGTGTTTCTTTAGAGTCTCTAAAACTTACATCAAATGTGAGATGAACTCCTCCTAGGTAACGCTACAGATTAGTATATCGTCCAAAAGAAAAATGAAAATGAATCTATATAATGGCACACTGCATCATTTATTAATATCATGAATGTAGCTAGTGCATTACATATTCCAAATGGAATGACTAACCACTCATACAATCCTTTTGATCCAAACTTAAACATGGACTCAACAAAATACAACTATAACCATAAATACAGAGATGAAGCAGAAATAACAATTCATTTTAGTAATATCAAATAATTGAAATATGCTTATAGACAGAATAAAAATAAACTAGCTCGGGCAATGGTAGCTTATCATTGAGAAGAGATGTGGTGGCTACATGCCTCTGAACTGTGTTACAATGAGACTCAAGGGCCTTTTTATTATTGAACAACAAGAACATAGTTACCAATCAAACAAGAAAATTACTTAGTACCCGTTTTTTTGAGGTAGCAAAAAAAGAACCCAATTTTGAAAAGTGGTGATTTTTGGATCATAGTTTTGGCAATTTATTTTTTCTTATGCTTTTTTGTTTTGTTTTGTTTTAAATTTCATGATTTTGATGTCGATTTTGAAAAGAGGTGATGTAGAATATCCTGTTTTTTTTTTTTTGAGCATATTTTTGGAACTTTAAATTTTCTTTGATTTTTTTTAAATGTCACGTATATTTAGCAAAATGGTGAGTTTTTTGGCACTTTATTTTTTATTTTTATTTATCAAGTATAAACAATTGTTTTAAATGTTAGTGATTTTCATGCTAATTTTGAAAAGTGTTGATGCAATATCAATCCTTTTTGTTTAGAGTGGTGATTTTTATAATAGTAATAAAACATAAAAACAAAATAAAAATAAAAACTTCACAAAAAAATCAAATATAAAAAAATATGAAAAAAAACTAATAAAAGTGTAAAAAAAGAAAAATTAACTTTTATATATATATATATATATATATATATATATATATATATATATATATATATATATATTAAAAAAAGGGAAACATTAAAAAAACTCATGATTTAAAGAAAAAAATAAAAATTAACTCCCCTTTTTTTTAAAAGCTTACAAAAAGGGAGAAAACAACATAGTTAAAAAAATGATAGAAAGAAATAGTTAAAATTAAAAATTAAAAAACAATTAAAATAAAAAAAATATAAATTAATTAAAAATCGAAAATTTAAATTAAAAATAAAATTAAAAGTTAAAAATAACATTAATATAAAAATTTTAAAACAATAAAAATTAAAATTATTTATATATATATATATATATATATATATATATATATATATATATATATATATATATATATATTCAAAGAATTAAAAAAAAACCATAATTCATTTATTTTTAATTAAAAAAATACAAAAATCTCAAAAAAAAAAACTAAAAGTAAAAAAATTAATAAAAACACATTTCTTAAAATTAAAAATAATAAAAACTAAAAGAATTTTAAATGAAAAAAGAAATTAAAAATATAAATTAAATTAAAAAATAAATAAATAAATAAAAATAAAAAATAAATAAAAGATAAATGAAAAACAAAAAAACAAAAAAATAATTGAAAAAAATAATTAAAATAATTAATAATTAATTTTTTTTTTTAATTAAAAATAATAATAAAAAAAAAATTATTTTACAGTCGCCCTTGGGCCACGGGGCTCAGCCGACGGGTATGAAAGGCACGCACGCTCTCTGGCATTTCTTTGGTGAGCCCCATGACCTGACACAAGGTGATTGGGGTTCTACGATTGTTTATTTTTTTTTTTTTGTTTTTTTTTTTTTTTTTTTTTTTTTTTGGTCAAGTTTAAAATTTAAAATTATTTTATATTTTAATTTTTAAATTTTTTTCTTAAAAATTTCTTTTTATTTTTTATTTTTTAAATTTTATACTTAATTTTTATTTTTTAAGTATTTAATTTTTAATATTTTTTAATTTTTTTTTTCAAGTCTTTTTAAATTTAAAAAAGAAAATTGATATATATATTAATTTTATTTTTTTTTTAATTTAAATTTGTAAGTTTTTGTTATATATATATATATATATATATATATATATATATATATATATAATTATTTTATTTCATTATTTTTTTAAATTTTGTTGTTTATTATTATTACTATTACTATTATTATTATTTTTAGAACTTAAAAATAATAAAATTTATTTTTGTTTTTTTTCTGTTTTGGGTTATTTTTTATTTTTTCTTTAAATTGTGTTTTTTTTGAATTTTTCTTTTTCTTTTTATTTATTATTATTATTATTATACTTTTTTTATAAGTGATATTTTATCTTTAATATCATGCCTAAAAATTATTGGAATTTTATTTTCATAAACCTGATATATTATCTTTAATGTCATCCTTGGACTTTTAAGGATTTTTGAAGACACAATAATAGATTATCTTTAATACCATGCCTAAAAATGGTTGGAATTTCAAGATTTGATATTTCATCTTTAATGCCATGTTCATCGTTGAAATTTTAATGTTTTTCAGAGTCATGATATTTTATCTTTAATGTCATTATTAAAAATTGTTGACAATTTACCCCGAGAAGAAAAAGATGTTATTCCAACATCAACACTTTTCATTTTGAAGGTGTTTCTTGCACACAAAAAATTGATGACATTATTTGAGCATCAACACTTTTCATTTTCAGGCTGTTTTTTGGACACACAAAATTGGCGATGTTATTCCACCATTAACACTTTTTGTTTCAAAGGTGTTTTTTCAATCCTTTTTTCAAGAAAAAAATTGTTTTTTAGCATAATTTTTAAAAAATGTTGAAATTTGACCCTAAAAAAAGTGCATCCTAGAAGACACACTTTTTGTTTTTGGGTTGTTTTTTCATGTTTTTTGAGTTTTTTTGGGCTAGAGTTCTCGTTTTGAGGTAATAGTTCCCATTTAATTGGTAATTATGTTCAAGAGTAAAACCTAAACAACCAAAACCCTAACACCAGGAGATGGAACGATAAGATTTTATGGGCCCTGTTGGGGTTAGTTGGGAAGCCAACTTCCCAAGGTTGTAACTTGATCATATTATCTCTGTTTAGGGGGTCAAAACTGCTCTGGAAGTTCAGGGCTCGAAAAAATGCTAAAAATAGTAAATACGGGTGGCCACCAATACCCACCAGGATCAGTGTTCCTTCCTTAGGATGAAATGATCCCCATTCCATGCAGAGCCTCCATGAGGTGAGGAAATTTCTGTTGAACCTAGTCCTTGGTGAATCACTTACCCTAGTGAAGGATTTGGCCTACTTTGACAACTCGATATAGCTGGATCCTCTATTAGAAAGTTTTCTTAATCTGCATGTCCATGATCCAATTAGTTGTGGCCTCTTCCATGTAGTCTAGTGTTAGACATCATTTTTTCACCATGACACTTAATGGTTAAAATCAGGGAAAATTTTAGAGGCTAATAATCATAGGTGGGCTAATATTCCATACTTTTTACAAAAAAAATATTCGCAAATTTTCATTTTTCTAAAAATGAATTTGCCCAAATTTTATAGTATAAAATTATTTTACCTTAAAAATCACCAAAAAATGTATATTGTTTAATATAAAATAATTAAAAATAAACTTCCATCGTTAAAATTTTCCCTGGTTAAAATGGACCTCCCGCCATCCATACAAATGTTCCAATGCATTCCCTTACAAGTGAAACATTTATATTTTTTACCAAATCATGAATTTTGGGTAAAATGGCCTTTTAACTTGTTTAGCATGAGTTGTGCAATTTTCCTAGTTTGTTTCTATGCATGCGCAGTTTCTTCCATTGAAACTCGCACAGAACTACGCTTTGTCTTCCATTACAGACTGCACACATGAATCAATGAAAAGTAAAAATAAAAAGTAAGTTCTAGAAGCCTTGTTGGGTGAATATATCCCAAATAGAAGCTTCTGGTTCATATCTATTCGATCCAAACCCCTCTGAACATGGAGCTAATTCCCTTGGATCAAGGAACCCTAATCCCACTATTAATGGATCTCATCCCTCTTTTGTGGATCTGAAACCTCCTCCATTTTTCCTATAAATTGAGTAGATGTTAGATGGTTATATGAGTTTAGAAAAGTTAGTCTTATGCTAATAATTTTGGATTGAGAAGATTATCATCCAAGGAGAAGAATTAGAGGCATTTGGGAGGGACCTTCATGACATTAAGGCAAGGTTGTAAGGATCTTATTTTATCTCTGAATTAATACATTTGAATCCTTTTTCTAATTGTGTTATCTTATTGGAACTATGAATGGTTTATAATATTTATGTATTCATTAAGGTAATTTCAATTTCTAATCTCCTTGATCATTATATTAAGCTTGTTTTATATCATTATATTGCATATGCCTTCGATCTATTATATGTTTTTGATTGTAGGTTTCATCAAAGCATTGAGGAGCTACAATGGGACATATCAGGTATCTTAATAAAATATATCACAAAGAGGTAATAGCACCACTCAAATTCTATGGTTTTAATGATTTAAACAAAGTGAGCTTAGGGAAAGAGTTATTCTTATGTCTGTTTGTTTCTAGTTTTCCTTTTGGATTACTAGGGAAATCGCTTTTGTTTGCGGAAGGGTTTTCTATGTATAACAGTGAGTTTAACTTCGTTCATGTGAGTTGTTCTGCAATTTCATATGTGTCCATCAATGGTGGAAAGTATGCCAAAGGAGGTCCACATTGAACACTTGGTGCATGCTAAGGAACAGTGGGAATGCTGAGCTCAAAAGAATTCCCCCCTACAACCTTGGTGATGGTGTACGACCCATATCAGAGTAGGTGAAGTTAGTAGTGGGGTCCAACAAGGCACTCCTTCTGCAAATGTAGCCAAACTTTGTCACCCACCTAGAACTTGTGTGGCACCCAATTTTGATCATGTTGCTACTTGTATTTAGCATTTTCTCTGTCCAATATGTCATAGACCTGTTGGCAGATGTATTTAATGCACTGAATCTCAAATGATTGCTTCAGTTATGGTAATGTGAGCACTGGTGAAAATTAGAGGCGATGCTTCAACTCGAAAATTCAGACCAACAGAAATTTTCTTTTGCTCCTCCCTTGGTGACTTGACTCAAAAGGCCAAGTGATATGAGAGAATGCCAACACGAACCTGCAGTAGAAGTTGGAAAGACCCAGAGAGCTGTAGAGCTCTGTAAGAGTAGTTGGGGCTATATGGACAATCTCGAATGACTTGTATCTTGGCTAGGTCCATATGAACACCCTGCTCATCAATCATGTACCCCAGATATTGAACCTGGGTCATACCAAAGGTGCGTTTCTCCAAATTTGCACACAACTTGTGTTGCCACAGGCTTTGGAGGACCTGTCGAATATGGTGGAGGTTCTCCTCCCAACTCTGGCTGAAGATTGGGATGTCATCCAAATACACCATGATGAATGAGTTATTGAAGGGTTGCAAAATATTTTCCATCAACCTCATGAAGGTTGCAGGGGAATTTTTCAACTTAAAAGGCATGACCAACCATTCGAAAAGTTCCTCCTTCGATTTGAAGGAAGTTTTCAACACAATAGAGGATTCAATTGGTACCTGGTGATAGCCAAAATTTAAGTCAATCTTGCTGAAATATTTGGCCCCCTTGAGTTGTTCCAGAAGGTCATCAATCCATGGGATTAGATACCTATTTTGGATATTGATGTTTTTCAGTGCCTGATAGTCAATATAGAGTCTCCAAGTGTCATATTTCTTCTGTATCAACATGATTAGGCTCCCATATGGTGATGAACTTGTCCTGATGTGCGCTTTCTGCAATAACTCCTAAATCTGCCTCTTAATTTCATCGTTCTCCAGAACAGAGCGTCGATAGATCGGTCAATTGGGTAGTGGCGCACCTGAGGTAAGATCGATGGAGTGCTTGACCAGAAAGTGTAGAGGTACCCTTGTGGGTGAGGTGAATATGTCCCTGTACTCCTCCATGACCTTGTCCATCCGCTGTTACCACACATGGGAGCCCCGTCTAGAGGTCATGGCTACAATATTCTTCTTTCCCTGAGGGAGAATCATAAGGAAAATAAATCCCCCAGTCTAGGAATTGATATTACTGCATTTCTTCACAGTGATGAAAGATGTGGTGGTAGGTAGTGCTACCTCTAGTATCCTATACAATCCATTTCCCAAAGCAATAATAGCACTGTGAGGCCTAGTCTCATACACAACATGTTGCTTCCACAGGTATGGTTGGCCTAATAATACATCAAAAACTTCAAGAGGAACAACATCACACCATACCTCATTTGTAAAGGGCTTGATGTTGTAGGGAAGGTGGCACTGCTGGCTGACGCGAATATTGTGTCCTTGGTGAAGCCACCTGATGGTGTATGACTATGGGTGTGTTATGGTCAGTAGGTCTAGCCAATTCAAGAACTCTACTGAAATGAGGTTATTTTGTCTCCTTCTGTCGACAATGAACTGCATTGGAGAACCCTTCACCCACATCTAGGAATATAAGAGGTGCTCCCCCTCCTCTTGATCTTCTGGCTCATCCTTTTGGATCTTGGTCGTGGCAATGGTGGCATTGGGATCTGAGTCCATAATCTGCTTCCCTTTGTCATTCCCCTTGTCAGGTTCTGACTTAGAGTTAGAACACGCATATGATTCGAAAGCCTTCATCTCAACCACCAATGAATTCTTGGCCTAACAATAACTTTTGTTGTGATCTAGATGGATCTAGAAATAGAAGTGGCCTTAAAAATAGCTCAAAAATCAAAGTCAACGGATGGAAGTGAAACTACGACTAGATCATAGTGCTCGTCTCCCTAATTCCAACAGTATGAATGACACTCAAATCTGAGTTCTTATGCTCGAGTTATAGCTGGTCAATGTTCTAGTAAAACTTAGCAAAGTGTTAGTAACTACCAAGGAAACAATTTGGTAGAGTCCCGATGCACGGAATCAGACCATTGGAAAATGTGAATTTTTCGCCTCCTTAATTCACTGAGTGACCCTTAAAATACAATGATTTTTTTAAACCAATGGAATATTAAAAATAAAAAATATATAAATATGGGGTGGCAGGCTGCCACCCCCACCACCCACAAATGACTATGGTTATTGTTTAATTAAAATGCATCATACCAGCATAAAAATTGGGCTATATATATATATATATATATATGGTGGGCGGGCTACTCACCGACGAACCCGCTCCACCCGTCATACCAATGGTGCCATGTGTTGGGAAGTCGTCAGGGTTCGAACCCTCCCGACCCATGTGGGCTGGCTCACCAATGGGTCGCCCCAAAAACTAATATATAATATTAAAAATATATTCCATTCATTAAAAACAGTTTCGAACCATGTGGACGTGGCAGGTTTTGAACCCTGTCCGCTCCAATCCAAAATTTTAACATAGATTCTGCCACCAATCGACCGTTGGCACCATGTTGGTGGCTCCACCCACCAAAGATATATAAAAATTCATTAAAATCACTTGACCAGACCGGCAGAGGGCAGACGAGCGCGGAATTATGAGCGGTTAGGGGTGTGGAACCATGAGTGAGGGAATCCACAAGATGTTGAAAATATTCCTTTAGAGGGACAAAGGTGTAAGTGTCAGAATTTGACAAGTTTATAGTCATTTTTGCACGTTTTCACGCTAGGAATTCAATTGAGCAGTCTGTTTCTCCAACCGGGGTCTTCATTTTCAAGCCATCATTAGAATTGGAGGTATAAGGGTCATTTTTGTAAAGTTGCTTGTAATTTATTTCTTTGATGCCACTTAATGAAAGAAGGCCTCCAATTTTGAATAGGACCTAGAGACGTAGCCCACACTGGGTGAAATTCGTAATCAAATAGTTTGTGTGCTTTTGATCTCATGATTGCTTTATGATTTCTGCTTCTTTTTCATGTGTTAAGTTACTTGGTTCATATTCTCTTTTATATTCAATTATGTATGCATCCTTGAAGTTAAGATATGTCGATCAAGTTTGGTATAAGAGCAGGTCTTCTTGATGCTTGTTGAATGAGTGAATTCTAACCAGGAACAAGCTCCAAAAAGGTGAAGGAAAACTCAAATCCTTTGATCCTGAAGTGGGGCATGCACCACAAATATGGAACATGGCACATGAGGATGCATGAGAGGAAGAAGAGAGAAATTATCACAAGATCTTCTTCAACATGGAAAACAAAGTTAACAAGTTGTTTGCAGAATATGAGAAGAAAATAAAGCATGAGAAGAAAGATCCCAATGATCATGCATTGGTACACCATGGAGGTGGAGGAGAAGAGCATCCTTCCTCTCCATCCACCAGTGAAAGTTCTTATTCTTCCTCTTCTCATCATTCCAACAGGCACCATAACAATACATATAAGAAGCCATTTTTTAAGCTAGATGTAAAGTTTTATTTTTGCACATATAATGGAGAATTTAAAGTAGAGAAAATAAACAATTGGATTAGACAGATCGAGGTTTATTGCCAGATTCATTAGATCGAGGAGGATGAGGCAAAGATCCAGTTAGCATCCCTTCGGATTTGTGGCACCATTCTCGTTTGATGGGAGAGCAAGTTGCAAAAAGGCAACACAAACTTGGGTAATATCCTTTCTTCTTGGTCCAATTTTGTTTCTGCGTTAAAATATCAGTTTTATCCTTTCGGTTATCGACAAAAGAATTTAATGGAATGGTAATATTTAAGACAAGGAAAGGGTCAAAATGTACATAGCTTCACAGAAGAGTTTAGGAAACAATATTTGAATTTTAAAATTCCACTTGATTACCATGAAATTATAACAAATTATATTGGTTCTTTACATAGTTACATCAGACATTATTTGTTATTGTTTGAACCTACTACTATTGATGCAGCCAGTGTGAAGGAAATTCACCTTAAAAACAGGGGCAAGAATGAAAAAGAATATCAATCAAATAAATCATATTTAAAACCTCATAATGACAAGTTCAAAAGAAAAGACAAGGGAAATGGCAAGAAGGCAAGAGCAAAACCATCTTTCCACATTGCAAGAGGGAAGGACATGATGATGAACACTGTTGGAAGTTGCATCCATAATTAAAACCAAAGAGGTTTGGTGGGAAGAACTAGAAAAAGATTGTGGAAACCATACATCAAGACCTTGGATCCGATTCTAGTGACAAAACACAAATCACAACAGTGAGAATACAAGGTAACCTTTCTCTTCATGTTAATGAAATTTCTAAATTACATGCAAGTACAAGTTCTTCAAATGAGTCTCTTTTTAATGAATGAAAGAGGACTGAATTGTTCCACATTAGAGTCGTAATGAAACATACTAAAGTGGAGGGCCTTGTTTGATTTGGGCTCACAAGTAACTTTGATTTTAGAATCCTTGGTTAACAAATTGGGATTAGAAACCAAGCCTCATCTGAAACCTTTCCCTATTGGTTGGGTATGTGATAAATCCAAATTACATGTAACCAAATAGTGTAAGGCTATACTTTTTATTGCATCCAAACTAGTAGACGAGGTTAATAATGATCTTGTACCTTTGGATATCTATTGCATGGTATTAGGGATTCCATATTTGGATGATAGGAAAGTTGTTTTCTTTCGCCTTGAAAACAAGTATGATCTCATGAAAGATGAGGTGTAATACATTGTTAGAGCTCATCGTGCCAAAATCAATTCCAGTCTTGTAAGTGCAGGTCATATCAAGAGGTTGGTGAATTCCAGAAACTCATGGTTGTGAGAGAAAAATATGCGGAGACATTTTATGCTTTCCAAGGATGTGATCCCACTCGTAAAATGAAATATGTGAAATTGTTTTCTAACTATGATGATATCCAACATGAGATTCACTTGCAACAAGATTCTCCTTCACAGAACATTGCTATGTATAGGCTTCCATCCATTGAGATGAAGGAGATAAAGAAACAGGTGCAAGAATTTCTAAACCAAGGGTTCATAAGACTAAGTTCTTCTCCATGTAGTTCACATATCACATTGTTGCTAAAAAAGGATGACACATGAAGGATGTGCGTAGACTAAAGGGCACTCAACAAAATAATGATGAAGAATTGGTACCCTCTCCATCACATTCATTATTTATTAGATCAATTGAAAAATGTTTTCTATTTCACAAAACTGGACTTTGCAGTGGCTATCATCAAGTCAGGATTGCAGAACATGATGTGTGGAATACTGCATTTAAAACCAAGCATGGGTTGTTTGAATGGATGATGATGCCATTCAGACTAATCAATGATCATAGCACATTCATGAGGGTGATGAATGATATTTTTAGGCCTTTTCACGATGATTTCGTACTTGTGTATCTTGATGAAATTCTTGTTTACAGTAGGACATGGGATGATCATGTGAGTCATGTTAAAAATTTGCTTGCTATTTTTCAAAAAGAAAAATTGTATGTCAAAATGTCAAAGTATGAATTTGGTAAGACTTATTTGGTTTACTTGGGTCACATTGGCAATGGTGGACAATTGAAAATAGATCCTTCTAAAATTTATGTGATTGTAAAGTGGCCTAAACCCACCAATGTTACAGAGATTCATAGATTTTGGGTGAAATACAATACTAGAGAAGGTTCATTGCCAATTTATTGGTCATTGCATCCCATTTACATGCATTGATGAGTGTGAAGAAAACCTTCCAGTGGGGAGGAAATCAACAGAAAGCCTTTGATACACTGAAAGAGAATATCAATAATGCACTAGTTTTGGCCTTATTAGGCCTACAACAACCTTTTGAGATTAAGAAATATTCCAATGGATACGCCATGGGAGAAGTATTGACACAACAAAGAAAACCTGTATGTTACCATTTGGAGAAATTTTCCCAAGCTATTGTGAACTATCCCACATATGACGAGTTGTATACCTTGGTTCAAAGCATGAAGAATTGGAAGCATTACCTGTTTGACAAGGCTACTGTCATTTATAGGGATCACCAGCCCTTACAGTACCTTCAGTCACTGACCAAGCTTCAACAAGCACATAATTTCATATGAATGGTATTCCTCCAACAGTTTCACTTGGTAATAAAATACAAGAAGGGAACCAACAACAAAGTGGCATATATTCTTTCTCGCCCTCCTATTTCTGCATCTATAGTTTTTCAAAATTCTTCTTTATATTTTGAAAGTTATGATGAAAAATATGTTGATGACGATGATTTTAAGGATATTTATGCAAAAATGACACATGGATTGTAGGTGGATAATTATCACTTGCAGGGAAAATTGTTGTACCATCTTGGAAAACATTGTATTCCCACCATTAATGAAAGGATACATGTAATGAGAGAGGCACATACCTGTCTTGTGTCAGGTCATTTTGGCATAGAAAATACTTTGTGTCATTTACAAATGTTTTGTTATTGGCCTCACATGAAAAATGTTGTGACTTAATATGTAAAGGGATGTGTGTTTGGTTTAGTTTGCAAGCCTGCTAATAGAAAATTCGGGCTCTACACACCACTCCCTGTTCCAAGTCATCCATGTAAAAGTGTGTTAATGGATTTTGTAGGCGGTTTTCCTTTGTCTAGGATAGGTCATGACTATTTGTATGTCGTTGTGGATCGACCTAGAAAAATGTGTGTATTGATGCCTTGTAAAAAGCAGGTCAATGTAGAGCAGACTGCTCATTTCTTCTTCTAATTTGTATGGATTCACTTTGGGATGCTCACATCCATTGTGTCTGATCAAGAATCTTGATTTCTTGGAGAGTATTGGATGAGTTTGTGGAGAATTATGGACACCAAGCTGAAAAGGAGAACAACATTTCATCTGCAGACTGACGAAAAAACAAAGGTTTTCAAACGCACAATGATACATTTACTCTGAGGCTATTGTGGCAAGCATCCCAAGTTGTGGGACGAGAAACTTCCTTATGTACAACACACATACAACCAAGAAGTTCATTCATCCACTCATAGCTCACTATTTGAGGCATGCTTTGGCTATTTGTCAAAGGATCCGTTAGAAATAGTCTTTGGGAGAGATGAAGATTCCAGTGGGCAAGATGACAGGGACAAAGCATAGAATTTCATTAAGAGGACACAAATGATTCACTAGGTAGTGCAAGAGAAGTTGGAGAAAAATCAATCTCAATACAAATCTCAAAATGACAAGCACTGATTCGATCACCAATTCCACATTGGGGACAAAGTGTGGCTCCATATCAGAAAAGACAAAATGAAAGGGGAAGGAAATAATTTGAGACCAATCCGGCCTGGCCCATTCGCCAAATTAGAGAAGATTGGAGACAATGTTTTTCATCTTGATTTGCGAGCATACATGAAAATGTACTTAGTGGTTAACATTGAAAACTTGAAGCTTTATGAGCCTCCTTTGATAATGGTGGATGATTTTACACCTAAATACTTGGAAAAGCTACCAGAGGACATTATTCTCCACATAAATAGCAAGAATTCGTGACAGGGAGACATGGAGTACCTTTGTATTGGTTTCAAGGGAATGCAATCAAGTAAGGATCGATGGATGGAAAAGGAGAAAGTGAGGGAGAAATTACCTCACTTTCCAATTGAAAGATAAATATTTTTGTTGTCCAAAATCTCATTAGTGGGGAGGAATGATCTAAATGGATCAAAAAATAGAAGTGGACTTGAAAATAGCTCAAAAATCAAAGTCATCAGATGGAAGCGAAACCTAGACTAGATCATTGTTGAAGGTTGCAACAAGAAACAATGAAATTGGCATCCGGAAACAACATCCTTGATCCTAGTGAAAATTAAGCACCTACACTAGGTCGGGCCCACACAGGCTATTTCTAGGTGGAGGTATATTTATAGATGATGAGAAAATTCTATTTATAGATGCAATTCTATTTATAGATGATGTTGTATTTATATATGTGTGTGCAATTTATATTTCTAGATATCGTGTCTATTTATAGATGAATGTCGACTATTATTATCCCTTGATAATAGTTGGACAATAAATATTAATCTATTCTCATGGAGCACTTGGAATCAGTTAACTGAAGTGGCAAACTAGTTATATGAAGGAATTTTGAGTTCAAAGGTTGGTTGGTCGGACATGCAAGTGGACTTGAGTTGTAACTGAGTGATTCTAGTTGTAATAGAGTTGGATGTGTAGTTATGTGAGTTGTAAAGTAGTTTAACTCAGTTAAGTGAGTTAAACTCAGTTGTGCTAGTTGTAACTAAAGATACACTAGTGAGAGATTAGAGAATTAATTATTTAATTAATTCACAATCAGTGGTCTCACATGCAACTGAAGGTTTACTACTGTTAACTACATGCATGTCAGATCCAGTGGAGACCTAGTTGAGATGTAGGTGAAAGGGACAATTTGACTATCAGTTGTGATATTAGTGGGTGCACACATGCAACCACACACACATTGGATGTGCCTATGAGTATTGCACAGTAAAGGAAGGCAAGAATCATTCATTTGGAGGTTCTTGACCATCAGGGATTGCGCAATGGAGGCAGACTGTCTAGAGGCAGTGAATTGGCGCATGTATTTGCCAATTTTTGTAAGACAATGTGAGACAATTGTATATTGTAATGAGATATCTTGTATTAGAGTTTTGTATGATATTGTTTCATGATCCATGATATATACATAATAAATGATAGTGGGTGTTTTAGCTTTATGCTTTCTGGGTAAAAACATCTGTGTTATGTGTGAATTATCTTTCTTCATGTGATTGCAATTGGCGATCGTGTTTTAAATTTCGCAAGATTTTTGTAGAAGCAATTATGTATTTAACAGTGGAATATAATTTTTAGATAAGGAGAATCTAGGCAATATATATTTTTTTTATTAAAATTTCTTCATGGTATCAGAGCACAAAATATTGCAATTTTGAAGCAGGAGCTGAGTTTGTTGGTGGAAACAATTTGAATTTGCTGCAAGAATTTCTTGGTGCGACAGTTGAGTAAACATCGAAGTGGATTTCAATGGCTTTCGGCTAGAGTTTGCACTCGAGGGTAGCTCAAACTATATTTCCTGGAAAGATAGGATGGAGGTAATGCTTGAAGATAATTTCTTAGAGGAATTCATTGACAGTGATGTTCCTAAGCCTACTTCGACAGATGTTGCATTTCTTGATGCATGGCAAAAGAAAGTAGTGAAGGCAAGAAGGATTCTGTTAGAAGGTGTACGATACCACATTGTCTCAATCCTTCATGGGAAAGCCACTCCATATGCTATGTGGAAGGATTTGATAGATCTTTTCCAAAGTAGCAGCGACCATAGGAAATTGGCGCTGAAGGATAAACTCAAAAAGATCAAGATGGAAAAGCATGACACTATTCTGATATACTTAACAAAGTTTGTCCAATGTAGGGATGATCTTGGGAGTGTAGGACTAATTGTTTCTGATGATGATTTGGTGAGCTTGGCTCTCTTGGGACTTCCTAAGAGTTGGCACAATTATGAAGAATCTGTCAATGGATGGGAAAAAATTTCAGATTGGGAACGACTGTGGTTGGATCTAGTGTAGGAGGAGTTCAGGTGAAACACCAGAGATGGATATTCATCAAAGCATGATGATGAAGAGGATTGTGCTTTGGCTGCCAAGGAAAAGAAGGGGAAGGGGAATAAATTCCATTCTAAATTTGAGGTCGATGTTGGCTTGAGGGGTCCTGACCCAGGTTCGGTGTGCAAGGTTTTCCAACAAAACCCTATTCTACTGGCCCTTTCGGCAGTGACCTACTTGCACAGGTCATAGTCTCACCTGAAGTAGTATGGGTGGGTGCTGGAACCAGGTTTCCGCACCCTGAGAAAGGAAGGGTAAGGCAGGAAAGGTTGTGTTTTGTTTAGATTACCTCGTCTTTGTGCAGGGTTAAATATGTATCTAATTACATCCATGTGCACTAGATCTACAATTATATGCTTTTCATAATATCAACACAACATTACATAACCCGAACATAACAGATCTAGATTTACTTCAATACACAGAATTTCGCAGCATGATATAACCAGAGCAGAATAGATCCAATCATTCAATATACAGACCTTCACAGCGCAAAGACAGAAAATGCATAACATAGTAATTATCAGCAATCCATTCAATAGTACTCACAGATTCAGATCTAATAATCCTGCATATTCATTCATTCGTCACCCTTACAATTCCCTTCCCAAACTGCGCACATAGCAACAGGGTCTACACACAGCTGGACTAGGATCTCTGCGCACACAGCTAGCATGAGTCCATTCCCCAAAAACCCAAAAAAATCGCTTACATAATAGACCACATCAATAGCTCATCAAATCCTACCTCTTACAATCCAAAATGCCTCTCTATTTATAACAATCTAGCTTTAACATTCCTATGGTCCGCAACCCATGGTTTTCAGATGCCTATTTTACCCTTTAACCCCATTACAATGCTTTCGGGGCTTTGACCCACCCCAAAACCCCTGCACTATACTAAATATAACAAAAATAACCAAAATGGATTGGTTTCGTAGCTTGTTACACTACTACATTTGGCGGAAATTCCGACACTTGGTTCCGACGCTTTTGACCAAATGTCGGAAATTTCCCCAAATTTTTTCCATCCCGCCTGAAACCATCACGATACCGATGTTTATAGAAAAGTGTCGCAATACCGACACTTAGAAAAGTGTCGCAATTGCGACATTTGGAGGAAGACGTTGCAATTGCGACACTATGGCCCAAAGCGTCGCTATTGCGACGACTTCCAAACGTCGCAAGTGCGACACAATGTCTAAGTGTCGCAATTATGATGTTTGGAGGCACCCGTCGCAATAGTGACACTTTTTCCGCCGTTGGTATAACGACACTTATATGCACGCTACATAAAAATACGAAACTTATATGCGCGCTACATAAAAATGATTTTATTGTTTCGTATCCGTCGCAATAGCTACATTAACGTCTGATATCACGCGCGCATTCGCCCTCTTCTCTTGCAGAACAGCATTGGCCCTTAGCATTGACCCTCAGCTCTTGCAGAACAAAATTTTCCCTCAGCATTCACCCTCAACGTTCACCCTCAGCGCTTCCAGAACAGCATTCGCCCTCAGCTCTTGAAAAATGGTAAGTTCTTACTGCAGGCCCTTCCTCCTATAGTAGGGTTGACTCTATTTGTGTTTTTTTGGTCAATTCCATTGGATTGTGTTAGGCTGTAGGGTTCTCTCTATATGTAAAGAATCAAGATTCAATACCCTCTATTATCTTCATCACCCAATACAAGATTTAAATTTTTCCCAAAGAAACGCTTATTAATTTGGCAGCCATTATTTCTCCCTGCTTTAAAAACCCTACATTTAAATGAAAACAAGAATTTCATTTCAACTAAAAAAACATATTAGTGTTCAAATGTACATGTGTGCTACATTAACGTCTGATATCACGTGCGCATTCGCCCTCTTCTCTTGCAGAACAACATTCGCCCTTAGCATTCGCCCTCATCATTCACCCTGAGCTCTTGCAGAACAACATTCTCCCTCAACATTCGCCCTGAGCTCTTGCAGAACATCATTCGCCCTACATTCGCCCTCGGACTCTTGTGACATTCCCTGCATTTTCCCTCGGCTCTTGCATAACGACGTGGCCCTCAGCTCTTGCAGAACAGCATTCACCCTCGGCTCTTGCAAAATGGTAAGTTCTTACTGCAGGCCCTTCCTCCTATAGTAGGGTTGACTCTATTTGGGTTTTTTTGGTCAATTCCATTGGATTGTGTTAGGCTGTAGGGTTCTCTCTAGATGTCAAGAATCAGGATTCAATACCCTCTATTATCTTCATCACCCAATACAAGATTTAATTTTTTCCCAAAAAAACGCTTATTAATTTGGCAGCCATTATTTCTCCCTGCTTTAAAAACCCTACATTTAAATGAAAACAAGCATTGCATTTCAACTACAAAAATCTATTAGTGTTCAAATGTACATGTGTGCATCACTTGTATAGGGTATTCCTTTTCCACTTTCACATTATCCAAGAATGTGTGTAGTATAGTTCATATTTTTTGTGATTTAGATTATCTTGAAAAAGGAAAGGTAAATTATTTCCCATGGAAAAAGAAGGTTTTCCCTTTTTAATACTGGAAATGGTACAAAAAAGTTTCATTTCTACCCGAAACTCCTATGAAAAAAGAACCAAATAAAGGCCATGTCCTCAATGGACATCATTTGGCTTACTTTGAGAGAAATTTGACACTTTTATAAGGAATATAACATAAAAACACAAAATGGGAAGGAATTGATGAGGTAGATGACCTTTAGTTGTTGTCAATTAAGAATTGATAATACACGATGCATGTTCTGTACTACAAACTAGATTCCTTCCTAGAGTTAGGACACTGAGTATTGAATCAAAGTTGTAGTTTCTAACTTCTTGTATTGGTTCATCAATCTTGAAATTCAGACATTGCATGTCTTCATTGCTTCATGTTTGAATAATTTGCATCATATCGTACGATAGGAAATTAGGAATTATGATTATTATTACTTTATGGATCTGTTAAGTTACTTTTAAGTTTGCATGGTTTAGTGTGAAATTATTCTAGTGTGCCCCTAGGCCCGGGTGAAGGAATGCCAAGGACTGAGAACCCTAGTTTTTAAATGGTATTGTTTCTTATACCCAAAAACCCCTCAACATCACTTCTTATTAGTTCTTAACAATAGTGTTGTAAAAAATTTGAGAATTGATACAGAAAAATCTCACACTTCTCAAGATAAAGTCCTAAAACTAAAGTGTGATACCATGTGTAATTCAATAGCCCCATTGTCACCTCACCAACCTCTTTTCACTTCGGGCTAGCTCTCCTCCAACTCAAGGGGGGTTCTCCCTAGTAGATGTTAGGGATCTAATGGCCCAACCAAACCAAGTCAAGAGCCCCTAACTCTCTATGTTTACTACTATCAATCAAAATATTGAACAATAGGGTCAGACATGCATCCTGAAGATAAAATTGCCAGGGTATTTTTGGGTAATTTCAAAGGGAAGGTCCCCAAACACATATAATCAAGGAATTATAACGTGATTTCAAACATTAAATATCAACAAAATCGTTTAAAGGATATTGAAAGGAAAAAGGTGATGGAAGATAGAAAGTGCCTTGCTTAAATTCTCTAAGGATTTTTCAATAGTTGCTCCAAAAGCTTCACTTCAAGGCCCTTCAAGATCGTCTCCAACAATGCTATACCATCAGCTTCAACAATGTTGCTCCAAAAATATCCTCAAGGTCTTCACAACAAGTTTACTAGAATTTGCTCCAACAATATATTCAATAAGGTCTTCATTGTCAACTCGTCTCTTGTTTGGGTGCCTTAATGTGCAATGACATGTTTCCAGGATTGAATTCAATGCAAGGCATATTTGAAACTCTAACTCTGTCTTCCGGTGTCTTATTAGAAATTATTTCAGTTTTCATTTTGTGTTTTCAAGTTAGATATTGTTTTCAATTTTTTACATTTATAATTTTATTGCAATGTGGCAGACTTATCATAGCAATGCAGAAAAAACCCCGAGACGGGATGATCGTGGAAAGAGGCCAACGGAAGAACATGTAAAGTGCCAGCATTGCTCTATCTTCAGGTATTTTAGTTATTTACGTAATTGAAATAATATTAATTTTTTTCAAATATGCAGACACCTAGCCATGGTATGCCTGATGATTCCCTATTTTAGGAAGAGCTTTCTTCATCCCTATCTCCATTGTTCTTGTTGCGAAAAAAGGCATGAGATGCATGGTCAGAATTTAATACTTTGATAGACGCGCCTTAAACACCTGAAACAGAAGAGAGGATAAAACATCTTATGAGCCAGCTAGAAAGATATCAGGTAATAATAAAAAGTCAAAAGGATATTTTTTTTGTTCTGCATGAGATGAATTGTGATAGTTTGATTTTTAATTTTTACATTGACTAAACTAACAAAATGTTCTTTTGTATGTAACGTTTTCTGGCACTTGCTGAACCCGGTGTTGGTGGTAGTGGGACACAAGGGCAAGAGATTCCCAACAACCCTCTCGTACACCTTCTACTCCTTTAGGTGCCAGCCAAGAAACACACCCTGCCCAAGCAGACACCCAGCCAACCGCTGAACGTGTTGGAAATGATGAGGCTAATATGGCCAACTACATTATTGTGTTTCATGGAGCTACACGTGTCAGCTCCACAGGGACCATTAATGGCACGTTGTTGGTGAACGATGAAGGTGTCCCTATAAAGCATGTACAACTCCCAGGTAAATTTTAATATTTTAACTATTTCATATACTTTATCTAAAACATATTTATCATGATTTTTATTTTTAATTTAATGATAATATATTTTTTTTATGTGTAGGAAACAATGATTTCTACAGGTTTCTGGAGAGCCATGCGTTGGTAATTTTTGGCCCAACCATACGCATAGGGTGGAATTCCCAGAATTCCAACCTGAAAAAAGAACTTCTAGATTATCTAGAAGCCCTTTTTGGGGTTGGCACATTTGAAAGAACAGCGGTGGCTCGGGTAGCCGGAAAATATTTAAAATATACCAAGGACACCTATAGGACGCAATTGCAATTTAACCCTAGATATGAGCATCCTCTCGCAGTTCCAGAGAGTGAGTGGAGAGCACTCATACATGACGGAAAAGAGAAAAGGGCAAAGAAAGAAGGAAAAATGCCAATTGGACCTGCAAGGTAAATTACAACTTTAATTCAATAGCTTTAATTTTCTCTATGTCTAAAATAAAAGTGTGCTACGTCATATCTGACTTCAATCTTTTGATGCTAGGTTGCCTAACACCTCAAAGGAAACCAAAGCTAGGATTGAAAAAAAGGGCCATCACAAGCTAGGCTAGGGCGGCTACTTGAAATTAGTTGCAAGAATTGTAATTAAGTAGCTAAACATCTTATAATTAATTGTATCGCCTTCCAATGTTTTTGTAATCCTATCAAATACGATTAAAAATACACAATCATATGTAATGTAGGGTGATGACTTCGGAACAGAAACTACAAAGGAAGATAAAAATATCGCTTTCCATTTCGGCTATCAAGCTATAGTTGAACGTCGTAGAAGCTTGGGGCAGGTCCCAAGATCCAGAATGCCTGATAAGGTAAAACATTAACCTTTCAATATGTTTGTTTTCGTCCATAAATTTAATGTCTAAAAACTTTGTTTAAATCAGGGGAGCAGCGCTATCGACGAGGCAAATAACCCAGTTTTAGAGCCAGATGTAGATGATCCTCACGTGCAACCTGATCATTGTAGTGGGGACCAGGCCAACAATGCTACTATCAGTGAGGGCCGTGATGGTAATTAATTTCCACTTATTATTTTTTCTAATTATACCTTGATGGTTGTCCTTATAACGTTTTTTTTTTAAATGACAGAGAATGTTTCCCTTGAGGATCTTACCACCAGAGAGGAAGACAGGGCAATAGTCCCAACGACGACAACTAGTGCACCAGGTAAATAATCTCATTGCATTTTTATTTATTAATATTACCGAACTAGTTCAATGATATTTAAAAACTGACAATTAAAATTTAATATTATCTGTTTTTGTAGGTGATGCCCCGTCACTGGATGAGACTAGACATCATGATTACGCAACTAGGTCAGCGGCGACAACTGGTGCACCAGGTAAATAATCTCATTGCAATTTTTTTTATTAATATTACCAAACTAGTTCAATGATATTTAAAAACTTACAATTAAAATTTAATATTATTTGTTTTTGTAGGCGATGCCCCATGAATGGATGAGACTAGACATCGTGACTACGCAACTAGGTCAGCGGTGACAACTGGTGCACCAGGTAAATAATCTCATTGCAAATTTTTTTATTAATATTACCGAACTAGTTCAACGATATTTAAAAACTGACAATTAAAATTTAATATTATCTGTTTTTGTAGGCGATGCCCCATCACTAGATGAGACCAGACATCGTGACTATGCAACTAGGTCAGCAATGCGGGTCGAAAGGCACGAAACAGGAGCAGAGCATGATGATATTGATGATGTAATTAGGAGCTTTACAAATAGGAAGAAGAAAAAGAAAATTCGATAATGTAAAATATTGTATTATTATAAGACAAACGTTACCATACTTGGAACGTTTTTTGCGTTATATAAAAAACTCATTTATCATTCTATTTTTATGTCAAGCATTAATTGTAATGTTTCCTTGCGTACTTTTTGTTGAATTGCTTTTTTATTAGTTATTGAATATTTTTTTTTATGCTCATGAAAGTAAAAAATGAAATATAGATTGGGTATTGGGGAATTGAGAGTGATGTGAGGGGGGGGGGGAGGGGCCATAAGAGCTTCCACCTTCACGTGGTTGGCCCTGTTTAGTAGAGAATAATTTATTGAAGCGATTTAATCTTGGAGCAAACCTCCCTCGATCCAGCGTAGCAACAAAAAAGTCACTGTTGACTTAGTTGCTACTCTTTCAGATCGTGGGAGGCTTGTTCCAAGTTCATGCGACTCCAATAAATTGTTCTTGAAACGAAGAGGAGCTTATTCAGGTATGTTTTGACATTTTCAACATATTTTCTAACATTATCATAAGAATGCATCTTAGAGTAAAAAATACTATATCAATTACTTGTATTTATTGTATAGATAATGATGGATTTTTATTGACTTGGTAGTGCAGGTACAAATCCTCTTGCATCATGAGCAATACAACTTGTCAACCAGGGTCATGTCCAGGATATTTTTGCTTGTGCGCTTGACATTTTGTAAGTTCCTTTACGGTTCATAATTCAATATTAAGCTTGTGCACGATTATTATCTAGGTTTTTTGTATGTGTTTTTTCATCTATTTGATTGTAAGCAACTATGCATGTTTCCTGTTGTTCACTATGATTTCTCCCATTACCACTCCCGGGATGAATCTGACTTTATTGTTACATAGGTTACTTTATTGTTACTATGATTTCTCCATTTACGATTTCATAGGTTACATCATGTAAAGTTGTCAATCTCGGGTTGGTGATGAGCTTTAGTTCTCCAGATTTGGGGCTTTTCTGATATTTTCTCCCTCATGTCATTCCTGCATCACCTCGTTGTTTGAGCATGCCAATTTTCTACCACTTGTACCAATTGGCACATGTCAATCTCTGAGTGGTGCCACATTTCACCTATTTTCGGTGAGAGTTTAGGGTTTCTCTAACATAGCTTCAGAAATCCGATTCAGTGCCTGCTTGAATATTGTCACATAATACTTATGGTTTGGATTGATGAGCATGTTATGAATGGTTGGTTGATTCATAAGAACCACCCATATAGTCATCTTGAGATATTTCAGAAGGTTTCTCGGGTTTCCTTTTTCACCGTTTCTAGTGGGTGGGATGGTGTGGGGTGATCCATCAATGCTGGTGCTCTTGTAGTAGGGAATTTGTTTTTGGGGATATAAAGGAGCATTTGATGTAGATATCCCATTGGATGCATTCATAGATGGGCACGAGAGGTCAAGAATTTAAATTAAAAATATGCAACCTCTAGCATGGCAACCTGAAGGCCGCGAGAAACACTGGTTAAATATTGTTCTGTGCTGGCCTTAATATAGTCGTGATTTATTTCTATTATCTTAATGCAAATATATAGTCCGGTCTCATTAAAATGAGGATTGTGGTTGTATTTCTCTTTGGTTGTTTCCCTCTTAATGCTCCAAAAGTTGCGATAGTTGTTTAGTTTTCCTGTTACAACTTAAAAGTGGTTTTTAGCAATGGGAGTCATGTTTTTTAAGGTTCATACTAATATGAAGATCTTGTAATTCTATATTCAGGATAAGAGAAGATGGCCTCTGCTTTGGGCAGTATGACAACAATTTCCACATCTACCTCATTGGGTAACAATGGAAAAGGGAAGAAGTTGGGTGCAATGTTTGATAATTATGGCAGACAATTGTCTTCTCTTTCAGTTTTTTCACCCATTTCCTTTAATCGCTCAAGCAGAAGAGGGACTCTGAGATTACACGACAGAGAGAAGGTATTTAATACAAGAGCTATGGAAAAGGAGTTGTACTTCAACAAGGATGGCTCAGTGACAAAAACATTGCAGGTCAGAGAAAAAATTATGTTTAAAGGAAGGTCACCTGCACGTGAAACTTCACTGCGGTGGATCTTTCCTTGTCCACTTATATTCGATTTTAATTTTTTATTTTAATTTTTCATGGAGGGTTGTTTTGGCATATGGTCTGGCATTCAATTGCACACTTACCGAAAGCATTGTCAATCTGTCTTGTAAGCGGTGTGAAAAAACTTGCTGATCTTGTTGGAGTCACCCCTGGGGCGAAGGGAAAAATGTTGTCTTGGAGAGCAAGCATGGTTCTCCGAAAATATTTAATGATGGTGTGACAGTAGCTAAGGAGGTAATTTGTAGATGTGTGCTCTGGTTTTCTTTTTAACGTTGTATTAGTTCCCCCTCTTAAATGTCTTAGATTTGGTAGGCATAATTTGAAAACTCAAAGGTGAAAGGAAACATATTTGTTACCCGGTGGTCTACTTGGCCTATGGACTAGCCACATTAGAGTAATGCATAAAGCTTTTCACAACAATAAAAGGAAAGGGTTATGGCTGAGTCAAATTTTATTGTTATTGACAGTGTAATGAAATGTATCTCAATGCTATGGTTTTGGCCTTTTTATTGGTTGAATTAGAGGACCCGGTTGAAAATATTGGGGCCAAGTTGGTAAGGCAAGCTGCGGCAAAGAAAAATGATTTAGCTGGGGATGGAACCACAACATCTGTTGTTCTTGCACATGTTGGAATATTGAAAAATTCCAGAAAAATGAATGGAGAATAAATCTCCCTTCTTTTAACACGTAGAAAATAAAAATTTCTTTGACAGGAGACAGAGTTTCAATACTTTGAAAACAAACTTCTATTCCCTTCAATAACTCAAAAAAAAACTATTACACTTCTTCCTCACTAAGAGGGATTACAAAATTATGACTGCTACAAAACGCAGTGCATAAAACCAACTCATTGTCTGTTCAAAACAAACATACTCTATCTCTAAAACACTCTGCTGTGTTTTTCACTTTCGCACTGTTGTGCATACACACTTAAAAAGTTACACTCAGTCTTTCACTTTTTACACACTGTTGTGTAATAAAAAATTTACGTACTATCTATAAAAAAAACTACCAAGTTTTTTTGTCCTTTTTATTTTTATATGCCGTAACATATAAAACATATTATAATAAACCCTCTTTTTAAGAAAATAAAATTAAAACTAAATTCTATGGCCCACCTTTCATTTCGCATATGATATATATATAACATATGATTAAAACATATGATTAAATTATCAAAACATTAAAGAACCCTTTCCATCGGACTTCAAAAGTCTGAATAGATTGAATTTCAAACCAAATTCGTGTTCCAAAATGGGATGCTGACGTCTGCCTAATTTGTAACGCGAATTCTCAATCCAATGTGCCTTATAAAAAATTCGGGTCCAGTTTTCAGGTTTTCAGATTCCCTTCAATTTCATGTGATCCAATATTAATGCTCCACATGTCCTCCTTTTGAATTTACAAAAGTGGGGGGTAAATTTTTTTTTGTTTAATTTCTGGTTGGTGAATTGCGTTAATGCTGGTTGTTGTGTTTAAATACAATCCTGTACAGAAATATGGCTGCGGCCGTCTACAAAAAAAACTTGCAGGAATTTTAAATGTTGAATTAAATTTCTGGATTATGTGGAAGTTCAAAGAGTGACATAATCCCTTCCCCGCAACTAATTTATAAGATAGTGGAAAGTATGGTGAGAGGAAAATGGTGGGATTTACAATCAACCATATTCACTTTGAAAACAATGGGGAATTAAGAGACCATTATACCTAACAATTCCTTATAAATATTGAAGCCGAGGCAAAAATACATGACAACAACCTTTATACAAGAATTATTTTATTTGAGTAAGGGAATAATAGTTGTAACTTAAGGTTGCAACAATGGTTCCATAAAACAATTACTTGTATCCGACTGCAGTAACTATGGATTAAAGTTGCAACAACTGTGGCTTGAGGTTGCAGAATTTGTGACTTGGGGATGCAACATTTGTGACTTAGAATAAAACACATTATATATATATATATATATATTAAGAGATTATTATACCTAAAAAATACTTGTCAATATTGAAGTTGAGGCATCGATACACGATAACAATCTTTATACGGGAATTATTTTATTTGAATAAGGGAACAATAGCTGTAACTTAAGGTTGTAACAACAGTTCCATAGAACATTTGCTTGTATCTATTTGCAGTAACTATGCGTTAAAGTTGCGCCAACTATGGCTTGAGGTTGTAGGAGTTGTGGCTTGGGGATACGATATCCGCGACTTAGAATAAAAAATATTATATATGAAAGAAAGTATATATATTAAGAGATCATTATACATAACAAGTCCTTGTAAATATTGAAGTTTACGCATAGAGACACGACAACAACCTTTATACGAGAATTATTTTATTTGAGTAATGGAACAACAACAGTAACTTAAGGTTGCAACAATGGTTACATAAAACTATTGCTTGTATCTAGTTGTAGTAATTAGGTGTTAAAGTTACAGTAGCTATTCCTCTGACTTAGAATAAAACAAATTATATATAAAATAATATATATATATATATATATATATATATATATATATATATAGATATATATATATATATATAGAGAGAGAGAGAGAGAGAGAGAGAGAGATTAGAAAATATATTACAACAATATTTATTTAACTAGTATGTTAATAAATAAAATTTACCCGGTCGTAGGTGTGGGGGCATCTGGAAAGGTATGGATACCAATCCATTTAAAATATACATGGCATCAACACCCAAATCCGTGATTAGTTTTTGAATATGGAAGATGAAAAACAAGAGATACATGCCTAAACAAATTAAGAAATGCTACTATTTTGATCACTCACACATTTACATATCCTATTGTCTACGCACCTTCTATTGGTGGATGATGTTATCCTATTTCTTGCAGGATATAGTAGATAGGACTAGTATGTGAAGACTCATTAGAGCTCTAAAATAATTTTGGGTTTCATTTGGAATATAAGTAAACCTACTCAAGTCTACCATCACTTTCAATGATTTGGAAGATATGTTAGAAAAAACAATCAACCAAGTGCACCCATTTCAAATACTTGGGATTTATGTTAAGATTTAATGACTATAGGTATGGAGATTGGTTCTTTCCATATCAAAAAGTGGGAAAAATAATCACAATATGGTTATCCTTGGGTGGCAGATTAACCTTAGTAGTGTCCATACCAGGATATTGGCATTCCCTAGCTTATATTCTTGTTGGTATCTTGGGAAATATTAGAAAAAAATGCTTTCATTTTATCTAGAAGGAAAGGAAAAGCAAAGGAGGCATCCCTATAGTAAAATGGAAATGGATTTCCAAGCCAAAAATCAAATGATTCGTTGGATACTAAAGAATATTCATCATTTTTGGAAAGCATTATTTTCCAAGAGTCTTTGGAGAATCATAAAACATTTAGGCTTGTGGTAGGATGTAATAAAATCAAAGTAAATAGGCAAAATTTCATATAAGGATAAATTTAAAAAAAGTTCCAACAGTTCTTCCGACCATTTATCTTCTGGTATTCTGGTCCATTGAAGTTTTCTCAATGTTTCATGAGCCTCAGTATATC
This sequence comes from Pinus albicaulis, assembly GCA_034641835.2. Taxonomy (NCBI): domain Eukaryota; kingdom Viridiplantae; phylum Streptophyta; class Pinopsida; order Pinales; family Pinaceae; genus Pinus; species Pinus albicaulis. Next base: position 1,610,248,415 of record CM076584.1, on the reverse strand, counting down.
TGAAAAAGGTAGGCTGAATTGGAAATAAATGCTTTACTTCATGCTCAAGATAAAATAAATTTTCCAATCTGTCATGAAGATTTTTTCTTATTGGAAATGCTACTTCTGATGTACTGGTTGAAGAATTGGCCTGATTGTCAGCATACTTGTCCAATTTTTCAACATAACTTTCAAGGTCCATTAGTTTATCCTCTGAAACTATAGGACTGAGCAATCCTTTTTTCAACAAAATATCAAATCTTTCTCTGAAGGCAATGATTTCTTCTTGCATATCTGAGCACCTTCGTTCTAGATTCTACATAAGGGTTCTCTTAGTAAAAACTCTTTTTATTTCCAAAATTGTTCCGGTCCTGTCCTGAATACCAAGTTCTGCAAGTTGGTGTCTGGTTTGAGTGTTTAGAAACTGTATGAGTTGATTGGCTTCCTCAGGCCTATTTCCCAATTCTTCTCTTGTACTTTGAACTTCTTCTATAGCCAATTTGACTAAATCATTTTGTTCATACATAATTTGAATTGAAGACCAGACATCCTTTATTGATTGGATAATGTTGTCCCAAAGAATTTCATTTATTTCCTTTAAAGGTTTCTCCATTGTGAGATCCTTTTCCAATGCTTTAACCAATTTTTCTAATCTTTTGACCTCTCTTGTTTTATCAGCAACACTCATTTTTGAGAGATCATATCTTTGTTCTAAATTAGTAAGCTATAACTTTGTGTGCTGGAGTTCTGTTACTTGAAGTTTCAATTCATTCATTGACTTTATTAATTCTTCAGAACTCAAATTGGAAGTATTTACCAGTGATAGCTCTGTTGGCTGACCTGTTGTGGATGTACCTGTACCGGTAATTGCCTTTATTGTTGATGCTGGAATAGTAGATTGCTTGTTCTTTAATGCCTGTTCAAGCTCTTTTTCTGTTTCATTTAGTTGCTCATTCAGTTTCAAAAGCAAGTCCATCATTTCTTCTTTAGAATTTTTCTTTATCATCTCTTCAGTTTGTGGATGTCTTGAAGCTGGCAATTTCAACTGCTTTCTCAAAGTTGCAATATGATCATCTTTTTTCTTGATTAGGGCCTCTATACCTTTGACATCTTTAGGATTGTGACCCAATCCAATGATTATTTCCTCCAATGTCTTTATCCTGTTGTCTTTGGCCTAAGAAGAGGCTTTTTCAAGCTGCAATTGTGCATTAGTGTTCTCCAAAGAATCCTGCAACTTCTGAGTTGCCTTGCTTTATCGGTCAAAGTAGAATAGATAATTTCACCAGTCTTCTTATGTAACTCAATATGATCTAAAGGATGAATATCCTTTGCTAATACTTCAAAATTTGTTCTAATATAATCTGCAACTGTTTGAGGCTGCTGCACTTTTGGTTTGAAGTGACTCATTATCATTTTGCCTTGCTGAATGTCATAAGCTGACATCAATCTTTCTTGATTCTTAGGAGCCATCTTCAAATACTGATTGTAAACCTGGAGTCTTAGTGGATCATTCCTGGCTTTTATATTGATAAAGGTTTTCTTTATATCTCCTACATCTTTAACTGGTGGTTTGAAAGAAGATATTTCAACACTCTGTTGCTTTTGCAGCTCTTTTCTCTGTAAAGTAGTGGATGCCCCACTGGCTGTACCTGTTTGTTGACTATCCAAATCTTCTCTCTGGCTATCAGGAATTTCCTGAACAAAATCTACTTCTGGAAGAGGATTTAATTTTTGTCTTTTAGCATGAGGCTATTCAGAAGATCCACCAACAGGGGTAGCAACTTCAGCATCTCTCTTCTTGCCTTTTTCTATATTAATAGGAGTTTGTAAAATTGAAATCTCTGGCTCATTGATCTGAATAGGAGGAATTTGTACTTGACCCTGTTCTTTAGAAGTCTCAGGTTGCTCTGTCATTATGAATTTTTCAAATACTTGTATGTTAGGCTCCTTTTCTTTTCCTTTAGATTGTATTGTGGCCAATGCACTGATCTCCTGTAAATTTTGTTGAGAAGTCCCTGCAGAAGAAGGACCAATACCTGGTATTTGCACCTATCCAAAAGAGTCTAGGTCAAGTATTTTCTCAAGGTCTTTCATTACATTTTCAACATTGACCTGCTCACTATCCTGTTCTACCAATGTTCCTTCCATCCATTCATCCATATTGGCATATTGTTCAATTTCTGGAATTTTGTGATGAATGTATGGTGATAGTTTATTTTTCATTCATTTATCATAGATAAAGCTATTTGGGTCATAAGGCACCCAGTAAAAAGTTTTTTTTAATCTGAGATATTCTTCTAAGATTCTTTCTGCTTCCTTTCCAGCATCTCTAGAGTTACAAACAAAGGGACCTAATTGACTTTTGATCTTGAGTTGAGCCTTTTTCTTTGCATTGCAGAAATGAACTATATCTGAGTTAATCATCTGCCTGAAATACTCTAGTGCAAAGAGTCTCATGGGGACATATTTGGGCAACTTAAATGGGCACAATTCACATCCATATATTCTGATCTCAGTGTGATTTTGATACAAGTACCAGTCACCTACCCTATATTGTTTTGAGAGCTGTAGAATTTTCTTAATTTCATTATTGACTCTAGGAGGGGAAAATAATGTTAAAAAAGTGGTTGCAGGGTGTACAAATAGGTCAATAAACTCATTATAGGTGTAAGGAGAATCAGAGGAATTATGGGTGATGGCAGACCAAAATATCACAGACCTAGGATTTCCTTTGGCATCAAGTTTCTGAACATGGAAAGGGAAACTTTCTGATTGGTAATAAATCATGAGATGATATATAACAGAAGAATATTTGAACACTTTTTCATTCTCAAATCTCATGAACTGATCATGGATTTTATCAGCAATGTAGGATGTAAAATCATACTTGACAGTAGGGGAATGTCCAGGGGTAAATATAGACAACAATACTAGGGTTAATTGATCAACATATTCACTAGTATTGAAACCCATGATAAAGGATATCATATTCAAAATAAGCCTACCCACATCAGTGAAAAAAGTATAACCATAGGGGGGAGGGCCTTTGGGCTGATGCTCTGGTAACATGAAGGTTTGACAAATGCGATTTAACTCTTCATGGGAAAAATTGGCAGACTTTTAAAGTAATTCTCCCATGGACAGGGGAGTGAGGGCTGGACCAGGTTGAAATTGCAACATTTCATTTATCGACTGAGTATTGATTGGGAAAAGGATGTTCTGACTCAGGGACAAAACTGCTCTTTTATTGGGGTCATAGTTTGCATGGCAGTAATGAATTAACTCAGGAAAAATATGGACTGAGGGGAGAAGATACATGGGAAGATTGGATTCCCATAATCCAATAATATCAGAACCGTTTATAAAGTTATATCTGCAGCGGAAAAAGGTTCAAAGAGGATTATCACTAAGAACGAGGTATTTAATTTGAAAATCTCTATCTACTAGGGGCAAATAGTCTAAATCTCTGTGAGGAGCATTCAAAGGTGCGACGTTCAGAGCCACTGGAACCTCCATTTCTAGTTCTTGTGGATTCAGAAATGAATTTCGGGTTTTTGTGAAGAGCAAACACAATTACAAGTTTTGGGAATGCAATTTACAAGTCTGGTGATTGAACAAGACCAAATTGAACTCTGTTTCTGTCTTTCGTGCAGAATTTAAAACAAAAGCTAGGATTTCACAAAGTTTTAATGGCAATTGGGGTAAATACCTATTTTTTGGGAGATGAACAGTGATTAAACAGGTACATGCTATGGCGTATGAACTCTGGATTACTGGTATGCAATTGTCTTCAGCAAAATACAGTTGATGGCGCTTGAAAGTTTGTTTTTGAAATTCTCTGCATGAGACTTTCGTTGTTCACAGAATAATGAAAATGACGCGGGCAAAATTGTTTTATTCACAAAGTCCAAAGGGTGACGGGGTTTTATTTATTTATTTAATGGATGATGTCAGCAGGTACAGAGGATGAGTCACGGAAGGCAGCGGTAAGCAGTTTCCATCGCACTGCTTTTGGGGAAAAGTGGTTTTGGGTGGAGGGTGAGCGATTCCATAGAATGATTGACGCGTGGCATGGCACTGTTTGAAAACCGTCGGGCCATCGCGCGTTATTGTTCGGACGCGGATGGCTAGCGATATCATTAATAATTGTTGATCTCAGATGGGTTGATCGAACGGTGATGGGGACGTGGAAGTGACGGGGATTTAATATGGAGGGCCCGACGCAATTAAACGTTAATTAATCTCATCGGGGGGAATCTGATTGGCGGAGTTAATTAATCGTGAGGATTCATCAATTTGTTTATAAAAATGCAGGAAAGTGATCGGGAAATGATTTAACCAAGGTTAGCGGTTAAGGGAGGTATTGGGGATTTTACAAAGGGTTTATAGTTTTAACCTTGGGAAAGGGAGTCGAGGGATTAAAATACACAGGGGAAGAATTATTTTTGTATTAAAACACGTAATAAAACATGTTTTAATTATTTTTTCAATATACTTTTATTATATGATAATTAAATCATATTAATCTAATTACCATAGGGGGCGGAATTTAATATTACGATATATTTAGCCAAAGGGGGCATAAAGTGGGTTTTTTATTTAAACATGTGGGAATAAATAACTTTGGCTAAAATTTATTAATGGGTTTTTGGGGATATTATATAAAAAAGAGTTATATATAATAGGAGAAGGTTATTTTTGTAAGGATTTAATACATAAAATCAATGTTAATATGACAAGGGGACAATGTAAACTCAAAATACATTAATATAAATAAGAAAGTGAAGATTTAAAAGCAAATTGCATTATAATCACTTCATCACTTAGACTTAGAATAAAATGTGATTTTGAGGGTTTTTTATGAAATAATGCATAATTTTCCTAAGTAAAATGGGATTTTACTTAGGAAAAGATGTTTAGAAATGAGTGAATGTTATGAAGAATGACTTCAAGTCAAAAGATAGTACAATTTCCTCATGCTTAGGAGAAGGAAGATTTTCAAAGAATTCTTTAGGATTTCGAAAATTGTATGACTGAATTTGAGAATGCAAAAGTTTAATTTCATTTTTATAATTTTCAGAAATTATCTCAAGAACACATATTTTCAGTTTGGGAGAATATTTTCTTGATTTCAAAAGAAGAAATAAAGATCTTAAAAAATCCTCATCAAGCTGAAGTTCTAATATCTCATCCCTCAAAATAGCTAGTGATTGTTTTGTGAAATTATCATAATTATCATCATACTGATCATGTAAGTCTAAAAAATCTTCTAAGAACCTTGATTTTCTTAGGAATACGTCATTTTGTAATAGCTTGCATCTTTTCGGGCTCCAACTTCACTCCTTCCTTTAAAACAATATGAACCAAATACTCGAATTCTTATTTCCCAAAAGCACATTTGGATATTTTTACATAAAAATGATTGTTCTCAATAATTTATATAACTTTTCCACATGTTTAGTGTGGTATTGCCATGATTTATTATAAATATGTGTATTATGAAAGAAAACCAACACCAATTTTATAAGATGGGATCAAACAAAATTGTTCTTAAGTGGAGTCCGCCGAAGTTCAAACGGCGATAAACCATAATTCAAACCAAATTCGCGTTCCAAAATAGCCTGCTGACGTCGGCCAATTTTGTGACGCAAAAACCAAATGAATTTCGCCCTAATCTTTTTCGGGTCCGAAGTTGGGCTGGCATGCAGAGGGAGAGTTGTGACACGAATTTCTTATCAAATTCGCCCTAATATTTTTCGGGTCCAGATTTCCACTGCGCGAGTGGCCCAAACAAAGATCCGCTCCAATCAATTTCTGCCACGTGTCCTCAATTAAAACTTTCCCTGCTCCCGGTTGCGGGTGCATTCGATGGTGTTTAAGGCAATGGGACATGGATGTGGCGATTTCATATCAATCGCATTAATATTTAACACTGTTCAATTAAGTTTCCAAGGTTTTCACATCAAATCGCATTAAATTTTAACACTGTTCAAGATCGGACCTCCACTCCCATTAGCGATTCTGCATGCTCCAATATGATCCGGCCTTCGGCTCTCATTAATGATCAGAGATTAATTATGATGAGCGTCCTTAGATTGCATTGCATTGATAAAATGGCATTTCGCTATGGTTTTTCAGATGAGCCGGTTGCTGGGTTACACTGCCTGCTCATTGTGATGAGAAGGAGAAGTGGCCAGCTGAACTGTTGCTTAGACCTTGCTGCATATCTGCATTTCTCTCAGTCTGGTCCTTGTCTGTCTTCCTCTGTTTCTTGGAATTCTGCTTCTCCATCTCCTCTTGTGCCCACTGCTGAGACTGCACCCATGCCTCGCCTGCGTCATAGGATGTGTTGCCATAGGGGGAGCACTAGAGGTCAACCCCTGTGTGCTCCCTCCAGCCCCTCAACTGAGTCATCTTCCCAGTCCAGTGATTATCACGCAGGCCGCTATCCAGATACTAGAAGTGGGCGGGGTCGGGTTGTAGGATCTGGCCACCGTATGGGCTCCCCTGCTCCACATTTCCCCAGTGCTTCAATTTCTCCCACAACGTGCACTGCGCATTTTTCCTTTAATTTCTCTCTGAACCGCCCACGCATCACAACGACAATTACTGTGGTTTTCCAGGAGGAGGCCTAGATGGAAGAACAATGCACCCATCTGACAGGAATGAGCTCAGAAAAAGCTGGCCAGAATTCAGGCCTTCAGGAGGGGAGTGGTGGCATGACTGTGGAGGTAGCACCTAGCGATCCTGGACCTTTCGAAGGATGGTGCCAAATCGTCGAGGAGCCGGAGGAGTAGTTTGGTTAATTTGTTTTTCTCGCTTCACGGCCCACTTAATTGGGCTGCTTTTAGATTATATTACTGTGCTGGACCTCTGTAATATTTCTGAATTCTGTAAACGTTCAAGACTGGTTTCCCCGTATGAGGGCAGTCTTCTTAATTTTTTGATTTTTTGATGACAAATTTTCCATGAGTCTAGGCAATGTTTTTGACTTCAGTGTAATTTTATTCCCACTGTTAATAGATTAACTTTACTTAGAAAAAAAATGTTGCCATGTTTCTATTTTAATCCTGTTTTTTGAAATACAGAGCCATGTTTATATGATTGTTTATAGTTGAAGCGCTGCGGGGTGGTTTATTATATTAATATTTCACGGTCGAATTATGTTCATAACAGTTGGAAAAAAAAATGTTGTCCTGTTTCTATTTTAAACCTGTTTTTTGAAATACAGAGCCATGTTTATATGGTCTACGTATTATACTCTTTCTCTGTATATCTATAGGAACCTTTTTGCTATGAACAGGGTGGATGTTGTAGCAGGCTACTAATGGAAACAAGCGAGCCTGAACCTTACATCTCGGATGCAACAGATGGTTACCAATACTCCTCACATGATTAGCATTTTTCTCTGTTCAAGGATTTTGGGTACTTTAATTTGTATTTGGAACAATGGACGTCGGTACTATATCTGTTGCTTTACTATTCTACATACTGCTATTTCACTTTCTTATAGATGCCTCGGGCATATTTGGATGCTTTCTCAGATTGTCGATAATCTCCATGTGGACCGTTACTGGGTTTTATATCAAGTCCCTGTATGTGACATGGGGTATTTTCTATCACTGTCTGGGGTGGGACTTCCACTTTTCTGGATGGATATTTGGGTTCCAATCTTCAGATGTGAAAATGTAATGACTTCATGGACTGTTTTACTTCATATAATATATTCAAAACATCGTTTTTTCTCTTGTGAAAAAAAAATGATTAATGTTTATCACTCTGCCTTCAAAACTAGCGATGTTGGTCTATGTTGCTGGTTTATTGATATGGTCTGATGGTCTTTTTATATTTTGGACATATAACACTCCTCACATGATTAGCGTTTTTCTCTGTTGCAGGATTTTGGGTACTTTAATCTGTATTTGGAACAATGGACGTCGGTACTCTATCTGTTGCTTTACTATTCTACATACTGCTATTTCACTTTCTTATAGATGCCTCAGGCATATTTGGATGCTTTCTCAGATTGTCGATAATCTCCATGTGGACCATTACTGGGTTTTATATCATGTCCCTGTATGTGACATGGGGTATTTTTCTATCATTGTCTCGGGTGGGACTTCCACTTTTCTGGATGGATATTTGGGTTCCAATCTTCAGATGTGAAAATTTAATGACTTCATGGACTGTTTTACTTCATATAACATATTCAAAACAACGTTTTTTCTCTTGTGAAAAAAAAATGATTAATGTTTATCACTCTGCCTTCAAAACTAGCGATGCTGGTCTATGTTGCTGGTTTATTGATATGGTCTGATGGTCTTTTTATATTTTGGACATATCACACTCCTCACATGATTAGCGTTTTTCTTTGTTCAATGATTTTGGGTACTTTAATTTGTATTTGGAACAATGGACGTCGGTACTCTATCTGTTGCTTTACTATTCTACATACTGCTATTTCACTTTCTTATAGATGCCTCATGCATATTTGGATGCTTTCTCAGATTGTCGATAATCTCCATGTGGACTGTTACTGGGTTTTATATCAAGTCCCTGTATGTGACATGGGGTATTTTTCTATCATTGTCTGGGGTGGGACTTCACTTTTTTGGATGGATATTTGGGTTCCAATCTTCAGATGTGAAAATGTAATGACTTCATGGACTTTTTTACTTCATATAATATATTCAAAACATCGTTTTTTCTCTTGTGAAAAAAAAAATGATTGTTTATAGTCGAAGCGCTACGGGGTGGTTTATTATATTAATATTTCACGGTCATTGGAACGCCCACAATTCATAACAAATATTGGAGATTTACTGTCCTGTTTTAAAGTTTCATTTTTTTTTAAATTGAACCCGCCGTTGGTATACCGATGCCTTGTAAGCGTCGGAATTGCGACAGCTTAAAAACGTCAGACCACATTTCGTCGGAATTGCGACAGTTTACAAACGTCGGAAGAGAGACGTTCAAAACGTCAGACCACATTTCATCGGAATTGCGACAGTTTAAAAAATGTTGGAAGAGCGATGTTCAAAACGTCGGACCACGTTTCGTCGGAATTGCAATAGCTTACAAACTTCAGAAGAGCAACGTTAAAAACGTCGGACCACATTTCGTCGGAATTGCAACAGTTAAAAATGTCAGAAGAGCGACTTTCAAAACGTCGGACCACATTTCGTCGGAATTGCGACATCTTACAAATTTCGGAAGAGAGACGTTAAAAACGTTGGACCACATTCCGTCGGAAGTGTGACAATTTACAAACGTCGAAAGCGCGACGATTTGGGAAATTTCGGAAGAGCGACGCTTATTTGGAAGCGACGGAAAAAGTGTCGGTAGTGCGACACTTTGTAAATGCATCGGAATTGCGACGGCATGGTAAACCATGCTTTGCCCGTCCTCGAACTGTCTCTCTTGCGACGACTATGTGTCAGAATAGTGACGATTTGGCCGTCGAAAATTGTGCCAAATTTTCTAGTGTTAGGAGACCCCATTCCAACAGTCCCCCAAAACAATCTTGTGACTCGTTCCGAGTCACTTTGGTGGCACGCCTTCAATTTGCGCGCGTAAGGTAGCCATGGAGCGAAGGAGGGGTGGAAGCACTTCCTTGCTTCGGGCCGCCGCATGTTGCGCAATATTGATCATCGTCAGAGAAGCAGGCCCATCGAGATCTGGACCAATGCATTCCAACAACCGGTGGAGGCGTGCAATGGTGGACTACGCATCATGTGAAAGTTGGAGTGCAGCATCAGAACATGGTTTCAAATTTTTGCACACAATCTTCTTGGAGTGACGAAGGTCCTCAATCTGGTGCATGGCAACCAGGCGCTGTGCGAGGTCGGGGGGAGGTGTGGAGGCCCGAACTCGATCTAGAGTATCTTCTGCCTGCTTCAATTCCCATTGGGCCTGCTGAAGCGTGGGGTGGTGTCGTGCTTTCGTCCATAGCTGCGTAGCCTCTTCAAACAATTGGGCTCCCTATGCCAGTTGTTCCTGAATAATGCGTGTTGCGTTAGTGACCACGGCAATTCGCTGGGCGTGTTCTTTCAGGGTCATGACATACTGCTTGCGCCGTTCTTGGTTATAGTGTTGTAATTCTTGCAATACGCTGGCAAACAGTCTTTGTAGCTCTATAGTAGATATTTGTGCTAAATCTACTTCAATGTCCCCTGGACTTGGTTCAGAAGTGTGAATTGTGACAGTGCGGGGGAGTAAACATATGTTGCTTCTAGCGGGTGGGGCCTGGAAATGGTGGAGATGTCATAGCAAGTCCCGGTACCACAACGTTCCTGCCGAACTTGGTTCAAAGATAATCCTCCCAGGCCGCAGCCCGCATGCACTCCTATTACTGTACTCAACGTCTCCCAGCCCTCTTATCAGTTCCTCCTGTGAGTTGGGATCCATAACAGAGAGACGAGAGTTATAAATTGTAGGAATAAGTAGAAAAAACCATAATGCAAGTAGCCAATACCGCTTGACAGTTGAATAAATAGCCCAAGTGAACATCTTCCAGCCATCTACACCCCAATCGAAGCTACTTAATGGCGAGGTAGCTCGTATGTGGCGCGCACCCTCGATCTGTCAAACCATGCTTATCATAAATGGTGATATTGATAATCTACTACCCTTTTTCTGCGTTTGTAAGTGTCTTTTCACATTAACTCAAGATGATCTGACATTCTTCCTTTGTATCCAAGGTCGTGTCCCTGTAATGTCAGGGCATGGCTGACGCATTGGGGGTCCTTCCGTATTTCGATGGAAGGTTGACACACGATGATCCTGTAAGTTGATCGAGAGTCTTTTCGAAGCGTTTATGTTGTTTGTGGAAGGAGAATTTTTGTGCAAGATGGTTGCATCATATGTCCTCAGGTGATTTAATTCTTCAGTCGTTCGCAAATTCTCCCAAATACTCATGATTGTAGACATGTTCGTAATCTGGTTGGGCAAGGGTCGAGTGCACCCTTGAGTGTTGTGCGCAAGTAGGTCACCATGTGGGTCGACCGATCTTGGGGCCCATCTGGCTAAGGGGGTTTCTATACGCAGGATCACCCTACTCCAATACTTCCTCTGGGTAGGGGAGACAAGTCCCTGCATAGGTGCTTCATATCGGGTTAGTGGTAGTGCCTCAGACCTATATTCCATGGACCCCTTAGGCTTCATAGGCCTCATAGTGTCATCTGCAGCCTCTTGGCAAGGCAAGGTTCTTTCCATGGTAGAAATGCGACGAAAGCTTCTGACGGTCTGAAGGTTGCGAAGTGCCGAAACCTCATGCAGCCGGCTTTGCCAATTCTCCAGCTCCTCATCGGAGTCGGAAAAACATTCATTGTCCTTTTCCCAATAGAGCATCCCTTCTTCCGTGGGTTTAACCCAATCTTCATCTTGCGCAGTGATCTTATAGATATGATCTAATTCTTCCTTCGTATGGATAGGCTCGATATACCGGGCACCTTCTGCAGGATCCAGGGGTACTATGACATGCGTGCCTCCGCTTTCAAACACCATGCTTCATTTTTTTAGGTTAATAATGCCTCCCATGTCCATTTCCCAATCTAGTCCGAGGAGCGCAGGGTAGGGGTCCGCATCTTCAACTATCTCAATTACTTCAAAGCTAGCTAGGACCCTTGCCCCTGCAATGTCAACCATAACCTTTGGTAACCTACCCAAGGGAATTATTTTATGTTGATTTGCCATGCATAGCTGGATAGTGGACCATTCCAATTTGGGCTTCCCCATTCGTTGCCAGGTTTTCTTAGGTAAAACATTAGCATCAGATCCAAGATCCAAGATAACTTGATCCATTTCATAGTCCCTGATTTGTGCAGTTAGTCGCATTTCTTTCCCTGTGCGTTTCTTAGAGTTGTACAGTTTGTGCACGTCCTTGGTCTCAAGGATCAAGGTAGGTTGAGCTTCGCAACTATTCATTAAAACCAGGAGGTTTCTTACGGCCTGCGGGTTCCTGAGCAATTTCAAACATGCCTTCAAAAAGGTCTCAATTTCTTCTTGCTTTGAGACTATGCAGGGGCTGCTGGTAGTGCCTGTTCTTCACAAGGTATCTCTTTGCTTCCCTTGGTGTCTAGCCCACTACGTGTTATGACCTTTACACTTATATCTGCTTCTCTTAGCTCATTTTTAAACCTCTGTATGTTTTGCGTAGGGGTAGGCTGCTTTTCCTACATTCTAGCTATTAAGATTGGGAAATATTCTATCCCATGGTCCAACTGTTTGCAGTATTTACACAATGTCCTGGTGGGATTAGGGAATTCTCTGGAAAAGTGCCCTATTTCTCCACAATTATCATAGATTAGCTGACCTCGTCCTTGGCCTGCACTTCCTCCCCGGCCTCCTCTGCCTCGAGCTAGTGATCCTCCAAAGTGCGTAGTCAGTCTAGGGAATGCAGGGTCTGATTGCACCCGATATAGGTTCCCACGATCCATCATCAAGTCATACATTTGGCAATTATTCTCATCATGTCCTACGAATCGACAGAATCGAAACCATTGTTGTTTTAGCTCTGGGACATACGCACCCAACCGAGGGCAATGGTTCGTATCGTGTAGGCCTGCTACCCGAAAATCATCACACAGTAGCGCAGATCCGCTTGATCCTGGTCGCAACAGGACAGGTTCCCTACTTACCCCTGGGCGTAGCAGGCTAGGTCCTCCAGCTTGCATATAATCAGTCAGTAGAGGGCACTGATCCTTTGTGTGACCAGACATTTGACAACGTATACACCAGAGATCCACGCAGATGTCTTTTCCTCGCTCTTTTCGTAGATTCTGTATCTCTAGGTGCATAGCCCTAAGTTGTTCCTGGATATGTTGGACTCCTACTGAGGTATCCTCCCAGGGAGCAGCTTCTAACTTCATAGCAGCTTCTACAACTTTCTCCTGCGATTCAAAGGTCTGTTGATTCATTGGTGTGCACAGGTGAGGTAACAACATGGCGATGAACCATTCCGTTTGTTGTCTATCATCATACTCGAACCCCCCTCCCTTGAGTGCCTTCTTAACCATTGATTCGCCTCCCACACTGATTCAGATGCACCTTGTTTGAAGTCCTTTACGTGTGCCACTAACTGGGAATAGGACTTTGGTTTGCAGAACTGTTTCTTTAGAGCATCATTAATATCCTAAATGGAGGAGGTTCCATTCTGGGAAACATATTTCATATACCAGTCCAGAGCTCTGTCTTTGAATGCTAAATACAGCTACACCCTTTTTATTGTATCACTTTCCATGTTCCGCGGAGTCTAGATAGAGTCTGCAATGAACCAAAATCAATCCATGTCCTCATCTCCTACCCCCTTGAAGGTAGGTAGTTTTAGATGCCTAGCCATATCACTATCCAGGGACAACGTTATAGGTGAGTTCTTACCCCTGCGTGCCCTAGGTGGTGATGTGGCCGGTTCCTTCACTGGGCTATAGGCGGCCCTTCCTCCGTCAAGGTTGGTCTGATAATACTTACCACTGCGTGTCACACTCCCGTCTGGATCTGAGGTCATTCAGTCGGTATGGCTACACAGAATGCTCTTCTCGCACAACAACTTATTGATCAGTAATGGTAACATCCTTAGAAAATTACCCCAAAATCCTTTGAAGAATCGTTTCTTGGCCTCAGAGTATGATACAGATTGATCAATGGCAAACTCTGTCACAAAACCTCCTAGCACACTATCCACCTAGTGATCCACCGTGCGTGTAATAGTGTTATCGGTTCTTTCCAACTGTTCAAGAAGATCTGGAGTCCACTGAGTGACTCGCTCATCCTTCCAGCACTTCTGGAATTCTACCAGCCTGGCCAGCCACTCCTGAAGCTCAATTGCAAAGGTTACAAAGAATATTTCGTAGCTTTTAGTAAGAACGTACCTATTCTTCCACCTTTCCGTCGTTAATTTTTCACTTCGGTTTTCTCTTACTGCAAACTCCTGGATCTACCTTTCGAACCAATCCTCGATCTCTTTTTTTCAGGCTTCTAGTATTCTCTTGTCATTACTCGATCCGTTTCTCAGATCTCTTCCAGTCCCAGCAACGGAACCATTTGTTGGCTTGAGGGGTCCTGGCCTAGGTTTGGTGTGCAAGGTTTGCCAACAAACCCCTATACTACTGGCTCTTTCGGTAGTGACCTGCTTGCGCACATCACAGTCTCATCCGAAGTAGTATGGGTGGGTGCTGGAACCAGGTCTTCGCACCCTGAGAAAGGAAGGGTAAGGAAAGCAGGGTTGTGTTCTGTTCAAATTACCTCGTCTATGTGCAGGGTTAAATATGTATCCAATTTCATCCACGTGAACTAGATCTACAATTATATGCTTTTCATAATATCAACTCAACATTACATAACCTGAACAGAACAGATCTAGATTTATTTCAATACACAGAATTTCACAGCATGATATAACTAGAGCAGAATAGATCCAATCATTCAATATACAAACTTTCACAACTCAAAGACAAAAAATGCATAACATAGTAATTATCAGCAATCCATTCAATAGTACTCACAGATTCATATCTAATAATCCTGCATATTCATTCATTCGTCACCCTTACAATTCCCTTCCCAACCTGCGCACACAACAGCAGGGTCCACACACAGCTGGACTAGGATCTCCATGCACACAGCCAACAAGATTCCATTCCCCAAAAACCCAAACAGATCTCTTTCACAACAGACCGCATCAATAGCTCATCAAATCCTACCTCTTACAATCCGAAATGCCTCTCTATTTATAACAATCTAGCTTTAACATTCCTATGGTCCGCAACCCATGTTTTTCAGACCCCTAGTTTACCCTTTAACCCCATTACAATGCTTTTGGGGCTTTGACCCACCCCAAAACCCTTGTGCTATACTAAATATAACAAAAATAACCAAAATGGACCGGTTTCGTAGCTTGTTAGGAGACCCCGTTCCAACAACCGGTGAAGATGGAAAGGAGCAAAACATGTCCAAAGTGAAGTGTTTTCACTGTCACGAGCATTGACATATTGCCACAAATTGTCCACAAAATAAGAAGAATAATATGGTTGTTGGAGCTGCAGCTCATGAGGCTCTTACCTCACAATTTTAACTTGACTTCTCATTGATCGCATGCATGGTGTCAAGTACCGCATGTGGATCAGGGTGGTAGTTGGATAGTGGTGCTTCCTTTCACATGACAGAAGATAAGAAAATTTTCAGTGGCTTGGAAGAGAAATATCTCCAGATGCATATTGAGTTGGGAAATGATGGACAATATAGTGCAACTAGCATTGGTACCATTACCTTTCAAAGGGTGTCAAGTAAAATCTTTCATTTGAAAGGTGTAATTCATGTACCAGGTTTGAAGAAAAATTTAGTCTCAGTCACAAAGAGGCTATGATGTTGTATTTAGTGAAGGAAAAGTTTTCCTGTGACCCAAAGAAACAAGGAAAGCCAAGAAGGTTGGGATTCGAGTTAAGAATCTATATATACTTGATGTAGATTGGATTCATACATAGTTTCATACTGTTGGTAAGTGTGAGAAAGCCATGAAATTAACCCTTGAGAGGGAGTTGGATTTGCATGCAGGTAAGAGTGAACCTCGGGATGTGGAGCAGCCACAAGATGAGGATCATGGAGTGGGAGCAACCAATCATGCAGAGAAATTCTGAGCAAAATTGGCAGAGGGAGTGCATGCAGCTATATCACCAGGTGAGAGGTGGGGCGACATGCATGGATAATCCTAGGAAGAAATTTCTAGGGAGGATTCTTTGAGATGGTGTGGATCTCATGAATCGAACCTGGCTACGAGAAGCCCACAGTACAACAATAGCAGGATCAGTTGGATTGATGCAGTTGGATGTCATGAGGACATGAAATCAAAGTGACAGTCTCAGATACTGGAACGCGAATAAGAGTTGACAACAAGTGCAGAGTGCATGGATGCAGAGGTAAACAACGCGGTGGATCCAGAAGACATGTGCAGTTGGTACCAGAAAATTCAGAAGACTTTGATGACAGATGCATTATACTGATTCAGTTTTTTAGAGGCTATTAAGTTTCAGAAGTGTTTCATGAAAGAGTTGCATGTGCGAGAAACACTAGAGAAGTGTTGCATGCAAAGGTTGTAGGGCGCATGCATGGAGTTGCATGGTGCATGCAAAGACATTCCTTTCTTGTTGAGAGGGAGTGTTGATGTTTGCAACAAGAAATAATGAAATTGACATCCAGAAACAACATCCTTGATCCTAGTGAAAATTAAGCACCTACACTAGGTGGGGCCCACACAGGCTATTTTTAGGTGGACGTCTATTTATAGATGATGTTATATTTATTGACGTGTGTGCGATTTATATTTATAGATGTGTGTGCGAGTTCTATTTATAGATCGCATGTCTATTTATAGATGCATGTCGACTATTATTATCCCTTAATAATAGCTGGACAATAAATATTAATCTATTCTCATGGAGCACCTGGAATCAGTTAACTGAAGTGGCAAACCAGTTAGCTGATGAAATTTTGAGTTCAAAGGTTGGTTGGTGGGACATGCAAGTGGACTTGAGTTGTAACTGAGTGATTCTAGTTGTAATAGAGTTGGATGTGTAGTTATGTGAGTTGTAAAGTAGTTTAACTCATTAAGTGAGTTAAACTTAGTTGAGCTAGTTGTAACTGAAGATACACTAGTGAGATCAGTGAATTAATTATTTAATTAATTAACAATCAATGGTATCACATGAAATTGAATATTTACTACTCTTAACTACATGCATGCCAGATCCAGTGGAGACCTAGTTGAGATGTAGGTGAAAGGGACAATTTGACTATCAGTTGTGACATTAGTGGGTGCACACATGCAACCAAAAACACATTGGATGTGCCTATGAGTATTGTGCAGTCAAGTCAGGAAAGAATTATTCATTCAGAGGTTCTTGACCATTAGGGATTGTACAGTGGAGGCAGTAACTTGGCGCATGTATTTGCCAATTTTTGTAAGACAATGTGAGACGATTGTATATTGTACTGAGAGCTCTTGGATTAAAGTTTTGTATGAGATTGTTTCATGATCCATGATATATATCTAATATATGATTGAGGGGTTTTTAGCTTTATGCTTTCCTAGTAAAAACATTTGTATTATGTGTGAATGATCTTTCTTCATGTGTTTGCAATTGGCGATCATGCTGTAAATTCCGCAAGATTTTTGTAGAAGCGATTATGTATTTAACAGTGGCATATAATTGTTAGATTAGGATAATCCAAGCAATACATAATTTTCATTAAAGTTTCTACATGGTATCAGAGCACAAAAGATTGCAATTTTGAAGCAAGAGTTGAGTTTGTTGGTGGAAACAACTTGAATTTGCTGCAATAATTTCTTGATGTGACAGTTGAGTAAACATCGAAATGGCTTTCAATGGCTTGTGGATAGAGTATGCACTCGAGGGTAGCTAGAACTATATTTCCTGGAAGGATAGGATATAGGAGGTGCTTGAAGATAATGGCTTGAAGGAATTCATCGACAGTGATGTTCCTAAGCCCACTTCGACGGATGCTGCATTACTTGATGCATGGAAAAAGAAAGTAGTAAAGGCAAGAAGGATTCTATTGGAAGGTGTACGAGACCACATTGTCTCAATCCTTCATGGGAAATCCATTCCATATGATATGTGGAAGGCTTTGATGGATATTTTCCAAAGTAATAGTGACCATAGGAAATTGGAGCTGAAGGATAAACTCAGAAAGATCAAGATGGAAAAGAACGACACTATTCCAGTATACTTAACAAAGTTTTTCCAATATAGGTATGAGCTTGGGAGTGTAGGAATAACTGTTGCTGATGATTATTTAGTGAGCTTGGCTCTCTTGGGACTTCCTAAGAGTTGGCGCAATTATGAAGACTCTATCAATGGATGGGAAAAAATGCCAGATTGGGTATGACTATGGTTGGATATAGTGTAGGAGTTCAGGCGGAACACTAGAGATGGCTCTTCATCAAAGCATGATGATGAAGAGGATTGTGATTTAGCTACAAAGGTGAAGAAGGGGAAGGGGAAGAAATTCCATTCTAAATTTGAGGCTGGTAAATATGGAAAGGAGCACAACATGTCCAAATTGAAGTGTTTTCACTATCACGAGCATGGACATATTGCCACAAATTGTCTACAAAAGAAGAAGAAAAATATGGTTGCTGGAGCTGCAGCTGGTGAGGCTCTTGCCTCACAATTTGAGCTTGAATTCTCATTGATCGCATGCATGGTGTCAAGTGAATTGGGATTGGGGTGGTGCTCAGATATTGGTGCTTCCTTTCACATGAAGGGAGATAAGAAAATTTTCAGTGACTTGGAGGAGAAAGATCTCCAGATGCATATTGAGTTGGGGGACAATGGAAAATATATTGTGACTGGCATTGGTACCATTACCTTTCAGAGGGCATCAGGTAAACTCTTTCATTTAAAAGATGGAATGCATGTACCAAGTTTGAAGAAAATTTAGTCTCAGTCACAATGTTAGAGGATAGAGCCTATGATGTTGTCTTTAGTGAAGGAAAAAAATTTCGCGACACAAAGCAACAAGGCAAGCCAAGAAGGTTGGGATTCGAGTTAAGAATCTCTATAGACTTGATGTAGATGGGATTTCTACATAGCTTCCTACTGCTGGGAAGTGTGAGAAAGCCATGCAATTGACCCTTGAGAGGGAGCTGGATTTGCATGTAGGTAAGAGTGAACCTTAGGATGTGGAGCAGCCACAAGATGAGGATCATGGAGTGGGAGAAATCACTCATGCAGATAAATTTTGAGCCAAATGGGTAGAGGGAGTGCATGCAACTATACCACCAGGTGAGAGGTGGGGCGACGTGCATGGATAATCCCAAGAAGAAATTTTTGGGTAGGATTCATTGAGATGGTGTTGATCTCATGAATCAAACCTGGCTACGAGGAGCCCACAGTATAGCAATAGCATGATCAGTTGGATTTATGTAGTCAAATTTCATGAGGACATGAAATCAAAGTGACAGTGTCAGATACTAGAGCGCAGATCAGATTTGAAAACAAGTGCAAAGTGCATGGATGCAAAGGTCAACAATGTAGTGGATCTAGAAGACATGTGCATTTGGTACCAGCAGAATTCAGAAGACCTTTGATGACAGATGCATTATACTGATTCATTTTTTTGGAGGCAATTCAGTTTCGGAAGTGTTGCATGCAAGAGTTTCATGTGTGAAAAACACTAGAGAAGTGTTGCATGCAAATTTTTTAGGGTGCATGCGTAGATTTTCATGGTGCATACAAAGACATTCATTTATTGTTGAGAGGGAGTGTTGAAGGTTGCAACAAGAAACAATGAAATTGGCATCTGGAAACAACATCCTTGATCCTAGTAAAAATTAAGCACCTACATTAGGTGGTGCCCACACAGGCTATTTTTAGGTGGAGATTTATTTATAGATGATGAGAAAATTCTATTTCTAGATGATGTTCTATTTATAGATGTATGTGCGAATTCTATTTATAGATCGCATGTCTATTTATAGATGCATGTCGACTTTTATTATCCCTTAATAGTTGGACAATAAATATTAATCTATTCTCATGGAGCACTTGGAATCAGTTAACTGAAGTGGCAAGCCAGTTAGTTGAAGGAATTTCGAGTTCAAAGGTTGGCTGGTAGGACATGCAAGTGGACTTGAGTTGTAACTGAGTGATTCTAGTTGTAACAGAGTTGGATGTGTAGTTATGTGAGTTGTAAAGTAGTTTAACTCAATTAAGTGAGTTAAACTCAGTTGTGCTAGTTGTACCTGAAGATACACTAGTGAGCGATCAATGAATTAATTATTTAATTAATTCACAATCAGTGGTATCACATGCAACTGAATATTTACTACTGTTAACTACATGCATGTTAGATCCAGTGGAGACCCAGTTGAGATGTAGGTGAAAGGGACATTTTGACTATAGGTTGTGACATTAGTGGGTGCACACATGCAACCACACACACATTGGATGTGCCTATAAGTATTGCATAGTCAAGGCAGGAAAGAATGATTCATTCAGAGGTTATTGACCATCAGGGATTGCGTAGTGGAGGCAGGCTGTCTGGAGGCAGTAAATGGGCGCATGTATTTACCAATTTTTATAATACAGTGTGAGACGATTTAGTGTTGTACTAAGAGCTCTTGGATTAGATTTTTGTATTAGATTGTTTCATGATCCATGATATATACATAATATATGATAGTGGGGTTTTTAGTTTTATCCTTTCCCAGTAAAAACATATGTGTTATGTGTGAATGATCTTTCTTCATGTGTTTGCAATTAGCGATCGCGTTTTAAATTCTACAAGATTTTTGTAGAAGCGATTTTGTATTTAACAATGGCATATAATTTTTAGATCAGGAGAATCCAGGAAATACATAATTTGTATTAAAATTTCTACAATTATAGTTCCCGTTTCCTTGATTCTAACGGTGTGAGCGAAAATAAAATTTGAATTTGTATGCTCAAGTTATATATGGTCAAAGTTTTGGTTAAAAATGGCCAAGTGGCAGTCACTAATGAGGAAAATTTTTAGCAGAGTCATTATGCACCAATTCAGACCACTGGGAAAAGGAAAATTTATTCACCTAGTGACCCTTAAATTTCGGCAATTTTTTTTTAATCAATGGCATATTAAAAATAAAAAATATAAATATGGGGTGACGAGTTGCCACCCCCCAACAACTCTGGTCATTGTTTAATTAAAATGGGTCGTAATACTAGAAAAATTAGGCCTGCCTGAATAAAAAGGAAACAATATATATATAACATTTAAATGTTATACATTGGGTGGGCCACCCACCAGAGGACCTGCTCCACCCGTCATACAAATGGTGCCATGTGTTGTGAGGCTGATGAGGTTCAAACCCACTTGAACCAAGTGGGATGACTCGTCATTGGGTGGCCCAAAAACATAATATATAACATTAAAAATATATGCCATACATTGTTAAAAATTTCAAACCATGTGGATGCGTCGAGTTTTGAACCCCGTCCACTCCAATCCAAAATTTTAACATAGCTTCCGCCACCAATGGGTCGTTGGACCCACGTTGGTGGCTCCACCAACCAACGCTATATAAACCTTCGTCAAAAGCATTCAATCAGACCGGAGAAGGGAGGACTGGCACATAACCATGAGTGGCTAGGGGTGTGGAACCATGAGCGAGGGAATCCATAAGATGCTAAAAATATTCATTTAGATGGCCAAAGGTGCTAGTGTCAGAATTTGACAAGTTTATAGTCATTTTTTCATGTTTTCAAGACAGGAATTAAACCATGCAATATGTTCTCTAGTCGAGGTCTCTATTTTTAGGCCACCATTAGAATTGGAGGTATAAGGGTAATTTTTGTAAATTTACTTGTAACTGATTTGTTCGATGCCACTTAATGAAAGAAGGCCTCCCCACTTTGGGCAGGACCCAAAGACGTAACCCACATTGGGAGAAATATGTAATCAAATAATTTGTGTGATTTTGATCACATGTTTTATTTATTATTTCCGCTTCTTTTTCATGTGTTAAGCTACTTGGTTCATATGCTATTTTATATGAAATTCTGTATGCATCCTTGAAGATAAAAGATATGGATCATGTTGTGAGTGGGGATCTTATGGAACTCACACCACTTTCTCGTGTCCTTATTTTTCTTCATGGTGTTATTCTTTTATTTTAGCTTGGGTCGCCCCACCTTGGCTTTGTCCTTTTTTCTACGGTTTGGGGGTGCCCTTCCCTTGCTTTGTATTCACAAATCCAAAGCCTTACTTCTTCTGTTTAAATTTTTACTCCATCTTGGTAGCATATTGGTATGCTCCACCAAGAAAAGGGATGTTGAGGAACTCCATTTCATCCTGAATGTATTTATGCAAACAACTACAATACTTGACCACCAAATATTTCTCTGAATATTTGACACCCAACTTTGTGTGCAGGGCACGAAACAAATTCGTCAGCTCATGCACATCTTGATCCCTTTGATGCCACAGTGTGGTCCATTGTATGTACTTGTCCTCATAGCTCCCCATCGGGTAATATTTTTCCTTGGTTGCATCTTGGAAAGAATTCCAAGAGGGTGCGGCTGAAAACAATGAGGGCTCTCTCTCATCCCTCTGTTTGCAGTAGATTTCCAGCTAGTCCTTGACATGGGGGGTGATTTTGATGAGCACAAAAGTAATCTTTTCCCTATTGGAAAAATCATGAACTGAAAAATATCCTTCCAAAAGATTTAAGTACCTGTCTAAAACGTCTACATCTATAAATCCTTCAAATATGGGAATGTCAAAGTTGAATTGTACCTTCAAGGGAGTGCCGCTTATAGAGTGATCGTCAGATGAAGATGTGTCACCTGTGGGCATTCATTGAGGGATCTGAGAAAATTTTTCCATCATCGCATTCCTCTTGAGGAATTCTTCAAGAAATATTTTGAAAGGATAACCTGCTCCCTTGTATTTCTTTTCCTACACCATGGGAGGCCATCGAGGTTTGTGAGGTTGGGCTTACAAAGGTTCAACTAGTTCGATCCCTAACTCCTTATCCCCTGACCTCATTGGGGACATGCAAAGAAAAATAAAGAAAGAGAAAACCACTTTGATACCACTGATCCGAACTTAAACAAGAACAAAAAATAATACATATATAACCATAAATATAAATATGTAGCAGAAATAACACTTCATTTCATTAATATCAAAGTACTAAAATATGCTTCCAGGCTGAATGGAAATAAAATAGCTCGGGCGATGGCAGCTTATCTATGAGAAGAGATGTGGTGGTTGAATTCCTCTGAAATGTGTTACAATGAGGCTCAAGGGCCTTTTTATTATAATTTGAACAAGAAGAGAAAACCATAAAAAACCAAAAACCCTAAACCGAGGAGAGGGAACGCCAAGAATTTGTGGGCCCCATTTGGATTAGTTGGGCAACCAACTTCTCGGGGTCGTAACTTGGTCATATTATCTATGTTTTATGCATACGTTACCTAATTGGAAATATCTCTCCAATTACTATTGGATTTTTCGTATGCCCCTTTCTATGGATGTGGTCCTTCTTTGGACCTTAAAAAAATGTCGTTTATGGGGTCAAAACTGCTAAAAATAGTAAATCGTGCTATAAACAAGGAAACCGAAGAAAAAATACTAGAGGTATAGGTGGAATAGGCAGGTGTCCACTAATGTCCACATGGATCACCTTTTATAGTGTTGAAGGTGGTATTCTAGGTGTCTTCTTCCTTGAGTCCCACCTAGCAATACCTTGATTTTAAATCTAGCTTAGTGAATTATTTTGCTTGCTACAACTAATCTAATAGATAATGTATCCTAGGTAGGGGGTACCTATTCTTAAGAATTATCTTTCTTAATGCTCTATATTAAATGAAAATTCACTAAATCACATCTTTATTTTTCATAATTATGATGGGAGACCCACATGGTGACGGACTTGGTTGAATAACACCTTGCTCCAACAACTGCTACAACTACTTCTCCACCTCATTTTATTCTATAATGGAATTCCTATATAGCTTAATGTTTGGAAATGGAGAGCCTGAAAATGATTAGATATCGTGCTCCACTTCCCTCTTGGGTGGTATCCCTTTAGGATCGTATAACACTCGCTTGTATGCCTACAAAAAATCTTCTAATTGTTTTCTTTGTTCCTTAGTGTACCCCTTCGAGGATACCTTTACTCCCATTGACACTTATATAGATGATTTATCTTTAAAAATAATAGAACATAATTATTTATCTATTCCTTAATGCGCCCATCCAAGGATTTCTTTAAAAATATTAAAGCATAATTCTTATTAAAAATAATCAATTACTTAGCCTGGTTGGAACTTACCAATGAAATATTTGACTTTCTCTTAGTGTGTTTATTGTTAGAATATTCAATAATAATGAAAGGGGGATGAATCAATGTTGATTACATTTAAATTTTAAAAATTGTAAATGCATCCACATATATAAAGAAAAGCACATAAATATTTAGAGCATAAATATTTTTATGCAGAACCACACAGCAAGAGAAAACAAAATGTTTTTCTTAATATATATAAAGAGTATATTAAAATTTATCAACACCAACTGAAAGGAAGAACCAACCACTTAGTTTATTAGCACCAATTGAAAGGAAGCACCAAATCCCTAGTTTATCATCACCAACTGAAAGGAAGCATTGATTCCCTAATTTATCAACACCAAATATTGTATAAGTTTCAATATTAGTCAAAGAAAGTAGAACCTCCTCGCAGCTGCTCCATTGTCCTTCACAAAAACACTCAATTTCCCAAACATAGCCTTCTTAGAAATAAAACTTCCCTAAAAAATGATCCTTGAATTTGGCCTTCTTATAAGCATAACTTGTCTTCTAGAACTATGTCTCCTCCATAGGGTTTGATATAGATGATAGTGTTAGATATTCAAAAATATACCTGAAAATAGACTTCAAACACAGCAGGATTTCGACATCAAAATAACCCTGAGTTCGACCTTTAACATCAACAGGGATAATTTAATGCTTTTAGAAAAGGCATGAGCTCAACCTTCCACTATAGAATTGATCTAGGTGGATATTGGTGGCCACCCACCTATTCCACCTAAACCTCCAGTCAATTTCATTAGTTTCCTTTTTTATAGCAATATTTACTATTTTTAGCAGTTTTTCGGGTCCTAAACTTCTAGAGCATTTTTGATGCCCTAAACGGAATTTTTTTGAGAGACTCTGCAACAGGAAAAACCTATGTTATTCGGAGATATATTTCTGATGATATATCATACATTCCAAATAGAGATAATATTAACAAGTTACGGCCCCGGGAAGTTGGCTTCCCAACTAACCCCAACGGGCCCACAAACTCTTGGTGTTTCATCTCATGGGGTTAGGTTTTTGGTTGTTTAGGGTTTTCCTATGTTGTTCAATAATAAAAATTCCCTTGAGCGCATTGTAACATAATTTAGAGGCATGTAGCCACCACATCTCTTCTAAGAAATAAGTTACCAACATCATAGCTAGTTTATTTCCATTATGTCTATAAGCATATTTAAGTTATTTTATATTAATGAAATGAAGTGTTATTTATGCTGCATCTCTATGTTTATGTGTATTTTTGTACTTTATTGCATTCCTATATAAGTCTAGATAAGTGGTATCAGAGCAGCCTACTATTTCTTCATCCTTTTTTGCATGTTCCCAATGAGGTCGGGGTATAAGGAGTTAGGGCTCCATCTGGTTGAACCTTTGCAAGATCAACCTCGCAAACCCCAACTATCATCCATGGAGGAAGAAAATAAAGATGAGAGATTAGGAGATCCTATCAAAATATTGCTCGATAAACAAAGGAACGCGATGATGGATAAATTTTCCCATATCCTTCAATGCTTGCCCACCGATGGTGCATCTCCATCCAACAACCACTCTGGAGGAACCGCTCTTTGTAAGGTACAAGTAAACTTTGACATTCCCATATTTTAGGGCCAAATAGATGTAGACGTTGTAGATACATGGTTGAATCTATTAGAAGGGTATTTATTAGTTCATGACTTTTCCAAACAAGAAAATATTACTTTTTTCACTCCTCAAAGCCACCCCCCATGTTAAGGAGTGGTGGGAAACCTACTATGAGCAAAAGTATGAGAGGGAACCCTCTCTGTTCTAGGCCGCACTGACTTGGGATTTGTTTCGAGAGGAATTCAAGGAAAAATATTATCCTGTGGAGAGTTGTGAGGATAAGTACATACAATGGACTACACTGCAGCAACAAAGGGATCAAGATGTGAATGAGCCGATGAATCTGTTCCATACCCTGTGCACAAAGTTGGGTATCAAAGATTTGAAGAAAAAATTTTCACTGAAGTATCACAATTTTCGGCACAGATACATTCAGGAGGAAATGGAGTCTCTCTACATATCCTCATTTCGTACATCATACTGGTATGCTTTCAAGATTGAGCATAAATTCAAACAGAAGAAGTGAGGCTTTGGATCTGTGAATCAGAAGTAAGGGAAAGGTTCCCCCAAACCACAGAACAAAGGAAAAAGACAAGGCAGGGAAGCCCAAGACAACCCAGCAAAACCACAAGCAAATAAAGATGTCGGGAAGCCAAAGAAGGAGAAGGAAAGTGGCGTGAGTTCCATAAGAGCTCCACTCACAACACAATTGAGTGTTGGGCCAAGTAGTAATCGGTGGCCAAGTTGAAGGCTTCTTAATTAGATGCATGCTCCGACTCTAAATCAGAACCTGATAATGGGAATGACAAAGGGAAGCATATTATCGATGCAGAGCCCAAAGCTACCATTGCCACCATGAATATACAAAAGGAGGAAAGAGAAGATCCAAAGGAGGGGGAGCACCTCTTCCATTCCCAAATGTGGGTAAAGGGTTCCCTGCTGCAAATCATTTTTGAAAGCAGGAGCCAAAAGAACCTCATTTCAGTAGAGGTTGTGAAGCGACTCAGTTTCCCAACTATAGCACACCCACAACCGTACACAATCGGGTGGCTTCACCATGGATGAGATCTCCATGTCAGTCAGTAGTTCCACCTTCCCTACAACATCAAGCCCTTCACGGATGAGGTATTATGTGACATTTCTCCTCTTCATGTTTGTGATATATTATGAGGCCAACCATACTTGTGGAAGTGACATGTTGCGTATGAGTCCAGGGCTCACATTTTATTGTTACTTTGGGCAATAATTTGTATAAGATACTGAAGGTAGCACCGCCTACTGTCATCTGTTTAAATACTACAAAAGAATGCAGTAAGGTCATTTCCAAAACTAGGAATTTTTTTTCCTGATGATCCACCCTCAATGAAATAGGAATACTATGGCCACAACCTCTAGACAGGGCTCCTCCGCATCAAAACAAGATATGGATAAGGTCACGGAGGAGTATGGGGACATCTTCAACTTGCCCATAGGGATGCCTCTGCAGTGTTTGGTCAATCACTCCATCGATCTGAGCCTAGGTGCGTTGCTACCCAATGGACCAATCTATCAGCACTCTCTTATGGAGAATGATGAAATCAAGAGGCAGATTCAGGAGCTGCTACAGAAAGGTCACATCTGGCCAAGTTCATCTCCCTGTGGGAGCCTGATTGTGTTGGTACATAATAAGGATGGGACTTGGAGAATCTGAATTGACTATCGAGTGCTGAACAAGATCACTTTCCATAATAGGTACCTGATCCCATGGATTGATGACCTTCTGGACCAACTCAAGTGGGGAAAATATTTCAGCAAGATCAACATGAAGTTCGGGTATCACCAAGTACAAATCAAACCCTCCGATGTGTAGAAGACTACCTTCAAAGCCAAGGAAGGCCTTTTCGAATGTTTGGTCATGCCTTTCGGGTTGACTAAGGATCCCATAACCTTCATGAGGCTGACGGACAACATCTTGCGGCCATTCACCAAATAATTTGTGGAGGTGTACTTCGATGACATCCTAATCTTCCACTAGAATTGGGAAGAGCACCTCCACCACATCCGACAGGTCCTCCAAACAGTGTGGCAACACAAGTTGTGTGCCAATTTGGAGAAGTGAACTTTTGGTATGACTCAGGTTTAGTATCTGGGATACATTATTGATTAGCGGGGGGTGCATGTGGATCCAGCCAAGGTCCAAGTCATTCGATATTGGCTATCCCCAACCACTCTAGAAGAGCTCCACAACTTTCTTGGTCTTGTCAATTTCTACCGTAGTTTTGTGTTGGAATTCTCTCATATCACTTGGCCCTTGAGTCAAGTCACCAAGGGAGGACCAAAAGAAAAATGATTTTGGTATGAATCTCAACAAAAGGTGTTCATAGAGTTGAAACATCGCTTGTGCTCTACCCCAGTTCTCACATTACCAGACGAGAAACAACCATTTGAGATCGAGATAGATGCCTCTAATTGTGCTATTGGGGTAGTTCTTACTCAACATGGGAATCTTGTGGCATATCACAGTGAGACACTTTTCGACACAGCCCGAAAGTATCCCACTTATGAAAAAGAGATGTATTCCATTGTGCAGGCTTGATGAGAATGAAAGCATTACATTTTGGGGAAGGAAATGGTCATCCATACAGACCACTGAACCCTACAGTTCATACAGATATAAGAGAAGTTGCAGAACGATCGCCATCAGAAATGGTCCACATACCTGCAACAATTTCTTTAGAACATAAATTACAATAAGGGAAAAACCAATAATGTTGCAGGCTACCTCATTTGACCACCAATTGTGGCGCTAACCACCGTGCTCAACTCTTTTAGGCACGACATTTTCGATTGGCCACTTCTCTACATTAGCAATCCAGAATTTTGCCACACATACAAGACAGTCTTAGAGTGTAAGCAAGTTCCAAATTTTCACCTCAAGGATGAACTTGCTATGTCACCTGAGACACCTTTGTGTTCCTTCAAGCGAGCATGCCAAGATGGTTTGGGAAGTGCATTACAGTCGAGTC
This sequence comes from Pinus albicaulis, assembly GCA_034641835.2. Classification (NCBI taxonomy): domain Eukaryota; kingdom Viridiplantae; phylum Streptophyta; class Pinopsida; order Pinales; family Pinaceae; genus Pinus; species Pinus albicaulis. Next base: position 1,610,219,993 of record CM076584.1, on the reverse strand, counting down.
GATGGGAATTTGGGGTCGAGAAAATAGTGGCAGTACTACATAAGCATTTTTATTGGCTTAACCTTCGACATGATGTCAGGAAGTACATCAGATCTTGTACTTAATACGCCATTACCAAATCGAACATGAAGAAGCAAGGCCTCTATACTTTGCTGCATACCCCTAGTCAACCTTGGGAATCCATCTCCATGGATTACATGTTGGGACTTCCTTCTACTAAGCATGGCAATGACTATGCTTTCATGGTCGTCGAAATATTCTCAAAGATGACCATTATGGTGGTCTCCAAGAAGAATATCACATCAGAAGCCACTGCTAAACTCTTATTTGAATGAGTGTGGGTACACTTTGGGATCCCACAGTCTATCATCTCAGATCAGGACAACAGGTTCCTTAGTACATTTTGGTCCAACCTCTGGTCGATGCTGGACACCAAGCTCACCAAGTTCACAAATTTCAATCCCCAAACCGATGGGTAGTCAGAGGTCGTCAACGGGATGATCATACACATTCTGCGCATGTAAAACTCAAAGAATCCGTGCACATGGGATGAGAGCCTCACCTATGTACAACATAGCTATAACCAGGCTCTCCACAACTTAACCGACCGTAACCCCTTTCAGGTGGGCTTGGGATTCCAACCACTATCTCCCATTGACATAGCCATGCCATTTGCGGCTACTCAGGTAGATTCGTCTCATGTCCAGTCTAAAGTAGAGAAGGTGAAAAAATTCATTGAGCACATTTAGTACATCTTCCAACAAGTTCTTGACATATGGAACAAAGCTAATGCTAAGTAAAAGAAGAAAAATTATCAACATTGGGTTCCAGACAACTTCTAGGCAGCGACAAAGTGTGGCTACATTTGCAAAAGGAGCGCGTCAGTGGACCTCACTGCAAGCTTTTCCCACTCTGCTATGGGACATACACCATCACCAAGGCTATAGAGGAAAATTCCTTCAAGCTAAGTATTCCACCATTCCTTGGTCTTTACCCAATGTTCAATGTGGACCACCTTTGGCCCTAATTTCCACCTCAACTAGACAATCCGACATGGCAGAAAAAATCACACCAACAAAGTTAAACCCAGACTACATGGAACAAACCACATCTGATTGGATCATGGAGACACAGATTAAGAACCGTTTGCCATTAGAGGATCCAACTATATCAAGTTTTCAAAGCAGGCGAACTCCTTCACCAGGGCAAGTGGTTCACGAGGGATTAGGTTCAACATAAATTTCCTCACCTCATGGAGGTTCTACACGAATGGGGACCATTTCTTCCTACGAGAAGGGAAGGGGGGAATGATCCAGGTGGATATTGGTGTCCACCGACCTATTCCACCTAGACCTCCAATCAATTTCATCAATTTCCCTTTTTATAGCAGGATTACTATTTTTAGTAGTTTTTCAGGTCCTGAACTTTCGGAGCAGTTTTGATCCCCTAAACGACTTTTTTTTATGTTTGCAGCAAGCCCATAGCCATAGGCTTGGGCATGTGGCAAAATCTGTAGTAATAAGAGAGATATTTCCGATGATATATCGTACGTTCCAAATAGATATAATATGACCAAGTTACGAGCTTGAGAAGTTGGCTGCCCAACTAACCCCAACGGGACCCACAAACACTTGGCATTTCATCTCATGGGGTTTGGGTTTTGGTTTTTTAGGGTTTTCCTATGTTGTTCAATAATAAAAAGGCCCTTGAGCCACATTGTAACACAATTCAAAGACCTGTAATTGCCACATCTCTTCTCATAGATAAGCTACCAGTGCCCTAGCTATTCTATTTTCATTATGCATGTAAGCATAATTTAGTTATTTGATATTAATGAAACTAAGTTTTTTTTTCTACTTCATATTTGCATTTATGTGTGTTTTTTTACTTTATTGCATTCCTGCATAAGTCTAGATCAAGAATTCGGTGCTCTATATAGATATGAAATTTGACCTTCAAAGGGGAAAAAATTCAACCTTCAGGAATAGATCTACATTTATTCTTCTAACCAGGACCAAAAAAATTTAAAAAGTGTGCCAAAATTTCTTCCAAAATAGGCCAAACTACCTTTCCAAAATAAGCCAAAAACCCTTCAAAATTTGTGCCAGAAATCCTTCCCTAGAAATTCTCTCCAAATCATATCCACTTCACTTTAGGATCATGAGGTAATAACCTCATAACTATTTTTATTCACTTATTTGAATAGATATGAACTTTCTTGAGTGAGTTACATGAAATTCTCCTTCATGCACTTATTTATAGTGCAGTCGAGGTATAGACTAGCCAATTTCTCCACTGGTTTGACTGGCTTATGAAACTCGAAAAATGTATAGTGAATATTTGAAAAATAATTTCTCCTCAACTGTGAGGAGTTAGAGGAGTGTTGGAAAGGTCCCAAAATAATAATTCCAACCATATATGTTATTCTTCCATTTGAGCTAGGTAAATGGAGTAAAAATGTGTTGAAAGACAGGTTATCCAAATGGGGCATCAAAAATCCAAAAGCAATATTTTAAAATGTGCTATTTGAATATGTAACTTTCTATTTCATTTAGATAAACTTTTAAATTAACGAAAATTTATTTTAAAATTGATGATGAAGTATTTTCCATCCCTAGTGAGGTGGTATTAGTTGTCTCTCCGCATGATGCTTGCATATTGAATGTACATATTCAGAATCCCAGTAAAAAATCCACATACATCAAGAGGAACTAAATCCAATTATACTTTTTTAATATACTAAATACTAATAGAAAATTTAATTTTACACTATTTGGTTACCTTTATCTCCACCTCCTTGTTGATCCATCTCAATGTATAAGGGATAGAATGGCCATGAACCTCTAATCCAAGTTTTTTGACCAGATATATGAGATTTTGCTATGAACCTAAGTTGAATAAAGCATTAATATTGTTATTCTTGGCCTATATATATATTTTTATATGGAAGATTTTGGTCATCTCCTTCTCTTCCCATTGATGCAACATATTGAAACTCACTCGATTGTGCACTACTTTGGAGAAAATATTCTCATCCATGTCAAATATGATTTCCTCTTGATTACTCGAATTTATGGGTATGATGTGGCTATGCTATTTTTATTCTTTTCTCCTTCTTATAGTTATTTGAGTTGAGATCTAGATGTAATTTCCAAATATTTCTCTTCTATGTGACCATACATGTTGTAGTGGTTTCTAGGATATTTGTATTGGTTTTTCATGGCTACTTTCTTCTTTTCCTTCACCCCCTTTTCAGTTCTTATTCCCCTCCTTAGAAGATTCCCAATGTTCCTTTTGATTTCAACCACTTGATTTCCCTTTCTTCTGGACTATGTTTTCCAAGTTTTGTGCATGTACACTAGCATTATCCACCATTTTGAGTTTGACTAGCTTCACTTTATTTTTCAGATGGTTTTGTAGACCCCTTAGATACTTTAGGAGTGCATGTAGGTTCTTAGGAGAGATACCCAATATTATTTCCATATTTTAGAATTTTGTAAGATGGGTTGATACCCAAGAGAGATACCTAGGAGATACTCTTGTACACTCCACCCCTATATTTACTTGAAGTAATGCCACCATACCCATTGTTCTTCTATATATTTGATCAAGTAGAATTGAGAATTTATGAGGATTTTTAAATCCTCCAAGTTAGTTACTATGGGATCCCCCTCTATCCTAAGGGTTTCCATGTGGATTTCCCACTAGGCTAGGGCATGAGCCTATAATTTCAAATGATAAAATGATTTTTTCTCTTTCTCATAAACAAAAGTGAATACTAAAATAAATCTCTAACTACCAAAACTAGTGATTTAATTTCAAATCATCGATCTCACCTTAAGATGGCTCGATGTACACCTTTGATTTAATCTTGAAGAGGGACTATTAATGGCTCATGGCATGTCAACTCAACTACTCTTCTGTGGGAAATTTCTTAGAATCCTTCTCTAGATCTTCTTAATATCCCAATTTTCCCTCTCCTTTATGTTCGAACCTCCTTCTTTTTCAACTCCATGATATATGCTTCTAACCTTGAGAATGTCTCGTCTACTAAATATCAAGGGTTATTATAGACAATTTTGTAGGCCATGGATGGGATTTTATAGTTTCCTACTTAAATTGTTTCCTAGATACTCTAAAACTTCCAAAAAATCCCTAAAGAATCCTTTCTCCGATACAAATTTTATTTGTAAACTACCATGGATATTACTTTAGACAACTCCCCATAATAGATTTATCAAAATAAATTTAAATCTATACTATGAATGATTAATTACTTTAGGTTCCATTATTTTTATTATTTTTATTTTTATTTTTAAGTATGCAATAGATAAAATGTGAAAAATAGAGGAAAATGAAACAAAAAAAATGCATAAATTACAATTAACACTAATATATGCTCTAGGAAATCCTTTCAGGAGAAAACCTAGCCAGAAGGTGACACTGCTATGCTGATCTCTTTTGTTTGAAATGGAAAAAATGAAAAATACGAAGGAGAAGGAACTATTTATGGAATTATTTAAGACACATGGCCCAAGGGATACCGGATAATAAAAATCCCCTCTTTTTTTATCTATCTATACACTCTCAGCTACACTTATCTACTATGGAACAAAAATGCACTAAAATATAATGGAACCCTTTTTCCTCCTAGTGGCCTGGTTATAACACAACTCGATAACCAACTAGGGGTTAAGTTTGACTCCAAATATCAACCTGATCTAAAAATTTCACCTTTATAGAGTCTTCTTCATAATATTTAGATGTATACACCCTTTTCCATGAATAAAAATGGTTTTTGTGGCACCCTCTTGAATTATGGTGGTTAATCAAGGTAGGTTAACTTTTGTGAGGCACAACCTTTGCATACAAACTTTTATTGATGAATTTATTGAATTTTTAAAAAGGTATTTAAGTGTAGAATAATTTCATAAATCACATACTTAAGGAGGAAAATTTCACCCCCCTGAAACACCATTTAAGTCCTTAAACTGGCCCTCAAGGTTTTAGACCCAATTCTCCAAACTGGGTCATGCCAATAAAACTATTCCTACAAGCCAATTCCTCCAAAATTTCCACTCTAAAATCATAGATATGGATGAGAAATTGTTGATATTTTAGCTTGATACGTACTCCAAGACCTAGAGTTTGGGGATTGGATATTGGAGTGCCAAAAAAGTGACTTGTGGGCTTGGAACCCAAGCTCGGGGTTTTGTACCCAAAGATGTGGGGCCAAAACCATGATTAGAATTTGACATGTGATGATAGAGGACCCTGAGAGGAACTAGAGGAAATGAAAATCATAAAAAATCCAAGGTCTATAAGTCAATATTTTAATTTTTAAAGTTAATATGTGGTTGTGAGGGTTAAAATTCAAGTCAACCTAGTTGAAGGAGTTCCCTTTAGGGTTGTTTATTGGCACCCTCATGAAGCCTATAAACAAGATATGAATTAGGGTTACTTAGAGACATCCAATTATGACCATTAATCATGGATTAGATCTGAATTTTGGCGTGGTTTCGAGGAAATAAGAAAGGAGAAAGGAAGCATGAGTATGAGGAGGGTTTTGTTTCTTTTTGAAGTGCAGATTCCTTAAGAAAAAATCATAGGTCTGAGGCAGCATGTATGATGACTAGGAGGACTATTTTTTGGGCATCATATCTCTATATTGGAGAATATTCCTTTCCAAATTAGGTTGCAAGTTAGAGGTAAGGATTAAGGTTTTTTTGTGCTATTTTTATGTTGGTTTTTGTCACTATTCTGGGCCGCAGGGAAAGGTGGCTACAACAATAAGTTTTATGACTATTTGTGAAGGTCGAGAGGGCGAGTGAGACCCTCTCTCCTAACTGCATACAACTTGAGAAGGATACAACCCAAAAAATGGTGGTTACCTTTTCTAGTAGTGTTGGTTTGTATTGATGTAGCAATTATGTACATTATTGGGTGGTTTGTGGAGGTTCCAAGGCCTACAAAAATGCATAATTATGTCTAGAGGACAAAAAGGAAAATAAAATTAGTTGGGAAAGGGAGATGTAGTGAATTGGAGTATAATTAGGGTTTTTATGATGCCCTAACCAAAGCTAAAATATTGCATGGATCCCAAGGCAAGCTGGCATCACCAGGGAGTTGCATATGTCATCTTGATTTATGATTGGATGTTAGAGGAGGAGTGTCCTAGGAGAGGAAAAAATGTAGAAGTCTGTTAGAAGCCAAGCAGAATAATGATCATAGTGTTTGAATGCCATAACTAGTAAGAATATGATACAACATGTATTGGACACTCATGGACTGTTGGAGGGAAACGTGAGAGTGGACCAAGCATGGGACTAGATAAGGCTGACTTGGATCAGCCTAAAGAAAAACTTGGTAGGATTGTAGAGGATTTCTTCAGGCCTGAAGAAACAAGTATCTTAAAGGACTAAGGGATTGTTAGATGTGGTAGAAGAAGAGATCATAGGTTTGATCAACCGGGAGTAGCTTGTGTTGCCCTAGACTTGCCTTGTGGAGAAGGAAATATATAGAAGAAGTTGGGAAGTCATCATAGCCCGTGTTCATTGTGGGAGAAGGACATCTTGCAATGATAGGTGATATCCCTCCGTGCCCTATGTTAGTACTCATTGGAGAAGCACATGAAGACTATGGTGGGCTAAAGTCCCTAACTAGTTGAGGACAAGTAGAGGGAAGATGAGAGTTGTTCACAAAAAGAGTTGTGAACAAATCAACACGAGTCTCGATGTGTTAAAGTATTGAAGGAATAACGATCAATGAGAGAGTAGGTTGGAGTTGAAATTTAGTGGAAAAATGTACTTGGTGCATTATAGAAGTAGGTGTTGTAGATCAAGAGCTAAAGGACTAGGCATATGTGTTTAGGGTATGACTGAGAGGATCTAAGAGAGTGCGCCACAACCACATGGTCAAAGTATCTTGTTCAAGGTAGATTGGTGGTCATCACGATAGACACCAAACCCTAGTTGTTGTTGTTTTGTACTAGTGGATGTATGAGGGCCATTATCACTGGCACACGAGTCATATACTGTTGTATTATCAATTTCATTAATATAATGAAGTTGGGTTATTGTAAAAAATTATCTGTATTCTGTGAAATAGTTGATTTACCGTTGTTTATATTCCATTATGAAAAGTAGAATTATTTTGATACCTATTTTGGAAGCATCAGTGATTTAATATTATATCTTAGACACCTGTATCAGGGAAAAACAACACAAAAAGTGATTAATCATGGCTTGGTGCACACACTACATATTTACATCTATATGAATAAATAGCGAGATTCACATTTTCATATAATCCATTATGAAAATAATAAGATTATCCACACTTGCATGAGTGATTTATGTTTGAACTATCCTATGGTTATCAACCACTCATTTCCTATTAACTTGAAATGAAATTTCCAACGACAAGTACTCCACATAAGTAGAAGGAACAACACACAACCTATTATTTTATTCAAAAGTTAAATCAAAGGGAGACATACATTTCTAAAACACCATAGGCCAATCAAGAGTGATATAAACAAATTCACAATTTCCCAAGTCCCTTTGCATTTTCAACCTTGTGATTGCGCCTTTTTAATGTCTTGATAATAAACATCTTAGGGGCATCAAAATCACAAAATGAAACCTCTATGTTATGTTCATATACGATTTTACAATAATTTGATGAAAATTCCTATCACTTAGATTTAATTGAATAAATTGTATTCAAAATGCCATTAATATGATTAGCCTCAATATTTTTAAAATATTATTTATTACAAGAGTATTTTTGTCTTAGCCAACTTACAACATATCATATTTACAATCACTTTTATAGCCACTTTTTGAGATTGAGATGCTTCTCTATCTGTGCACTTGTTCCACTAATTAGAAACATGTTTATGATCTAGTTGTTCATAAGGGACAACCACACACTTAGGCTATATGGTTGTGTCACACTATATTCTAGTCCAAGTTTCCCTATCTCCTTAGGAAATTGGGAACACTTTGAACTCAAAATATGGTGGAATTGATCTCTAACAATGACGATGTAAATCTATAGCACGATTCACTTATCTATAAGAGGATGTCTCTCTAGCATGGGAACATTTAACTAGGAATTAGTTAGACCATATAATAATTAAATAAATCATTTTAAATAGTTTTGTGCACTTCTAGTTTGGGTTAATGTTGATGTTTTCTATGTGCTATATAAAGGAATTTTTCCAGGTAATGATGTATGCATTATATGTTCAAGGAATTATATTTTTAAGTTCTTATCCTTTGCATTTATTTATTTATTTATTATTGAAAAAATCCTCTCTCTCAAATAATCACCATTAAGTTAGATATTCATTATTCATTTTAGAAAATGACTATGGAATCTTCGTTTGATTTCTTTTTGGAGTTCTTGATAGTTTCTCTATTCATTTTTAATGAAATCAGTTTAGATTTGGTTCATAAGGTGTGTTTGTGTTTCTCTAAGTTTTAATTTCCTAATCCAAGCTCACTTAGCAAAATAAATCAAAATTTATCTAGCCACACTTTCCAATAATGTGGAAGTTTAGTGAGAACACTTTAAATAGTGAATACAAAATGTTTGAGTTTGATCAAAGATAATAATCTCGGATATAAAAAAGATTGTATATAATAGTTAAAACCTTAATGTGAAAACAATAAATTCTATAGATGAGTGTTTTCTTATTATGTGGGAAAATTTAAGCTTAAGTTGGAGCATAGTAGGGGATTTGTGTTTCTCAACAATGTATTATTTTTTACAGTAAATAATTGGGGCATTTATATTAGTATTTTTAGTACAATATTTGTAAATGTTTTACCTGAAAGAGGGATACCTTCATTGGTGTAGTTTTATTTAAGCCACCTCCTCAAGCTTCTCAAACCCTCACTATCCCTAGTCTATATATAGTGGAGAAATCAGATGAGGTACTAGCATTGTAGGTCCTCTATTTATAAATCAATGAGAATCACTATTCTTATAAATAAAATTTAGTAATTTCTAATTTTAATGGGTTTTGGATTTTTATGGTAGATTTACTCCAATAGGTTCACTCTAATTGGACCAAACTCTACGAGGTATATTTCTATGCCAAAATATCCTTTAATTTATTATTTATTATTTATTATTATATTAAATCATGATTATTATAAGAAATTTATTAAATCATGATGATTATTATAATTTTTTTGAAGAGGAGCCTTGGTTTTGAGGAAAGGTAGGTCCCTTCATCCCCATGGTTTCTAGAGTTTTAGGCCTCCATTATAATAATAATAAAAATGATAGCTTATGTCCTTCCAAATGTGCCACTTCCTATTTGGAATCCATTAATATTCATAGGTATTGAAAATAATCTAGGTATATATTTAAAGATAGATGCTGAGTAGTCTAATTAAGATATATATACTTTTCCATGAATATGTGTGGAGATTGATCTTAGCAAAGGTATTTCATTAATATTGAATTGAAAAAAGAAAATATTGAATGAAATTAGGAATTTTACTATAAAAATAGTATTTTTACATGGTAGGTACATCACGAACATATCTTTTTGACATGAATCTTGTCCTTAAAAAAGAGTTTATTCAAAGAGGAAAATGGACTATTTTTCGAAATCCAAAAAATTATAGTGATATTAGATTTAACTTTGGATGATGAAAATGATTCACTTATTAAAAGATAGAGAAAGATAAGAGTGAATCTAATTTTTAAAAAAATATAAGAATGAATCTAATTTAAAGAGAAATTCAAATAAGTAAAATAGCCTTTGGATTGATCCAAGATATTTTTCTTATATATGCATTAAAGAATTACATATAACATAGCACTTAAAACCATGAAACATAAGCACATAAAGCAAAGAACAAAGAGACCATAACACGCATGAGATCAAGACGCCAAAAATTTATTATGGAGTTCATCCAATTTGGACTACGTCTCCGAGCCCTGCTAAAGAGTGGGGAGGCCTTCATTCATTAAGTAGAAAGAAGAAGAAGTACAATTAAAATCACATACAACACCCTTATACCTCCAATCTGGAAAATTATCAAAAAATGGAGAGCTCTGATGCAGAAAGAGACATCACCGTTGATTTTTTGTCGCCAAGGGGTGTAAAATCGACATAAAATTTGTCTCAAATGAACACTAGCAAGTTCTGCACCCCATGGAATCTTTTTGATGGCCTCAATATTCCCTAGGTAGGGTTACGCTCCTCTGTTCCGCTCTTGGTTTTGCTCATGCTTTGCCCTGCCTGGGTGCACTGCACAAATGACGTGATTTATATTGGTGGTGGGTGGCGTACTTTACAAATTCACCATCGTTGGTGGAATGGTTAGGGCAGAGTAATGGGGGCGGAGAGGTTGGGGGATCAAATCCCACCTCTCCCCATTTTCGTGTGCGGTTGCAGATATCCGTTTGAAATATTTTGGTGTTCATTTGAATTGAATCCACCATTAGGTGGTTATGAGACTACCTGATGGGGGCCAACCATGTGGGCCAGGCAAGTTCGAGCCCCATCGATCTCGGAGTACATGGTGGCAGCAGAGTTGTGTTTTAACACCGGTGGCTAACAAAGTGGCCGGTCCGATAGGGGTGGGCCACCCCCAATTTAAACTTTATATATATATGGAACTCTGTTTGGTGGGTTCTGGCAGGGGTGGCGGGGTTGACAGCCCATCCCCCAATGAAATTTTAAATAAGAAATGTGCATTCGATGGGGGTGGCGAGGGTGGCGGGGGTGATGGCCTGTCACCCTTATTTTAATAATTTTTTTGTTTATTAAAAATAAATTGTTCATTTTTAAATTTAACGAAAATAAGGGTTATTGGGCTTTTTAATGAGGCCACAATTTTTCCTGTTTTGGGGAGCTAAGTTCCCTTTCAGTTGACGATGAATTTGTGGGACACTTAAACCTAGCCCACTGCCCAACTTTGACAAAAACTCTGACTCACTCTAGCTTCTCCATACGAGCTTTGATTGGGGATCCATTCGCACCATTGGAATCCGAATGAAGAATACTACGACATGGTCCTGGTCTTGTTGTCATCTGGCCACTTTGATTTTTGAGAAATTTTAAGCCACTTGTCATCCGAGATCCTCCTGGATCAATCCTCCCCACTGAGGAGATTTTGTCTCACCAAAAGGATTAACACATCTAGAACACTGTTTGTCTTCGCCAAACCATACTTTCAATCACCTGCACAAAAAATTGGTACATATTTTGCAATCATGTACAAACCACACATCACTCAAACAACCCCTCACTTGCCAAGATTTTATAACACGCACTCATTGGTCAAGGATTACATAATAAAAACCAATACCTCAACTTCTCATAAGAAAAGACCAAAACGTAATCGTTGCATTTCAAAGTGATGGAAAACACATCATCATTTTTACATTTACTTACAACGCATGATTTACAAACTATGGCCATAACTAGATACTACCTCTAAAAAAACCATTTTTTACTTAATAAAGTAAATGGGTCATCTCCCTGTGGCAGATTTTCTTGTGGAATGTATTCAATGACTAGATTATTCATGGGTTGTTTTTGGGCCTGTAGTGTTTGACATGTAGATCTCTGGTGTTCATCCTTATGGCAATGATTCTTCCTCTTCCATATTTTCTAGATCGTCTTGAAATGATTTCTCCTGGTGTGCCTCTGATAAGTGGTCATGGATCCCTCACTGTCACTGGAATGTGATGAGGTGTTCTCATCATCTTTCGTTGGTGGGTCTCTGGCTATTTTCGAGCATTCTCAAACTTCCTTCCTGATATACCCAAGTCCTACATGATGGGGTAATTCTTCTTCTTTGATAGGGTTTATGATCCCTTGGTCATTAATGCCGAGGCCCTTCCCCTGATACCCCATTTTCTTCAACAATTTGGATCTGATACCTACAGTATGCTTTTCAAAAGTAGCGAACTCATCATCGGGAAAAGTATATGAAATCAAGGAAACACTTTTTACCTCAAGGGGGTTATGCTGCAATTACTCCAAGGCCTCGTCCTTAACTTGCAATTGGTGTAGAAACCTCTATTTCTCCTTTTATGCTTCCTATAGGAGTCTCCTTAGCTCGGTATTCTCTACTTGAATGCTTTAATCTATCTCCTCAAGTTCCCAGAGCCACACCGCATTGGGTGACCTTTTCATATTTCATACACTATCTATTGAAATTTTTGTTTCATCGTCCGATTCTAAACCCAAATCGATGGGTTCATTTTTTGTGATTCCAAGAGATTTAGTCCTCCTTTCATCATCAAAATCTGATCCCAAGTCAATTGGTCTTCCTCGTGCAACTCTCGTAACCGTGACCTTCTCATCTTCCTCTGATTCATACTTTTGATATTGTTGCATGGTGGTAGCCCTCTTCTGCCTCTCCTTTTTTTCATCCCTCTTAGGTCTCAGCTCAAGGTGTAGCTTTCAACAATTCTCTTGGTCATGTCATTCTTTCTCACAATGGGTACAAGAGGCCTTTTCTCCTCTTCTCTTTGCTGTTGTGGCTCTTTTTGGGTGGTCATTTTGTTCATATGTCTCCTTGTTTTCAAGATGCATGGCCTTCACACTAGCCTCATCAATGGTAGCAGGCTCAAAAAATAATAATGAATGTCTTATGTAACCATGTAAAGAACATATATAATTAGTTACAATCTCTGGTGAATCTAACAAAATGTCTAAGTTCAATGCTTGTTTTCTCAATTCTTCGATGAAGTTTTTCACATTTTTGCCTTTGCATTTCTTTAGGTGTTGCCATTCCATTAATTTTTTTTTTCTTATAGCCCAATGCGTAAAACTGAGTTTTCAATGCAGAAATAAAATTTGACCATGAGAAGAGAAGGTTACCCAAATTGTTGATGTGTTGCAATTTTCTCTCCCAACAAACGAGAGCGGTGGCACCCAGTTGAAGGGATGCCAACTGGATCTTCGTCTCGTCTTTCTTGATCTGTTGAATCCAGCTATAGACCTCAATATTTCTAATCCAATTGTTGACCATTTATGCATTAAATGCTCCTGTATACATAGTCAAGTCAAACTTTACATCTAGTTTAAGGAAAGGTTTCTTAGATGCATGCCTATGACATCTACGAGAATGATGAGAAAAAGAAGAGGAACTATCAATAGAATATGGAGAGGTAGGGGGCTCTTCTCCACCATCTCCATGGTTTACTAATTCGTGGTCATCTGTATTTTTATTCTCGGGATTGACAGTCTTCTTATACTATGCAAATATTTTTTCTACTTTCTCTACCATGTTGTAGAATTCCTTGCAGTAATTCTGCTCTTCTTCCTAACAAGCTTCCTGATCTACCATGTTTCTTCCTCCTGGTGCACGTCCTTCTTCAGAATCAAAGTAATTAAGATTTCCTTCACCTCTTTGAAGCTTGTTTCTGGTTAGCATGTACTCATGAAATTCACATTGACAAAGGCCTACTCTGATACCACTTGATCCAAGATATTTTGCTTATAGATGAATTAAAGAATTACATATAACATAACACTTAAAACCAAGAAACATATGCATATAAAGTGAAGAAAAAAGATACCATCATACGCATGAGATAAAGTCATCAAAAATTGATTACGGAGTTCATCCAATTCAGACTGCGTCTCCGGGCTGTATTGAATAGAGGGGAGGCCTTCATTCACTAAGTGGAAAGAAGAAGAAGAAGTACAAGTAAAATTACCTAAAGCACCCTTATACCTCCAATCTAGAAAATGCCCAAAAAATGGATAAATCTGATGCATAAAAGAACATCACCATTGAGTTACCTGTCGTCGAGAGGTGTAAAATCAACATAACTATTGTCTCAAATGGACACTAGAAAGTTCTGCACCCTAGGGAATCTTTTTGATGCCCTTAATATTCCCTGGGTAGGGTTCTACACCTCTGTCCCTCTCCTGGTTCTGCTCCTGATCTACAATGCCTGGGTGCGTTGCACAAATGATGTGATTTATATTGGTGGTGGGTGGCAGAATTTACAAAGGCGCCACTATTGGCAGAATGGTTAGGGCAGAGTAATGGAGGCGGAGAGGTCAGGGGATCAAATCCTGCCACTACCCATTTTTATGTGTGGTTACATATATCTGTTTGAAATATTTTTGGCATTTTTTTGAATTGAATCCACTGTTGGGTAGTTGTTAGACTGCCCAGTGGGGGTCGACCACATGGTCTGGGCAGGTTCGAGCCCCGTCGATCTTAGCATACATAGTGGCAGCGAAATTGTGTTTTAACACTGATGGCTTCTAGGGTGGCGGGTCCGATGGGGGTGGTCCGCCCCCAATTCAAACTTTAAATATATATATTAATATATGCAGCGTCGTTTGGTGGGTTCTAGCTGGGGTGGCAGGGTTGACAACCTGCCCCCCAATGACATTTTAAATAAGAAATGCAGATCCGACGGGGGTGGTATGGTTCATGGCCTGCCACCTTTATTTTAATATATATATTTTTATTAAAAAAAAAAATTGCTTTTAAATTTAACAAAAATAAGGGTTATTGGGATTTTTAATGAGGCCATAATTTCGCCCATTTTCGGGAGCTAAGTTCCCTACCGGTTGAAGGTGAATTTGCGGGACACTTAAACTTGGCCCACTGCCCAACATTGACCAAAAATTTGACTCGCTCTAACGTCTCCATACGAGCTCATATTAGAGATCCATTCGCACCGTTGGAATCAAAACGAAGAATACTTCGACATGATCGTGGTCTCGTTGTCATATGGCCACATTGATTTTTGAGCAATTTTAAGCCACTTGTCTTGTGAGATCCTCTTGGATCATGGATGATGAAGACGAATAATTGGGTAATAGGATTTAGTTCTAAATAAAGTTCCAATGGTAGTATGATAAGATCACATGAATCTAAAAAAAATTACTCTCATAGAAATTCAGGGTCTCATAATTATGATATGCGTAAGTTCCCTTTTGAGAGGACAACTGATGAAAATAAAGAAGAAACGGAAACAAGCCGAGATTGGGAAATGAGGTGAGATTGAGGTCACTATGCCTTGTTAATCAATCGACACCTCTAGTAGGTTCATTTATTTTATATATAAAATGTGTTTATTAATTTCTCTTTATGGACTTTTATGAATATTCTAAGAGCATATCAAAAATTAATCACTTACCTTTTTCTAAATAAGAAGTTATGGTTTTTCTTCCAAGGAGAATTCTTTTATAAAACCAATTTCAGCTTTAGAAACCTTATTTTTTTATGTGGATAGGAAAATTTTAAGGATTAATAAATTTGTCTTTTTCACGAGGTCTAGAGAAGATAGTGATAAGGTGATAAGGTGTTTTTTTAAGGCACTTTGTGGTGTAAAATTCACTAGTTTGAAACTCCATGAGAAAAAACCCAGCCATGCTAAGGTCGGTGTAGTCCATGTTGGGTGTGATCCTCAGGTGATTTTTATAACTTAGATTCCCTTGGTCGCAACTATTCAAGCCACAAGTTAAGAATGCCAGTCATCTCAAGATTAACATTACCTAGCAAACAAAAAAAAAGATGCATATTTACCTTTTTTTTTTGGTAACTAAAGAAATATGGATAAGTTAATATTTGAACCTATGGCATTTACACAAAGAATGTATTAATATAACACCTTGCCACCTAATCTACATATTAACAATTTTTATACAAAATAATTTTATCTTATAGAATTTAGGAAAATATTTGTTAAATAAGATAAAAATGGATTCATCATTTTTTTAAAGTGAAAATTTAACCCAATAATCAAATTCAACCCTTCAAACAAATATCTAGGAATCCACAACCATCATTAGCAAACTTGTAATCATAGCATTGAGAAAAGGATAAATGGAGGCTGAAAACTTATTACGGGCTTCATAACAATTATAAGTCCCTTGATATTTGGATATGAGATTAAAAATTATCCTCTTTGAGACTCTTTTTGCTTCTTTTATTTTATATGAATGCGAGCTATGAGTATGCAATATAGACATAAAGTCATGGAGGAAGATTGAAGGAATCCAAAATCAATTTATAACCTACAACCTCAATATTAAAGGAAATACTCCCTACCCTATCCTCGTGATTGAAACAAGCCTTTCCCTCATTGAAAGCATGTCTATGAATAGGCATCTTATGTATAAGAAGAAGTTATACAGTTCATGCAATCCAAAAGGTTTCCTAATATTTATTCTAAGTCTAGCAAAAAGCTCTGACCTTGGCTCAATTGAAGATGACATAAGGATATCGAGGCTTTCCTATCCCATTAGGGGATAAGGAGGAGATCATCTTATAGAATAATGATAATATTAAAAATTAATATTATTACTTCCAAATTTAAGTAGAATTTTTGGAGAAGTATAAAATTAGAGGGGAAATTGAAAGTAAGATATTATAAGGTGGTGTTAAACCCCAACTTATAAAATCAAAAGAAGAAAATGAACATTGGTAAGTAAGAACCAATTTTCATGAGCTTCATAACGAGAGTGAACATTAGTTAATTCCAAAAATGCCATGAGATGAAAGAGTCTATCATCTTTGTGATACTAAGAGGATTGAAGATTAAAAACACTTTCTCTTAGAATTTTCGTCTTATACTCATATTTGGTCTAATTTGTAAATAGAAGTCACATGACCAGCCTTTTCAAAGTATTTGTCACACCATAATTTTTTTTGGCCTACAAATCAACAAAACTATAATAATCTAGAAATGTTTCTGTCTTTTAAACATATAGCTAAAATATTAAAAAATTATAATTAATCTCTTACCTTGATATAAATAACTCATAATGAAAGTTAATCACCTCCATAATCATGACCATGATGTTAAAAAAATACGTATTAATACAACTAAGGAAAAATTAGATTTAAAAAAACCTTCAACCCATTTATTTAAAATTTACAATAAATATCATACCAATATCTTGAAATTTAAGATTATACATTATTTAGATAATAAGTCTAAACTTTCTAGTCAACACTCCCCTCATCACGGGAATAAATAAGATAAATGAATGAAATGAATTCTAGGGAACAAAGGAATATAAAACCAAAGAGAAGGATAATCATGTTTAAAAGTTAGATATTTTAACCTAATACACACAACTCTCGCTAAAATTTATTGAAAATATCTCACTATCGAAATGTACACCCATGTAAGAATATTTTTTAAGAACAAAATAATTTAAAATGGTTTAGTTTTACAAAATTCAAATGATTTTTTAAGAACAAAATAATTTAAAATTGTTTAGTTTTACAAAATTCAAATGATTTGGACAAAAAAATTTATTATTATTAATTTTGTTAAGTTATTTAAATATTTCAAATTATTAACTATTTAAAATATCAACACATAAAAAATATAGGTTTAATATGAATACATCATCATAGATCTATAAGTTAAAATTATCAAAAGCTCAAAGGAATTAATTTTTTTAAAATGCAAATCTCTTTTTATTGTATAGTTTACTAAATATTTGCATCTCAATAAATTAGATTTAAATGATATAATTAAAAAGATATTAATTTATAAAACATACACTTAATTATTTTTAATTATATATTTATTAGAATTTTATATGTTTATTAATTATATGTTCAAAAATATTATTATTTAAATAAATTATATAGTTAAAAAGATATTAAACTTTATTTTTTTAATTATATATTTATTAGACTTCTATATATTTATTAATGGTATGTTCAAAAATATTATTACTTATTTATTTTAATATAATATGTAAATTTTGATTTAAGAAAATGTTTATAATTTATTAATAAGAAGAAAATTATAATATGACAAATTGAATTATAATATAATAAAATTAGAATATTTAATTTCAATTACTTCGATTTTGTATTAATTTTTTTACTATTTTAATTAAATAGATTTTATGTATGTTTTTTTAGACTTAGATGTGTTGGGGAGAAGAGGGTCTTATAAACCAATTTGGTGTCTCGCTTGACTGTGACCTTAAAATTGGAATATATATATATATATATATATATATATATATATATATATATATATATATATATATAATTCACTTTGTAATTACTAACTAGGTTAGATTCATTTTAACCTATATTTATCAAGAAGTAAGAGTGATCAAATCTCTTAAGGTGCAAACCAATTTTTTGAGTGTAAAACTTGAGGAAAGGAATCTCTCTCAATGTTTGATAAATCCAGAGTTAAAATGAATCCAACATGATTATGTGTATGCATTTTCATTTCTTTTTTTTTTTTAATTTGAATAGGTCTAAATGTTTATATAACATAATATTACAACATCTACACTATCTTTTTTATAGTGAGCTAGACACAATAATTAAATTAAAAAATAAAATATAAAAATATATAAAATATTTATTATTTTTATAAATATATTAATATACATTCAAATAAATTCAAAAGAAAAATATATAATATAATTACTTTAATATTATTTTATTTAATGAATGAAATTAGTTTGATTAAATTTTTATATTAAAACATTTTTAAAGAAGAAGAAATAAAAACAACACATTTTTTTTTTTAAAACAATACAAATATAAATTATATATTATATAGTTAATCTGTTAAAGTGGAAATATTTTTATATTTTTTTTTAATGAAATATAAATGTTTCAATAAGGCTTATTTAAACTTAACAATAAAGTTCTAAGTCAACAAAACTCATAGTTTTATTTATAATAATTGATTTGTATGGGTTTGAAAATAATCATTCCTCCTAACAACTCGAAAAAGTCACACACACACACACATACACATATATAACAACCACCCTCTTAATTAAATATATTTGCACCAGATTTAACTATATAATTACCTATAAAACAAAAGTATCATTATGTGAATATTAAAAACAATAATCAATAATAGGTTTTTCGAAACTTTCCCTATAAGAATTAACACAAGGCAATTATCAGCAATTCAATTGACACCACTTTCAATGTAGGACTTTGGATTAAAGCTTTATGTTATATATGGTTTAGATGCTACCATTGTCATTATCGTTTACATACAGTGTCTTGGTGCTGATGACATATATGTGTACACCATACTGGTTTGGATCTGTTTGATTGCATAGTTGATTTTTGTGATTAAGTGTAATTAAGTGTTTTCTACTTTGGATATCTTATCACATCTTTTGAGATATGCGAGGATCCCCCACTTGTCTGAGCTCCCTTTGCTGGTAGATCCTCGATCATTCGATCCGTCCCATGCAATATTGATGGTGGATTTTTAGCCAGGGCGTAGGGTTAGGGTAACTACGCACCCACAACCTCCCGCCAAAGTCTCATTGCACCCGCCGCAGGTCCAAGAACCTTGCTCTGCAAGTCGGTAACCCTTATGCTTAATCCTCATGGATTCTTCCTTCAAGATCATGGTGTCACCGACGAAAAGTTTCGAAATCAATTCGCTGTCAAGGGAGGTAAGTTCTTGTTTGAGTTTAGGTGGAAATTCTACGTTTTCATTCCTTTTTTTTTCTATTCTGACACCTGTTCTCTGGTTTTTTCTTACAAGGTTTCACCTTGCGGCTCAGGTCACTGGTGCAAGGAATTCACATAGTCTCCTGCCCTCTTTTCCAAGTCTTCTCATCTATTTCGCTTGGGGTTCTGAAAAAATAGTGGCAGTAAAGCTTCCATGTTGGTTCCAACCATTCAATGACCTCCTCAACTATGTTGTGAGTAATTTTCCATTACCCTCGCTCATTTTATGATTCTAATGTTCATGTTTTGTCCCATATATAGTCTTAAGGTTTTTTTAAATTTTTCTTATAGATTGTAATCCCATGCTAAACATGGTTGAAGGTTCGATAAACCCGGAGGTAGTTGGGGCTTCGACCCTCGTTCGAGTCCTTCCCTATCATGGATGCCAGTATGCTTGCCTCCCGTTCTACCTCAGCTAATTCTGGCCGACTGCCACAGTATTTTCCTTAAGGCATTTCTTCTTTTTTTTGCCCCTTTTTGCTTATTGTAGGTAGGGGTTTGCATCCTCAGAGGTGGTTGCAGGCCAACTGGGGTTTTTAATTTAAAATCTGTATTATTTAACTGTAATTTCATTTGGTCTTAGCCCTTTATTTATAAATTCACAAATGTCCGAATTGTTATTTCAGAACTCTGGACTGTAATTGCTAAGGTCCGAATTGCTTTATTTTGGTGTAGCCAATTTTGTTAATTGTAAGGGTTCAATGGTTTATTCCAATGCTATGGTCTTTTAGCATGTTCTCATGACATATTTCGTCTTCTGACATTTTTAAGTGGATGATGTATAAATTATTACTCGAATTTTCCTAAAGAAATTTCACGAGGGTTTTTCCAGTTTATATCTTGGTTAACTTGTGTTATCGATATTCACAACATTCTCTATTTTCCATAATTTGATATTCAGTTAATGGCATTGCTGAGATTTGGTTCGTGTTACAGTTTAAAGAAACTTCTGTCCTCCCATGGTTCTCTTATGGTTAAGCGAAGAGGGACTGGAACCTTGACCCTTCTCATTGGGTATGGGTTCTAAACCCTCGGCCTTTTCCTTTTACCACTACCAGTATAAAATAGTATTTTTATCATAGATTTTTCTTTTCAAACAAATTAATATTTCCATTTTATACTTGACGTGAACTAGGCCACTGTTTAAGGTTAGAAATATAGGGTTTAATCATGAGAAATGCAAAGATATAAAGTCTAGTTTATAATCCAATATGTTCTCTTTCGTTGTTTTCTATAATACTCTTTTACAGCTAGGAGACACAGTTTTTACCTTTCTTTTATATACATAATTATATTCGTGACAGTAACCCAAATTTCAGAATATACAATAGGGAAACTCTTACGTTCACTTTATGTGATATAAGTATAGTACCAAGCTAGCATTCCTTTCTTTTACTAAAAACAACTATAATTCTAGCATTTTCCTTTATGTAATTAAGAACAATAGTAATTCTATCATTTTCCTTTCTGTAATTAAGAACAACTATAATTATAGCATTTTCCTTTCTGTAATTAAGAACAACGGTAATTCTAGCATGATTATTCAACCGTTTACAGTATTCATTAGTACACATAAATACTTGAAATACCTTTTTCGAGACCTGGTTTCCAGTAACTGTTGGTCCTCCCAACCTTGAGCGAGGCTATTACATCCTTGGCTCCCCCCTTGCTCTGCACCAGGCTGAGGTATTCTTGTTGAGACCAGAAGTTAGACCTCAGGATTAAATCCAACCTTTTACTTCTTTGGGTGATTACTGAGTTCCATTGGTTCTCACACCAGCTCTGGACATCTTAGTGCAACCATCTCTTTCTTAACCCTCATCTCCTTCTGCACGGAACCCCTTTCCTACTTAGGATTTTTCTTTAAATCCTTTTTGGAAAGGTAATTGCCAAAACTGTATCAACCTCTTTTCCCTGGGTTCTTGGAATATTTACCAAATAGTTATATTCTCTTTTAACTCTGAAAAAAAAATTATATTATAGTAAATCTCTAAATAACAGTTAAATATTAAAGTATCATTAATGAATGCCCCATTCTTTATTCATTTGGAATTGTCTTAAACAACTTAAATAGCAATTGGTGAATTAAAAAACAGGGTTACATCTTCCCCCGCTGAAGTAGACACCGTCCTTGGTGTTATGTGTTCTCTGAGAACAACTCCAGGTAAGCCTCATAAATGACTTTTTCGTCTTCCCAAGTAGCCTCCTTCGGGCCAAAGTTCTTCCACCGCACTTTAAATTGGGGGATGACTCACTTCCATAGCCTTATTTCTCTCTAATCTAGAATATGTTGTGGTTCTTTCAGGAACTTGTCGTCTGGTTCTACTTGTACACAACAATATATTTCCAATTAGTTCAAATCAGAAAACAAATTTATTCTAATTGGATTATGTTGTTAACTTACATGTATACCCTGCCAATGTATGACATGCTTGGGATCATGTACGTAATGCTTCAGTAGTGATACATGAAGTACATTGTGTACTAATATATGGCTGGGTAGTGCCAACTGGTAGGCCACTGGTCCTATCCTTTCCAAAATCTCGAAGGGTCCGCAATAGCGGGGAGCCAATTTGGCACAATAATTCCACCTCAGAGTACTTTTCTTGGGTTTAATTCTTACATAGACATGGTCTCCTACCACAAATTCCTGGAAATTTCTTTTCCTATTCGCATAAACATTTTTCCAGTCTTGTGCTACTTTTAGATTCTACCTGATCTTCTTGACCTCCTGCTCCATCACTTCTAACATATCTGGCCGAAGCATCATCTTGTTTTCCGAACTACTCCAATTAATAGGAGTCTGGCATTGTCTTCCGTATAATGCTTCGAAAGGGCTCATCTTAAGGGATTCCTATTATCCATTATTGTACGCAAACTCAACCAAATGCAAATACTCCTCCCACCTCATTAGTTGTTGGATTACATACATGTGCAACATGTCTTCTAAAATTTTATTTACCCTTTCTATTTGCCTATCCGTCTGTGGGTGATAGGCAGTGCTAAATTGTATTTGTGTCCCCAAGCCACTAAATAGTGTCTTCCAGAATGCTGATGTAAACTTTACATCACGATTTGAAATGAAAGCTCGGGGTATACCACGCAATTTGAAGATCTCTTTCATAAAAATGTCAACAATTTGCATTGTCTTGTAGGTAGATTGAACATGGATGAAATGAGCCACTTTGCTGAGTCTATTGACTATCACCATAATCGAATCATTGTGCCTTTTGTTCCTAGGTATTCCAGTGATTAAATCAAGGGAAATTACATCCCACTTCCATTCAAGCACAAGAATGGGTTGAATTAATCTAGCAGGGTGTTGATGTTCCACTTTAAACTGCTGACACTCCAGACACCTTGTTAAATATTCTACAATGTCTCTTCCAATCCGTGGCCAAGAATAGTCCTTTCTAATTTCCATTAACATTTTTTGGTATCCTAGATGTCTAGCATAGGAACTCCTGTGATATTCATCCAAAATCATTTTTTTCATATTATTTTGATTGGGAATATATATTTTCTTCCGAAAAAATAGGAGCTTCTTATCATCGAGTTCATATTTTAATTGTTTCCCTCGTCTTTCATCATCTTTTACTTGCTACCACAAGGACTGATATTATGGGTCCTTCCTTGTTGCTTCCATAATCTGGTCTTGAAATTTAAATTCAATATAATTGAAGTAATGTTCACAACTTCCATGCAATTTTATGCTCAAGGCATCCGCCACTCAGTTCTCTTTTCCGTTCACGTGATGAATATCGAAATCAAATTCACTTAAAAAATCATTCCATCTGGCTTGGCGCGCATTTAGATCGACCTGCTTTAAGTAGCTAGTTAAGCTACTGTGATTAGTTCTCAGCAAAAATATTTTTCCTAGCATATAATGCATCCATATCTACAAGGCATGCACCACTGCAATTAGCTCCAAATCATAAGTTGAGTATCTCTGATCATGATCCTTTAGCTTCCTAGACTCATAAGCTATGACTCTTCCCTCTTGAGTCAACACTACTCCTACACCCTCCTTGCATGCATCAATACATACATCAAATTCTTTACTTGGATATTCTACCTTCAGAACAGGAAAAAATCTTAACAACTCTTTCAGTAACTCAAAACTATTCTGACATTCTTGAGTCGATTTAAAGACTCGTCCTTTCCTCTACAAGGAGGTAATAGGATAAGCTATTTTGGAGAATCCATTGATAAATCATCGGTAATAACTAGCCAAACCCATAAAAGAGCATATGTCAGCTACGTTCTTTGGGACTCTCCATTCCATAATTGTCTTTATCTTCTTCGGGTCCAAAACAATCCCTTCAACAGAAATCACATGCCCAAAATATTAGATCTGCTCCTTAAAGAAGTCACATTTAATAAACTTGGCATAGAGTTGATGCTCTCTTAGCATTATTAGAAAAATTCATAGATGTTCCTTATGCTCTTCCATATTCTTGGAGTAAATTAATATGTCATCATTGAAAATTAACACGAATTTATCCAAGTATGGGTGAAAAATTCCATGCATTAAACTCATAAATGTTGTTGGTGCATTGGTTAACCCAAATGGTAATACCACAAACTCTTAATGTCCATACCTGGTATGAAAGGTTTTTTTTCTTATATCTTCGTCCTTGATCCGGATTTGATGGTAGCTTGACCTTAAGTCAATCTTGGAGAATATTGTAGCTCTTTTGACTTGGTCAAATAGATCATCGATGCACTACAGTGGGTACTTTTTTTTTATGGTCATCTTGTTGAGCTGTCGATAATCCATGCACATATGCATAGTACCATCCTTATTCCTTATGAACAACAATGGTGCTCCCCATGGGGACACACTTGGCTGAATGTAGCATTTATCCATCAATTCCTGCAGCTGCATCTTTAACTTTGTTAACTCTGGCACACTCATTATGTATGGAGTTTGGGACATAGGTGTTGCCCCGGGTATTAATTCAATAGTAAATTCTATGTCTCTTTTTGGTGGAAGCCCCGGAATTTCCTCAGGGAAAACATCTTTGAATTCTTGCACAATAGGAATATTCTCCAAAATAATAGTCTTATCTTTTGTGTTGGTGAATCCTACTTGAATTGCATAAAGCTGGAAACCTTTCCTCACACATTTACTTAGCTGAGATGCAGTAATAGGTCGCAACTGAAAAGGCTTTTTGATGCCCTGCAATTCCTGTTGTGTCCCATCATTTGACTTAAAATGAATGACCTTATTCTTGCAGTCCACTAAGGACCAATGTCTCTCCAGCCAATCCATCCCCAATAAAATATCATATGATCCCAGTGCTAGAACATTTAGTTCTACAATTATGTGTTGGTCCACAATAATCAATTCACAATTTGGTACCTTAGTATGGACCCGCCTTCTTGTCCCTGTAGCCAGCTGAACTAGCCAAGTTTTTTTAAATTTCTGGTCCTGCAACTTACTTTTTTCAACTACACGAGGGTGTATGTGGCTCAAGATGGAGCCGGGATCAAGAGGGAGAAACATATCAGGTTTGAATCTTACCTTATAACTCTACCATGGTTAGCTGGTAATATGCTTGCCGATCCTCCAACGCTGCGTTGATTCTGGGTATGTTTCAAGCTACATCCCCCACTGTCGATGCCTCTTGCCGATTTGCTGTCACTTCATTTCTTCCTCAGTGTGGACAATTTTTGAAGTAATGTGCCTCACCACACCCCCCAACATTGCAACGGAGGTTTCCAGGGCTATCCCATGTCGTGTTTGCTAGAAGCTTCAGTATACCGCTTCTCACCAGTCCACTTGGTCCTTGTTTGACCTTTGCCATTCTGTTTACCTAGTGGATTCCTTGCAACATTCCTAAAATTGCTTGATCTGTTATTTCTGTTATTGGCAAAAAATTTCTTCCCTTTTCGAGGTGGCCAACTTTTCCAGTTTCTCCCTTTGTCTTGGATTGTTGATAGCACATATGTGCTTTCCTTATTGCTTCATCCATATTTTTTGGATTTGAACTCAATTCTTTCTTTCACGTGTATTGAAAAACTACTCAATAAAAGTTGTGCCTTTTCCTTTTCATCACGCAGATAGGGTACATATCTTAATAATGAAGTGAATTTCGTAGTGAATTCATCCATGGTCATTTGACCCAGTTTCAAGTCATGAAATTCTCAAGATTTTTCATCATAAAACATTCTGTTAGATACTTATCTTTGAAATACTGCTGAAACTCATCCCAAGTTACATTTTGATCTTCCACCCCTTGTACATTCTTCACCTCCTCCCACCACCACATTTCTTTTTCCTACAACTGGTAGATAGCTAAGCGGGCTTTAAGTTTGTTTTTATACTCATACAATTGGAATTACTTGTTCATGTTTATTTTCCAAGCTTCCGCCATTTCCTCCGCCTCTCCGTCAAAGGTAGGAGGCTTGATCTTCCAAAATTCTCCCTGCAATTCCACTTTCTGCTTTTTCAGCTCTTGCTCGTCCAGGACATTTATAGATTCTGCCTCATTGTATGTTTTAATTTTATTACTTCTTGGTGTTCGTCTGTCTTCAAAATTTTGATGTACTGCTTGGCATCGCTCTCTATCTTCCTGAGTGTTTCTCTCAGGGCTAGGTTGTCCACTGGGAGGATTCTTCCTATCCGATAGACTTTTCAATATCCTCTCTTGTTCTCTCATCAACATTTCATTGTCATTGCGAACTTTAAGCATCTTTGTCTATAACTGATGCATAGTATCCAACAACCTACTATTCTATCGTTGTTGTTCTTCCAACATTCTACTTGTTTGCTGATGTTGGTCCACACTAAGATGCACCCACATTTCAGGCTGACCTCAGGATTGGTCACAGGATGGGTCTCCCCTGTGGTTCTAGGTGCATGATGACTCGACCCCCTTCACATGGTAGCTTACACAAATCTCTTCTTATACTTAACAAAATTTCCAACCATTAAACTCTAGTATGAATGGCCCATCTAACCCCAGTTTTTGTAACTTTTCTCTGATACCACTTGTAACAACTACCCCCTTAATTAAATACATTTTCACCAGATTTAACTATATAATTACCCATAAAAAAAAAGTATCATTATGTGAATATTTTAAAAAATAATTAGTAATAGGTTATTCAAAACTTTCCCCATAAGAATTAACAATTGACACCGCTTTCAATGTAGGACTTTGGATTAAAGCTTTATGTTATCTATAGTCTGGATGATACCATTTTCATTATGGTTTACATAGGGCGACTTGGTGCTAATGACCTGTATGTGTACACCATACTGGTTTGGATCTGTTTGATTGCATAGTTAATTTCTATGATTAAGTGTAAATAAGGGTTTTCTAAATTGGATATCTTATCACATCTTTCAAGATATGCGAGTATGCCCCACTTGTCTGAGCTCCCTTTGCTGGCAAATCCTGGATCGTTCGATCCATCCCACGCAAGATTGATGGTGGATTTTTGGCCAGGGGGTAGGGTTAGGGTAATCACCCACTCCCAACCTCCCGCGAGAGTCTCATTCCACCTGCCGTGGGTCCGAGAAACTTTCTATACAAGTCTATAACACACATGCTTAATCCTCATGGATTCTTCCTTCAAGATCATGGCACCGCCGATGGAAGGTTTCCAAATCAATTTGCCGTCAAGGGAGGTAAGCTCTTGTTTGCGTTTAGGTGGAAATTCTACATTTTCATTCCTTTATTTGTTATTCCAACACCTGTTGTCTAGTTTTTGCTTATAAGGTTTCACCTTGCAGCTCAGGTCACTGGCACAAGGAATTCACACAGTATCAGTCCCTCTTTTCCAAGTCTACTCATCTATTTCGCTTGGGGTTCTGAAAAAAATAGTGGCGGTAAAGCTTCCATGTTGGTTCCAGCCATTCAACAACCTCCTCGGCTCTGCAGTGAGTAATTTTCCATTACCCTCACTCATTTTATTATTCTAATGTTTTGGTTCTGTCTTGTATATAGTCATAAGGTTTTTTTTTTAACTTTTCTTCCAAATTGGAATCCCATGCTAAACATGGTTGCAGGTTTGAGAAACCCGGAGGAAGTTGGGGCTTCAGCCCTCATTTGAGTCTTTCCCTATCACGGACGCTGGTATTCTTGCCTCCTGTTCTACCTTAGCTAATTCTGCCCGACTACCACATTATTTTCCTTAAGTAATTTCTCAGTTGTTTGCCCTTTTTTTCTTATTGTAGGCAGGTGTCTGCATCCTCAGAGGCAGTTGCAGGCCAACCAGGGTTTTTAATTTAAAATTTGTATTATTTAACTGTAATTTCATTTGGGCTTAGCCCTTTCTTTCTAAATGCACAAATCTCTGAATTGTTATTTCAAAACTCTGGACTGTAATTTCTAGGGTCTGAATTGCTTTATCTGGGTGTATCCCCTTTTGTTAATTGCAAGGGTTCGAATGGTTTATTCCAATGCTCTAGTCTGTTAGCATGTTATCATGACAAATTTAGTCTTCTGGTGTTTTTAAGTGCATGATGTATAGCTTATTATTCGAATTTTCCTAAAGAAATTTCACGAGGGTTTTTCCAGTTTATATCTTGGTTAACTTGTGCTATTGGTATTCGCGACATTCTTTGTTTTCCCTGCTTTGATATTTAGTTAATGGAATTGCCAAGATTTGGTTCGTGTTACGGTTTAATGACACTTTTGTCCTCCCATGGTGCTCTTGTGGTTAGGCGAAGAGGGACCAGAACCTTGACCCTCCTCATTAGGTTTGGGTTCTAAACCCTGAACCTTTTCCCTTTACCACTGCCGATATAAGATAGTATTTTTATCGTAGATTTATCTGTTCAAATAAATAAATATTTCCATTTTATACTTGACGTGAACTAGGCCACTGTTTACGGTTAGAAATACAGGGTTTAATCACGAGAAATGCAGAGATATATAGCCTAGTTTATAATCCAATTTGTTATATTTCGTTGTTTTCTATAATACTCTTCTATTGCTACAAGACACAGTTTTTACCTTTCTTTTATATATATAATTATATTCATGACAGTAACCCAAATTTCAGAATATACAGTAGGGAAACTCTTACGTTTGCTTTTTGTGATATAAGTACATTACCAAGCTAGCATTCCTTTATGTTACTAAAAACAACTCTAATTCTAGCATTTTCCTTTCTGTAACTAAGAATAATAGTAATTCTAGCATTTTCCTTTCTATAATTAAGAACGAATGTAATTCTAGCATTTTCCTTTCTGTAATTAAGAACAGCAGTAATTCTAGTATGATTACTCAACCATTTATGGTATTCAGTAGTACACATAAATACTTGAAATACCTATTCAGAGACCTGAATTCTAGTAACTGTTGGTCCTCTCAACCTTGATCGAGGCTATTATGTCCTCGGATCCCCCCTTGCTCCGCACTAGGCTGAGGTACTCTTCTTGAGACCGAAAGTTAGACCTCCTTGAGCGAGGCTATTACGTCCTCAAATCCCCCCTTGCTCCGCACCAGGCTGAGGTACTCTTCTTGAGACCAGAAGTTAGACCTCAGGATTAAATCCAGCCTTTTACTTCTGTGGGTGATTACTGAGTTCCACTGGTTCTCACACCAGCTCTGGACATCTGAGTGCAACCATATGTTGCTTAACCGTCATCTCCTTCTTCACAGAACCCATTTCCTACTTAGGATTTTCCTTTTAATCCTTTTTGGAAAGATAACTGCCAAAAGTCCTTCTGCACAGAACCCATTTCCTACTTAGGATTTTCCTTTAAATCCTTTTTGGAAAGGTAACTTCTAGAACTGTCTCAACCTCTTTTCCTTGGGTACTTGGAGTATTTACCAAACGGTTGCCTTCTCCTTTAACTCATAAACAAAAATTATATTAAAGTAAATCTCTAAATAATAGTTAAATATTAAAGTATCATTAACAAATGCCCCATTCGTTATTCATTTGGAATTGTGTTAAACAACTTAAATAACAATTGGTGAATTAAAAAGCAGAGATTACAAAATATATATATATATGAAATTGGCAAATTTATTAGTCTTATACTCTCATGAAATTTTAATTGAATATATATATATATAATTGTCAAATGAGTTAGTCTAATAACTCACTTAACATAGGTCAATTTCCACACATACCACTCTAACTCTAAGACTCTAAATGAATCACATTGCTCCTAACTAGCTTTGAATCTCATAGTACATAACATTATCAATATCAATAGTGTAATCCACGTGAGAACTTTATACTTTAATAATCAATATATCCCTAATATATTGATTTCTAACATTTTTTATAATGTTTTAAAAAGAATAGTTATTTTCTATAAAAAAAAAGTGGTTAACACAATACATTTATGAATTTAGTGAACAAACTAGTTTTTCTAGATACTAATTTCGCAAAATTAAGTAACTTAAAATCTTCACATAGGTAGGTGGCCAACCATGTACAAAATATTCGAATCACTTCCCCATTGATTGGTGGCCAACATATAATAATTTCAGGGCATACTAGTTTTAAATCACGGGCAAGAAATTAAAAAAAAAGGAAATACTTTGAGTGGCATTAAAAAGATACGACACATTCTTCGGGGTAGGTGCAAACGTTTTCCTAATTCCTTCCTCTTATAATATGGAAGAGGTAAAACACACTTCACGACTTCTTTTGCGTACATATAGAAAATCTATATTTTTATGGACAGGGCAAAAGATTCTAAATGGCACAGCCAATTATGAGCGTTTGTGTAAGAAAATACGAGGGAGGTAATTCAACAACCGTTATCAACTAAATATGCAAGGCACCAGACGGCATTCTTATATAGTTTGATAGTTGTTGATGACAAATGAACGCCGTGTGGAATTATTCATTTACACTTTGTAATTATCAATGGGGAGGGCTATAATGGAGATCAGCTGCAAAACTTTACTACAGGCGAGCGCTGTGTTTTTTCTCGTACTTTTGGTCTGTGTTGCAGGTAATCTATCAATAGTTTTATTGTTTGGAAAAGATTGATTAGATGATAAGTTAAGATAGAAATTTAAATCAAATTGTTACATCACACCCATAAAATCTTAACTTGAGATTTAATAACTTCACCTTAGTGTTAAAATTAAAATTAAACTGGTTCATGGGTGTAGAGTACATATTGGTGAATAGATTATACAAGTTAGATTTGAGACTTTTGTGATTCATAATTTAGATAAATGTTTTTCGGATTAATCATATCATTAGGATTAGATTGATGTTTCGAACCTTGTATAAGATTAGGTCGACGTTTCGAACCATTTAATGTGATTCATCCTCAAGACAAGGTTCGAAACGTCCGAAACATCGACCTAATCTTAATGATATATATTTAAACTATACAAGTGTTTTGTTAAAGTAATTTTCTTGGTATAAAGTTAATTAATTAGAATTTTTTTGAGTAAAAATTCAACATATCTATGGTCTAGTTTAGATATTTTTGAGTACCTGCAGTTCAACTACACGTTAGGCTTGCCAGTCATTTCATACTGATGTAGACTAATGAAGTGTTATGACAGACGATGTTAATCCGGGTAACGATGGCCATCTTCCTTCCCAGGATCCACCAGCGATAGTAGGGAGGGCGATGGAATGTTTCGATCATGTAACTGACTCGGGAACCTTCTATTGTAATATGGTTTTGGAAATTATTTGTATTTAATGTAGGTTCTTGGTGAGAAAATTTATTTTGTGAAATATTTTCATGTATATTGTTTAGAGACAATTAATATACTGGATCATCAAAATTATAAAAAGATGACAAATAATAAAATAACTATAAACCATATTAATTGATTTGAAACATCAATTACAATAATTAAAAAAGGAACATTTGTATAATGAGATTTTCATGTTGTTAATTAATTGAATGAAGGAGAATAAGTGCAAACCGGAGCAACAATTGTCCCTAAGCGGCTCTATCGACGTTCCTCGCGATGAAACAGATGAATACTGCAATGGCGGTTGTTATGAGCAAACGCAGCTGGTGCTCACGTGCGTGGACGAGATACTCTCTAATTTCGAATTCAACAACAAGGCTACCATTGGTGATATCAGACAAACAATTACAGAGGGATGCAGTAACACTGATAAACGCGGTATACAAAATTATCAGATTTATTTATTTTTGGGTCGATATATAGTGTAAGAGGATATGAGCAATATGAAAGTACGTTGTTATAGCGTAGGAAGATATCAACAATATTAAAGCAAGTTTTATCACGGATCCTAATTTTTGGAGTTTTGGTGTTTGAAATAGATTTACAAATAATTTTAAGAAAGTAAGTCTAGTCACAGATTCTAGTTTTTGCAATTTTGGTGTTTGAAATAGAGTATTTTACTGATTTTAATCTTATTTTTGTAAATATCAAGATTTCACAGTTAAAGATCTTTAACTGATAAATTAATTAGAAATTTTAATCAAATCTAGTGAGCTTGCATTAAGTTGCAGACGTTTCACAAATTTTTATTCAAACTTTTGTCTATGAATTTGGAAAATTTTAATTTAGCATTATCTTTTGTTATTTGATGCAGGGGATTTTGATGTTACGCAGCGCATGGATTCCACCAGTCACGCAAGTAAAAGGCTGTCTGCCAATGTAATCAGGGTTACCATTTTTGTAACCCTATGCGGATTGTCTATGATATTTCGTATCACTATATAAAATGTAAAGTAGGCAGCCTTGACCCCTAATTTCACATTTTCCTGTGATCGTTCTCGGGGGTTTATACCAATTTTTATGGGAGAAGTGATAAAATAATCCCTATATCATCTATTTAAGTAGCCAGCCCTGGCCCCTGATTTCACAGTCTTTTGTGATTGTTTTCGGGGGTTTATACGAATTTTTAAGGGAGAAGTTGTGATAATAACATCACTATATCATATATTTAGTTTCTTATTTGATTTGATAATGAAAAAAATGATTTTTTTTATTTATTCTATACATTATTATTATTTCTGTTTTAATTATAATTTCGTGAGAAACATTTTATATTGATAAAGTCAAAAGTAATTTATTAAATTTAGAAATATTTATTTATTTTTAAATAATTTATTTGTAGATTTTGTTTAAAAGTTTTAAATAAAATTTGACTCTGTTTTAGGTCAAATCTTATTTTTTATTGTTCAAAAAAATCTATATAATTTGATATTTTTGATATGTCAGTTTGTTTTTTTATTGTTTAAAATGGTTTTTGATTTCATATATATATATAAGTTTGTTTGGAATACAACCATAAACAAATAAGTATTTTCAATTTAATTAATCATTTGCTAGCAAATTCACACCAAGATCACATAATACCTTACACTTACTAATATTGGAAATACATAGATATTAATGTATTTACATCAAATGTCTATAATTTAGAATGCATTCCACATATCATCTATTTTTACATTCAGGTAACTATAGATGCAACAACATCATGTAATAGAACATCCTAATACAACATGTACCGTTTACCTTAGAGTGAAGATTCGATCTTGGCCTTAGCGCTACTTGCACTCCCTTGCTGTCATTTGCATCCAAGTGTGAATATTTACGTTCTTTGAAAAAATATTAGTGAACCACTGGTTGACCTCTTAGCCTACTCCGTTGCTACTCTTCTTCCTTGTGGACTACTGAGCTACAATGGGCATATACAATAGAGGAAGAATTCTAGCTGATGGAGGTGAGCAGTCTTTGGCTCAAGAGTATGCTCTCTAAATACTTTCACCTCACCAAACTCACCATAGCATGTAGTCACTCAGAATAACATAATCTCATCCATCCAACAATAGGGTAAGAAAAAGTCTCTTTTCCCACAACTTGCCCCTTCTTTTATAGGAGGCTTCATAAGTGACACTTGGAATTTCATCCATAATTAATTATTTTTATTAATTCAAAAGTTTGATAGTTCACCCACCCATGTGTCATCCTCTCCCAAGGCTCTCCAAAATTATTTATTTAAATTTTAATTCAAAAATAATATTTTTCCTCCCCCCAACAAGATTCACTATTTCTTCTCCCAGTTGTCTCTTGATCCCCCATTTCTACTCCTTAATTTGTGTTCATTATTGAAGTCAACTAACAAATCACAAATTTGGTCCCCTAACTACCTCCTAATTTAACTCGTTTTTCCTCTTAGATTGATATTCTTATGTTTGCTCTTTCCATATGGAGGTTTTCTAAATTTATATAATTTAATGGATTAATCTTTATTTTTATTCATTACCCTCTTTTCTTAATGAAATTTAACTATTTTAGGATTAATCTTTCTAATTAACTCTATGTCCCTCTTCCCCCATTTTACCTATTAAAACACTTATGTACATTATCTACCTAATATTTTCTAACATGGGAATGGTAGAGTTCTCAAGTGGTACAATATTTTTATTTCTTCCTATCCTCCCTTTACCCCAAGTTTTATTCTTGATTTAATTGCCTTGGTTTTAAAACCTCATTTACCACCTTATGGGAATTAGTGGGGTTTTCATATATTGATTATATTTAGTAGTTTATTCTTGATGCCAAGGGTTCCAATGCGGTCGTGCCCTTCAAAAACTTCACTTCAAATTTGCAAGGGTGTCACACCTAAAATTTTCGTCTTGATGCCAACTGTGCCAAGTTAATCATTCCTTTCAATAAATTCCCTTGAAGTTCTGAGGGTGCCATGCTATTTCCCCTTCAAGCATCCATTGAATACGAGGGGAAGATCTATATGTCATGACAAATAACAGTATCATCTCTCATGTTGCCCTCTATAGTGAGACTAATGGTGTTGGGAATCAAAGATTCACCTCGATGCATGCCCCCCAATAAAATCCTTGTGAGAAACCTAGTCCCGGTCCTACCCCCATGACATCATGATCTTCAAGGTGACTATATCCCAATCCTTCCAGCCCAAGTCATGGTGGGAGTTCTAGAGGGTGAAATCAGGGGCACTGTCGCACCCCTCCCATGAAGTTTCATATATCTGTACAACCCCATCACCCATGTGTGATTTGTTAGACCAAGTAACTAACCTATGTCCATAGCCACTAATATGTCATTATAATTTACAACAAAAATCAAATTGAACTTTAAAATTTTGGAGACAAAGCATTGAATTCCATCAAACCAGAGGTTTTTGAATCATCACATGCGAGTGCATTTCATGGTATCCTGCCATACTTGATAAACAATAGTAATAATGTTTCATAATGTTAGTCATTGACATAATAACATATTCTAAATCATCAACATGACATGGTCATCAACGTCATTGTTCACCATGAGCCATAACTAATGTAAATATCCAACATAATGAATCCATCACATGATTAGAGATACTCATAAAACACATCCATCACAACTATTATCATCATAGCATCAACCAAGAAACATACATATCCATCAAAAATATCATCATCATAACATCGAATAAAAAAGAACACATCCATCATAACTATTATCATCATAAAATATTCTAGGAAACAAACACATCCATCATAGCTATCATCATCACAACATCGACTAGGAAACAAACACATTCATCATACACTAATAGTAAGAGTCAAGTATCCAAATCCTTAATCCAAGGTCCTAAAATAATAATGAGTGAGCCTTAAGGCTATATGAATGCTAATTTCATATGATGGTTAGTAAACTAAAGTGGGACA
Organism: Pinus albicaulis; assembly: GCA_034641835.2. Lineage (NCBI taxonomy): Eukaryota > Viridiplantae > Streptophyta > Pinopsida > Pinales > Pinaceae > Pinus > Pinus albicaulis. The sequence goes on along the minus strand of CM076584.1, from coordinate 1,610,184,890 downwards.
CTACATACACCCCCTCTTAAAAATAGAATTGATCTTGAATTCCTCATAAAAAATAAGGAAAATGTTGATGTATCTCCTTGGTGTCCTCCCAAGTGGTTGAACTGGGAGTATAAATGTCCCATTGGACCTTAAATTGGTCCACTAATAAGCATCTAAGCTGCAAAGTTCGTTGGTCTAGTATGCGAACCAGTTCGTCCATCATCGTTCCCTCGTATAAAACTTACAAATGACCCAAGTTAATAACATGTGAAGGATCTGAAATATAATGATGTAATATATAAACATGGAACATGTAACATCCCACCCCACATTTACGCACTTTGACATAATTACCAGGGTAAACATGAGCTTAGAGTTACTATGCATGATCTAACATATAAGATTCAGTTATGGAATTGGAGTCCACTTATCCAAAACTTACTGCAACACTCAGAGGCACATGATCACCTAGATGTTAGACAATTTCCACTAGTGACCTTTTCGTTGATCTACCACATGTTGAACTAGCTTACAGCCCAGAAACACACATGAAGGCTAGTCAATGCGGTCAGGGGCCTCCAACTACACACAAAACCCATCCTCATTGCGACTGCAAGAAAAATTTCCCAGTTCTGTGCTTGCGGCCAGAGACTTTGTCCTAGAATTTTAGGGCTAGCCTGTAGTTCACACTAACTTCCAAGAGCTACCCAAAACTTTATAAACATCCTATATAAGGCTTTAGGTTATGTTTCCAAGCTCTATTCTTTCTCAAGCTCACACAGCACATGTTATACATTTATACAAACACTTGGTAAACATGGTACCTATAGTTCATGAATGAATAATTGTTCATTGATTCATTAATTTCTTTAGATATTCATCAAGAAGGCTTACTTCCCTCTCCTACTAGTTGTACCAAACACATATTAGCTCATGCATTCATATACACTATTCAATAACATGTTAACCATGAACAAGATCAACAACAAGAGAACATCATATAATGAGAAACATGCCATGCATACAACCAACTTTTAACTAGAATGAAGCCATGGAAAACCAGTCATATACTCACACATTAAAATAGAACATGTGCTCATTGATTTCATTAAAGTATAATAAATATTAACATAACGATTATTAGTTGTTGGACAAGGATTCACTACTAATATTTATGCATTCATAATTCCAATTATCAAATACTATTTGTCAAGTTTTATATCTAAATTTAATGAAGAATTAAACATATTCAATGATTTGTTGAGAGAAGGAATCCCTGGAGGGGTGTAATAATAAATAGAAACATCAATTGGAATATTTTCTACAAGAATACAAGGATATGTTCTCGGAGCTTGAAGGGTTACCGCCTAAGAGGGAAGTGGGAGAAGAGGTCCAACTATTTTCGGACTCCCCGTTCCAAACATTGGGTTATACAAGTAGTTTGGTATAGAAGCAAGTGAGGTGAATAAATAGTTACAACAACTACTGGAACAAGGTCTCATTCAATCAAGTACATCATTGTGTGGGTCGCCCATCATCATAGTGCCAAAAAATGATGGGACTTGGAGGATGTGTATTGACTACAAGGAAATGAACAAAATCATGCTCAAGAATAGGTATGAGATTGATGATTTCTCGGATTACTTACGACAAGATAAATACTTCACCAAGTTGGACTTAAAATCTAGATATTTCATGGTTCGAGTTAGAGACAAAGATACATTAGGGGATTTTTTAGGTCTAAAATGGGCCTCCTAAGGAAAATAATAAAATAATCATTAAAATAATAAAATAAGAGATGAATGTTTAATGAAAAAGAAAGAAATTTTATTTTATTATTATTATTATTTTTTTATAGTTTCTACTTATCGCCTTATATGTTTATTAAAATTTCAATTGTAGATACTATTTGGATGTGGAATTAAATTCCATATCCAATAAGTACCCACTCTACATAATTTGAGTACACCCACATTGGAAAAATGAAAATACATGAAAAAATTGTGTTCAACAAGATTTTTTCATCTATTTTCATTTTTTTCAACATGTTTCTACTTAGAGGTATGCAAAGTAGGTATCTATTGGACATGAAATTTAAATAATCATCTAAAAGTGTTTACACTTGAAATTTGAGCAAATATATAAGGAGATAAGCTGAAAATTAAATTAAAAATAATATTTTTTTTAGTTTTCCTCCAAAATATTTACCCTTGGAGATGACATCTTCATCTTGAATCCTATTGGTTCTTTTAAAGTTATTTTTTTTAGTATATTCTTTTTTTAGGCCCATATTTGACCTTAAAACTCCCATAATTCCTCGAAGATCACCTTCACAGCTAGGAAAGGTTTGTATGTGTGGTTAGTCATGCCATTTGGCCTATTCAATGCACTAATTATGTTTATAACGTTGATGAATGATTTGTTATTTTCTCTTTAGATGATATACTAGTATACAATGCTACATGGGAGGATCACATCTCACATTTGACGTAGGTATTAGAGACATTAAAGAAGCACCAATTGCTAGAAAATCTCAAGAAGTGTGAGTTTACACAATATTATTTGGTGTATTTGTGGTATAGGGTAGGTGAAGGAGATGTGAATATAGATCCTGCCAATATGGAGGCCATATTGAAATGGCTAGTACCTATTATTGTTTTTGAGGTTAGGAGTTTTTTTGGGGGGGAAATTACATAAGAAATTCATTGCCTCCTTTTTATAGGTAGTTGAACAACTCCATGCCATAAAAAAAAAGTGGCAAGAGTTTCTAGTGGGGAAATGGTTAGCATAGGGCCTTTGGGGAGCGAAAGAAGAAGATAAATCAAGCACCAGTTTGACATTCCTAAACTTGCACTAACCCTTTGAAGTGGAGACAAATTCTAGTGGGTATGTTATGGGAGCAATATTGGTGTAAGGCTGAAGGCCTGTATGCTAACATTATGAAGTATTTCATGGGGAAATTCTTAACTACCCTACCTATGAAAAAAAAATATATTCCATAGTGAAATATGTGAAGAAGTAGAAACACTATATGATGGGAAAGGAAATAGTAATCCACACAGATAATCGGCAATACAATAGACACATACCCAATCAAAGCTACAATAGACCAAACATTACAAATGGATGGGATATTTATAATAGTTTCATTTAGTGATCAAGTATAATAAGGGAAGTACAAACAAGTTGGCTAAAATTATTTTAAGGCCACCCACATCAAATATTAGATCTTTTGGAACTTTGATACACATGTAGCTAGTTAACCATGTACATATAGAGATGAATATCTAGAGGATGAGGAATTCAAGGAGGTGTTTGAGCAATTGTAGAGCCAAAGTCATGTACACAATAGTGAGAACACAATTAAATACTATATCCAGGATGAGTCACTATACATGTTGGATATTTTTTTTTCCTAGAGGTGAATGATTGTAGATGATCAGAGAGGCTCATGCGTCTAAGGTTGTAGGGCACTTTGGCGTAGGGAAGATAGTAGAAAACTTGAAAAGGTGTTTATTAACCCAATATTTAATAACAAGAAGCTAGGTTTATAAGAGGATGCATTATTTGTAGTATCAATAAGTGTAGTAATAAGAAATAAGGTTTATATCATCCCTTACTTATACGCACTCATTCTTAGGAAATAATTCCATGGAACTTGTGCCAGGTTTACCAACAACTAGGAAGGGGTATGACTACTTATTTATGGTATTGTTAGTAGGTTTATTGAGATGTGCCTTATCATTCTTTATAATAATATCATCAGTGGGAAATAAGCAACAAACTTGTTCTTTGGATAGTCTGGGTGCACTTTGGGATACTAAGGAGCATCATTTTAGATAGGGACATCATATTTCTCAATGAATTTTGGACTACATTATGGAAGAATATGGACACAAAGTTGAAGAGGCAGGATGCAATATTACATCCTCAAACAAATGGGTAGAAAAAGTAGTTAGTAGAACTTTGGTGCATCTTTTAAGGGGCTACAATTAGAACCATTAAAATATCTCAGATGAAAATTTAGTATATATACAACACTCTTATAATAGATTAGTCCACATTTCTTCTTGTAAGTCCCCACTTAATTTTTTTTTGGGATATTCTATATATTTTCCTTTGGATTGAATTTTGGTAGTAAGGAGGAGTAAGGGAAGATCTTATAGGGGATGACTCGAGGGCTAAAAAATTATTTTATAAGAGGAAAATATTAGGCTAGGCATGATCATCAAAAAATATAGAATTCGTTCAAGGTGGGAGAGAAAGTATGGTTACAATTGAATAAGGAGAGGCTATAGGGTCCCAATAAAAAAATATAGGTTAGGTAGTATGGTCCCTTTGAGATATTAGAAAAGGTGGGAGATAATGTCTATATACTTAGTCTACCACCATACATGTGTATTAATTTAGTTGTAAATGTAGAGAATTTGAAACTTTATCAACCTTCTATGTTAGACAAGGAAGAGAAATGAGTCCTACCTTTTGAGGAGGATTTTGTACCAGATGCTTAGGTAGAATTGACAAAACATACAATTTTGCAGAGGATTTCTAGCACTGTGAGATAGGTATAGCATTACCTTTGACATATTGGGTCGAAAGGACAACCCTTAGGAAAAAAATGGTAGGCCCAAGAGAATGTGGCGGAAAAATTTCCTCACCTCATTAAGTAGAATAATTTGGAGACCAAAAGCCTCACAAAATGGGGTGGTATTATTTTGATTGGATAATTATATTATTTTTTATCCATATAAATTCTTTCATAGTTGAAAAAGGGCAGGAATAAGCTCTTGAGAGCATTTTTATTGGTAGTTTCTAATTTGAAAAATTGGGGTGTGAAACCTTCTGAGAGCATTTGGGGCATCAAGTGGAATTTTCTGGGGGTACAAATTTTCTTCCTTAGTACTACAACTTTTTTTCCTCTTTTACACACAAATACCTTTGTAATTGTGAAAGAATCACCTCAATCATGGTATGTATGCAAAAATTATTCCAATTGAAAGTTCACCTTCCTATTTTTTCCACCATAATTTTGGAGGATACCACATCAACCCCTTTACTCATGGAAAATGGGATAGATACATGAAAATAATGGAGAGGACTCTAGAATTTTCAATTTTGTAATTATAGTGAGGATCTGAAGGAGTCAAACCTAGCCACTAGTAGGCTATCCGGTTGTGGTATAACCGAGACATTAGGAGGAAAAAGGGTTCAATTATTTTCAAGTTGTTTTTTCCATACATAAGCAGAATATGCGAGAGGAATAACGAGTGATAAAACAAGATGATTTTTTCACTATAGTATCCCATGAGACACAAGCCTTACTTGTTTATACCCATAACCTTTTTATATTCATAGAAAGAGAGCAGAGAAACATCACTTTCTAGTTGAGTTTTCTCCTGAAAGGCTTTCCTAGGTTATATCTTATTTCAAAACATGTTTTTGTGAGTTTTTATTTTTTTGTTATCTATTTTTTGCATAATTATAATTTACATGCATATGTAAAAAACAATAATTTATAGATCCAAAAATCCAAAGATAAATAAACTCTCATAGTGTAGATTTCAAATTTTAAGTATAATTTTATCAAATCTATTGTGGTGAACTATCTATTGAATATCCATATCTAATATTTTGTAATATCTTTTACACATGTAAAGGTTTGTTGGTTTCCCAATTTTGGGTGAACACACTAGAACCACAAGAGAAGAGTCTTCAATTCTACAGAAATTTGAATTATCTCATCCCATTATCAGCCTATGTTCAATATCTACATCAAATAACTTATATAAGAAATTGTTGATTAGATTCATATATTGAATTTTGACCTTATTTCTTTGCATATTTTTTTTCTAATAATGCCAAAAAATCATAAGAGATACAATACGAAAAAGGAGAATCATAAAATGTTATTAGTATTTATGTTCTAGCATCTAAATCCATACAACAGAAGATTGAAATCCATTTTAAGACCAAAAATTCAAGGAAAAATAAAATGATATATACATAAATAAATTAACCATTAGCTAAAATGTAAACCGTCTATGATATTTTGTATCATTGTATAAAATGTAAAGTAGGCAGCCTTGACCCCTAATTTCACATTTTCCTGTGATCGTTCTCGGGGGTTTATACCAATTTTTATTGCAGAAGTGATAAAATCATCCCTATATCATCTATTTAAGTAGCCAGCCCTGGCCCCTGATTTCACAGTCTTTTGTGATTGTTTTCGGGGGTTTATACGAATTTTTATGGGAGAAGTTGTGATAATAACATCACTATATCATATATTTAGTTTCTTATTTGATTTGATAATGAGAAAAATGATTTTTTTTATTTATTCTATACATTATTATTATTTCTGTTTTAATTATAATTTCGTGAGAAACATTTTATATTGATAATGTCAAAAGTAATTTATTAAATTTAGAAATATTTATTTATTTTTAAATAATTTATTTGTAGATTTTGTTTAAAAGTTTTAAATAAAATTTGACTCTGTTTTAGGTCAAATCTTATTTTTTATTGTTAAAAAAATCTATATAATTTGATATTTTTGATATGTCAAATTTTATTTTTTTATTGTCTAAAATGGTTTTTGATTTCATAAGTTTGTTTGGAATACAACCATAAACAAATAAGTATTTTCAATTTAATTAATCATTTGCTAGCAAATTCACACCAAGATCACATAATACCTTACACTTACTAACATTGGAAATACATAGATATTAATGTATTTACATCAAATGTCTATAATTTAGAATGCATTCCACATATCATCTATTTTTACATTCAGGTAACTATAGATGCAACAACATCATGTAATAGAACATCCTAATACAACATGTACCGTTTACCTTAGAGTGAAGATTCGATCTTGGACTTAGCGCTACATGCACTCCCTTGCTGTCATTTGCATCCAAGTGTGAATATTTACTTGCTTTGAAAAAATATTAGTGAACCATTGGTTGACCTCCTAGCCTACTCCGTTGCTACTCTTCTTCCTCGTGGACAGCTGAGCTACAACGGGCCTATACAATAGAGGAAGAATTCTAGCTGATGGAGGTGAGCACTCTTTGGCTCAAGAGTCTGCTCTCTAAATACTTTCACCTCACCAAACTCACCATAGCATGTAGTCACTCAGAATAACATAATCTCATCCATCCAACAATAAGGTAAGAAAAAGTCTCTTTTCCCACAACTTGCCCCTTCTTTTATAGGAGGCTTCATAGGTGACACTTGGAATTTCATCCATAATTAATTATTTTTATTAATTCAAAAGTTTGATAGTTCACCCACCCATGTGTCACCCTCTCCCAAGGCTCTCCAAAATTATTTATTTAAATTTTAATTCAAAGATAATATTTTTCCTCCCCCCAAAAAGATTCGCTATTTCTTCTCCCAGTTGTCTCTTGATCCCACATTTCTACTCCTTAATTTGTGTTCATTATGGAAGTCAACTAATAAATCACAAATTTGGTCCCCTAACTACCTCCTAATTTAACTCGATTTTCCTCTTAGATGGATATTCTTATGTTTTCTCTTTCCATATGGAGGTTCTCTAAATTTATATAATTTAATGGATTAATCTTTATTTTTATTCAATACCCTCTTTTCTTAATGAAATTTAACTATTTTAGGATTAGTCTTTCTAATTAACTCTATGTCCCTCTTCCCCCATTTTACCTATTAAAACACTTATGTACATTATCTACCTAATATTTTCTAACATTGGAATGGTAGAGTTCTCAAGTGGTACAATATTTTTATTTCTTCCTATCCTCCCTTTACCCCAAGTTTTATTCTTGATTTAATTGCCTTGGTTTTAAAACCTCATTTACCACCTTATGGGAATTAGTGGGGTTTTCATATATTGATTATATTTAGTAGTTTATTCTTGATGCCAAGGGTGCCAATGCGGTCGTGCCCTTCAAAAAATTCACTTCAAAGTTGCAAGGGTGTCACGCCTAAAATTTTCGTCTTGATGCCAACGGTGCCAATTTAATCGTTCCTTTCAATAAATTCCCTTGAAGTTCTAAGGGTGCCATGCTATTTCCCCTTCAAGCATCCATTGAATATGAGGGGAAGATCTAGATGTCACGACAAATAGCAGTATCATCTCTCATGTTGCTCTCTATAGTGAGACTAATGGTGTTGGGAATCAAAGATTCACCTCGATGCATGCCCCCCAATAAAATCCTTGTGAGAAACCTAGTCCCAGTCCTACCCCCATGACATCATGATCTTCAAGGTGACTATATCCCAATCCTTCCAGCCCAAGTCACGGTGGGAGTTCTAGAGGGTGAAATCAGGGGCACTGACGCACCCCTCCCATGAAGTTTCATATATCTGTACAACCCCATCACCCATGTGTGATTTGTTAGACCAAGTAACTAACCTATGTCCATAGCCACTAATATGTCATTATAATTTAAAAAAAAAATCAAATTGAACTTTAAAATTTTGGAGACAAAGCATTGAATTCCATCAAACCAGAGGTTTTTGAATCATCACATGAGAGTGCATTTCGTGGTATCCTGCCATACTTGATAAACAATAGTAATAATGTTTCATAATGTTAGTCATTGACATAATAACATATGCTAAATCATCAACATGACATGGTCATCAACATCATTGTTCACCATGAGCCATAACTAATGTAAATATCCAACATAATGAATCCATCACATGATTAGAGATACTCATAAAACACATCCATCACAACTATTATCATCATAGCATCAACCAAGAAACATACATATCCATCAAAACTATCATCATCATAACATCGAATAACAAAGAACACATCCATCATAGCTATTATCATCATAAAATATTCTAGGAAACAAACACATCCATCATAGCTATCATCATCACAACATCGACTAGGAAACAAACACATTCATCATAGACTAATAGTAAGAGTCAAGTATCCAAATCCTTAATCCAAGGTCCTCAAATAATAATGAGTGAGCCTTAAGGCTATATGAATGCTAATTTCATATGATGGTTAGTAAACTAAAGTGGGACACTACATACACCCCCTCTTAAAAATAGAATTGATCTTGAATTCCTCATAAAAAATAAGGAAAATGTTTATGTATCTCCTTGGTGTCCTCCCAAGTGGTTGAACTGGGAGTATAAATGTCCCGTTGGACCTTAAATTGGTCCACTAATAAGCATCTAAGCTGCAAAGTTCGTTGGTCTAGTATGCAAACCAGTTCGTCCATCATCGTTCCCTCGTATAAAACTTACAAATGACCCAAGTTAATAACATGTGAAGGATCTGAAATATAATGATGTAATATATAAACATGGAACATGTAACATCCCACCCCACATTTACGCACTTTAACATAATTACCGGGGTAAAAATGAGCTTAGAGTTACTATGCATGATCTAACATATAAGATTCAGTTATGGAAATGGAGTCCACTTATCCAAAACTTACTGCAACACTGAGAGGTACATGATCACCTAGATGTTAGAAAATTTCCACTAGTGACCTTTTCGTTGAGCTGGAACCACATGTTGAACTAGCTTACAGCCCAAAAACACACATGAAGGCCAGTCAATGCGGTTAGGGGCCTCCAACTACACACAAAACCCATCCTCATTGCGACTGCAAGAAAAATTTCCCAGTTCTTTGCTTGCGGCCAGAGACTTTGTCCTAGAATTTTAGGGCTAGCATGTAGTTCACACTAACTTCCAGGAGCTACCCAAAACTTTATCAACATCCTATATAAGGCTTTAGGCTATGTTTCCAAGCTCTATTCTTGCTCAAGCTCACACAGCACATGTTATACATTTATACAAACACTTGGTAAACATGGTACCTGTAGGTCATGAATGAATAATTGTTCATTGATTCATTAATTTCTTTAGATGTTCATCAAGAAGGCTTACTTCCCTCTCCGACTAGTTGTACCAAACACATATTAGCTCATGCATTCATATAAACTATTCAATAACATGTTAACCGTGAACAAGATCAACAACAAGAGAACATCATATAATGAGAAACATGCCATGCATGCAACCAACGTTTAACTAGAATGAAGCCATGGAAAACCAGTCATATACTCACACATTAAAATAGAACATGTGCTCATTGATTTCATTAAAGAATAATAAATATTAACAGAATGATTATTAGTTGTTGGACAAGGATTCACTACTAATATGGATGCATTCCTAATTCCAATTATCAAATACTATTTGTCAAGTTTTATATCTAAATTTAATGAAGAATTAAACATATTCAATGATTTGTTGAGAGAAGGAATCCCTGGAGGGGTGTAATAATAAATAGAAACATCAATTGGAATATTTTCTACAAGAATACAAGGATATGTTCTCGGAGCTTGAAGGGTTACCACCTAAGAGGGAAGTGGGAGAAGAGGTCCAACTATTTTCGGACTCCCCATTCCAAACATTGGGTTATAAAAGTAGTTTGATATAGAAGCAAGTGAGATGAATAAATAGTTACAACAACTACTGGAACAAGGTCTCATTCAATCAAGTACATCATCGTGTGGGTCGCCCATCATCATAGTGCCAAAAAATGATGGGACTTGGAGGATTTGTATTGACTACAAGGAAATGAACAAAATCACGCTCAAGAATAGGTATGAGATTGATGATTTCTTGGATTACTTACGACAAGATAAATACTTCACCAAAATGGACTTAAAATCTGGATATTTCATGGTTCGAGTTAGAGACAAAGATACATTACGGGATTTTTTAGGTCTAAAATGGGCCTCCTAAGGAAAATAATAAAATAATCATTAAAATAATAAAATAAGAGATGAATGTTTAATGAAAAAGAAAGAAATTTTATTTATTTATTATTATTTTTTTTTTATAGTTTCTACTTATCGCCTTATATGTTTATTAAAATTTCAATTGTGGATACTAGTTGGATGTGGAATTAAATTCCATATCCAATAAGTACCCACTCTACATAATTTGAGTACACCCACATTGGAAAAATGAAAATACATGAAAAAATTGTGTTCAACAAGATTTTTTCATGTATTTTCATTTTTTTCGACATGTTTCTACTTAGAGGTATGCAAAGTAGGTAGCCATTGGACATGAAATTTAAATAATCATCCAAAAGTGTTTACACTTGAAATTTGAGCAAATATATAAGGAGATAAGCTGAAAATTAAATTAAAAATAATATTTTTCTTAGTTTTCCTCCAAAATATTTACCCTTGGAGATGACATAGTCATCTTGAATCCTATTGGTTCTTTTAAAGTTATTTTTTTTAGTACATTCTTTTTTTTAGGCCCATATTTGACCTTAAAACTCCCATAATTCCTTGAAGATCACCTTCACAGCTAGGAAAGGTTTGTATGTGTGGTTAGCCATGCCATTTGGCCTATTCAATGCAATAATTATGTTTATAAGGTTGATGAATGATTTGTTATTTTCTCTTTAGATGATATACTAGTATACAATGCTACATGGGAGGATCACATCTCACATTTGACGTAGGTGTTATAGACATTAAAGAAGCACCAATTGCTAGAAATGGGTAGATGGAGGAGATGTGAATATAGATCCTGCCAATATGGAGGCCATATTGAAATGGCTAGTACTTATTATTGTTTTTGAGGTTAGGAGTTTTTTTTGGGGGGAAATTACATAAGAAATTCATTGCCTCCTTTTTATAGGTAGTTGAACAACTCCATGCCATAAAAAAAAGTGGCAAGAGTTTCTAGTGGGGAAATGGTTAGCATAGGGCCTTTGGGGAGCGAAAGAAGAAGATAAATCAAGCACCAGTTTGACATTCCTAAACTTGCAATAACCCTTTGAAGTGGAGACAAATTCCAGTGGGTATGTTATGGGAGCGATATTGGTGTAAGGATGAAGGCCTGTATGCTAACATTATGAAGTATTTCATGGGGAAATTCTTAACTACCCTACCTATGAAAAAAAAATATATTCCATAGTGAAATATGTGAAGAAGTAGAAACACTATATGATGGGAAAGGAAATAGTAATCCACACAGATAATCGGCAATACAATAGCCACATACCCAATCAAAGCTACAATAGACCAAACATTACAAATGGATGGGATATTTATAATAGTTTCATTTAGTGGTCAAGTATAATAAGGGAAGTACAAACAAGTTGGCTAAAATTATTTTAAGGCCACCCACATCAAATATTAAATCTTTTGGAACTTTGATACACATGTAGCTAGTTAACCATGTACATATAGAGATGAATATCTAGAGGATGAGGAATTCAAGGAGGTGTTTGAGAAATTGTAGAGCCAAAGTCATGTACACAATAGTGAGAACACAATTAAATACTATATCCAGGATGAGTCACTATACATGTTGGATATTATTTTTTCCTAGAGGTGAATGATTGTAGATGATCAGAGAGCCTCATGCGTCTAAGGTTGTAGGGAACTTTGGCGTAGGGAAGATAGTAGAAAACTTGAAAAGGTGTTTACTAACCCAATATTTAATAACAAGAAGCTAGGTTTATAAGAGAATGCATTATTTGTAGTATCAGTAAGCGTAGTAATAAGAAATAAGGTTTATATCATCCCTTACTTATACGCACTCATTCTTAGGAAATAATTCCATGGAACTTGTGCCAGGTTTACCAACAACTAGGAAGGGGTATGACTACTTATTTATGGTATTGTTAGTAGGTTTACTGAGATGTGCCTTATCATTCTTTATAAGAATATCATCAGTGGGAAATAAGCAACAAACTTGTTCTTTGGATAGTCTAGGTGCACTTTGGGATACTAAGGAGCATCATTTTAGATAGGGACATCATATTTCTCAATGAATTTTGGACTACATTATGGAAGAATATGGACACAAAGTTGAAGAGGCGGGATGCAATATTAAATCCTCAAACAAATGGGTAGAAAAAGTAGTTAGTAGAACTTTGGTGCATATTTTAAGGGGCTACAATTAGAACCATTAAAATATCTCAGATGAAAATCTAGTATATATACAACACTCTTATAATAGATTAGTCCACAGTTCTTCTTGTAATTCCCCACTTAATTTTTTTTTGGGATATTCTGTATATTTTCCTTTGGATTGAATTTTGGTAGTAAGGAGGAGTAAGGGAAGATCTTATAGGGGATGACTCGAGGGCTAAAAAATTAGTTTATAAGAGGAAAATATTAGGCTATGCATGATCATCAAAAAATATAGAATTCGTTCAAGGTGGGAGAGAAAGTATGGTTACAATTGAATAAGGAGAGGCTATAGGGTCCCAATAAAAAAATATAGGTTATGTAGTATGGTCCCTTTGAGATATTAGAAAAGGTGGGAGATAATGTCTATATACTTATTCTACCACCATAAATGTGTATTCATTTAGTTGTAAATGTAGAGAATTTGAAACTTTATCAACCTTCTATGTTAGACAAGGAAGAGAAATGAGTCCTACCTTTTGAGGAGGATTTTGTACCAGATGCTTAGGTAGAATTGACAAAACATACAATTTTGTAGAGGATTTCTAGCACTGTGAGATAGCTATAGCATTACCTTTGACATATTGGGTCGAAAGGACAACCCTTAGGAAAAAAAATGGTAGACCCAAGAGAATGTGGCGGAAAAATTTCCTCACCTCATTAAGTAGAATAATTTGGAGACCAAAAGCCTCACAAAATGGGGTGGTAATATTTTGATTGGATAATTATATTATTTTTTATCCATATAAATTCTTCCATAGTTGAAAAAGGGCAGGAATAAGCTCTTGAGAGCATTTTTATTGTTAGTTTCTAATTTGAAAAATTGGGGTGTGAAACCTTCTGAGAGCATTTGGGGCATCAAGTGGAATTTTCTGGGGGTACAAATTTTCTTCCTTAGTACTACAACTTTTTTTCCTCTTTTACACACAAATACCTTTGTAATTGTGAAAGAATCACCTCAATCATGGTATGTATGCAAAAATTATTCCAATTGAAAGTTCACCTTCCTATTTTTTCCACCATAATTTTGGAGGATACCACATCAACCCCTTTACTCATGGAAAATGGGATAGATACATGAAAATAATGAAGAGGACTCTAGAATTTTCAATTTTGTAAATATAGTGAGGATCCGAAGGAGTCAAACCTAGCCACTAGTAGGCTATCCGGTTGTGGTATAACCGAGACATTAGGAGGAAAAAGGGTTCAATTCTTTTCAAGTTGTTTTTTCCATACATAAGCAGAATATGCGAGAGGAATAGAGAGTGATAAAACAAGATGATTTTTTCACTATAGTATCCCACGAGACACAAGCCTTACTTGTTTATACCCGTAACCTTTTTATATTCATAGAAAGAGAGTAGAGAAAAATCACTTTCTAGTTGAGTTTTCTCCCGAAAGGCTTTCCTAGGTTATATCTTATTTCAAAACATGTTTTTGTGAGTTTTTATTTTTTTGTTATCTATTTTTTGCATAATTATAATTTACATGCATATGTAAAAAACAATAATTTATAGATCCAAAAATCCAAAGATAAATAAACTCTCATAGTGTAGATTTCAAATTTTAAGTATAATTTTATCAAATCTATTGTGGTGAACTATCTATTGAAATATCCATATCTAATATTTTGTAATATTTTTTACACATGTAAAGGTTTGTTGGTTTCCCAATTTTGGGTGAACACACTAGAACCACAAGAGAAGAGTCGTCAATTCTACAGAAATTTGAATTATCTCATCCCATTATCAGCCTATGTTCAATATCTACATCAAATAACTTATATAAGAAATTGTTGATTAGATTCATATATTGAATTTTGACCTTATTTCTTTGCATTGTTTTTTTCTAATAATGCCAAAAAATCATAAGAGATACAATACGGAAAAGGAGAATCATAAAATGTTATTAGTATTTATATTCTAGCATCTAAATCCATACAACAGAAGATTGAAATCCATTTTAAGACAAAAAATTCAAGGCAAAATAAAATGATATATACATAAATAAATTAACCATTAGCTAACGATTATTCATAATATCTTGAGTAGTAACATAACCAATTTTGGCAAGCAGTTGCTACCTCACTATTGTTGTGCAATTAATAATTAGCTTCAAGAAGTAATGTTTAATACTCAATAATAATCAACCCATCACAATTGTAAGATTTCATGTATAAATAATGAGAGAATTTTTTCATGGGAATTAAAGTTAATTGGATCTAACAACCTATTAGTCAATGTTGTCACCTACATTAGAAATCCCTTGAAAAAAATCTAGGGTATTATATAATTCTTATTAATTTTGGGAAACATGAAAATAATATATTTATATGGATACATTCGTTTGGGTATTGGTTTTATAATCTATATTTGCATCATATGTTGGGAGAAAATAAGATGGAAGTGGTTGGTTTCCTAGAAAAACACTTAGTGCTTGCTTATTTTACCTACTTCCATATACTTGTATGGGAAAATGAACTAACATATCTAACAAATATTGAGAATACAATTCTATGATTTATAAAAAGTTTTGGGAGAGATAATAGCTAAATTGTTTACATTTTTGTTGGTATACGAAAAATTAATATATTTAAGGAGATATGCACTTCCTTGGAATATTTGGATGGAAGATGGCTCAACCTCCAACCACAATAGTGGCTAGTAAACTAGATGGTTATTACTAACTTGAAATTTTATTCTCTATCCTCCTTGTTGGAAACATGCCTTTGGAAGATTGTTTAATATATTGAGCTAACCCTTAGGGCTAGTGAGGACATATTTGTGTCTATGTTAATCTAGACAACTAAAACGTTTTATAGGAAAAAAAAAATCAATGTAGTGTAGGGGATGCCATATTAATATTTGAGAGCATAAGTGTCTTATATGTTTCTATACAATTATGGAAAGAAAATACTAAAAGGACTCATGATCATAAAACCATTTATTATGTCGAAGGCCTAATGATGATAATGACACAAGTCTAAGATAGGGAGTTTATGAAATAAGACACATTGATTATTAAGCGACATCTATGGACATATTTTAACCTAACATTCATCTTAGTACACATTATCAATGAGAAATGGCTCTTCCTTTAGTTCCATATAAAATAAATCAAAGTTATGATTGTAAGACTTTGAAAACACCTAATAAAATTTAACAACTTTGATGATCATTAGTAAAACTTCTAAGTTCTCACCAATTAGACCCCTCTTAAAACTCTAGGAGGACATGATTACATAATATAGTTTAGAAAATGTTTACTAATACCATTTTGAAAATCCTAGATGAAATTGTTTTATATAGAGATATTGAAGGTGTGTTATTTATAGATGTAATTTTTCACCTCAATCTCATCATAGTGACATCTACATGAAACTTCAGGAGTATCCATTAACCCAAAGAATAAGTGGCACATTAACTGCAATAGGGGAAATATGCCACTTTAGTTTCCACAATAAGTGGGACTATTATTTTATTTTTATTATTGTTTAATGTATTAGGGCATGTAATAATATAAACATGTTTTTTTTATCCAAGCAATATTTATCTATACCTACTATGTACCATCTTCATGAGGTTCATATACTTTAATTATTTTCAATATTTACTTGAGGGTTAATGCAAGATACGTTGTATACCTTGGTATTTCATCTCTAACCGGATAGATTTTTGGTGGAAATCATATAGATCACATGGCACTATAGAATATTTCCACTGACTAGTGTGCAATTGTCTGACATAGGCACCACTTTTTGAGATGTAGTATTTACTTTCATTTAGTTATTGCTAGTAATAGTAACTATGTGAGTCAACATATTTTCGAAGTCCTTTTAGTGAAAGAATCATAATAAACTATAACATCTCACAATTGGTGACTTCAAGTTGATGAAGTTTTCCATTAGTGGCTACAAACCTCCAAGATTGAATGAGAAGAGCTTCCATGATGTAGTGGAACTTAAGAGAAAAATATTACTAGGAGGTTTTATTGTTCACAATCACAAAGATGAGGCTAAATCTTAGATTATATAATTTTTTTTTATTGGTAGATGAACTAAAATACAAATAGACACATAGATTTTATTTTTCTAATATTTTTGAACATGCATAGTGTTTGTTCTTGAAAAACATTGAAACCAATTCTTCAAAACAAATAGAAAAAAAAAGTTCTAAAGAATAAGTAAGTACTTTCCATGGAGTTTCACCTAAATAATTGAGAATCATGACCAATTTATTTGGAAGTTATGTTATAGAGAAATATTTTTGGTTGAACAAATGGAGGTTCTTGTCAATCATTTAATTGGTTATTTTATGTTTTTAATTTTTCAAATGCATAGTTTTGAATTCCACAAAACAAATACAATAGCATATCAAAGTCGTTGAGATACCAATGAATATAGACTGTTCAAAAACTTGATAGAGATGTTAGGAAATATATATGGGACTAAAATACCTTTTTTTCATGTATTTATTTGTGTTTTGTTAAGAAATGTTTCATTCAATGATTTAATTGGATTTGCCAATTTTGGCTTAGAAAGTCATCAATATAATTTTGCTAAGGAGGTCTTCACAACCATTGTTCCGATTTTGTTGTGTTTAACTAGTTGGATTTTTAATATGATCCCAATGAAACATTGTGATAATCTAGAGATCCATGATGATATTAGTCCCTCAACTAGCATTGTTATGTGTTTCCTTATAAATATTTATTCTCAACAACTATATATAATTTTAGGATCCATGTTTCCAAAATAAAGGTATATATTTGACCTAAATGAAATATTTTATATGGATGAGTGGGGATATGAAACAAAATATATAGAGAATTGTGATTTATTATCAAGTTTGACTCACATAGTATGGATGTTTATGAGAGTTAACATCAATATTTTTTTATCAACTTCTTGAGGTTAGAAGTAGATATAAGCTTGAATTACAATATGTTTCATAGTAAATCCCATTACCTTGATTCTACATGATTGTATAGTCTATATTTAATATCCTAGAAACATTCTAGTATGAAAATCCTTCCACTAAGCTTTATTACAATTATTGAACTTAAATTTTATATAATACATGGGATTTTCTATTAAGGATGACCTAAATATATAGCCACATATCTATCTATTTAAGGGAGATGCTGCAAAACCCTAATATCACAATATGTAGTAAGAATTATACATTAAAATTTGTTTTGTAATCCATTGAAGCTATTCTCTAGTGCTATAACTAGGATTGGTAGCTCTTGCATTCACTTAAATAAGATGAAATAGCACCAATCACAATGTGTCTTCTTCCTTGACAATACCCCTTATGAACTCCCTATGAATGTTTCAAAAAGGTTTAATCCTACCTCTCTACCAACAAAAGATCAGTTAAGAGTCATTCTTGTCCATATAAATTTTGTAATAAATTTCAACACTAAAGTTCCTACAAATGAAAAAAAGATCAAATCTATAAAAATTTCATAAAAATATGTACCAATATATATATATATATATATATATATATATATATATATATATATAAAATTCCTATTTTAGAAACTAAAATCTCAACTTTAACAATTTAGGATAAACCATATAAATACATCTATGTGGGATAGTAAATCTGGCTCTCTAAACTAAACAAAAAATAGAGATTAATATCTCAATAAGCCACACACTTTTTCAAATTATCAATGTAAATTAAAAATGAAAATTTATTCCGTAAAATTAACTTGCATATGCGTGTACATATATGATTGATTACAGTGGCATGGTATACGCTTTAAGGTGTACTCTTGAACAACCCGACTTAAAATTTACATGCCTATCAAATAAAATGTTTATAATTTGCTTCTCCTCTATAAATAGTCAACATAGGTTCATGATTTGTTTGTATGCAAAAAAATTTAATTCATAGTGACGTGAGATAAAAATAATTTTCCTTCCCTCACTTTGACATAGCCAAAATAATATAATATATCTTATGTAATCAAAACTGGGTATGTTCATAATTTGTTTGTATCCAAAAAAAATTAATTCAGAGCGACATGAATTAAACTAAATTGCCTTCGTTTGCTTTGCTATTGCCAAAATAATATAATATAATATGTTATATCATTATCAGAGTTAAGTTCTAAAGAGCGCGCCTACCCTATGTTATAGCCGTTGAAGAAATACCAATAAAGCAAGTTGGACCGTTGAAGAAAGTGCAAAAAAGCAAACTGGATTGGAAAGAGAGCGTAACCTATCGTATAGCTATTAGTCATTGCAGAAAATGCAAAAAAGAAAATGAAAAAAACATGCTTACTATATCTTATTTTAACTGTGGCAACTCGTTCTTTAAATCTTTGAGAGCCCGTGCATCTCTACAACCCACGGTACTCCGCGTCCACTTTTAGCCTTATTGAGCGTGCCTATTATAAATATTCACATAATTTTTTCTTAGTAATAACATAATAACATCATTAGTAATTACAACCACTCTTTTATTCAAGAAAATATAATAATTGTATATTTAAAAAAATTGTTTCAATCAATCAATTGTTATAAATTTAAATAAATAAACATATGACGGAGACCAATCTGAGTCCGCTAGTTCAACAGTTAGGTCGCTGATGGAAGTACCAAACAGCTACAAATCAGCTGCAAGAATTATAATTCAGGTTTTGAAAACGGCAATAATTCTGTTTAAATGGAATTATATTTATTCTATTATTGTTGGATATATATATTTTTTAAATAAGTAACTTATTTAAAATAATTCAAAAAAAATAGATGAATGATTAAAATAGTTAGACATAGATGAAGATAGAGAGATAGATCATTAAAATTTTAGTGATTTGCCTGTTATAAAAGGGACCATCTTTGTGTACTCATTTACACCAATCTACTTCTCATCGTGTAACCGTGTTGAGTCTATCAGATGTTACAGCTTGAATCGTTTTAGTATTAGTTTTAATTATTTTATTGGCTGATATTTTTGTACTCTTTAGTGTCCTTGGTAGTGATTTAATATTTAGTACACACATTTCTATATATATTTATAATTTATTTTATATTAAATTTGTGTTTAATTTTTCATCTTAATGAACTATTTTTTAATTTATTATTTAAAATACTTTTCTATAATATATAATTTTATTTATTTATTTATTTTTTAAATATAGATATAATTATTTTGTTTTCTAAGTCATACTTTTGAGTATATATCTATAATAAATATCTATAATAATAAAAAAATTAGTGCAAATTACTTATCATGACCTAAATATTATTGTGATACAAATGTTATCAAAATTTAATGACTATTTGGGTTACAGTAAGTATTATTATATAGATAATTTTTGTTAAGGTGTGATGTTATTGTTTATTGATGGCTTTGATTTAATTAAAATATTTAAGTAATTTCTTTTACATCTTATAGGCTAATAAGGAATTTATTCTTTTTATTTAGATGAAGAGAGAGGAAGAAATATAATTATATAAATGATTTTAATTATAGGTGTCATGTTGTTATTTATTTATTGCTATGATTTATTTATTATATATTTGATATTTATTTTAAATCTTTAAATAAATAAAGAGAGGGTTGGAGAGGCGAGGACGAAGAGAAAGAGAGATAGGTGAGTCGACAAAGGGAGGGAAAATGAGTAGGGAGATGGATAGAGGGAGAGTGAGGGAGAGGAATGGAGGGAGGCCGAGAGAGATAGAGAGAGAGAGAGAGAGAGAGAGAGAGGGGGGGGAACAGATGGAGAGAGAGGGGGAGATATAGGGGGGAGGGAGGGAGGAAGGGTGGGAGAAAAAGTGGCGAGAAGAGAGAGAGAGAGAGAGAGAGAGAGAGAGAGAAGGGGACATAGAGGGAGAGAGAGAGGGGGGAGAGGGAGAGAGAGAGAAGGGGAGGAGGGGGGAGAGAGGGAGGGAGTGAGATAGGGGAGAGAGAGAAAGAGGGGGTGGGAAAGTGAGAGAGGTAGTGGGGGTAAAGGAGAGAGTGAGAAATGGAGAGGGAGGAAGAGGGTGTGTGTGTGTGTGTGTGAGAGAGAGAGAGAGAGAGGGAGGTGGAGGGATGGAGAAAGATATGGGGGGAGAGAGAGAGGGAGGTGGAGGGATGGAGAAAGATATGGGGGGAGAGAGAGAGTGAAGGAGAGGGAGAGGGAGGGAGAGGGATAGGGGGCGGGGGAAAGAGAGGTAGAGGTAGAGGTATAGAGAGAGGAGGGAGAGGGGAAAAGGGGGGGTTGGCGAGGTGAGACAAAAGAGAAAGAGAGATAGGCAAGTGGACAGAGGGCGAGAAAATGAGTAGGGAGATGGATAAAGGGAGAGGAATAGAGGGAGGCAGAGAGAGAGAGAGTTGGAGGAAGGGATTTAGATATAGGGGGAGACATAGGGGGAGGGAGGAAGGGTGGGAGCGAATGTGGTGCGGGTAGTAGTGAGGGAGAGAAATAGAGGGAGGGATGGAGGAGGGGGGGTGGAGAGAGAGAGAGAGAAGGGGACATAGAGGGAGAGAGAGGGGGGAGAGGGATAAATGGAAAGGGAAAGGGAGAGAGAGAGAAGGGGGGAATGAGGGAGAAGAGAGGGAGGGAGTGAGATAAGGGAGAGAGAGAAAGAGGGAGGTGGGGAAGTGAGAGAGGGAGTGGGGGTAAGG
This sequence comes from Pinus albicaulis, assembly GCA_034641835.2. Lineage (NCBI taxonomy): Eukaryota > Viridiplantae > Streptophyta > Pinopsida > Pinales > Pinaceae > Pinus > Pinus albicaulis. Next base: position 1,610,163,315 of record CM076584.1, on the reverse strand, counting down.
GAGAGAGGGAGGAAGATGGTGTGTGTGTGAGAGAGAGATATAGAGAGCGAGAGAGAAGGAGTGAGAGTGAGGGAGGTGGAGGGATGGAGAAAGAGAAGTGGGGGGGGAAGGAGAGAGAGAGAGAGTAGGATAGGGGGAGAGAGAGGGGGAGAGAGAAAGGGAGGTAGAGGGAGAGAGAGATAAAGGGAGAGGGATAAAGGGGGAGGGAGAGAGGGAGGCGGGGGGAGGAATGGAGGGAGGGATTCAAGAGGGGGAGAGGGAGAAAGAGGGGGGTGGGGAGATGAGGAGGGAGAGAAAGAGAGTTATGCGAGTGGAAAAAGGGAGGGATAGAGAGATATTGAGGGAGAAGGATAAAGGGAGGTAAAATGGGAGAGTTTGGGGATGGGATGGGAAGAGAGGTGGAGAGAAAGGGTGGCAAGGAAGTGAAGGAGGGGGGAGAGATGGAAAGTGGTGGGCTAGTAGGGAGGGATATAAAGAGAGAGAGCGCGAGGGGAGAGAGAGAGGAGAGGGATAAAGTGGGAGGGAGAGAGAGAGGGAGGGGAGGGGAGAAAGAGGGGGGTGGGGAGGAGGGAGAGAATGAGAGTTAAGCGAGTGGATAGAGAGCAGGGAGAGGGATAGAGAGAGTGAGGGAGAGGGATAGAGGGAGGAAAAGAGAGAGAGTTGGGGGAAGGGATGAACATAGAGGGGGAGAGAAAGGGGGAGGAAGGAAGGGAGGGAGAGGGATATGGAGAGGGACGAAAGAATTGATGGGGCTAGTAGGGAGAGAGAGAGAGAGAGAGAAGGGGGATGGAATAAAAAACATAGAGGGACAGAGAGAGGGGGAGAGTAGGGAGATAAATAGAGAGAGGGAGGAGAGGGAGAGAGAGGGGGAGAGGGAGAGGCAGAGAGAGAGAGAGAGAGAGAGAGAAATAAAGGGAGAGTGGAGAGGGAGAAGGGGACATAGAGGGAGAGAGAGGGCGGGGAGAGGGATAGATGGAGGGGGAGAGAAAGAGAAGGGAAGGGAGGGGGGAAGTGGGTAGTGAGATAAGGAGAGATAGGAAAGTGGATAGTGGGAGGGAGGAAGGGAGAGAGATGGAGAGAGTGGGGGTGGAGCGAAAGCGAGAAAGAGTGGGGGGAGATATGGAGGGAGAGAAGGATAAAGAGACAAAGTGAGGGATAGGGGAGGGAGAGATGGAGATGGGGAGGGAGAGAGAGAGGAGAGGGGGGGAGGAAGTGATGGAAAAAGTGAGTGAGAGAGAGAGAGAGAGAGATAGAGAGAGAGAGCGGGAGGTGGAGGGAGAGAGTGGGGGAGAGAGAGGAGGAGGGGGAAGAAGGAGGGATAAATAGTGAGGGAGGGAGAGAGTGAATGAGTGAGTCAGTGAGTCAGTGTGTTTGTGTGTGTGTGTATGTGTGTGTGTGTGTGTGTGTGTGTGTGTGTGTGTGTGTGAGAGAGAGAGAGAGAGAGAGAGAGAAAGAGGAATAGGGAGGGAGGGGGAGGGGGAAAAGTCAAGGAAGATAGAGGGGGAAGAGAGAGAGCCCTTGGGGAGAGAAGAGGGAGAGATGTGGGGGAGGAAGGGAGAGAGGGAGAAAAAGGAGAAGAGAGAGAGAGATAGAGAAGGAGGGAGGGAGGGATAGGTGTAGAGAGAAGGGGAGGGAGGGAGAGAAGGGGTATGAAGAGTGGGGAAGAGAGACAAATAGGGAGGTGGGCAAGTGGAGAGGGATAGAAATAGAGATAAGTGTGTGGATAAAGGTAGGTTCAGAGAGTAGGGAGATGGATAGAGTCAGAGAGAGGGAGAGGGAAAGAGGGAGGTAGAAAGAGAGATTATGGGGATGGGATAGAGAGAGAGGGTGAGAGAAAGGAGGATGGAGAGTGAGAGTGAGGGAAAGCAAGGGGGAAGTAGGGAGGGAGAGAAAGAGATGGAGGGATGAGGAGAGGGAGAGAGGGAGAGGGGGGGAGAGATAGGTGCAGGGAGGATGGGAGAGAGATGTAGAGAGTGGGGGTGGATGTATAGAGATAAAGAGTCATGGGAGGTAGGGAGGGAGAAAAAGATAGAGAGAGGAGAGGTAAATAGGGATAGATAGAGAGAGGGATAAGGGAGGGAAGGATGGAGAGGGAGAGAGAAAGAGAAGAGAGGGGGAGAGAGGGAGAGGGGTAGAGGGAGGGGGATGAGGAGGGAAGAGGGAGTGAGAGTGAGGGCAAGAGTGAGAAAGGGGGAGGGGGAAAGAGAGCTTGTGTGTGTGAGAGAGAGAGAGAGATATAGAGAGAGTGTGTAGGAAGTGAAGAAATAGAGTGAGATAGAGAGAGAGAGAAGGAGGAGGGTGTATAGTGTTGGGCCGCTAGTTTTTCATTATTATTATCACTTTATAATACCTATTTCATCCATTTATACCATTATTTATCACGTCATTTATCATGGTTTATCATATAATTCCATTTTATAATTATTTATGCTCTTATGGATAAATATTATTTCTCCTCCTTTATTTTTAATAAATTGATGATTATTATGCATGATTTTACCAATGATGGTTTATTAATAAATTTGTTGTAACATCAATCACCATTTTAGCCTCCAAGATATTTTCCAGATTGCATATTTGATCTCCAGCTCATCATTAAATATTCCAACTCAGAAATTCACTAGAATAAGAAGTGACGATTTTGCATTGGACGTTTTGGGTAAATGGAGAAGAATTTGGAAAATTCGAAACATTAGTTTTGTCCAGAAACGGACCAAATTAATTTTACAATGAGAATTTTTCCCAAATTCGGTTTGTATTAAGAGAAATGGAAGGTTCTCTGAAGACGATTTTCTCAGATTCGTTGTTGTAGCCATTTTCCAAATTATCTCAGTTGAATTACCAAATTCGACCTGTTCCTATTCAATGTTGATGGGAAAATATTTCAGATATGATCTTGCTGATCAATTTGTTGTGAACAATCCAATTTTGTTATGGGAATCATTTTGTAATCATCTCTGTTGTAACTTATCTCTTCTCTCTGTGTATTTAAATGAAAAACAGAGATCAAAGAAGGGGATTATTATGGGATTATTAGATTAGAGATAGATAGGATAGGATAAGAGGAGAGGGGATAATGGAGAGATTTAGCTTTTCACAGGGGACCTCAATTGTAATTTCAATATACATAATGTTATTCTGAAGGAGATCATATTGTAATGACAAGTGAATTTGATGATTAATATATAACTTGCATTGTTGTTCATCCGGATATTCTGAAGTAGCTCGGCAGTATTCAATGGTGGCTAGGGCCCGGTCTCTGGCGGATCATACTGCTATTCCTTGTTTGGTACTTTTCCATTCCCCATAAGTTCATTTTGTTTTATATCTTTGCATTTCCTGCGAGTTTATTCTGTTTGATATCTTCTAATTTACCGTGAGTTTACATTGCAGTTAGTTTACTTTCCTTTATTATGATCTCATGTACTTCACAACTTTGTCATTTGATTTCATTTATGCTCACTGCAGATTGAATTAATTATCAGTTAAGACATTGATTCCCATTGATTACGATAAGAGTATGATTAGGATAGATCCAGCTGAAAGAGCTCGGTTATTACTATTGTACTCTCTATTGGTGTTATTCTCAATTGAATTGATTGCTTAAGATTGGATTATGGTTTTGCTTGAGATTAAGTCTTGATGCTTAGATGTATTATTTCCTTTAAAAGTTGCAGATTGAGATTTATGATTGCATCTATTTACTCTTGTATTGAATTTAATATATTATCTTAAATCATTACTCTCTAGGTTTATAGCTTGCACATATTGTGTACACTCTTGAAACAAAAAGACTTACCCAGGTTGATAATTAATGTGAGGCAATTAGGAGTTTTAAAAGACACCTTTTAGCACCCAACATATAGGTGGAGAGAGAGAGAGATATATATGGGAAGTAGGGAGGGAGAGGGGTAGAGATAAGGGGAGGGAGGGAGGGAGAGAGGGAACTAGAAGGGAGAGGGAGAAGGAGGGAGGGAGGAACGAAAGAAATGAGGGGTAGGGGAGGTAGGGAGGGAGATAAAAAGAGAGGGGGAATTGATTGATAGAGGTAGAGGGAGAGAGAGAATGGGTGAAGTGATAGAGGATAGGGAGGGAGAGAGGTGGAAGTAGAGAGAAAGGAACGTAGAGGGAGAGAGAAATAAGGGGGGATAGAGATAGAGAGAAGGGGAGGATAGGGAGGGAGAGAAAGATAAATATAGGAGGAGGAGAGTGATAGAGAGTGAGAGGTGGAAGGAAATGGGGAGGGAAATGGATAAGGAGGGGAGAGAGGGAGGGAGGGAGAGTGAGGGAAAGAGCGGTAGGAAGATAGGGAGAGGTAGAGGGAGAGGGTGAGCGAGAGGAGGGGGGAGGCAGAGATGCAAGGAGGGAGGGAAGGAGATAAATAAGGATTGGGGTAGGGGGAGGCGAGGGCGAGGCAGGGAGGGAGGGAGGAAGAGAGAGTGGGGGGGAGAGAAAGAAGATTGAGGAAGGGCATGAGAGAGGGGGCTAAAGAGAGAAATATGGGGGAGAGAGAAAAGGATGGAGGGAAGGATGGAGAGAGTGTGTCTGAGTGAGTGAAGGATATAAAATGAGCGAGAGAGTGAGACTTAGAGTGGTAGAACAGAGAGAGAGAGATAGAGAAAGGGAGACTGGGGGAGAAGTGGGGGAGGGAGAACGAGAGTGAGAGGATGAGAGAGAGGGATAGAAAGGTGGAGAGAGAGAGAAAGGGAGGGACATAGAGAGAGATACATAGAGTATGGGGGGGGGGGGCGTGAGAGACAAAAAAGAGTGAGTGAGAGAGAAATAACAAGGGAGGGAGATAAATTAAGAGAGAGAGAGAGAACATATAGGCTGTATAGTTTTATTTTTTATTTTTTTAATAGTTTAAATTTTTAAATCTTTTTTAGAGGAGACAAAGGGAGAGAGCGAGGGGGAGAGTGAAAGAGCGAGAGGGGTGGAGGAAGAGATAAATTTAGTGGGTGAGAGAGAGAGAGAGAGAGAGATAGGGGGAGGATGGACAAAGGAATTAAGAGTAAGAGAGAGTGAGAGAGGGAAAAGTAGTGCAGGAGGGAAAGGGAGACCCAAAGAGAGAGAGAGAGAGAGAGAGATAGGTGGGGAGGTAGGGAGGAATAGAAATAGATATGGGTGTGGGGAGAGAGGGAGGGATATAAAGAAATTGTAGGGGGGGGGGGAGAGTGAGAGAGAGAGAGAGATAATAATAGGGAGTGAGGGAGAGGGGGAGATTTCAAGGAATAAAGAGGGGGATAGGGAAAGGAAGAGAGAGGAGGGACAGAGAGAGCCCTGGGGGGGGAGAAGGGGGGGAGAGGTATGGGATGGAGAGACAGAGAGGGGGGAGAGAGAGAAAGAGCGGGGGGGGGGGGGAGAGAAAGAGCGGGGGGGGGGGGGGGAGAGAAGGGGAGGGAGGATGGAGGGAGGGAGAGTGGGGGAGAGAGAGAGAGATAATGGAGTGTGGAGGTGGAGAGGGAGAGAAAGAGAGATAGATGAGTGGAAAAAGGTAGGTTCAGAGAGAAGTGAGATGGATATAGAGAGAGGGAGAGGGAAAGAGGGAGGTAGAGAGAGAGAGTATGAGGATATGATAGAGAGATAGGGTGAGAGAAAGGGGGGCGGATAGGGAGATGGATAGGGAGAGTAAGGGAGAGGGAGAGGGAGAGCGATGGAAATCAAGGGGGGGTAGGGAGGGAGAGAAAGAGAGGGAGGGATGGAGAAAGGGAGAGGGGGAGAGAGAGAGGTGGAGGGAGGAAGGGAGAGATATGGAGAGAGTTGGCATGGAGGTAGAGAGAGAAATAGTTGGGGAAGGTAGGGAGGGAGAAAAAGATAACGAGTTGAGAGGTAGAGAGGGAGAGAGAGAGGGATAAGAGAGGGAGGGATGGAGAGAGAGAGGGGCGGAGGAAGGGGGCGGAGGAGGGAGTGAGAGTGAGGGAGAGAGTGAGAAAGGGGGAGGGGGAGGGAGAGAGTGAGTGAGTGAGTGTGTGTGAGAGAGAGAGAGAGAGAGAGAGAGATTGAGAGAGTGTGTGTAAGAAGTGAAGGGAGAAAGTGAGTGAGAGAGAGAAGAACAAGGAGGGGGTATAGGTGGAGAGAGAGAGAGAGAGGGAGGGGAAGGAGGGAGGGAAAGGGGTAGAGATAAGGGGAGGGACGGAGGAAACAAGAAGGGAGAGGGAGAGGGAGGGATGGAGGAAGGGAAGGAACGAGGGATATGGGAGGTAGGGAGGGAGAGAAAGCGAGTGGGAGAGGGGGGGGGGGGCAGAGAAAAAGAGAGAGAGAGAGAGAGAGAGAGAGAGAGAGAAGGGGGAAAGGAGGCAGGGAAAGGGGGAGAGAGAAGGGGAGGAGGTGTTAACACCTGATCTGGACCCCGGGCTGAAAAGGGAAAAACAGGGTAACAACTAAACCATGCTCAGCCTTGTAGCTAGCCCTACAAGGACAGGAGAGGGCTCTCTCCGTGAAAGGATATTCAATAAAGAGCAATAATAGACTGATATTAGGCTAGATAAAATGATAAGTAAGAATTTTAATAAATGAAATGAATTAATTCAGGGATATGTGGGACAAAATGGGACAGTTTGAAACTAGGAAACTAAATCAGGATACAGGGTATTTCATGGGGCAAGATAGGCAGGAAATTTTACAAATTAAGGTTTAAATAAGGATGGAATGGAAAGACTGGTGAGGAGATGAAAAGGGCATAGAAAATGGATCCTTTTCAAACAAAGGAAAACACAGAGTATGAATGATTTCCCAAGGCAGGGCATAAAAATGGATCCTACCTTTCTATCTTGAAAGCATTCAACAAGAAATGTTTATGGATGAAATGTGAAACATAACAAATCTACATCTCTTATTAATTCCCCGTCAAACTGTACAATGAAGCGCAAAGCTTTCTTCCACACTATTCCCCTACTTCTGAGTTACTGACTACTCTACAAATGATTTACAATTACATTAAATAGACCAGATTTGTGGGAACATAGATCCACAAAAAGAGGAGTTGTTTGCTAGCTCAAGCACTGAAGTGCAATCATAGGAAAGAAATACAACAATATGCCCCTGAAAATAAGGAACAACTATACATTTGGGGCATCTGAAAATTTTGCTGTTACATCCAACAAATGAGAAGAAAAATCTGTAGAAAATATCTCTTTAAACCGTTGCCGAAGATATCTGACTTTTTCATATTTAGTTCCTCGACCTATTGACTGTCTCTCACTGTTTTTATTTTTTCACTGAAGACAACTGACTTTAATAAAATACTTTGAAAAATAAAAATGAAATGAAATTATGCCTTTGTGAAGGGAAAAACCAATTTTGGAATGAGAAGGGGAAGGGAAAGGAGGTGGGGTCCACATGGTAAATCGTAATCAAATCGATGGGGGAGGATATACAATATAATAAAACATTTGAAATACATGTTTGCAATGGTATCATCGCAATCAGGATCGGGAGGTTTGAATATTTTTGAAACAAAGCCGAAAGCTCCGATGCAATTGAAATAGTGTATAAGGGATAATGGGGTAATAATAAAAATATAAAAGGAAAGGTTCGGTGCCTTTACAAAGGAAAGAACGATTTTACATTTGAAATGGCAGAGGGTTTTAAGGTGGGACCTAGGAGGCAATCAAAATTAGGGATCAGAGGAGAGAGAGAGGTATAACGCAATACAATTCCTCCGATGCGACAGAGCAACGATGTATGGGGGATCCTTTATATAAAACAAAATAAAACGAAATTCAAGTTTCACAAAGGAAATAGCCCTTTATATTATAAATTGGCGGGGATTATATGGTGGGAATAGATTCAATCGGCATCAGGGATTGGAGGAGAGAGCAGAGGAAAGGTTTAATATAATAACACCGATTGGGACGGTCCAATTGGCTGTGGGCCGTCAGATCGGATGATGAGATCGACGGCGGAGGTGTAATCGGGATTATGACATTTTGGGAGCGCTCAATCGGAGGACGCCGATTGCATACAGGCCGTCGGATTAGGGGGGCCGATTAACGGTCAGGATGTACATCGGGCAGGGTCGTTACAATCGCACCGAAGAATTTGCAAAGGGCCGATTGGGGTGCACATATAAAATGTTGCAATGCGATCGGAAGGGAAGGGACTTTGAATCGGCGAGATTTATTTATAATAAAGACTTTAACTTTATTATAAGTTCTATGGTGTGGCGGGGAAGTGGTTCATTAAAGCACATGGGATTTATGATTATGTAGTCAGAACGGGGCTTTATAATAAAAACTTTTAAAAGGTTTATTATAAATTTTCAACGGGGTATGGAGGGGAAGTGGTTAAATCGCATCGGAATTTTGTATTGCGATTGGGTAATCGAAAGGGGAAAAAGGGGTTTATAAAAAGAAATATTAAACTTCAATAACATTAATTTTAAGGGAAAGATGGGAAAAAGGGGAAGGGTTAGGGTATAAAGGACTTTTTACTTCACTTAGGCATAAATTTCAATCCAGAAGTCAGCTTTGAGAGTGTAGTATACCGTTGGAAATCTCTTTCCGGGCTCTTTCTGCTGATCATACTTAGCACATGATTTGGTGCTGAACATGCTATGGAAAACTTCTCTGAAAGGCAGGGTGATGACTTCGTGGAGACGACAGCTTCTGGAATGTGACTTATTAAATATGCTGACATAAAATTACATAATAAATGATAATAAAGGCAAAGTATCATGTTTTCACCTCAAAACATGGTTTTGAGGTGAAAATTACATCAAACTGAATAAAATATTTTCTGAGATCTTCTAGGTACTGTGAATTTGAATTTATTGACTTCCTCATGACCTTGTTGATATTTATTGACACTTGACTTATTAATTTGACGATGGTGAGACCTTATAATCTAATGATACCCATCCTATGACCAATTGAAATGACTCTCAAAGTGAAAGTAGCTTCATGACTAAAGACCATAGAGAGGAGAATCAGCAAGTTTCACATGAGGGAAATTGATGAAAAATCACTACCATCAATGAATCCATGGCCTAGCGGAATGGTGAAATTTATTGGTATGGGGCTCCTAATATGCAAATGCAAAAGAGAAATTTTGATCACTGATAGCAGTATGACTAGACTGACACTAACATTGGCTCCAATGGGGATGGTAGCTCCTTGGAGGTGCCAAGAACACCGTAGACCAAGTAGCCTTATCCATTGGGCATGGAGTCAAAAATACTGAAAACTGACACAATGCGAACTGACTCTGACTCAAGGCTAAAACTGAAAACCATAATAAAACCAAACTGACTTAAGACATGACTAAAACATAATTGACAAACTGGAAATATGCTATTAATTGAACTTATTCATCAAACCTACTCTAATTGTTCTATTCACCGCCTGATCAAGTGAAATGGAACAACCAATGCAACCATGTAAGCATCCTGGCTACTATTTGAATTCTCCCCAAATGCTTTCTAATGAGCAAGTAGAGAGAAGAACTGAAAGGCAACTCCCATGGAAACTTGGAATCAAGTTAAATCTTGATAAACTTGCAAAGCATGATTTGACTGGATGACCTCAAGAATACTGCGAAAGGGTCTTCATAAAAATAGATATTGATTAATACATCACTGCTCTGCTCCAGGTAATCTTCATATCTTGATATTAAAAAAAATTTAACATCTATGCTGTCTTTCTCTGATGTTTGAAATTCGTGAATAGCCAATCTCTGCTGATGATCCCAAGAAAAAAAATAGTCTTATTCATTAGTCTCCTCATATGACTGCAAACCTTGATATGAACTTAGTAATGAAACGCCTGCTGAACAAGACGATGAAGTCAGATTTCGGGTAAAGTTACTGTCAACACTCTTTTTTGACACATGTTTAGCCAACGGAGAAGGACTTTTACAACAGACATCATCCAACACATGAGCTATAGGGTCATAAAAAACTTGAAAAAACTGCTGCGATGTATCTATTGATTTTAATGAGACTGCATGACACTCTACAGACTGCTCATCTTTCTCTTTAGAGATATTATGAAAATTTTTCTTTAAGAACTGAAATGCTTCAAAACATAAAGGTACCGAATCATCTTGCATCATTAGACCATATGTTTCAGCTTCCAAGCCTTTATCTGTAATCTGACCTTCAATTGGGTTTGGTGGCTGCAAATCTGGAGCTAGGGAGGATTTTATATTGCAAATGATTCCATTAATCGTTTCAGGAGAAGATTTCTCGTTGATGACTTGCCCAAGAATTTCACTATCTGTCTCAACCTCAACATTAGAACTGAGAGATTGTTGATTTCTAATTGCATGAAAGTTATTTTTGATGAACTGAATTGAAGCGAAACAAAGAGGCAGAGATCCTCCACTTACTTCCATATTTTCCATATTTCCTTCATCATTGTCCTGGATGATATGCATCGGATGATCACTGTTTTCAAGCTGTTGAAACTGAACTTCCTCCCATAAACCAACTGTCGATTTCTCTGCAGGATTAGATTTTGTTTGGAAAACATAATCATCATCATCGTATTGATCAAACTTTGGCAAATTATTGACATAAAACATATCATCAAGCATACATGTCATATCAATGGATCTCTCTTCTGCGAGATGTTCTATAACACAATCATTGTTAGATCGATGAAAATTGGGATAAGAAAGAACATGTTTTAGATCAGCCACTTTTTCTTGAACATCATATTCATTCCTTGCAGTGATTTTTTGCATCATCTTTTCCACTGCGCTTACCAAAAGGTCAAGCTTTACCTCTGAAGGTGTCAGGTGCTCTGCAACATTCTTCTTTTCTTCTTCCTTTAGCTTTTCTCTTTTGATCAACAGATTATCTTCTACATCTACTGCGATGTTCTATATCTCTTCGAGTGTTGCTAAGTTCCTTTCTCTCAGCTGAAACTCCATTTCTGGATCAAAAGCGCCTAGGTAATGTAAAAGAGATGAGCCAGGAGGAGGTCTTATATCGGTAGGTATTGAATAATAGACTCAATTGGACTTGGCAGAAAATTGTTGTACTGTCCCCCCTAACTGTCTTTTCAGTTGGGCATACTCTTCTAAAATCAGGAAAGGGTTTCATTTGACCACCCATCTTTTGAGGAAGGCTTTGACGAACTACTGGAAATCTGAGATGCTCGCATCAGGCAGGGTTTTGAACCAACTCTTGAATTTGCCTTGCAAAGACAGAGCAAAAAGCCTAATCTTGACATCCTCTTCATCAACTTCAAAAAGGTCTAGGAAATTATCAACATTTTGAACATGTTGCTCAGCATTGATGTTGTCACATTCACCATCAAACCTCAGCAAATAAAGGTAATAATTTTCCGGGAAAGCATGGAGTATAGGAGGTAAGATGAGAGGTTTATATCTATCCAGGATTATAGAAGGTCCAGGAATATATACAGGAGCTAGAGGATGAGTCTTGGTCTCCTTAGGCTCATCATTTCGAAGAGGGTCATCATAAGTTTTGGAAAAAGGATGGAGGCCAAGATCAAAAGGAACCTCAGTATTTATACTTTTTGAATAGGTAGAACCAAGATTTTGGTCACCTTTATCATGCAGAAAATTATGAAAAACTTTCAGGACAACTTCAAGAAAAGCAAAGAAGTAATTTACAAGAAAATAGATTAGATCCTGAATACCATTCCACTTTGAATACCTGAACTTTGTGTAAGATCCTTCCATTTTCCTGCAGAAAGAGTTGGTCCTCCAGTGGAGTCTTTACATTAAGTTGGAGTCGCCAGGTGAAAAATTCAGCCTTCATAAGCATCTGATTCTTGTTCACCATCAACATTCAAATATGATACTCTGTCATTCTTTACCAGGGAAGATATTACTGGGGTGATCTAACTTTATGCTTTGATACCATAAATACATTATGACTTTGAAACAACTGCTTGAAAAATTATTCCCTTCCAATGTGCTTTGACAATGTCTACTTGCAACAATATTCAAACATCACGACCAACTCTTTACAGTTTAATGGGACATAGGGGAATACACTTAAAAATACTTAGCGAACCCTACAATGGCGCGATTTCCTTTAAAAACATCAACCTTCGAAATTATAACATAAAACCCATTTATTCTACCAAACACGGCATACATTTGATTCAGTAGGGGCCCCACGCATCCATTTTTTGGCTTTTTATAAATAAAATAAATATTAAATAATTTAAAACCGCCGAATCATACCTCGAATCATCACCCGTGTTCTTTAGCACGCGATTGCCATCAGATCCAAGGCTCTCCAGATCGAATGATCCTCGCGAATATCGTGTTTTTTCAAAGGCTAAAGTTTAACTCAGAAAATTTACGCGATATGGGCGGTATTGGGGAGATGATGTGCCCTAATCTCACTGGATCGCGTTTTTTTGAAGTGGTTTTGCTCCGGGCCAAAAGTGGCATGATGAAGGTGGTATGGTTTCCCGAAACCCACTGGTGGTATTTAAACCGCGCTTTAACTGTGTCTTAACACTGCAGTTTAGCACTTAACTGCTCGTGTTGACTGATCGCTGAGTCCCACTGATATTTACTCTGCTGGCAATGAATAAAGCTCTTTACTTTCAATGACAGATATTTTCCGAAGATTTGGTCGCATTTTATATAACTAAGATTAAAACTATATTTCACACGGGGCCTGACTATGATTTTCCTTTGAAAACAGAATAAACACGTTCAGTACCGAGAATATAACCTTGCAGACAGTCAGATCGAAAAATTCCCCAGTATGGTCGCCAGAGATGTTAACACCTGATCTCGACCCCAGGCTGAAAAGGGAAAAACAGGGTAACAACTAAACCACGCTCAGCCTTGTAGCTAGCCCTACAAGGACAGGAGAAGGCTCTCTCTATGAAAGGATATTCAATAAAGTGAAATAATGGACTGATATTAGACTAGATAAAATTATAGGTAATAATTTTAATAAATGAAATGAATTAATTCAGGGATATGTGGGACAAAATGGGACATTTTGAAACTGGGAAACTAAATCGGGATACAGGGTATTTCATGGGGCAAGATAGGCAGGAAATTTTAGCAATTAAGGTTTAAATAAGGATGGAATGGAAAGACTGGTGAGGAGGTGAAAAGGGCATAGAAAATGGATCATTTTCAAATAGAGGAAAACACAGAGTATGAATGATTTCCCAAGGGAGGGCATAAAAATGGATCCTACCTTTCTATCTTGAAAGCATTCAACAGGAAATGTTTATGGATGAAAGGTGAAACATAAAAAATCTACATATGAACTTAAAGAGAGAACAAATGCTAAAAATCATACCACATGGATCCCACAAATCAGAGCTGCATCTCTTATTAATTCCCTGTCAAACTGTACAATGAAGCGCGGAGCTTTCTTCCACACTATTCCCCTACTTATGAGTTACTGACTACCTTACAAATGATTTACAGTTACATTAAATAGACCAGATTTGTGGGAACATAGATCCACAGAAAGAGGAGCTATTTTCCAGCTCAAGAACTGAAGTGCAATCATAGGAAAGAAATACAACAATTTGCCCCTAAAAATAAGGAACAACTATTGCGAAATGTGCGAAACTTATGAATGATTTCGCGGCAATTTATATTGCCGCGAAATGTGTTTTAGTAGGGGCTCCGCGAAATTTTCCGGCCGATGGAAAATTATACAAAAGTTCGGCCGAAATTTTGATTAAAATTTCGGCCAAACTATTAAGTCGTTAGACTTAATGAGCCGTCAGCGCAAAACATAGTTCGGGTGAACTTTTAATCAAAGTTCGGCCAAACTAACGCGTCACCAGTTACGCAAAAACCAGACTCTGAATACGTTTCTGCAACTTTGGACTGATTAAACTCCATGAAAGGTTTTTAATTAACTGTCAGAACCAAGATAAGCATTTTCAGAATTGAATCTACTTTCAGGAAATATAACTTTTATGGAATTTCATAAACGTTTACTAATTTTAATTAATTTTCTAATAAAATGGGTGCAAAAAATTTCTGAGGGTCATTGTGATTCAGTGAAATCAAAATTTTGTATCTCCCAAAATACATTGTAAAAAAAATTGAAAGAATTATGGGGCATTACATTGGTTTGTCGTCTCTAATGGGTAGCTTTTAGATTTTTAGTTTATAACTTATATGTTAAGAAATTTGTTGCGTCGCGAAACATATCCAAAATATGCAGTTTTTCGTATTGGACTAGATCAAAAAATTCTAGTAATTATGATAAGCATCCATTGGCTTTGTAAATATGACGAAACCAAAGTAGACTCTATCTATATTGTTGTAACACATTTTTTTTTCTCAAAAACACAAATTTTCAATGAATACAACATTGCGTCATAACATGAATTCTTATGAATCCTTTGATTGTTAAGAAACACACACTCAAAGAAACGCTAAGTTGACATATCAAATCTGCATAAAAAAATTTCAAAAAATAAGTAATAGAAATCTAACAAAATTTCTGACAACTTTTATTTTTATCGCAAAATGAAATTCTAAACAGAAAATTGTTATAGTTTGCAGAAAATTGAACAACCGAAAAAAATGAAATTTTTTTCTCAAAAAAGGGCAAAAAGTGTAACCCAGCTTCACATTTTCACCGTCTGTCAACCATTAACGAGGTTTGTGATTTTAGACCTTTTAGAGTCTTGTTAAAATTCCACATGTAGCTAGCTTTCCATGCATGAGTAATGGGGCTAAAATGTCATTCTCTCGTACCATGGTGGTCAACATGATAGGTCAACTTACTAAAGGCATAAACTTCGTTTGATGTTTTTCTTGCACCATTGGATATATCTTTAAGTGTAGAATAATGGTCAAGATTTTGGCACAAGGGATAATCGTTTGACCCCCAGAAATGTCATTTAATGCCTCAAAATGACTCCAAAAGGTTTTAGACCCCAATTCTCCACCCACCATTAAAATGACCCTACAAGTTGATTCTTTCAGTTTTTTCACTCTATAAGCATCAAAATATATGAAAAATAATATAATTATCCAATCTAGATCAGTATTTAATAATTTGTTAAAATTATGAGTAAGATATGTACATCATGGAATTTAAATAAATAGCATTAATTCATTGAACACCCTTGTACATGTTCCTTGTTGATACTTTGAAAGTAATAATTTGTTTATGGATTCTATT
Source organism: Pinus albicaulis (assembly GCA_034641835.2). Classification (NCBI taxonomy): domain Eukaryota; kingdom Viridiplantae; phylum Streptophyta; class Pinopsida; order Pinales; family Pinaceae; genus Pinus; species Pinus albicaulis. Next base: position 1,610,148,215 of record CM076584.1, on the reverse strand, counting down.
TTCCACATTCTCTCAACCATATCAAAAACCTTCTTATAATATTTGAAACCTAAGGTCTTTCCCATACCAAAGTATGTTCTTTTAAAACATGTTTTCTTGGTGATGTGGGTGATTTAGAAATGATTGGGAGAGTGAAATTCCTCATTTAATACATGTACAATATGTTTGGTTCATGCCACTAAGCCAAGAATTTTAAATTCAACTGACTTTTAATATAACCAACTAAATCCTGCAAAAAAAGATCAAAACAATTTATGTTAGGGTTGTGGATTCAGGCATTGAAACAACACACCATGATATTTAAAATTTAAAAATAATGGTTTGAGTCCTAGGTAGCTCAGAATCCTATTTTCTTTCAAAATAAGGATGCACTCCCATTTGATTCTCATGATTAGGTTGTAATCATGAGGCTCTTGCTCAAGAGTGGACCTTCACAAAATCTTGTGACGTCTTGTCACAAACAAAACCATCAAACTGAAAACACATCATGCAAGAAACATAGCTCGCTAACATATCATTTTTCTCCTTCAAAGAAAAAAAAATTCACATCATGTGAATATCTCCATGTACTCTTACATATTGGTGTACAAAACCATCAACCAAACACAAGTCGAAAAAACATGCCTCTTCAAACAATTGACTCTCAAGTCAAATAATAGAGCTCATGTACAAATTTCCATATTTGTTGCATTTAAGTGTGTCAGCATAACTCTACTTTCAACATCTTGCTTCATGCAACATGCACCATAATTTGAATTTGAAAAGAAATTAATGAAACATCAAAATACATGCAAGGCCTTAATTGGATAAGAAATCTAACCATCTGTTAGCAAACCAGCGCTTATTTTAGTTTCACTTCATCATGTGAATCATCTTGACCCTCATCGATTATGGAAATGTGAAATTTTATTAAAGGAAAATTTATACCTTGAACATTCACCATTGTCGCCTTCTTGAGGAGGTGAATTTGATGAGGTAGTGGCTCTCCTCTAAATACTAGCAATGAATTCAATGACTAGATAGAGCTTTCAACATCCTCTTCTTTTACATTCTCATTAGCTGCATGTTTATTAACATCTTCTTGCAAAGTGGGTGTCAAACTTTTCCATTCATCATGAACAAAAAATTCACAAGCTTGAGGTAATGAACATGAAATAAAATTCCTTCTTGGAATAGCTTCATGTGCCTCCTTGGCTTTGGAGCATTCTCCATCATGTTTTCCATAACCAAGACCCAAATAATTAGGCCCTTCCTCAACAACATTTGGCTCAACTATGCCTTGTATTAACTATGCCTTGTACATGTTTGCCTTTAACCCTTTAACTTTCATAGCACATTTTCATCAAAAATTTGGACCTTATTCCTCTATTGTGTCTCTCAAAAGCATGTACACATTCATTTTGAGAGGAAATTGAAGACAGAAACCAATAGCTAATTCTTCTAACTAACCTTGACTAAAATGAGCTAAATTGTACTTTGATACCAACTTTATTTGAATATGGACAAACTAGTTTTATTGGGCTATCTCCCTCATTAGTTAAATAAAAATGTCTTTAGGATCGTCTAAAGTTAGCCAATTGGGAAGGGGTTTGTGTCAAGATTTAAGTGTATTTTGTGAGAAATTTATGAGTTAATTGGCTTTTAAAAACTCGTGTACGACAAATAAAATGCAAAATTTTTATTTAGGAATTTTTTTTCCCTCAATCCAGATTCTGATCATTGGACATGTAAGAGGAAGAAAGAGGGAATTCACTTTTCAAATTCTAGACCTTGTCTAAACCAAAATAAACTAGAGGTTTGGTTTTCAAATACAGTCACTTATTTGGAAAAGTTCTAGCTACCAAAAGTCCATATGCCAATCTACCTCCCAAGAAATCCATTTAGTACACCACTAGTTAGTTTTTTGTCTTCCTATATTCTTTATCAACCTCTTCTAGTGATTCTTGAAAGGTGGATACTTAAATCCTTCCTAAAAATTTGAGCTCTAAAATGAGAAGACATACAAGGTCATTTTAAGTCATTCTTCTATCCAATTATAAAAACAAAGTGAATATTTCTACATATTGATTTATGTCCCATAAACTGTACAATATATGTGGAGTTGCCTCGCCCTAAGCGAGATGTTTAACAAACATAATAATAGAGAAACAATTAGTGACGTCACCAAAAGATGTAGCCTCTTCAAGGTATCATATCCTCTCATCAAGGTCAAGAATCTATTCACCAAAAATGTCCTATGGAAATGATGGTGTAAGAAACAAAACTAGACAAAAAACTTCAGTGAGAACAACAAAATCTAAAACCTCTTCAAGGTCTTCAATCTGCTCGTAAAGTTAAATTACATGTCTTGATCAAGTCCAACAACAAAGAAACATTCAGTGATAACACCAAAATCTACAACTTCTTCAACATCTTCTAAACCATCTTCAAAGTCAATATTGTGTGCATCAAATTCCTCAGCAAGGTCATCAATGGAGGCATCAAAACTACTATTTCAAACTTCAATGCCAAAAATAAGTCGAAAGAATTCAATTTCTCCTCCAAAACCTTCTTCTCTAAGCAAAGCTAGCATGATGTCGTCGAGAAATTCAGTAATTCCACGAGGAAATTATATCAAAGTTAAAACAAATCCTTTTCATCCATATTTAATGCCTACTTTTTCAGGTGGAACACCTCCAAATTTAAGGACCACAATGACATAAAATATGTAACTTTACCTAATAGGTGTAGACCTAGAACCCCCAACTTTGTGTGACATGTCCAATTGAAGATCTTATATGGTAAGGAGTGTGAGAAGAGATTCATGGTCACTGAGTTGAGCAAGAGAAATAGTTTGGTATGAAAACCTTATTTGTGATAGGTCTAGCTAGCAGACTACCAAATTACATGGTAATGGCATTCAAAATGTGAAAATTCCCATTTCACTTGGAAATAAGATGGTAGAGAAAGGTATAGATGAAAGGAGATATCCATCTATGGTAAAGAAATCAAATAATTCTATCAATTCCACCTTGCAACTCTAAGAGACATTGAATTAAATTTCATCTCAAGACAGGGATTTGAGAGGACACTCTCAAAGCCAACCTTCATTATGGCTTTGAAACACATGGTAAGTATCAAGACTTAGCAACCTTATTTTCATAATTTTTTCTAGCATGGACCTTAATGTCATAGTCTTCTTTTGCCTATAATGAATGCAAATTTCCTTGCAATTTGGCTTGCGACATTCATAATTCATGCTCATGGAACATGATTGTGTTGCAATTGTGATAACATCTGTTGTATGCAGAAGCTAATAAAAAATGATCGAAAATGACATTTTTGCTCTGTTTTTTTGAAGATTCAAGGAAAATTACACCAAGTAACTTCCAACCTCATATGACCATCATGTCAAACTATCTCAGGATATTGTCCAAGTAAGAGCCACTTAAGCAAGCAATCTAGTATACATGACTCCAATTTCAATTAGCAGCAATGAAAGTTCTAAGTATGGTGCAAACATTGCTCCAGATCCTCAATGGGGCATCTTTGATGACAATAATTTGGGGAGTGAGAGAGGGAGATGGTAGGAGAAAAAATTCAAGGAATCCACAGGAAATTGAAAAATATATAACTAATAAGGTGGAAGACATTTGTAACCTAAGAGAGAAACCTATTAGGAAATGGGTGAAGTTGGTATTACACACCCAATTGGACAACCTCGAGGAGAAAACATTTCTACCACTTTATTTGTTGGCATAACCTAGTAAGTGTTATTCACTAGCATGTATTTTGTAAAGGCCTTGACCTAGTTCCCATTCAACTCCATCCACCAAGTTGTAGAGGATTCCAAGCCTAATTTCATGAAAAGTAAGTTGGGGATGATCACATTGACTTGCTTGATGACGTGTCTATGAAGATTAACTACCTTGAACTATTTTTTTGTGTAGGGAAAGAGACACATTCCCATGTCCGAGCACGAAAACGTTATTTGATATTGTTAATGCCTCTATTGTTTACTTCTACAAGTTCTATAGGCAGAGTCTGTAAAGGGCCAGGTAGCCTCTGGATCTCATCTTTTATAAAAGGTGACATATCTAGTAAATGCCCCTACAGTCAATCTCTGGAATGGATTTAAATAGAAGTTCTTCATTTTAATATCCATAAAACACAACAACTTTAAGGTAAACTATGTACATGTGTCATTTCTCCCACAAACTAAAGTGTATAAGTGGTAAATTTTATACCAAGTGTGCTCCCACCATGTAAAGCGTAATTTGGTGAACTTATCATTTTTATAATTTCTTTTTCGATTAAATTTAGTTTCACACATGATCAATTATTGCTTTGAAAGTTGTGTTCTACATAATTTGTGTACACTAAATTACAAATTGAATTTTTGAAATCTATTTTGTGTAAATGTCGACCAATAGATATATATCATGGAGGATGAACAACGAAGATCAATTGAATCCCATATGGAGGCTCAGGGATCGGGGGATGTTCACAGTATTTAAATATAATTTTAAATCTCCATACATGTGTGTACATATGGAATTGATTTTTTATTAACTTTGTGAGTTAAATTAGTTGTTAATAAGTTTCATATTTTAATTTTTAGGAGGTAAGAGGAGAAGGGTTTCTACTCCATCCATGGAGTGTGGCCAAGGTTCAACTGGTCGAGGTATGAGTGGTAGCAGGTTGCGGGAAGGGGGTGATATTTATTCCCTCGAAGGCCAATCAACTGCTGCTGGTTCTCAACAGGGTCATTGTGGGTCTGGTTCTCAGCAGCGTCATTCTGGGTCTGGTTCTCAGCAAGGTCATGTTGGAGAAGATGTTAACCAACAACATCAAGGTTGCCATCAATTTCAATATTTTTTCATTAAATTTGTACAACTTTTTTTACACGTGTTTTTTCTAATATACGAAATTTTATATATATTGATGCAGAGGCCGAAAATGTTCGAGCTAGTGGTCAAAATAGACGCAGGGCAGCCCACTACATTCAAGAAGAAGGTTGTCAACCCAGCACAACTTATCTGGCCGAGATTACTGATATACCATGGGAAACCAACATGGCGGAATGCACCTTACAAAGGTGTGAAAGCCTTCATGCAAAATTGCAAAGAGATCTCGTGGCTTTGTCTCTACCTGCTGAGAGTCGACAAAGCCTTAAAATAGTTACACATTCATTGGGTGAAATGGTAAATGTGTACAGAAATCTTGGGCCAACGACTGATTCATCTGTAGAACTGATGAGAAAGAGAAAAGAAACAGTGATGGGTCCCGATAAATGGGAGGACATTAAACAAAAAGTTACAAGAGAAGTGGCCAAGTCAATGTTTAATTATAAGGAAGGGCCAAAAAGAAAAATGTTGAAGGTGCAGTATTTCAAGCACCCAGACAAAGCTCGTTATTTGTATGATCGACATCTTGCGGCCTTTGGAAGGATTCCATGGAACGATGAGGTTTCGGTTAATTTTTCACAAATGTTTTATGTAGAATTTTTTTTGGGTATGAAACCCAACTACAATGACCTTCCTTTAGAATTTTTTTGGCCCGAGGAAAGGTCGATTATATGACCGTAAGGGTGCTAAGAGAGATGTGGAGTTGCCTCGCCCTGAGCCGTCATTGGTGAGTCGACCGTTTCGAGTCGAAACTCTGCGATCAGAGATGGATGTGACATCTCAAATAAGTCGAGAAGCAAGGGATGTTATGATCGACAATGTTCATAGCAGATTGAGTGGAGTCGATCTTTGTTTAAATCGACAAAGAGCACGTGAAAATGCACGTGCCAATTTTTTTTATTATACAGATGAGGAGATTTACAACATGAATGTTGAAGATCTCCGAACATATGCAATAAATTGTCGCAATGGTTTGCAAGACCTAATTTTTCATGAGGAAGAGGGCACCGGAACGATATGTGTTAGTGACCTTAGGGTTTGAAATTATTTTTACATATACATGTGTACAATTTGTAATAAATACATGTATATGTACATGTATACATTTATTTGTATGTGTACATTAATCTAACAAAAATGTATGATTATATGTTAAAACACCATTTGCAGTTCTCAAGCATCATGCGTGAGGAAAATGTTAATATCACGTTCGGGACCTCTGGTTCAAACGATGCACATGGGTCTAACCATCCTGATATGTTGGCAAACGTTAGTGTTTTTTAAGTGACTCTAAAATAAATAATTGTTGCCACACATGTACATGTATGTATATATATAATTTGATAAAATGTTTTAACAGGTACCGATTCCGTCTGATGTTTTTGGGATGGCGGTACCTTCTTCTTCCTTGGGAGATGTACCTTCTACTTCCTTGGGAGATGTACCTTCTACTTCCTTGGGAGATGAGCCACAAGTATGGACAATTTTTCACAAGTTTAAAATTTATGTTTAAAAGTTATATATATATATATATTCCACTTCAAAAAGTTTCATTAAAAATTGAGATATATATATATATATATATATATATATATATATATATATATATATATATATATAGAGAGAGAGAGAGAGAGAGAGAGAGAGAGAGAGAGAGATCTCTATATTTTGAGTTATTTAAAATTTTTTGAATTTAGGTTTGTATAGAAGATTTATTTAATCCGCGGACTCTAGCGACGGAGATAGGAACATCCACAACATTTGAAAAAGTTGTCTTTAGTTCCTTTTTTTAATATTATTGAAAATAAGTTTATATATGTACATGTGCATTTTCATTTGAAAGTTTTTAATATATATATATATATATATATATATATATATAACTGTACATGTATATTGTACAGTTTACCGCTGCAGATGTTCCTATGGGAGAACTTGTTCATCAAATGGAGGGGGAACCTTATGAGGTATTGCATGATTTTTTTGTTATATTTTGTTTTTTACATGAAGTTCTAGATATATATATTCTCATTCATTTTTAAAACATCAAATTTTAATGTTCAAGTACATGTGCATTGTGTATGTAGGTTTCCCATTCACAGGATAGGGCGCGGACTGAGACCCTAGTAGGGAAGACACTAGATTCGTCTTCATTTGATGGACATGATTTACAGTAGATTTGATTTCAAAATTTAGATGGTTTTAAAAAATTTTAAACTTGATACAGTTTGATACTAGTGAGATTTACAATTTTTGGACATATTTTATTACATTGTTATTATATAATTTGTTTTATTTTATTTTGGATGGTTTCAATCTACATTTTGCATGTGATATTTAATGAAATTTAAATGTTTAATGTTTTAATGTTGCACAATATATAATCAAAATGTTTTTAAAACTTAAAGTTTTGGATGGTTTCAATCTACAACTTAAAGTTTTGGACGGTTTCAATCTACATTTGCACATGTGGTATATAGTGTTAAATGTTTCTATTGGATCTAGTTGAACTATAATTTGCATGGCATGTGAAGTAACGATCTATATATAATTTAAAGTTTTTTAAACTCAAGTTTTAAACGGTTTCAATCTACATTTCGCATGTGATGTTTAATGTTGTAATGTTGCACGATATATTATCAAAAGTTTTTAAAATTTAAAGTTTTGGATGGTTTCAATCTACATTTGGCACATTTGGATGGTTGAAGTACATTTGGAATTTTAAGATTTCTTTTGATCTCTCCATGTAGTTTTGTTTGAATGAAAAAATTTCCAATAGGAACAACATAGCTTTTCAATGCAACTAACCATGTATCAATTGAGCTCTAATTGAAAAAAGAGTTTAAAGAAGTAGATATATGTACAAATTATGCCTTTAATTTTGATTTGAAATATAAGTCTCTAGTACATATACATGTTTGTTGAATTTGGGTCAATGTCATTAATGCACTCAAATAGGTAGCCTTGTCGATTTATTTACATTGTTGAAACTTTTTACCAAAAAATCCAACTAGTTTTTCACCAATGCACATAGAAAAACTACTTGGAACAATTAATTGTGCATTCTAGAACATATCTATCCAAGACAAGTAACATTTTTCATCAATGCACATTGAACATATCCGACCATTGGACAAGCAGATTTTGTACTAGATTTTCAATCAGGATTAGAAATGTGGGTCAAATCCCACCAAAAGTCGGAGAAGTGCTCCGAGTCTCTTGTCTGAAAGGAATTTTCGTACAAAACTATACTGCAGATGATTTATTTACATTGTGTCCATACTTTTTACCAAAAAATTCAACTAGTTTTTCATCAATGCACATAGAAAAACTAGTTCCAGTTAATTGCATTTTAGAACATATATATTGAGTACATAAATAATTTTTCATCAATGCACATAGTAAAAATAGAACAATTAATTTCATTCTAGAACACACACACACACACACACACACACACACACATATATATAACATTTTTCATCAATGCACATGTATAGAAAAACTACTTTCATTTGATACTAGAGCACATGCTTGTACCCAAACAATTTGTACATGTGAAAACACTTGCACAAATAACATAAGAAGCTAAATTTTTAGTTGAGTACTGAAAGTTCTAAAACATATTTAATCCAAAGATAATAAATTGTTGGACAATTCACTCAAAAAAATTCTAATGGAATTCCATCCTCAATAATCCGTTCATGATCGGATTTTGACATTTTCCATCTCTTAATTTTCGATTTTTTCTTTGATTGAACTTCTATCAACTTTATGCGTGCTGCACACACCAAGTGACTATATTGATAACTTATGGAATCAAGTTCATAGTCTTCAAAGTAAACAAAGTCTCCACTTTGATGATTTTTTCTGAAAAAATAACCTTTCAGTATAATAGACCCTCTGTCATACTGAAATCCGTGATCATTATAGTCTTGTAATAATTTCATTTTTCGTTCAGTGCAACGCATAAAATAATACTTCACATTTTCATCGTTTTCAATAGGTGCAATTACAGCAAAAACATCTCCTGCACAATAAAATAAATTTAACAAAATTATGCATATTTAAATTTATTTCTAGATCTTTAAATCATTAGAAAGTAATTCAAATGTTACTTTCTCTAACAAGATCAGAAACTCGATCACCATCGGATGATATTGTAGTCTCCTCTGATTTCATTTCTTCAAACATTGCAACAGACATTTTTCCCTTTGTATTTAGCTCTGTATGTTTCCAATCGTTCACATACATTTTGTTTCCACAAACGTCATTGGATTTTGTGTTGTCAATGCAAACATCACAAAAACAAGAATATTTTCTTTTATCCAATGCAAACACATTTCTGGACGACTTTGTTTGAATTGAATGCAATTTTCGAGTCTCTTTTATTGTTTCAACGTCATTTCCAATTGATCTATCTACGTCTTCGATTCCAATATGCTAGAGAAACCTTTATATGGAAAATTAAAAGAAGAATTTGTAAATATGATATCAAAATATAATCAAAGATAATCATTGCATGATAAATGTACAATGTTTAAAATTAGATTTCCAATATAAATTAAATTGAATGTACCTTCGCACTTCTCTTGATGGGTTTCTCTCATGGCTTAGAGCAGCGATGCACCATTGAACAACTTCTTCAGCGTTCACAAGTCAGATTGCAGAGTGGTTCATTTGATATCTTCAAAGTACTCATTTCATGCATGCTCCTGCACCGTCATGTTCTCCTTTTCCATGGCCAGTCTCAAAGAAATTCCAACAATGTTTAATGCAGGTTTTCTTATGAAGAAAACACAACCAAAAGAATGATCGTGCAGATTTGAATTGACTTACGCATCCGTCTGACCATATCCAATGTTCATTGAATGTTATTCCACGATTTTTCAATGAATCATAAATTTTTCCAAAACAATGTTGTACAAAACATGTATCATGTGTACGATCGTCACTGATATAAAAGTGATATTCTTTAATGATATGTCGATTTTCACTCGTGATTTCTATATGATCAACATTTTGTTCAGCGTGTCTATATAGAATATGGACGAACATGGAGACTTGGTCAGAATGATAGTATTCACTCTAAATTTCTTTTTGTGGAACAAATGTGTAGTTTTCCGCAAAATCAATCACTGACAAAATGGTCCCTGGTGGAAAAAATTCACAAGATTTTTTGAATTGCAAGTCTTGCCATCGAGCTCTATGGGAATGCTTGGTGTATTTGTAAATTTCTGCCTCAAACTTTCTCAAAAAGTCTTTAAAAAAATTTCGTCTTCTAGTAATTCAATTCTTTTAACACTATTTGCACCTTGAATCGATGTATCGATATATTCATATCTCTTCCATTTCACTTTCATGTTGGAAAATGATTGATCATTTATATCAATACGATATTTGTTTTGAAATTTAGTCAAATTTCCACAATCATCACATTTTTACCACCAACACATTTCTTTTTGTAAAATAGTTCATCGCTTTCTCTTTCACATAGAATTTGAGATATGAATTCACGGATAGTGGAAGGAGGAGGTGAATCCTTCCATAATGTTCTACCGAAATCAAGGAATGTGTCATAATATAACTCAAATTCCACATGATAACGACAACAACAAGTGTCACGTACGGTGATAGGTTTTATATACCATGGTTTTTGTTGAACAAAAGCACTGAGTGAAACATGAATTTGACGATTCTCTTCTTTGAACTTGTTGAATAACTCTATCTGAGTGGTTTCCAAGAAATATTTTTCATGTTCTTCGTACTGATTTCGTGATATTCTTCTTCGCATCACATGCCTTGCAGTTGGCGAAACACGCGAATTGTTCTTCCAATATTCATATATTATTTTTTTAACATTTTCTCCAAGTATATCTTTGTATGGTTGCCTACAAATAGCTCTCCAACAAGCGAGTTCATCATTTACATCTATTTGCAACCGAAATTTCCGATGTTTGTGCAAAGTTTTTCGCGAGGTTCCTAGTGCTCATGCCATAGATGTTACCAAATGATTCTCTTGAGTACTTGAGGAAACCATTTCCATCTGTATTCCTCTACGTACAATTGAAACATTTTTCTCTCTAGATCTCTTAATTGACTTTATAGCACTACTCATATTTTTTATCACCTCTTCCTTCATTTTTTTATCTTTGGTTGATTTTCGAATACCCAATAGTGTCGTAGCTTCTTTTAATTTCCTTAATGATAGGAAACCTTTCAACATTTGAGCCTGAATTGTCACCCACTCATTTAAGAAATAATTTTCAAAAATGCAGTTAACACGATATCGTATAACATGGTCAGGTTTTTTATCTCCATATGTGTGAGTGTCAACATTTTCTAACATCTCATTATCGATAGTGATTTCATCTATACATATTCGAAAAAATAGTACATATTCAATAAATAACTAAATTAATAAATATATCTAAAATTTCAAATATTTTTCAAATTAGTTCATCAAATAAAAATTAAGCTTAACATTTTACATTACGAAAATTTTAAATATATCAATAGATCGTAATATTTACATTTACATACCTGCTTCAATTTCTTCTTGAGGTTGATTTTCTTCTTCAATATTTTGAGGAATATCTCTGTCTGTTTACATTAAAAAAAATATTTTCCAAATTAGTTCATTAAATAAAAATTAAGCTTCACATTTTACATTAGGGAAATTTTAAATATATCAATAGATCATAATATTTACATTTACATACCTGCTTCAAATTCTGCTTGAGGTTGATTTTCTTCTTCAATATTTTGAGGAATATCTTTGTCTGTTTACATTAAACAAAATACTTTTCAAACTAGTTCATCAAATAAAAATTAAGCTTCACATTTTACATTAGGAAAATTTTAAATATATCAATAGATCATAATATTTACATTTACATACCTGCTTCAATTTCTGCTTGAGGTTGATTTTCTTCTTCAATATTTTCAGGAATATCTCTGTCTGTTTACATTAAACAAAATATTTTTTGAATTAGTTCATCAAATAAAAATTAACTTCACATTTTACATTAGGAAAATTTTAAATATATCAATAGATCATAATATTTACATTTACATACCTGCTTCAATTTCTGCTTCAGGTTTATTTTCCTCTTCAATATTTGAGAGGGCTTCTAACTTTCTTTTGTGAGATTGTCTCGTCTCTTCTCTACGTTCCTCAGGGTCTCTTTTTCGATCATATTTGCACAAGTTCTTCGATTTCCCATGATAATAGGGTATGAAGTTCAAAAAATTTCCTTCAAAAAATTAGACAATAACTCAATTACAAAAAATATCACAAAAGATTTAATTTAAAAAAATTCAGTGTAAATTTTTTGCAAAAAATACATATTCCAATTCAAAACACTTACTTTAAAAAATTCGAGAGAAAAATGTCTTATAAAAATGGAACGAAGCTCAAAAGATTTACTTCAACTCAAAACACGTGCATACCTCCAAGAAATGTCTTTTGAATGTACGTCCCAGAAATTTTTTTAAGTTCAAAACAATTTTTGCCAAAATAAGGCCGCCTCCAAGAAATGTCTTCCAAAAAAATTCTTTAAACCCAAAACAATTCTTTGTAAAATCAATTTGCTTCCAAGAAATGTTCTTAAACCCAAACTTTGAAGATACGTTTTTGAACCCAAACCAAGATCTTTGTAAAATGAGATGAAATGTGAGAAATGTGCGAAAATTGTGAATCATTTCGCGGCAATTTATATTTCCACGAAATGTGTTTTAGTAGGGGCTCCGCAAAAATTTCCGGCCGACGGAGAGTTATAGAATAGTTCGGCCGAACTATTAAGACGTTAGATTTAACGAGCCTTCGGCGGAAAACATAGTTCGGCCGAACTTAGATTAAAAGTTCGGCCGAACTAACGCGTCACCAATTACGCAAAAACCAGGCTCTGAATACGGTTCTGCAACTTTGGACTGATTAAACTCCATGAAAGGTTGTTAATTAACTGTCGGAACCAAGACAAGCATTTTCAGAATTGAATCTACTTTCAGGAAATATAACTTTTATGGAATTTCATAAATGTTTATTAATTTTAATTATTTTTCTAATAAAATGGGTGCAAACAATTTCTGAGGGTCATTGTGATTCAGTGAAATCAAAATTTTGTATCTCCCAAAATACATTGTAAAAAAATTGAAAAAATTATGGGGCATTACATTGGTCCGTCGTCTCTAATGGGTAGCTTTTAGATTTTTATTTTATAACTTATATGTTAAGAAATTTCTTGCGACGTGAAACATATCCAAAATACGCAGTTTTTCGTATTGGACCAGTTCAAAAAATTCTAGTAATTATGATATGCATCCATTGGCTTTGTAAATATGACGAAACCAAAGTAGACTCTGTCTAGATTGTTGTAACACATTTGGTGAAAATGTGAAGTTGGGTTACACTTTTTGCCCATTTGTTTCTCTCCATTTTGGAAGATGTTCCAGTGGAGGAAGCTTTAATGGACGAGAAACAATACACAATGGAGAGGGAACCTTATGAGGTATTGCATTATTATTATTTTTTTTCATTTTTTTTTACATGAAGTTCTATATTCTCATTCAATTTTAATGTTTGTACACATTGTGTACATGTTTCCCATGCTTCATAGGATAGCTCGAGGATCGTGACTTTGTTGGAGAGACATTACATCCGTCTGTATTTGATGGATGATGCACATGTGTGCAACATTATATTTGCTAGATCTAGTCTTAAATTTACTTGTTTATATATAGTCTTATCTAGATGTAGTGATATATTTACTTTTCTATTTTACTTGATACTTGTAACACTATACATTGAACTATATATATATACTTTTATTGTTCATGTGAGATACAAATTTTGGACATATTTTACTCTTTGGATATATATATATAGTTTTAAACTACATCTAGTCTTGTAAAGAATGATTTTAAATTCTGTCCGATAGTTAGATTTGAAATGTGATCACATGTTGTGATATATATAATGTTTTTTTCTTTTTTTTAACTCAAGTTCTCATTTTATTTTTTAAACCATGTACATACATGTGCATATTTTCGATCTAGTTGAACTACATTTGGCATGTAATCACATGTTGTGATATAATGTTTTGTTTTTAAAATTCAAGTTGTTATTTTATTCTTATTTATATAAAATGAATCTCCAGATGGAAATTTCAAATTAAATTTTCACAATGTATATATTTTGGATGGTTGAACTACAATTGGCATGTGATTGTGATATAATGCTTTGTTTTTAAAATTCAAGTTGTCATTTTATAAACTTGTTAAAAATATAAAATGAATCTCTCTAGATGGAAATATCGAATTAAAAACCATATTTTGGATAGTTGAACTACATTTGGCATGTGATCACATGTTGTGATATAATGTTTTGTTTTAAAAACACAAGTTTTGGATGGTTGAACTACATTTTGCATGTGAAGTAATGCGTGATATAATGTTTTGTTTTTAAAACTCAAGTTTTGGATGGTTGAACTACATTTGTTATGTGATTGTGATATAATGTTTTGTTTTTATTGGATAGTTGAACTACATTTGGCATGTGAAGTAATGTTGTGATATAATGTTTTGTTTTTAAAAATCAAGTTTTGGATGGTTGAACTACATTTGGCATGTGATTGTGATATAATGTTTTTTTTTATTGAATAGTTGAACTAGATTTGGCATGTGAAGTAATGTTGTGATATAATGTTTTTTGTTTTAAACTCAAGTTTTGGATGGTTGAACTACATTTGGTATGTGATTGTGATATAATGTTTTGTTTTTATTGGATAGTTGAACTACATTTGGCATGTGATTGTAATATAATGTTTTGTTTTTATTGGATAGTTGAACTACATTTGGCATGTGAAGTAATGTTGTGATATAATTTGTTTTGTTTTTCAAACTCAAGTTTTGGATGGTTGAACTACATTTGGCATGTGATTGTGATATAATGTTTTGTTTTTATTGGATAATTGAACTACATTTGGCATGTGAAGTAATGTTGTGATATAATTTGTTTTGTTTTTAAAACTAAAGTTTTGGATGGTTGAACTACATTTGGCATGTGATTCTGATATAATATTTTGTTTTTACATTTGGCATGTGATTTTGATATAATTTTTTTTTGTTTTGGATATTTGAACTACATTTTGCATGTGAAGTAATGTTGTGATATAATGTTTTGTTTTCAAAACTCAAGTTTTGGATCTATTGAACTGCGTTTGGCATGTGATTGTCATATAATGTTTTATTTTTTTTGGATAGTTGAACTACATTTTGCATGTGTTCAGTAATGTTGTGATATAATTTGTTTTGTTTTTAAAACTCAAATTTGGATGGTTGAACTACATTTGGCATGTGATTGTCATATAATTTTTTGTTTCTAAAATTCAATTTGTCATTTTACAAACAAAAAAAACTCACATGAACATATGTACATAGAAATGATTTAAGGACATGTTTGAATATATGTTAAAATAATAGAAGTACAATACATACATATATATATATACATAGAAATGATTTAAGGACATGTTTGAATATATGTTAAAATAATATAATTACAATACATATCAATGTATATATATATATATATAAACAATCATAAGATTCTAGGTCTTCTTAGATGTGTCAAACGAACATAAAATTTTAAAATTGCATTCTAAAACATATATATCCAGTATGTGCAACGTTTTTCATCAATGCACATAGAAAAGCTACATTCAGTTGATAGTAAAATGGAAATTAAAAAACATGTACCACACATTTTTCATTCAAGAATGAATATTATAATTTACTTCTAATAGACACGCACATCTAAAACAAAATCTTGCAACTTCAAAATTGCATTATATCAACTATGCTAGATACATAGATATGTACATTTTGCAATAATGACATTATGACAAATTGTACCAGAGAATGTATGAAATCGTTTAGACCAAATAATCTAGACATGTGTATGTGTACACATGTATAAATTACTCGTGTGCATGTACCAAAACAATGTACATGTGAAAACTCTTGCACATATCACATAACAAGGTAGTTCAATTTTTAGTTAAGTTCTGGAAGTTCTAAAACATGTATCTAAAGAGAAGAAATTGTTGGGCAGTTCAATAAAAAAAAATCCAATGGAGTGCCATCTTCAATGATCCGTTCATGATCATTTTTTTGACATTTTCCATTTCTTAATTTTCGTTTTTTTCTTTGATTGAACTTCTATCAACTTTATGCGTGCTGCACAAACCAAGTGACTATATTGACAACTTATGACATCAAGTTCATAGTCTTCAAAGTAAACAAAATCCCCACTTTGATTAGTTTTTCTGAAAAAATAACCTTTGAGTATAATAGGCCCTTTGTCATATTTAAACCTGTGATCATTATAGCTTTCTAATAATTTCATCTTTCGTTAAGTGCAACGCATCAAATAATACTTCATATTTTCATCATTGATAGTAGGTGCAATTAAAGAAAAAAAATCTCCTCCACAATAAAACAAACTTATGTATTTAAATCTAGATCATAATTAACATGAAAAATTAACTTTAAAATTAACATACATGTACTTGATTTTACTATCTATTTCTAGATCTCTATCATTTGAAAGTAGTTGAAATGTTACCTTCTCTAACAAGATCAAAAACTGGATTACCATCAGATGATATTGTAGTATCCTCTAATTGCATTTCTTCAAACATTGAAATGGAAATTTTCCCCTTTGTATTTAGCTATGTATGCTGCCAATATTTTGTTTTCGCAAACATCATTGGATTTTGTGTTGTCTATGCAAGCATGACAAAAACAAGAATATTTTCTTTTATCCAATGCAAACACATTTTTGGAAAACTTTGTTTTAATTTAATGCAATTTTCAATTCCCTTTTATTGTTTCAACATCATTTCCAATTGATCTATCTACATCTTCAACCCCAATATGCCAAAAAAATCTATATGGAAAATTCAATGAAGAATATAAATATGATATAAAAATACCATCAAACATAATCATTATGATAAATGTGCATTGTTTAAAATTAGAAATCCAATAAAAATTAAATTGAATTTACTTTCACACTTCTCTTGATCGGTTAGTCTCATGGCTTAGTGCATCGATGCACCATTGAACATATTATTTAGCTGAGACAAGTTGGTTTGCAGAGGGGTCCATTTGATATCTACAAAGTGCTCATTTTATGTATGCCCCTACAACGTCGTGTTCTCCTTTTCCATGACCAGTCTCAAAGAAATTCCAACAATGTTTAATGTAGGTTTTCATATGAAGACGACACAACCAAAAGAATGATCGTGAAGATTTGAATTGACCTATGCATCCACCTGACAATATCCAATGTTCATTTAAATTTATTCCACAAGTTTTCAAGGAGTCATAAATCTTTCCAAAATAGTGTTGTACAAAATATGTATCATGTGTATGATCGTCACTAATATAAAAGTGATATTCTTTAATAACATGTCGATTTTTACTAGTGCTTTCTATATGATCAAAATTTTGTTCATCATGTCTATATAGAATATAGACGAGCATGGAGACTTCGTCACAATGATAGTATTCACTCTGAATTACTTTTTGTGGAACAAATGTGTATTTTTCTGCAAAATCAATTACTGACAAAATGGTCCCTGGTGGAAAAACATCATGAGATTTTTTGAATTGCAAGTCCTGCCATCGAGGTCTATGGGAATTCTTAGTGTATTTATAAAATTCTGCCTCAAACTTTCTCAAAAAATATATCACATAAATTTCTTCTTCTTTTAAATCAATTCTTTTAGCACTTGAGCCTTGAATCGATGTATGGATATATTCATATCTCTTTCATTTCACTTTCATGCTTGAAAATGACTAATCATTTATATAAGTATGATATTTGTTTTGAAATTTAGTCAAATTTCCACAATCATCGCATTTTTTACCACCAACACATTTCTTTTGGTAAAATAATTCATTTCCTTCTCTTCCACATAGAATTTGAGATATGAAATCATGGATAGTGGAAGGAGGAGGTGAATCTTTCCAAAATTTTCTACCAATGTTAAGGAATGTGTCATAATATAACTGAAATTCGACATGATAACGACAACAAAAAGTGTCGCATATGGTGATAGGTTTTACATACCATGGTTATTATTGCAAAAATCACTAATTGAGACATCAATTTCATGATTCTATTCTTTTAACTTGTTGAACAAAACTATCTGAGTGGTGTCCAAGAAATGTTTTGGATGTTCTTCGTATTGATTTCGTACTATTCTTCTTTGCATCACATCCCTTTCTTTTGGCGAAACATGTGAACTTTTCATCCAATATTCATATATTGTTTTTTAACTTTTATCCTAGTCTATCTTTGTATGGTTGCCTACAAATAGCTGTCCAAAAAGCGAGTTCATCATTTACATCTATTTGCAACCGAAATTTCCGATGTTTGTGCAATTTTTTTCGTGAGGTTTCTAATGCTTGTGCCATAGATTTCACCAAGTTCTCTTTAGCACTTTATGAAACCACTTCCATGTGTATTTCTCTAAGTGCATATGAAAAATATTTCCGTCTATATCTTCTAATTGAATTTATAGCACTATTTATATTTCATATCACATTTTCCTTCATTTTTTTACCTTTTCTTGTTTTTCGAATACCCAATAAATTTGTAGCTTCTTTTAATTTCCTTAATGTTAGGAGACATTTCAACAATTGGGCTTGAACTGCCACATTTTCCTTTATGAAGTACGAATAAAAAATGTGATTAACACGATATCGTATAACATGGTCAGCTTTTTTATCTCCATATGTGTGAGTGTCAAAATTTTCTAACATCTCATCATTGATATTGATTTCATCTGTACATATTTGAATTAATAGTATATAATAAGTTTACATATTCAATAAATAACTAAATTAATAAATATGTATAATTTCAATAATACGTGCATGTGTTCAATATATATATATATATATATATATATATATATATATATATATATATATATATATATATATATATATATAGTGATTCAATTTCTTCACTTGGATTTCTTTCAACATTTTCACCATATTCAATCATTGGTTCAATATCCCTTTCACTTTCTCTTTCAAAATTTTTAATCTCATCATCAATGTTTTGAGAAATATCTCTCTCTATTTACATTGCAAAATATTTTTCAAATTAGTTCATCAAATAAAAATTAAGCTTCATAATTTACACTAGGAAAATTTTAAATATCAAATTTATAATATTTACATTTACATACCTGCTTCAACTTCTAGTTCAGGTTTATTTTCCCTTTCAATATTTGAGTGTTCTTCTCTTCTTCTTCTTTGCAATATTCTCTCCCCTATTATCTATGTTCCTCAGGGCCTCTTGTTCGATCATATTTTCTCTTGAAATTCCTTCAATTTTCCATGATAATTGAGTATGAAGTTCAAAAAATTTCCTTCAAAAATTTAGACAAAAACTCAATTAAAGAAAACATCACAAAAGATTTAATTTTAAAAAAATTCATTTTAAAAATTTTGCACACAATACATACTTCAATCCAAAACACTTACTTTAAAAAATTCAAGAAACAAATGTCTTCTAAAAATGAAATGAAGCTAAAAATATTTCCTTCCAAGTCCTGCAAAAAAAATTCATTTAAAAAGTTAGAAAAAAAATCATTTTAAAAGAAATTTCACTTCAATAAATACCTCCAAAAAATGTCCATTGAAAATTAAGCCCTCAAAAAATACCTCCAGAAAATGTCCATTGCAAATTAAGCCCAACTTCCTAAAAAATGTCACTTTAAAAAATACCTCCAAAAAATGTCCTTTGAAAATTAAGTCTAAAAACCTCTAAAACAAATGTCTCTAAAAACAAAATACCTCTAAACAATGTCCTTTGAAAATTAAGCCCAAAAAGCCTCTAAAAATATATCACTTTAAAAAATACCTATAAAAATTGTCCTTTGAATATTAAGCCTAAAAAGAGTCCTTTCAAAATTAAGCCCAAAAGGAGCTCAAAAAATTTCCAAAAAATGTACTTTAGAAATTAAGCCCAAAAACCTCTAAAAACAAAATACCTCCAAAAAAATGTCCTTTTAAAATTAAGCCTAAAACCTCTAAAAACAAAATACCTTCAAAAAAATGTCATTTGAAAATTAAGCCCAAAAAGCATCCAAAAAATATATCACATACCTCCAAAAAATGTCCTTTCAATGTAAAGCCAAAAAGAGACCTTTGAAAATTAATCCCGAATTAACACGTCTGTAATTACGCAGCGCCGAGCTCTGAACAAATTTCTTCAACTTTTGACTGATTAAACTCCATGAAACTTTATGAATTAACTGTCATAACCAAGACAAGCATTTGCAGAATTCAATCTACTTTCAGGAAATATAACTTTTATGGAATTTCATAAATATTTACTAATTTTAAATAATTTTGTAACAAAACGAGTGCAAACAATTTCAGAAGGTTTTTATGATTCAGTGAAATCATTATTATGTATATTTCAAAATACACTGTAAATAAATTGAAAAAATTATGGTGCATTACAGTGGTTCGTCGTATGTAATGGGTAGTTTGTAGATTTTTAATTTATAACTTATATGTTGAGTAATTTTGTGCAAGCCGAAACATATTCAAAATATGCATTTTTTCATATTGAATTAGTTCAAAAAAATCTATTAATTATGATATGCATCAGTTGCTTTTGTAAATATAGCGAAAATGAAGTAGACTCTGTCTAGATTGTTGTAACACATTTTGTTTCTAAAAAACACAAAGTTTTCAAAGAATACACCAACACTTTTGAACATGACTTTTTATGAATCCTTTGATTGTTAAAGAACACACACTCAAAGAAATGCTAAGTTGACATATCAAATGTGTATAAAAAAATTCCAAAAAATAAGTAATAGAAAGCTAATAAAATTTCCGACAACTTTTATTTTTATCGCAAAATGAAATTCGAAATAGATAAATTGTTTTGGCTTGCAAAAATTTGAAGAATAGAAAAAATGATATTTTTTTCTCAAAAAAGGGAAAAATGTGTAACCCAACTTCACATTTTCACCCAACTTCACTATTTTCAAGATGGATTCAATGGCAAGAAGGAATGCTACGTATGCTCCTATGCATCGAGATCATGTTCCAGGATTTCCAAATCCTATGCCTCAGGTAGATTGGCAAACATACTTGCCAAAATTTAGATATGGAAATGGTGATGATGATACATTTCATTTAATAAGATTTCATATGCATGTGTCTAAGTTGAAGATCAGTTTTCATGAAGATGTTCATGATCACATTAGAAGAAAAATCACATTTGTGGTATGAAAGCTTGCATCCTGCTTGTATTTATTCTCTCAAGGATTTTCACTCAGTATTTTTTGAGAATTATAGAGAAACCTATCCTTCTTTGATTTTTATTGAGGATTGTTGTGATCACTTTGAGAATTTTATTCAAGAGCTAGAAAGTGCTTATGGTGATGAAGAGTTTATGGATGATGAAATTTTGGATGCATTGAAAGAAAACCCTTTTCACCGCCATGAGAAGATCATGGATTATTCCATCGATTAAAAAAATTCTTGAGAAAAATCCTGCAAATGATGGTATTGATCTTCCATCTTTTGAAGTTGATGATAATTTACAGCAGTCTTGCCAATATTCAAGTGATCAAGATACATATGAAGATGTTCTGTCCAACTACCCTTCATCCCTATACTCTTATGAGTTTTTAATTCAGGAGAAATATGTGCATATCATAATTTTGAGTTTTCCTATAAAGAAACTCTAAAGAGTCATGATTTATCCATTGAGGTAAAAAACAATGTAAAAAAAATTTGTTGTCTTGAGTTGGATGGACATGTTCAGCAGCCTTCAAAGGATCAAGATGTATAAGTTTTCCAGAGCCATGATAATTCTCTTCTGATATACATGAAAAGCCACTTGTAGATATTTGTGTTGATGTTGATTTGGCTACCTCAATTGAAAGCCATCAAGAACATACAAATCTTGTCTCTGATCTAGATGATTTGGAAGATCACATTACTGCATTTCTATTTAAGAGGGATAAATAAAATGAATAAGAACAATCAACCATTATATTTAAAAGCACTTCCCTTCTTTTTGTTGATAAACAAGAGGTAATGTTCCATGATTTTCAAGACCCCTTGGGTAGCCTTTTGGAAGCATAAGAAAATATGGAGTTTGTTTTCTTCGCCAACTAAAATATTGGGTTCATTTTTTAGTTGTGATTGTCATTACCACAACGATTTTCGTTTGAGGAAAGTAGAAGTAAGAAATAAGATAGCCATTTGATTTCATGGTTGCACTGGATCTTCAACTTCACTTGATAAAGTGAATATGGATCAGTTAGAGTAGGTAATGTGCCATGACTAAGCTCAAAAATTTGAGCATTGTTTCAGTGTTAGTTTCCAGTATAGTTTGGAATTGATGATGTACCATTAAATTTTCCGTTTGATTTGAATCAGTTTGAGGATTGTAGCTGTAGTGACACCATTACCCGATGGATGAGGCTACTTGGTCTACGGTGTTCTTGATACCTCCTGAGTGAGCTGCCATCCCCGTATGGATCCAATGTTAGTATCCAAATTTTTAGTGATCAAATGTACTCTTTCATGTTTACTTATTAGTGGTCCTAGGTCAAAATTTCATGTCTCAACTCAATTTTCAAATAAACTTTTGTTCATTGAATATGTCTAGGTTTGAAATGCTACTCCCTTCACTCCATTCATGGTCATCATCATTTCAAAGATCATTTCATCCATCAATCATCTAGGTTCTGAGGTTATTCACCCTTCTGGGCATGCTAGGCTTAGGTGAGAGTCTAGGTCTCATTTTTTTCGCCACCATAAGAGTCAATTATGTCATAAAATAAAGCGAAAAAAATCTAATTTTCACCATACAAGTCATTTGCATAGGGAGTTAGAAAAGATAGGTAAATAAGTAAATATATACTCTCTTCTCACCATCATACTCCACAACTACCATGGGTTGAAGAAAAATAAGAAAATTTGTGCCAACACTACCTATGCTGCGCTTCTAGGTGTGTTGCGCAAGTGGTGCATTTTTGGTGTTTGAGCTCCAAATTAGTTCTCCAAGATTCAAAACCACTTCATAAAGGTTTGTACACTTCGTAAATAGTAAATGGACACCCTCCATACCTCTCTGAAGTCAAAATTCATCATAAAACAAGTGGTTTCCTTCATTATGTTACCTCCACTACGTTTTTGGTGCTTTTCATATTTTGTTTGTTTTAGCTGGAAAAAACCTAATCTAACCATCTAAAACCTTCATATAACCTTCATACACCATACCCTAACATTTCCTATCACTCACAACCCTCTCTTCAACCAATCTCATTAAAACCCTAATTTTCACTACATTTTGGCAGAAAAACTAGTGAAACCCTGTGTTTTAACCTTTTGGGTACCTTTTAGATTCCCATTCCCAAAAATTCCACTTGCATCCTATAGCCAACTCATCAGCCTACCTCCCCAAATTTTTAGGGATTTTTTCCTAACTTCATTCTACTTCATTTTTGTCCCTAAAACCACTCTACCACTATCCCTGTTTTCCTAATTTTCCACCTTCCCTATCTACTACATCAAGATAGGGCTTTCCTTGTTGAAAAAAATCATGGAGGGTGAGAAGAAGGTACAAAAGCGAGGTCACCATTCTAGGTTTGCACCAACTCAGATCCATGGCATCAGGTTTAGAGCTTAGTGATCAAGCCAGGGTTTACATTGCACACAGGGACAATTTGGCTTCAAAATCAGTTTTTGAAGTAAAGGAGATGAATTTTACAAAAGTGAAAGATGTTTTTGTCTATCGTAAGCCCAATAAAAAAAAACTCCTTCAGTTTATGCACATGTGTTATGGTTTGAGATAAATTCTCAAAATACAGTTGCTCTAGGTCATATTCTGCACATTTGGAAAGGTTGTCTTAAAATCAATTGTTCAGGGGTTTGAAGGAAGGGTTTGTAGTGATTTATGACTCCATTCTGTAGCATACATCCTAATATTTCCAACCATACCACTTGCAGCCTCAAACTCATCTAAGAAGGCCTCCAAACTCCCTATTAAAGTAGGTGTTATGCTTCTGCTCAAAGTGCGCTACGCTTCTACAAATTTTGAGTGATCAAATTCAAACTTGGATTCTGAGAAAATGGGAAATTATTTTAGAAACATGGATGAGGAATTTGTTCATAACATGCCAAACAAAAACCTCTCTTAGTTTTTCAAAAAACGTCATGGTTAAATAGATATTGATCCATCTTTTATCCCTATGTTTGTAGATTTTTGGAAATTCCTTTGTTACATTTCTGGAATTAGTTTCTACGCTTCTGGGAAGCGTTGTTATGCTTCTTGGAAGTGTTGTTACACTTATGGGAAGTGTTTTTATGCTTCTGTAATTTGGTATTACACCTCCAGAAAGGGTCCAAAATTAGGTTTTTGGCTTCACATATCTTCAAACAAGCTGAAGGCTTGAGACCACTACTCCTTGGACCTCTCAAAAATAGTAATTCACTACTCTCAAATCCTCCCTTGGTCAAGTTATTGAGTTTTCAAATTATTTTCATGCTTACTCTATACTTATCCACCACTTCTCCATGACATAGAAAGACTTCATTTGATAAAACCTAACCTAATCCCGCTAAAGAAAACCTAACCCGAGTACCTAAACACTATCCTACACCTCTCATATACCTCATCCTCACATCTCCCACCATCCATATCATCCCTAACATGTCATTTTCATGAAACCCTAATTTCTAGTTAATTTTCACAATTAAAAATTGGGAATTTCCTATGTTTGCTTGATTTCATCACCCTCGTCACATCCATTTCCCTTCATTCCACCCACAATATGGACCTAACATGCCACCTTATCTACTGAATTGTTTGTATAATTTTCCCTAGCTCCATAACCCTCCATCTCACCCTCTAAATATACACTATTCCTACACTCTATTTTTCCAAATTTCTTAGAATATACCCATCCCATAAAAGTACTAGGGTTTTCATCCTTTCAGTGATAAACAAGATGGAGAGTGAGAATAAGAGCTTAAAGGGAGGGCGCCACCTTAGTTTCTAACCTTTCACTATGCATGAAATCAATTTCTTCACCCTTGGCCAAAATATGTTTTGAGAGGACTGGATGTTTGAGGTTCTCTGAAAAGCTCATGGAGGAAAGATATCATCTTCAACTTACAATCTTATTTTCCAAGCACCTCGGCATGGGAAAGATAAAATGCAAGACATGGAGGATGAAACAAAACCAAGAAGGCCAAAAACAAGAGGCCTCAAAATGGCGTCGGAGCTAGAAAAATAGTCAACTCATCCACCTGAAGAGTTGACCTTTGATGAGCTTATAGCCATGGAGATTAATGAAGACAAAGGGATTTGGTTGTCAACGGTAAATGAGAATTTGGAGAACCCCTTGAAGAGGGATAAGAGGGACAATAAGTTGCAAAGCCACATGGAAATTTCTCAAATAAGGATAAAACAATTGAAGAAAAGGCTAAAAGAGGCACAAAGGTATCTTAAAGAGAAGGATAGCTTGGACTTGTTGGCTGAAGCTTCCTTGGATGTTTAGCCCATCACTCACAGGTGATAAAAAACTAATTTTGAGAGTTTTTGAACAATTTTGGTATTTTTTGTGATTTTTGCACAAATGTGGAAATTCCTCCTCATAGAAGGATAACAAACTTTGTTACTCTTATTTTTGGGGAATCCAAATGATGATTTATTTACATGCATGGATGTATTTTGATGAGTACATCACAGATCAGGAACCCCCTTTGCATGACAAGCTTTAAGTTTGGATAAAAATCTCAAAAAACACTCATTTTCATGTTTATGCCACCTTTTCAGAGCCTCTGTTATGATTTTGGAGTAACCTTGGGAGAATGGATTTTTGGAGGCCTTCCCGTTGGTCATTTTGAAAAATTCAAGATTTTCTGGAAACTAGAAAAATAGGGCTAGTTGACCATTCTTTCAGAAGAAGATTTGGATTCCTAAAAGTGCGTGAAAAGTGCCTAGAAAGTTCTATTACGTTTCTGCAAATTTTTCTTACTCTTTTGTCAAAAATGTTACAAATCATGATTGGATTCCTCAAGACACTTTTCAAACTCAGAAAATGTCACAAATTCGAGGTTTTGTTTTGCTATGAGTTGGCATTAGAGTTATTGGGTTAGTTTTTTCCTCCTATCATGAGGGAATATGTAATTAAATGTAAGGTACAAACACCCCTATTTCATAGCTAAAATTCAGGGAATGGTTTCTCACCTCCCTAGAATCTAGGAAATGACTCATCTTGTCTATTTATGATCCATTTTGGATGGGATTTCTACCTCATGAGGTGTAATAGTCCATATTTTCTATAAGTAGCCTCACTTTAGTCTTTTATTGGGTTGGATAGTTGGGTTGGATAGTCTTATTTTGCAGTAGAACTCTTGTAACCAACATTTTGGAATGAAATCAGAGAGAGATTTGCGGAACTTGTATTGAGAATATTGTGGTATGCATTGGAGAATTTTTTCTTCTTATGTATGTTTATCTATTCATGATATATGATATATCTTCTTCTTTAAGATACATGTTTTCATATGTTTATATTGTAAGTCTATAAGTGGTTTATAAAGAGAAATCATGTTTGTTCATGCTCTATTTTAGGAAAGGTTTACATTGCTATGTGTATATGCTTCTAAATGAATGAATTCACCTCAATTCTCATTCAAAATCTATTTGACTTCATCCTCTACTCAATGACATATTAAAAATTGTTTCAAACTACCTATCTAGCCTCACATATTCTCTGCAAATTGACCTTGGAATTCAGATCTAAAAAACCCTACACACAGTCTTCTCACTATCCTTTCTACCCAGCACAAAAAAACATCAAACAAATCCTATTTACTGATCTTACATACCTAACCTAAGATCATTAGATACTCATTCATTCCTTTTCCTACAAAATTTACAAAGAGAGAGCCCTCCCTTGTCCTGGTAGGGATAGCTACCTGACCTAAAGCCTGGTTTGTGGTTACCTTTCTTCAATCCCATTTTTAGCCTTAGGAAGTTGGGGAGAGTGATAACAGGTTCGGCCACCCTACTTGGCTCTCACATTACTACTTCCACTCTTTATTTCAACTTCAATCAATATCACCTTGCCCATATTTCCGTAAAACTCACATTTACTATTATTAGCATTATCACTTATAAATTGGTACGATCCAAATATTTCATCCATTTTTGTTATTTCAATAAATCACCGCAATTACCCTATCTGTCTTACCAAAATTCTCTGGTTCTATAATATTTTTTTTTTAATCCACATTTATCAGTTTTGACAGGAAGACCTCCTCCCAATAACCATGGGATTTTAGTCACATTCATAACAATTAACAAATTTAAAATTTCATCATGTCTCTATTATATGTCTTCCTTCGACACAAACATTTTATAAATTGAATTCAAGTGTAATCACAAGTTAACCCTCTGCGTTGAGCCATACTTTATTCTACATATTATAAATTTTTCCACCTTCAGTACCTTTCACAAATACTTACATATTTATTATATATTTACTCTATGAACCATAATATTCAAAGAAAAGGTTCCCCAAACCTATTTATACATTGTGACGCACTAGTATTTTCATTGTACTCTTGAACATACAACGAAAATTATTATGATTTATAGTTAAAACTTACATACTCCGCATCTACAATTGTTTCCCTCCACACCCCCAAAACTTCCCTAATTAATTTTACAGTACCATTTTGGTTCTTCCAAATTCATGAAATCACTAATTATTCATATGTATCTATATATAATTTTATAATTTTATTTTTCCACCTTTATGTGTCTAGTTTCCTACCGTACATAACTTTGACATAAGCCCATCATTTAAATAACTAATTCACCTCTTGTTTATGTTTGTCCATGATTTCACGGTTTTTTCCATATGCATGCACTATTTCGAGAATCATTTTTCATTTACTGGATTCATTGATTCCTTAACTATATAGTCCATTTCAACATTTGGTATTTTTCTTTTTTGACATTCCTCTTTTATCATAATTAATTTTTGTACTTCCATTTGATTTTCCTTGCTTCACATATATTCATCACTTACATGCACAGGCTTGGAAATCTTGAATGGACCACCTCCCTTATATATATATATACATATATATATATATATATATATATATATATATATATATATATATATATATATATATATATATTTAAATTTGTTCTCCCTTTATTTGGAGCTTCTTCTCTCTTGAATCATATTGATGCAATGTAATAACTTAAGGTGTTCTACTTCTTGTTTCCCTTAGGGCACTATTAATTTTTCCATATTATCTTTACAATAATTTTTTAAGTAGATTACCTTTAAGTAGGGTTACTCTGTACCCCTAGCTAATCATTTTTCCTCATGAATATTGTACAAAACCAACAATAACAATGTTTCTTTCCTTCATTGTCTCAACAAACCTTGTATATTTCATGCAAAGTGATGCTTGGGTCTTAAATAAGTCTTACCATCATTAAAAGGTATACATATTTTGGTTCCAAGACCCTTTTCCTTTCAAGTTGTTATTATTTTGGGACAACCCACTATAACCCTTGTCACCATGATCTCCTTCAAAATACCTTAAAATTCACTTACATCCTTATCATTTCCTATAAAAACATTTTTAAATAAATAATTAAATATCATAAAAGTAAAAATAAAAGGATGTGCTGATTTCTTCCCTCTTTATTATTCCCTTCCTATGACAAAGAAAGAACTATAGCGATCACTTTCCCTTTGAGTCTATATTAATTTGAGTTGAGTATTTGTATTTAGGTGAATTTAAGAATTTTTTTAAGAAACATTTGATGCCAAAAGGAAGTTTATCCAAATTTTGGTTTTTGAACGCTTATTGTAGCTACATGTATGAATTTAATTAAAACTAAATATAATAACTTTTCAATTTCATAGAAACTGAGATAATTCTAGGTTAGAGTTTGCATTACTTGGAAGACATTTAATGTTATTGTAGTTCATTAATTCCACCAATGACATTAATTACACCACTTTTATTCTCTTTTTCACCTACACCTTCCATTACCTTCTGCAACAATTGTACCACACCTACCATTAACTTCGGCAAAAACTATACCACACCTACCACTACCTTCTGCAAAACTATACCACAATTGCAAGAATTGTACCGTACTTGCCAATGAAATGTTGTCAATGTTGGCTACAACTATTTATTTTAGTGAGTAATGATCTTGGCTCTATTACGCTTAGGTCCATTTCGGAGGTAGTTCATCCTTCTCATTGTCATTGCTATTAATTCTGGAATTTCTGGAATTTTGTTTTAACATGCAAACAAATTATTCACAAAGGCCTATGAATTTTTTGGAATTGCATTTTTACATGCAAACAAACTCTTCACAAAGGCCTATGAAGTTTCATATTAAATTGTGTCCTAGTGCTAAGAGTAGCTACTGCATGGATCCTCCATCATAATGGGAGCAAGCAATAACGATCATTACCAAACAAGGAGGCAAGCGCTAGCGATAAATCATCAAAAAACACTCCAAAAAGTGTTGTTTCTTAGAATTAACGCATGCATGTCAGTTAGACACCTCAAAGTTGACTTATTCCCAAGAAATGTAGCTCCCATTGATGGAGAAAGCAATCTGATGAATCCTTTATGACCATGTTTGAACTCTCTATCATCTCGCAATAGGTTTACTGCTCTAATTTTTTGGGATGCAATACCCAAACAATGTTGAGGACAAATTTGTTTTCTAAATTTCCCAAACGTCTGCCACTATAGGAATAACATGCTAGATGGGTGATAATCACCGCACCCAAGCAATATGGATCATGCGCCAGGCACATAGGGATCTCAGGTTAAACGAGTCAGGAAAGGGAGGTATGATGCTTGAAATTTCTTGATATATTTGTTACAGATTCAGCCCATGCAACAACGCTTCAAACATTTTCACCAAACCTCAACATTCACAGGTTATATTCCATGTCTGTGGTGGCACTCTAACATGCCATATGCCATGGAAATTGGCACAAGACTTGTCTCTAATCCACTTCACCACTGGTATCTAATCCACCTACTTCACCTGCCCACTTGCTTTTAATCCACATCTTTCCTTTACAGTCTGATAGGAGTGTAGCAAAGCAAAGAACTTCCCCATTCCATTGCTTTACTTTATGTTTTGGTTTGATAGTTCAATATAAATGTAACAAAGCTGTTGGAACACCTAATCCTACATGGGTAGGTGTGGAATGCGAAAAGTCACAATAGAGTCCAAGTGACCTTGGAATATGAAACCAAGAGTCACACCATTGTACTATAAATGTACATCTTTGTATAATGGAAAATATGAGCTACACGTTTATCCTCCATTGTGTTGAGATTCTCTTGTGTGTGTGTGTTATTCTCCTCATACACCATGTGTGTGCTTCAACATGGTGTTTTACATGGTATCAGAGCGGGCGATTGCTGGCCCTGCTCCAAATTGAGTGAGTCATTTGTGTGTATGGCTTGTGTATATCTGCAAAAATCTTGATAATTTTTGCAGCACTCAGAGTTTCTGCAGCAGTGTTTTTGCCGCCATTCAGAAAGTGGTTTTGGAGAAGGAGCAGCATTCAGAAATTGGCAGCATTCCGGCATTGGTTTTGAAGAAGGCAACACTGCCCATCTAAAGGTTTTCATTCTAAATTTTCTATGCAATTTATGCTCATTAAAATCTGCATCATTTTGAAAGAGCTGCTGAAAATTGTTTAAAGTTGATTTTTAAAGAATTCTGAGTTTCTACTGGATATTCTGCTGCTATAATATTCTGAAAAGTCTTGAGTCTTTTGTAAAAATTCTTGAGCTTCTGGACTACATATTTTCTGCTGCTGGACTACTGGAAAAATTTCTGAGTTTTCTCTGCAATATCTGGAAATTCTGCTGTTGTTTTAATGATAAATTCCTGCTCTCTGCTGTTAATTTAAAAATAAAATAAAAAATAAAAAATAAAAATAAAATAAAATTCTCTCATTTGGCCTTTCGGCCCCCCTCCCCAACCTGCAAGTTTTTTCACAAGCGCTCACCATACACCCCTCTTTTCTTGCAACACTCCCTACGCATCTACCCCCATATACCCTACGCATACTGTAATATACCCTCAACTCAAAACTCCAACCCAGCCCTCCTCGCCTCTCTACACGGCTCCTACCCTTAGCCCACTCCACGGCACAGCCGTCTCCCCTTCATTACACAGACCCTTCCCTAACCTGCATCTATCCTACCCTTATCGACTGCCCCACCCTCCGTCCACTCTGCAACATCTCCCAGCCGTCCCCTCACATTTGCGAAAACTCTCCACGCCTCTTCCATACGCTCCCTCACCTACCCTGCTTTAAGGTAGCACTCCCCATCTACGCACTCACCTGCAGCTACGCTCTCCCTTTCTCAACGCACCTCCCGCTCACATTAAAACTCTCCCCTTGACCCTGGCCTCTCGGCCCTCCCTTACGGCCTTCGCACATACATTACAACACTCCAACGCCTTACCTCTCACCAAACCCCCGCCTCCCCCCTACACTCGATTCCCCAACCGTTATCCAACGCTCTCCTAGGCCTCTCGGCCTCCCCCTCCCATGCACTTTTTAAAATTTAAAATTTAGTTTTAGTTTAAACGCCCCCACTCCAAACAAATTTTATTTTCTATAATAATCCCTCTCCCCTCTCATTTTAAATTCATCCCTCCTCTCCCTTTTTAATTAATTTTCTTCCCTTTTTTAATTTATTTAATTCCCCTCCTACTTCATTCCAATCTTAATTATTTATTAATAAACCCCTTCCCATTTTAATAATCCCCTTCCCATTTAATTTAATAATCCTCGTTTAATTTAATAAACCCCTTCCCATTTTAATAAACCCCTTCCCAATTTTAATAATCCCCTTCCCATTTTTTAAACCCCCATATAATACCCACCCCCCATCCCTTTTTTAATAACCTTTTTTTTAATTAACATTTCCTTTAAATTTCCCTCCCCATTTTTTAATTACTCCCATTTTTAATTATTCCCATTAATTTATTTTTTAATTAAAAAAAAAAAACAGCAGAGAGAGAGAGGAAGGAGAGATATGAACAACAGAGGAAGAGAAAATGACATATCAGTAAATGGACAGTACACATAGAGAAAATTGCAGATTTGACATTTTATGATTTGTGGCATAAGGGTGATTTTTTGAAGAATTTCACATTTGAAGACAAGTTTGCCATCATTGAAAACAACTATTTGAAGAAGAAAATTTAGCTGCCATAAAAAGATTCTTGCACAAGTGTTTTCAGCTACACATTTACAAATATTTTGCAGAGATATTCTATTATATTGACATTGTATTACTTCTTCACAAACTTGCACCCCAAGACTGAAGTTGTTGGATTGTTGATTGCCCTCCATCATTTGAGGAGCACATTTTGTACTTTGAGATTTCCATAGTTGGAAATTCTTTAGAGTCATTTGTATTTGTTGTTGAATCACATTGTAAACGGGTGCATTTTCGGTTGAAGCTGACACCCTTTCATTTTTTGAGCCTAAGTTGTTGAAATGGCTAAAATCAATGAGGCATTAGAGTTGTTGAAAAACCTCATTCATTCCAATGTTGATGACATGATAAAAATGAGCAAGCATGCTCTTTGTAATATTCAAAGTTGTTTGCTAGATGCACAAGAAAAGATTGAGTTTTTGCAGTTGGAATCTCAGCTCCAACAAGATGAACTTCAACAAAAGAGTCACCATTCTGAACCTGTTTCTGTTCAGAATATTGTGAAGGACTCTCATCAGAAGAAAGAAGATAAAGTTGCAGATGATTCACATTCAGTTCCTTGTACTAGAGCAGATGTACATGCAGATGCAGCAGTTCAACCTGCACTTCTCAAGCCCATCATCAGACCTTGGGAAGAGCTTGTCCACAACAAGCACAGAATTGGTCTTGGATATGACAAGGATGTGTCCTTTCATATTCCAGACTACACCAAGCCCATCATATTTCAGAGTGTCGGATTCTTGTATGACAGTTCACCTGCAGCTGTTCCAGATCCTGCTCCACAACAACAACATCAGATTGTGAAATGCCAACACTGTGATCGAGTTGGCCATATGAAAGATCACTGTTTTGATCTTCATCCATGCAAGCACTGTGGTTGACACACCCACTCTTCACACAGATGCTTCAGACACAAGCCTCCTGCAAGAACAAAGATTCATCTTGGATGGATCGCTTCTTGGCAATGGGCATCAGCAGCCAAGAAGATGTTTACGACACATGTTAGAACTTGTTCACGAATATTGAGCAAACTTGCAGTTGAGTTTTTGCCATCATCTCACCTTGTCGCTGACAGGGGGGAAAATGGTGGTCATGTACAAGCTTTGACGACAGATCAAGCGAGCCTGAGCCACAATCTCTCATTCCATGTTCAGAGTTGTAGCCAGCAGTTCAAGCGAGCCTGAGCCACGATTCGTCATTCCAGATTCAGATATGTAGCCAGAGACACGGATGCCCATGAGCATGCCTTCGGTTGGTGGATAACCTAAAACCATCATCTTTGGTTGGTGGACAACCTAAAACCACCATAGGTAGTAGACCTCCCTTTTTTTAGGTCGAAGGTCTCCCTTTCATATATGAGGAACACTTCCTCTAGCAGAAGCCTTCAGCTTAGCAGCCTTCAACTTCTTGCCAGCATTGGTTGAGTTCCAGGAAATGCTTCAAAGCATTCCAGAGTTGTTAGTAATCCTAAAACCATCACAGGTAGTAGACCTCCCTTCTTTTAGGTTGAAGGTCTCCCTTTTTTATGAGGGACAATTCCTCTAGCAGAAGCCTTCAACTTCTTGCCAGTTTTGGAAGAGTTTCGGGAACTGCAACAAGTATTGCATTCCAGTGTTGGTGGTCATCCTTAAACCATATCCTTTTTCCAACATTTCAGAGAGTTGATTCAGCCAAGTGCTGCCATGCATGCTTTGCAGATTTGTATTACAACTCTTTTCTTGGACTCACACATACCCCTTCGGATTAAGGGGGGATGTTGGAACACCTAATCCTACATGGGTAGGTGTGGAATGCGAAAAGTCACAATAGAGTCCAAGTGACCTTGGAATATGAAACCAAGAGTCACACCATTGTACTATAAATGTACATCTTTGTATAATGGAAAATATGAGCTACACGTTTATCCTCCATTGTGTTGAGATTCTCTTGTGTGTGTGTGTTATTCTCCTCATACACCATGTGTGTGATTCAACATGGTGTTTAACAAAAGCAAAGAACCACTAATGAGGTTGTACCAAAGAATGGAAGAAATGACCCTATACCAAAGAACCACTGCTCAGAAGAAGAAATGATACTAGATAAGAAATATGACCCTATGAAACTATTTCGCAGAAGAAAATTTGGTAAGTTAACATATTTCATAAATTATGAAACATAAATTTATAAGTAAATTAACATAATTTATAAATTTTGAGAATTTGATAAGTAAATTTGGCATATGGAAATTGTTAAGTTAGACATAGTTCATATATTCTCCTTCTAGTCTGTACATATAATTATTATGTACAATAATTTATTGATTTAAAGACATTAGAGAAAAAAATGGTAAATTAGGCATAATTCATGTATTTTCCTTTTCATATGTAGATAGGGCATTAGATAATTGTGAATAAATTCATGCAAATTGAGACAAAGAGAGGAACAAATAAGCGAAAGATAATGATAGGCATAGACATGTGAAAATTTGAGACAAAGGCAAGCAAAAAGCAATGAAAATTTGAGGAATTAAGGTAAGTTAGTGACCAAATTATATACCACACATAATTTTTTACCCCTGTAATTTTTAGTTTGAAATTTACAAGAAAGGTGATCCCTCAAAACTTCCCTTTCCTTTCTGTCATTTCATATGTATTTGATGTAAACCATCTACCTATATTTTTCATTTGAATTTCACTGCATGTCATGGAAGTTTTGTTGTATTATAAGAAATCCCAATTAGAGAATGAAGCAAGAATGCCACAAATTGGAATTTGAACATTGGTAATTCATTCAAATGAGGTAAAATATACAACTAACCTATATGATGACATTGAGCATGAGGAGAAACGTGACGATCCCCAAGGAAGAGCCGCAAATATTATGTATCATTGAGGCATCCACCCAAGTTACTATGAGTTCAACAAAGCTCTCTCCCTAACCACGATATATAGATTTCCACCATTAGTAACACCAGCCGAACAAGGGGCCCAGTTTTCATATCAACCACCTAAGAAAGGGAGCCAAGTTGTCGAATCGACCAACCAATAGTTTTTTTTTCAGTCCCCACGTCACTATCATCCTCACTAGAGACAAAATTAGGTGGAAGTATTATGAAAAACATCAACGTCAGCAGCACCAAGGACTAGATGGGAGAAGGACCTCCTGAATCTTCGGAGGTCGACATCAACAATAAAAAAAACCCAAACTCTAATTGAAACCCAACACTGAATATTTTGTGGGGGGTGGATTAGAACTCACCCATGCAATAAATATCCATTCCCAAACTCTTTTAATTTGGATGTTGAGCGCTCTGCAAATGACGAGGTGATTGATTTTGTAGCGCAAACATAATTGAAGCAGCAAGTACAAGAGTCAAATTTTGGCTTATAATATTTGGATGGTGAAAGAATAGAATTCAAAATATAAGGAAAATGAGCTCATCTTTTTCAGTTGGTTCTCTGTCATCTGTTATTTCAGTTATCAGAAAAATGGGGTTGAGGAGCTTCCAACACCAAAGGCTAGAAGTATACTACAAAAGACTTCCGAGAAAATTGATGACAGAAATGAAACCACTAGGAATTA
The DNA here is from genome assembly GCA_034641835.2 of Pinus albicaulis. Lineage (NCBI taxonomy): Eukaryota > Viridiplantae > Streptophyta > Pinopsida > Pinales > Pinaceae > Pinus > Pinus albicaulis. The sequence goes on along the minus strand of CM076584.1, from coordinate 1,610,112,393 downwards.
TTACCAAAGTTGGTACAAAAAAACCACCTGAAACCAACAAATTTCTCGGGCACGTAGGTTTCATGCTATGAACTCCAGGTAGAGTACGCAGGTGGTGCATGCATGCCAGGCATGCTACCCAAAATGTTCTTTGACCTTTTTTACCCAAAATATTCTTTTACCTTTTTTTATATCTTTTATTTCAATTATTATTTATATGGTTATACATGTATTGTTTTATTCAAATAAATAAGTAATTGAAATAAAAATAAGACGTAAATCTATATAAAAATAAGTAATTGAAATATAAATCAAATGTAAATTTATATAAAAATAATATATAAAAACAAGTAATTGAAAATGATGCATGGGAACTTGTTGCATGAAATACATGTTTCTATGCCACTATCCTTGAAGGTATCTGCAAACTGTCAAGTTTGTATTTGCATATTTTCCATATCTCTTGGTGCTTAAACAATGTAATCCCCATTTCCATTTTCTTGATAATTTGATCATTGATTATCCTTCAAGGTATCCACACAACGTCAAGTTTTTATTTGCATATTTTCCATATTTTTTAGTGCTTAAAGAGTGTAAGCCCTTTGTACTAGGAGGTAACATTAAATTTAATATTTCTGAGTTCTCGCTTTATTTGATTCGATCCCTGATTCCTGACCCAATTCGACACAACCTTCCATCCGTTTGGATGTTACGAACATTAAACCCTGACATTAAATGCTTCTAAGGGATTCCTAGACGTGAAATTCATGCAACTGCAGAACGAGAGCAGTCCTGAATTCATGGTTGAAGTTGTCCTGCTCTTCTTTGAAGATGTCGAGAAACATCTAGTTGATTTATCCAAAACACTATTTTTTAAAATTCTTGACTAATTTTCCATGTTTTGTCTTAGTACTCTATGGAGGTTTGGGGTATGGATATTTCATTTGTATTTATTTTTAACAATTTGTTTTCGTATTTCTTTTGTAAATCAATAGATATATGAGAGTTATTTGTATTCGTTGCAGAGCTCAACAACCGACTTCTAACTTCAAGAAAGTAGATGCCATCTCCACTAGTCCAAGATTATCAGTTCGAGCTGATTTTCGTAACATGGTGGTTGTGTTGGAACTGCTAATTTTTATGTTGATATTTGAGTTGCAGGTTAATCTCACATAGATTAGAATTGAATGAGGAAAATGATTATTGTTTCACATTACTACTTTTTTTATATCGATTAACTGTAACATAACATCATAAGAGATATATGGGGTATTGTTAATTTGTTACTCATATTCTATTTCTACTTTGGAGTTTGAAACTTTCAGTAGTATGGGTGTTTCATAAAATTTCAAGTTAATTTTGCTGAATGATGAGGAAAAAAGCGATCAGACTCTGCACACTTTTCATTATTTTACCATTTTTATTTAGTCCAGGGCTAAAACATAACTCCACGTGTCTCCGAAGTGGATTGGGATGCCATCTTCTACCATCATGCTATCTTTTTATTATAGTTTTCATGGCAGTCCTGGTGATTTAGGGTGCTTCCCAGATCACCCTCCTTGAATAATCCAACAAAACAACTTGAAAGTGCTAGTTGTGTACATCAAGCAAATCGAAAAATTCATGGAACGCTCTGGAGCTTGGTTATATAGTTTATCAATACTTCTTCCTTTATTGTTGTTTCCAATAGGATCCTTATCGTGACGGTAGAAAACTAGATATGTGTTTTTTTTTACAATGGTCTTTGTTTAATTTTCCTCACTAAGAAGGTTATTTTTCTAATGATGGAAATGGATCAATTTTATTGCTAATTGGGGGCTTTCTGCTATTTTATTTGTATTTGTATATTATTTATTTTAACTTTGTACATTGTAGATATGATACCCTGCAAATTAGATCTGAGCAAACCATATTTCATTGAACCCACCAGGCCCTTTTAAGTTTTGTTAGGTAAGTTCAAGTCTAAACATTTGTTGTCAGATACCAAAAGAATTTGGTCATTCCTTTCTGCTTTCATTGTTTTATAGAAGTATTATTTGATTTTGAGTAAATTCCCATCCGTTGGCTCTGAGAGAACATGGTAGCATGTAGATCCTCCGCCAAAAAATCCCCTTAATCTTAATATTCAATGAAGCCATTTTTGTTGTAAAAATTAATTTCCTAACTTGGAGCTCAAGGCATCTAAGTTAGTTCAGTGAAGAAAAAAGAATATACGTGGATAAGAATTTTTCATTCCCTGCATTTCATGAATAGAGAAGTAGGGAAGGGTAACTACTTTTTCCTGGCATATAGGGGTTGGAGCATTTATAAAAATTAATATTGTATATTTTCTAGTAGTCTCGAGTTTGATTGATATTGCTTTTGGTATGAAATTAATTCAGATACTGGTGGGCAATCCAATTTCATGTCATATATTAAAAACAATGTGATATTTAACCCATTTCATCTGCAGGGGATTTTGATGAATTTAACTTAATAGTAGTACTTTATTTTTCTTTTTCAGTTGTATCCAATGGTTGGAGCAACTGAAACAGGAGTATTAAAATGTTAAGAACAAGCTTGACGCTCTATTTCAGGGAACCATATTGTTAGAAATATTTAATTCCTACTTGTCTATGGTTGTAATTCTCCAATTTCAGGAGTTTGTTCCTACATAATAGGGATTAGCTAGAATATAGTTTCTCCTAGTTTAGTGTGTGGTTGAGAGAATCTCTCAACCACACTACTGTACGTCTAAGATAGAATTCCTATCTTAAGACTTTAGCTTGTATAAATATGTGTGTAATTCCTTCATTCATAATATAGAATATAGAGATTGTGTGTATGTGTGAGTGTGTATACACTCTCCAGGTTCTTACCTGGAGAGCTATTTGATAGATAGCTGATTTTAACATGGTATCGGAGCTTCAGAACCCGTAAGGGCCTCTGGCCCTTCCTGGGCATAGGAATATAATTCTCTGTTTGTTTAGGTTTTTTTTTGGTTGTCCATTCGGAGCTAAAGCACTGTTGTTAGGTGAATGCGAGTTTGAGGTTTAGCTGTGGTGTTTTTGGTATGACAGCGTACAGGAATTCGAGAAGTCTATTGCTGTGATCGATTGGTGGCAGCGTCACTACGTGATATGGATCCAGAATTGAGCGGTTTCCTACTAGCTGGAGATGGATTCGGTGTTATTTTTTGAGATGAGCTGTTCTGCTCTTTGCGTGGAGCCACGACTGGTACGCTGGAGAAGACTCAATGCGATCTGTGCTCACTGTGGCTGATTGGAGTTGAAGTCCACGTCCACATCCACATGGTTGGCTGCACTTGCATTCATCACCAGCGACTGCTGTGGATTACCGCCATGTTAGTCACGACAATGTCAATGTTAATTATGCTAGCGAGACAGATGCTCCATCGCCTTGGGACCGTGATCCATTGCCGTGTTCCTTTGATCCATCGTTGCTCATCGGTGTTGCGCAAGTTTCTTACGCATTCTCTGGATACTTGCATTCCAGTTTTTTTTCATTAATTATAAACTGTTGTATAAGGCAGCCAGAGCTACAAGCGAACCTGCGTGGATCGATTGTGGATTCGTTTTGATCTGCCGACTGCGTAGTTAAAGGGCCGAGTGAAGCGTGGGGCTGGCTGGGTGAGGAAGTTTCCAGATCCATGATGCAGAGATTCCAGGTCGACGCGTTTGTCCTACAATCACAATTCAACTAGTGGTTTTATTCGTTGGCTGGCTGAAAGAAATCTATCAGGTGATGATCGTGTAATGCGGTTAAAGGAGGGGCACATTAAGGAAGGCAGTGGGCGTTGTTGTTTTGATGATTGTTCCTCCTCGTGAACGGGTATCCACTGGTCGTCAATTGAGCAAATTCCTCTTGTTGAAGGATTGATTATTACCTGTAATGAGACACTGATCAAGGCCGAGGTAGCTGCTGCGAGGTAGAGTTATGGAAGCGGTGTTGGTTCTCTCACACCGGCTGCGAGTTGTTTATGGTGTATTCAGATCATGAAAACCGTGGTGGTATGGCTGCATCGAATGCAGTGGAGCAGACCGTCAAGATATTCTTGTAGCATTCGATGCAGGGATTCAAGATGGCATTAATGTTCTTTGTTTCTATTGGATCTGAACCTGCCACTGTACCGATCGATTGAGGAGCGGATGCTGAGAAGTGTTGAAGCTGCTCCTCAGCCTTGATCGTCAACGTTGAATGGTAATTTGCTGGAGGTTGCGTTTTGGAGAAGGCCCGGAGGGAGAAACGTAAGGCAACGGTGTGAGAATCTTGATCACCGCAGAATTGAATCCGTCTTTGGATCGCAGCGCCAGAGTAGATCTCTGCGAATTTCATTGAAATTTCCATGAAATCGAAGTTGCTCGCGTGAAATCCGTGGAGGAGGCCAGGACTGTGTGGTAAGTTGCTGGTGCGTCTGCCGGGAGAAGACCGACGGAGGCTGCAGTCGCGCAGTGATCTGCGTGTTGGACGGGCTGCATTGGCTCTCGTTTTTCGAAGAAGCGTGGTAAGACTGCCAAGATCGCTTGCAGTCACGCTGGTCATCCCGAGGTCACGGTGATGTTGATGTCGGGATCTTCACCCGCCCCGGCATTCTCTTCAGCGAATCTTATTACCACTATTGTTATTGTATTCATATCGTGATCTGAGGTCAAGGAGACCCTGTTTGGAGTGTTTATTTCATTAATGGCAATTTCATTTGCATGGATGTTTGGTGAAACAAAGCCCAGTGGAAAGGAATTGCTGCTAGCAGGCTGTCAGTGTTGTTGGATGTGTTATTATGCCCCATTCGAAGTGGTCGGTATGGCAGAGCCGCAGATGGTTGTGACCGTGATCAGTCCGCAAGTCCTATGTATCGTAGGCGTCCAATGAGGGACAGTCGTAGGCTGTTCAGAGAAATGGACCAGAGTTTCTTCCACATTTGACAAAATTTATGTTGTGTTGGCTTGGAATCATGTTCTAATATTATTGAGCCTTATTGAGCTTAGCTAACTCAATGTAGGCAAAGTTATTTTGTTAGAATTTGCAACTCTAACGAATGACAGGTGAAACGTGGATTTCCAAGAAGTTATTTGAACAGACAAGGATGCCCAAGATGAGGTAAAGGAGCAGCGACATTTTTTATGGTGGACAGCAAAATAGATGTTTGTTTGAGTTTAGTGTGGTTTGTGGAATAAACTCCCTAGCATGTTAGAAGAAAGTCCAATTGTTGTAATGGTCATTATATGTACCCAGAAACTCCAACTATTGAAGTATGAAATGTAAGCCTTTTAAAGGTATTTGAAAGTTCGTGGTGATCTTAAAACCACTTTGTAATGGTTTATGGTCAGCCTGAAACCATCTTTTGTCACTGTAAAGTGATGGTTGGTGGTGATCCAGAAACCATCTGTAGAGCCTTTGTGGCTGCTTTTGTCACTGTAAAGTGATGGTTGGTGGTGATCCAGAAACCATCTGTAGAGCCTTTGTGGCTGGTTGCCTTTGTGGCGTGAGGTGCCTTTGTGGCCGTACGTACACGAGTGGCCGCGTGTGCATGAGAGCTGTGTGCTCGCAGAGCTTTGTGCTCAATTTTAGCAGGTGGACTGCAGTAACACCTGGCCTCAGATGATTCATAAATCTCTGAGAAGAAGGGGGTTGGTGTGCTTTCTTAGCTGACAGTTGTGCTGAGAAGTACAATTGGCGTGATTGTTCAGTACATACTCGTGCCAATGCGCCAAATCACGGGAATGGCGCGGAAGCGCACGATTTTTTATTCAGGAAGACGCCAACTCAACTTAATGGGGGTCCGCGGGAAGCCTCAACTTCGTTTGACGATTTGCGGAGAAGCAGGTCGGAGAAGTTGCGGACCTATCCGGGAGAGGTAGATTGGAAGATCCGCGGGAAGCCTCAACATCGTTTGACGGTTTGCGAGAGGAGCAGAGCGGAGAAGTTGCGGATCTGTCCGAGAGAGGCAGATTGTGTTTTTGGAGGTTCTGCACATGCAATTCGCCTGATGGTGGTGGATTTGTAGGTACATATATGCAGTGAAAACGGTCGACAGAATCATGTATGCGAAGGACATCCTACAGGACTAGCGGTTGCAGCAGTTGGTACTCATGCATTCCGGTAGATGGTTGCTCTTTTATATGGACGTCGACATATTCTTTATTCTGTTTGACCACAACCAGACTTTGTGAATCACTATCATGACAAGTAGTCATTAAGGGGGGGTGTTGGAAATATTTAATTCCTACTTGTCTATGGTTGTAATTCTCCATTTTAGGAGTTTGTTCCTACATAATAGGATTAGCTAGAATATAGTTTCTCCTAGTTTAGTGTGTGGTTGAGAGAATCTCTCAACCACACTACTGTACGTCTAAGATAGAATTCCTATCTTAAGACTTTAGCTTGTATAAATATGTGTGTAATTCCTTCATTGCTATAGAATATAGGTGCAAACATTATTAATATTAGCAAAGGTGTATGTACTCTCCGGAGTTCTTACGGAGAGGCTATTTGATAGATAGGCGGTTTGCTCATTGATATGATACCCTGCAAATTAGATCTGAGCAAACCATATTTCATTGAACCCACCAGGCCCTTTTAAGTTTTGTTAGGTAAGTTCAAGTCTAAACATTTGTTGTCAGATACCAAAAGAATTTGGTCATTCCTTTCTGCTTTCATTGTTTTATAGAAGTATTATTTGATTTTGAGTAAATTCCCATCCGTTGGCTCTGAGAGAACATGGTAGCATGTAGATCCTCCGCCAAAAAATCCCCTTAATCTTAATATTCAATGAAGCCATTTTTGTTGTAAAAATTAATTTCCTAACTTGGAGCTCAAGGCATCTAAGTTAGTTCAGTGAAGAAAAAAGAATATACGTGGATAAGAATTTTTCATTCCCTGCATTTCATGAATAGAGAAGTAGGGAAGGGTAACTACTTTTTCCTGGCATATAGGGGTTGGAGCATTTATAAAAATTAATATTGTATATTTTCTAGTAGTCTCGAGTTTGATTGATATTGCTTTTGGTATGAAATTAATTCAGATACTGGTGGGCAATCCAATTTCATGTCATATATTAAAAACAATGTGATATTTAACCCATTTCATCTGCAGGGGATTTTGATGAATTTAACTTAATAGTAGTACTTTATTTTTCTTTTTCAGTTGTATCCAATGGTTGGAGCAACTGAAACAGGAGTATTAAAATGTTAAGAACAAGCTTGACGCTCTATTTCAGGGAACCATATTGCTCCTCACAATGGCTGGTAACAGTTGAAATAACCATATGAAAATCCTTTTGTGGTACAACATCTAATGAATATTTTTAGAGAAAATACTTTTGTGGTACAACATCTAATGAATATTTTTAGAGAATTGATCCACAATGGAAAATAAATTGCATAGGTATATTTTATTAATGCAAGAAATGCAATATATATGTAATCTGGCAATGAACATTGCTTGCTAAAACTTGAGATTGGACTATAATGCACTTTTTCCTAATAGTATAATTTGTATGGTAGTGTAGCTTCAGCATCAGGTTCTGGAGGTTGGTGGAACTATTCCTATGTCAGAGTAAGTCTCTAGAGATTGACGAGTCTCGCTAGACCAACCACTATCGTAAATTTGTAAGTGTCTAGACATAGGAGAAATTGTAATATAAAGTTTAATGTTTTCCTTATAGTTAGCCTCTCTAGCATGACAATTTGTAAATTTCTAGTCATGTGATAATTTGTAATATGAAGCTTAATGTTTTCCTTATAGTTAACCTAGGTGGCATTTTCCCCATTATCTTATGAATCCATTGATGTATTGTCATATGGTCATACTCAAAGGTTATAACTATTTGGCAGGATAAGATGGAAATTGCTCTAGTATATCATAAGTTCATTTTTTTCTATGTTGAATACAATCCATTTATATTTTCGGAAACATTATCATTCACTAAACTGGGAGAAGGGTTTTTTCTTCTAATGGTAGAGGAGTTATCTAGTTTAGCTACTATAATAGCCTAAATATTATTTTGCCACTATTTGCAAAAGTGATCAACTAAAAACAATATTCTATGTGGTAAACTAAAAACTAATGAATTTGAAGATATTATCCCGATAATTGTTAATAAAAAATACAATTAAAAAAAAATATAGTGTTTACAAAAATTTATTTACATATATCACATTTGGTGTTTCTGCCCATTATGCAGAGAAAAAACAAAATTACAAATTTCTTACTAAATATAATTATATGTATAAATTTCCATTAACAAATCACACTCTCCATCTCTATTTTACATATTGAAATGAAAAACAAAAATACAAAAATCTTACTAAATATAATTATATGAATAAAATTTCAGTTAACTAAAATAATATAATAGAAAGTATAATTATATGCTTAAATTTCTATTAACAATTCATAATCTCCATCTATATTTTACATATTCAGATTAGATCAGTAAAACACACCAAAACAACTAGCTGCATTGGTAATTACTAAAGGCAGTTATCTTCACTATGCAGCTTGCTTTTCTTCAATGAAATCATTGACTTATATTATTAAAAAAATTAATAAATCCAAAAAACTATAACTAATTAAAATATACATTAAATACTTATAACTAATAAATTAAAATATTTAGTGCACTATATAAAAATGTTTTACAAATCACTTTTCGGGCAGGTACTACTACTGCTTGCAGTTCTTGTTTTATAAAGTGTGAGCTAATTTCTCTAAGAAAATGATCGCAGCTTATAAATAAACAAATAATTAACCAATGATCGCAGCTTATAGAAAAACAAATAAATAACAATAAATAATGTACAATTTTAAAACCAACAGAAATCCTTCAAAATATCAATTTTAAACTGAAATAAACTAAGTTTTTGAATATTCCCTTCCCTATAAAGTGATTAAATTAATTAAAATTTATATATTAGTTTATATACATTTAATATTTCTAAGGCGGTAGTGAGTTTCCATTGAAGTGGGTAAGACAAGAACTTTACATAATTTCTAACACGCACTAATATATTTAGATATCCATATTACGAAGGTAACTAGCCACGTATATTTGTGATCCCTGTTATTTTTTCAAAATCATTTCGCACTCGAAAAGAAATATGGTATTTTTGGTAATAAACAATAAATAAACGATATAGTTTTTGGGTTGTGGTCTAATTGTTTTAGGATGCCGTAGTCTAACTAGCCGGAGGAATGGCCCTGAAAATCATGAAAATTCCGGTAAGATTTTCAGAAAATCGGGCAGGAATTTTTTCAAATCCATGTTATAACTATCAAAGTTTAATATTTTGGATGTCCTACAGGTTTTTGATGGTGCTGAATCCATTTCCAATGTTAAAATCAGGATTCAAGCACTGTTTCTGCAAGATTTTTAAATTTTTTTTGGCCCGAATTCCGGCCAATTTTGACCGTCCGGGCAATTCCTCTGGCTCGTTAGACAAGGCCTTTGATTTTTACTTGTACAATTTCGGATAAAACTATATACAACCAAAAATGGCTCTAACCTCTATTTCTTATGTAAATGAAAAAAATATAAATCATAAACAAAAAAACACTTCACTGACATCTATTGCGTGAATCTATGGTGAAAGGCGAAACTTTCAAAAAGACCCACCTGATTATAAACTTTCTTTTGAAGAAAATGCCAATGAGGCAATTCAACTACCACTCTGAACCCATTAAGCCACGCGTGCGATATATAAAAAATGCATATATATATATGGACAACGCAAAACTTTCAGAAATACACAGCCACTTATAAACTTCTGTTTAAAAACGAGTCAGTGGAGGAATTCATCTACCATTATGAACCGACTACGCCAAGCACCAGATGACAGCGTTATATAGTTAGATGCACAAAGAATAAACAAAGGGCGTCAGAAGGCATTCATTCTGCATTAATTTCTTACCTTGTAACTAACAGTAAGGTTATAATGGAGATTATCAGTAAAACTCGTTTGCATGAAAGTGCTCTGTTTTTTCTCGTACTTTTCGTCTGTGCTGCAGGTAATTATTGAAGGAATTTGTTGTTTGGAGGAGGTTGATGATATCAAAGTTGTGCATTATCTCAGTCTTCTTCTTCAATTTAGGTTTTTATACCATTTGACTTTATAAATTGTAAATAATTTGAATTGCATTTTATACCATTTTACTTCATAATAGTAATAGGTTTTACATTCATAAATATAGTAATAAGTTTTACATTCATAAATGATTTTTTTTCATGTTGTTGAATTGACCTAAGGTTAACCCTAACCCCTTTTAAAAGATAAACGCCCCACGAAAATCTCACTCTATGGCCCTTTTTTCAATCAAAATGTGTCTTAATAGTATAGTCTTTAGTCACTTTACATGCTTTTTGGAAGCATTAATTAACTTAATGGCTTGCCTTCATAATTGTTCTTTGTGAAATCGTTTCATGTGAAATATTTTTTTATATTTTTTTATTATTATTATTTTTTTTTTGGTGTAACTTTGGTAGAGTTTTTCTATTTTCTATTAGTGAAAAAGCAAGTTGTTATACAGTTAATGATGCATGACATAGCCTCAACCTGCCCTGTTAGTCATCTTACAGAGTTAAATGCCTGCCAACCAGTATTGGTACTATTTTTTTCTTCTACTTGCCGCTATAACTACTTTACTATGTCCATAAAAACAACATTTTAACAATAGCTATTAAATTTTTCTGCAAAAATCATTCAAAATTAATAAAAAAGTAAACATAAGCTTCACCCATCAGAAGAGTCTATTGGAGCTAGAGTCGGGTCCGTTGGAGTAGATCCCGACATCTCAACCTGTTGCATCCTTTGAATTTGACGTTCAATCCTCCCAATCCTTGCCGCTGCATGGTACTAAGACTTGGCTATTTCTCGAATCTCCTGCTTTATCTGTTGCAATTCTAACACCAATCTTGTTTTATGTCTTCATCATCATGGGAACTCTCTGTTTCCCATCCATGAATGGCATTACAAATTTGAATTGGATTACCAACTTCATAAAGGTCAGAGATATTTTCCAGAACTTCTTTGTGAGTTTTCCTACCACGCTTTCTTGGGCCCTCATTCTGAATTGTTTGTTCCTGTTTTCTTTTTCCTATACTTTTCCGTTTCCCAAATTGACCTCTTGCCATGATAGCTTGACAGAATGATCTTCCTATGAGAATGTAAGAGAATCCTGTATATGTGTGACAACTTCATTAAAGTTAACTAGTGTTAACTAGTTAAAAGATAATTCGTTTATTATTGTCAGGAAGAAAGACTCAAATAATTACTGTTGTTTAAAATTTATTTATTTTTATAATTAATTAATTAGGAATAATTAATTAATGGAAGGAAAAAGTCTTTAAAATATATAAATATACATAAATCCTATGGTAAAAATGTTTCCAAGAATTGGAGGTGGTTGGGGACAGTTGGAAGACAGTTACCTACTTCTCTGAGGATAAAAATAGATCCCAGAGGAGGAGTAGGGGTTCTGTGCTAGTAAGAAAAAGGTTAAGGATTTTCCAAAGCTAGTGGTGACCAGTGGAAAATAACTCAAGAAAACCTGAGAAACTAGACTTTATGAAATTGACTGGATTGGCTATCCTGAGGTCACAGTAGAAAGTGAGTTCCACTATTAACCTGGTTCATCCAAAATCTGGAGCTAGGGGGCAAGTAGAGGACATAATCGTCTCACTTGATGGTTGGGAGGACCACAGCTTAAACTAGAATAATCCAGATAAGTACAAATAGTTAATTTGCATTCCACTTATATATATATATATGAATATTGTAGTGTTAACTGTTGCAGGTGTTGTATCCAGTTACAATAAAAAAATATTGTTTCTGTAAATATTTGGTAAATCTATCTATGCGAAAAGAAGGGTACATTTGAAATGCATAAATAAACATATATGGCATGTGTATAGTAAATGACCACGGATTTTCCGTGAAGCTATTTAAAACAAGTAGTATATGAATCAGCAAATTAAGAGTTTATGTATCTACAAATAATATCTATTTACAGTTGAAATGGAATTTAAAATAGAATCTTTGATTTATTGAATACTAGATAAGATATATGTGTCTTAATACTAGATTATTACAACTCCTTTATATGCATTCTAAGTTGTGTGGCGAAAAATTATAACTTGCAGTCTCGGGTTGAGGCAAAGCCCTACCCAAGACGCTCTATTCGACTTATTGATAAACACTATACACAGACTTTCGGAAATGGTGGTCCGGTCATGGAGAATAGGTTGAACATAGCAGGAATGTTAAAGAACATTATGTAAAGAATCTCTGTGGTAACATAATATCCAGAAAACGAGAAACATAAATCACCGAAAGTGAAATTTGTGTAATACTTTATTTCTAGATGTATTAAACAGAAAATAAAATATACGGGACAAACCCTGTAAAAATCATTATAACATAAACTATGAAAGAAAATTTGACCAAACAGAGAGTTATTATTTAAATGAAGTTCCGCACCAAACTGCAGAGAAGGAAACAATAGTTTTCTTAACAAAACAAATACTATAATTTTTCATATGCGGAAATGTAAACCTCTACAAATGGAACATTTAAGCGAAAGAAACCTATAAGAGAAATGTTTATCATGCATAGTGAAGAACTCTTTAAATTTCAGAAATGGAGGAATCATTATATATTAGCGAGTTATAGTCCAAAAGATAAACGCGGTAGCATTCAGTCGAACTGAACAATAATTAACAGTTAGAAGAAAAGTAAGTCAACTAAACCCTTTCTCGCCCAATAAAAAGTTTCCAATATAAACGTTACAGGCTTACTTTCAAATGTTGTTCCAAAAATTAAATCATTAACATCATGTTTCAAGACCATTTGCGGTCATAAACTAAAGGACTCTACTATAGGGTTTACGCCCTCTACAAATACCATTCATTTACGCAAAGAAATTCCTACACTAGAAGAGTTGACGGGAAAACCAAAGCCAAAGAGTTGTAGCTCCCATTGGCCAGGGTAGCTGTAAAGCAAAGGAGAAGTGGTGTATCAGCTGTGGCTGTAAAATACAATGGTTCCAATCTGGTGAATACTCGGCCACGGGGTTGGGGTCGATACTACTAACCTGTAGAGAAGAGTAAAAAGGCACAAGGGTAAGTTTCCGGTGCTAAATAAAAAGAATGAAAACCTAGTAGCAGTAAACCAAAATCATTATGATAAGAAAAGAATAAATATGGAGAAATTACCTATAAGAATAAATTCAATGTGGATGCTTTGTAAAAAGACCAGTGAGGTAATACATTAAAAGTCTAAAACAAACATTCAAACCCTTATTATCTCCGTAATGAGAACAAAGTCACTTGAAATATTTTAGAAATGAGTTGCAGGTCCAAGCTCTCACCTGTTGGCATGCGCCGGGACGAGAAGCTCCTGTTGAAAACAATAAAATCCTCATGGCGAAAGGAAGAATGAGTTTCACGCAGTAGAGGAGCACCTTCAATCATCTCAGAGGAGTAGTCTGTTATATCCCCACTCAACTAATGACCAGAGAGCATAACCCTTGAAGAAAAATTCGCAGAATAACTCTACACAGTCTGCACGCTGAGGTAAAAGAGTTTTGGGACGGAGAACCTAAGAAATCTTAGGGTCAGTGAAGTCCAGTTCAATCTCCCACCAATGCAACACAACCATTGATTAACCCACAAATCAACGGCGAGGATTGAGGAGGTACCATCAAAAAGTGTGAAGGATCCAAAGTTATCCAGCAGCTGTCGAAGGGAATTAATAGCCATGTATTGTGGTATTAATCCGAGTTGACAAGCTGACCAACTGAAATTAATAACAAATTCCAAGTGGAGTTTTAAATATCAAATATCATATAGTATTAAAACTGTTAAGTTTTTCAACCAAAGAAAATCATACGAATAATGTCTAAATTTGCGAAGAAATCTATGTATTATTTATGGTTATATTACAGTTTAAGCAAAACAAAGTAATATGTGTGGTATAGAATATATAACTATGGGTCAACAACCCTGTCCATTGTATTCGAATGAAAATCATAGCTGATATTTAAGTTAATACTTCGAAAAAGGAAATAAAGAGGTAATCAAATATTTTTTTTACTATGTAACTATTTTTGAAGTAGGATGTTACAAGCAGTATTAGAGCAGCATTCATACGCTAGGACCCTCAGGGTCAACTAATGATGAAGCTGTGTGTAAATGATGCATAGAGAGAAAATAATTTGGCCTTCTAGCAGAAAACACTATGAGAAGAGGAACTCCGATGCAACCCCCTCAAGACACAGGGGAACCCCAAGTTCAACCAGTGATGAACCTAGATATGTGGGTCCAACTAAGTGTTGAACAGCAGCAGAAAACTAGTAGGCTGTTAGAAGAACAATAGCACCAAACTAGTTTCCTATTGAACATTGTCCAACAGCTGTAGGAGGATATGGTGTGAGTTCGAAAAGATAATGAGTGCTTACTACAAGACCAGGAAAATATTTTTAAAATTCTGTTAGATAAACAAAACCAGGAGATGGAACACCCCAGTATTGATAGAGGTATGCAGGAAGAAAATGAGTAGCAAACAGGAAATAATACTTCCGAAAGAGCGGAAAGGAGCCCCTCTCAGTGAAGTAAGAATAAAAATCCTAATGAGGCAGAATCTAGCAACTTGTCTGATCCGCAAGAAGTCAAGAGACAGAAAGTAGAACTTCAAGGAGAATTTCATAAAATAAAACCACCAACATTTGATGGTGAGGCTGAGGAGGTGGCAGAGGCATGGTTAATAAATATGAATAAATATTTTCAGGTGTATGAATATAACAACAACCTGAAGGCCAAATTAGCAATATACCAACTAAGAGAGAAAGCCACTCTATGGTGGTCGGAGGTGAAGAATATACGTAGTATTGAAGAACACTATGTCACCTGAGAATAATTTCAGCAATACTTCAAGGACAAGTACCTGACTGAAAGATTTTATGACAAAAAGGCTAAATAATTTAATGATCTAAAGCTGGGACAGATGACCATGGATGATTATATTACTATGTTTACCTCCTTACTACGCTATGTTCTGTATCTTCGAGAAGAGAAGGCTAAGGTGCAGATATTTCTGAGCAGTTTTCCAACATGCATGAAAGAAAGAATAGAATTTGTAAATCCTTGGACTATAGATGAAGCCATTCGTAAAGCTCGAATGTGCTATCAACAGTCTAAGGTGAAAGGGGAGGTTGGCAAGACTTGGCAACCAAAGAAAGGACAAAGAAGTAGTTCAAATTTCAAGGGTGCCAAAAGTGGCAACTTCAAGAATTCTGCACAAAATCTTGGCAGCAAAAATTTTGGCAGAAATCATCAGAGGACTAGATGGCGAGCAGACGAAAAGTCTACAGAAGCATCCAGCAAGCCTGATCAAGGGCAAGTAACCAAGCCACCTTTACAATGTTGGGGTTGTGGTGAAACGCATTATTACAAAAATTGTCCACAATGAATCAGAAATGATACAGTGGAAAATCTGCAGGAAGCCTCTACAATGGGTGATGTAGCGTGTAACATACCCTGCATCAATGCAGCGTTGGAAGATCGGCAGGCTGATTATCAGCCCACAATGGTTGAATTAGAAGGTAAATTACTAACTAAACTTGTTCTATTTTGGTAGATACTGGAGCAATTTTGAGCTATGTTAGCCCCAAAATAGTGGAAATGTGTAATTTGAAAGAACAAAAATTTAAGAATTCATGGTTAGTCCATTTAGCTATCGAAGCAAAACGAAAAGTAACTGCTAAGATTCCAATATGTATTCTGCAAATTTCAGAACATAAATTACAAGTAGATCTGAATATTCTACCATTGGGATCATACATTGTGTTATTAGGCATGGAATGGTTAGAAAAGCATTGGACCTTATTAGATTGTAAAGAAAAGATTATCTACTACAGAATGCAGGATGGCACGCGAAAAGAGATTCAAGGAATCAAAAAGCCATTGCAGTTACGCCCAATCACAACATCCGAAATGAGTAAGTGTATAAGAAAAGGATGCCAGTTGTATGCAATTCAGGTAGGGTATGCAAATTTTAAGGAAAAATCACCCTTAATGGAAGATATACCAGTGGTGCAGGAATTTCTGGATGTGTTTCCAGAAAATATTCCTGGTTTACCACCAAGTAGGGATATTGATTTCACCATAGATTTGTTGCCAGGAGCTTCCCCGGTGTCAAGGGCTCCTTACAGAATGAGTGTGCCAGAACTAACTGAATTGAAAATGCAGTTACAAGAACTTCTGGACAAAGGTTACATTCGTCCAAGTGTGTCCCCGTGGGGAGCACCAGTCCTATTTGTTAAAAATAAATATGGGACCATGCACATGCAAATGTGCATGGACTATAGACAACTCAATAAGTTAACTGTCAAAAACAAGTACCCCCTACCAATAATTGATGATCTATTTGATCAAGTAAAAGGGGCTACGGTGTTTTCTAAGATAGATTTAAAATCCGGATATCATCAGATTCGAATTAAGGATGAAGACATTTGTAAGACAACATTTCGTACCAGGTATGGGCATTACGAATTCGTGGTGTTACCCTTTGGACTGACGAATGCACCAGCAACCTTTATGAGGTTAATGCATGGAATCTTTCATCCTTTCTTGGATAATTTTGTACTTATTTTTATAGATGATATTCTGATATATTCTAAAAATCGGGAAGAGCATAAGGAACATTTGAGAATTGTCCTGGATATGCTAATAAAGCATCAGCTATACGCTAAGTACAGTAAATGTGATTTATTTAAAACAGAAATCCAATATCTAGGCCATGTTATTTCAGCTGAAGGGATAGTTGTTGATCCCGAAAAGATCAAAACTATTATCGAATGGCGAGTACCCCAGAATGTGGCTGACATTAGATCTTTCATGGGATTAGCTGGTTATGATAGAAGATTTATTGAAGGATTTTCTAGAATTTCTTTTCCTATCACATCTCTGTAGAGGAAAGGAAAAATTTTCAAATGGACAATATAATGTCAGAATAGCTTTGAAAAGTTGAAACAACTTTTGACTACCGCACTTGAGTTGAGGGTAGTTGATCCTAATAAAGAATATGAGGTTTGTACTGACGCAAGTAAAGAAGGTGTTGAGGCAGTCTTATCCCAGGAAGGAAAAGTGGTAGCATACGAATCAAGGAAACTGAAAGACCATAAACAAAGATATTTTGCATATGATTTGGAACTTACAGCAGTGGTACATTCACTCTGGGTGTGGAGGCATTACTTTCTGGGCAAAAAGTTTGTACTTAGAACGGATCATAACAGCTTGACTAGTTACTTCAACCAAGCAGATTTAAACTCCAGACAGGCAAGATGGAATGCCTTTCTAAGTGAATTTGATATGGACATTCAACATGTAAAGGGAAAGGAAAATCGAGTAGCATATGCCTTGAGTAGAAAGTTACACGGTATATATGAGCTGTTTTATAATCAGTTAGAAAATCAATTTTTGGAACAGTTAAAGGAAGAGGCACAGAAAGATTCAGAATACAAATTTCTATGGCAACAAATGGAAGAAAATATGAAGCAAGGTAGTACATCCGAGTACGGAAAGAACGAAGAGCAGATGTTGACCTTCTAAGGAAAGATATATGTACCTAACCGTATAGCTCTGAAGGAGCCGATATTGAATTAATTTCATCGCAGCAATTATGAAGGTCATCCAGGTTACCAGAAGATGTTGACCGTGATTATAAAGGTATTTTTCTGGCCTGGTATGCATAAGAATATTGCTGAATATTTAAGCAAATGCTTAGAGTTTTAACAGGTAAAGGTGGAGCATCAACATCTTGCAGGACTATTGCAACCCATACCAATACCTGAATGGAAGTGGGAGGTTATCTCCTTGGATTTCATTACAGGTTTACCGTGAACAAAAAGACGAAATGATTCAATCATGGTAGTGCTAGACAGATTGAGTAAACCTGCACATTTTATACCCGTACAGTCTACCTACAAAACAATACAGATAGATGACATATTTATGAAGAAAATTTTCATATTGCATAAAATTCCAAAAACCATGATTTCAGATTGAGATGTCAAGTTCACATCTGCATTTTGGAAAACTTTGTTTACCGGTCTGGGAACCCAGATAAACTTCATCACAACTTATCTTCCCCAGACTGACGGACAAACGAAACGGGTAAATCAAGTATTGGAAGACATGTTGCGCATGTATGTGATGCAGCAGCCAACTAAATGGGAGGATTATTTGCATCTTCTTGAGTTTGCCTACAATAACGGTTATCAAGAATATTTGGAAATGAGCCCCTTCGAGGAATTATATGGGAGGCAGTGTCGCACACTTATAAATTGGAGCAGCCTTGAGACAAAATTAATGTTGGGACCTGAGATGCTTGCTAAAATGGAAGAAGAGGTGAGAAAAATAAGACAAAATCTAAAGGCTGCACAAGATCGACAGAAGATCTATGCAGATAGAAAAGGGTCTTATCGTGAGTTCGCAATAGGAGATCATGTGTACGTAAGGATTAAGCCAAAAAGGAGTACTTTGCAGTGGGCCTCTTGTGCCAAATTCACTCCCAGATTATGTGGACCCTTTGAAATTTTGGAAAGGGTAGGACCTATAGCTTATCGGCTAGCATTAGCCAGCCATATCCGAGTACACAATGTATTTCATGTGTCTCTGTTGAAGTGTTATGTACATGATGAAAAACACGTGATACATTGGAAAAATATTTATGTAGGATAGGAATGAAAATCCTAACTTGAGATATGAGTATATTTGTTGTGTATTGATTTGGAACATTGTTGTTTTTAGGTAGAGCTGGACGACAAGTTCCTGGTCGAGCCACAACGAATACTTGACCGAAGAGAAATTGTACTCCGCAAACGAGTAGTCATCCAAGTTAAAGTGCAATGGAAGTACTTCAGACCAGATGAGGCTACTTGGGAGGACGAAAAATTCATACAAGAAGTTTACCCTGACCTCTTTGAAGATCCAGAATGAAACACCGAGGACGGTGTTACTTCCAAGGGGGAAGTTGTGACAGCTTCATTAAAGTTAACTAGTGTTAACTAGTTAAAAGACAATTCATTTATTATTGTCAGGAAGAAAGACTCAAATAATTATTGTTGTTTAAAATTTTTTTTTTCCTAATTAATTAATTAGGGATAATTAATTAATGGAAGGAAAAATTCTTTAAACTATATAAATATACATAAAGATGATGGTAAAAATGTTTCCAAGAATTGGAGGTGGTTGGGAACAGTTGGAAGACAGTTACCTACTTCTCTGAGGATAAAAATGGATCCCAGAGGAGGAGTAGGGGTTCTGTGCTAGTAAGAAAAAGGTTGAGGATTTTCCAAAATTGGTGGTGACCAATGGAAAATAACTCAAGGAAACCTGAGAAATTAGACTTTCTGAAATTGACTGGATTGGCTATCTTGAGGTGATAACAGAAAGTGAGTTCCACTGTTAACCCGGGTCATCCAAAATCTGGAGCTAGGGGGAAAGTAGAGGACGTAATCGCCTCACTTGATGGTTGGGAGGACCACAGCTTAAACCAGAATAATCCAGATAAGTACAAATAGTTAATTTTCATTCTACTTATATATATATGAATATTGCAATGTTAACTGTTGCAGGTGTTGTATCCAGTTACAGTAAAAAAATATTGTTTCTGTAAATATTTGGTAAATTTGTCTATGCGAAAAGAAAGGTAAGTTTGAAATGCATAGATAAACATATATGGTATGTGTACAGTAAATGACCATGGATTTTCCGTGAAGCCATTTAAAACAAGTAGTATATGAATCGACGGATAATATTTATTTATAGTTGCAATGGAATTTAAAAGAGAATCTGTGAGTTATTGAATACTGGATAAGATTGATGTGTCTTAATACTAGATTCTTACAACTCCTTTATATGCATTCTAAGTTCTGTGGTGAAAAATTAGAACTTGCAGTCTCGAGTTAAGGCAAAGCCCTACCCAAGATGTTCTATTCGACTTATTGATAAACACTATACACAGACTTTCGGAACGGTGGTCTGTTCATCGAGAATAGGTTGAACATAGCAGGAATGTTAAAGAACATTATGTAAAGAATCTCTGTGGTAACGTAATATCAAGAAAACGAGAAACATAAATCACTGAAAGTGAAAGCTGTGTAATACTTTATTTCTAGATGTATTAAACAGAAAATAAAATATATGGGACAAACCTTGTAAAAATCATTATAACATAAACTGTGAAAGAAAATTTGACCAAACAAACAGCGATATTTAAATAAAGTTCTGCACCAAACTGCAGAGAAGGAAACAGTAGTTTTCTTAACAAAAAAAATATTGTAATTTTGCATATGCAGAAACGTAAACCTATACAGATGGAACATTTAAGCGAAAGAAACCTATAAGAGAAACATTTATCATGCATAGTGAAGAACTCTTTAAATTTCAGAAATGGAGGAATCATTATATATATGCGAGTTACGGGCCAAAAGATAAATGTGGTAGCATTCGGTCGAACCGAACAAGAATTAACAGTTAGAAGAAAAGTAAGTCAACTAAACCCTTTCTCACCCGATAAAAATATTCAGATATAAACATTACAGGCTTACTTTGAAATTTTGCTCCAAAAACTAAATCATTAACATTGTGTTTCAAGACCATTTGCGGTCATAAACTAAAGGACTCTACTATAGGGTTTACGCCCTCTACAAATACCATTCATTTACGCAAAGAAATTCCTACATTATAAGATTTGACGGGAAAACCAGAGCCAAAGAGTTGTAGCTCCCATTGGCCAGGGTACCTGTAAAGCAAAGGAGAAGCGGTGTATCAGCCGTGGCTGTAAAATACAGTGGTTCCAATCTCGTGAATACTCGGCCACAAGGTTGGAGTCGATACTACTAACCTGTAGAGAAGAGTAAAAAGGCACAAGGGTAAGTTGTCGGTGCTAAATAAAAAGAATGAAAACCTAGTAGCAGTAAACCAAAATCATTGTGATTAGAAAAGAATAAATATGGAGAAATTACCTGTAAGAAGAAATTCAATGCGGATGCTCTGTAAAAATACCAGTGAGGTAATACATTAAAAGTCTAAAACAAACACTCAAACCCTTATTATCTCCGTAATGTGAACAAAGTCACATGAAATATTTTAGAAATGAGTTGCAGGTCCAAGCTCTCACCTGTTGGCACGCGCCGGGATGAGAAGCTCCTATTGAAAACGTGAAAATCCTCATCACGAAAGGAAGAATGAGTTTCACGCAGCAGAGGAGCACCTTAAATCATCTCAGAGGAGTAGTCTACTATATCCCCACCCAGCTAATGACCAGACAGCAGAACCCTTGAAGAAAAATTCACAGAATAACTCTACACAGTCGGCAGGTTGAGCTAAAAGAGTTTTGGTATGGAGAACCCAAGAAATCTTAGGGTCAGTGAAGTCCAGTTCAATCTCCCGCCAATGCAACACAACCATTGATTAACCCGCAGATCAACGGCGAGGATTGAGGAGGTACCATCGAAAAGTGCGAAGGATCCAAAGTTATCAGGCAGCTGTCGAAGGGAATTAATACCCATGTATTGTGGCATTAATCTGAGTTGACAAGCCAGCTAACTGAGGTTAATAACAAATGCCAAGTGAAGTTTTAAATATGAAATATCGTATAGTATTAAAACTGTTAATTTTTTCAACCAAAGAAAATCATACGAATAATGTCTAACTCTGCGAAGAAATCTATGTATTATTTATGGTTATATTATAGTTTAAGCGAAACAAAGTAATATGTGTGGTATAGAATATATAACTATGGGTCAACGACCCTGTGCATTGTATTCGAATGAAAATCATAACCGATATTTAAGTTAATACTTCGAAAAAAGAAAATAAAGACGTAATCAATGTTTTTTTTACTATGTAACTATTTTTGAAGTAGGATGTTACAATATGGCAGAGAAAAGTTAATGAAATATTTCTTGGAGATGTTGTTGGAGTCCTCTACTCTGTCAGTAACTAGTGGAGACTCATGTTTTGCGAAGATGGAAAAATGGTGAATGGTAAAACTGACCACAAAAGTAACCTTTACATAGACCCTTTTAGAAGAAGGAATTTGCAATAGTCCATAACAGCAGAAACCTGATATAAAATGCCAATTAAAACTAAGATAAGACTACGTACTAAGTAAGACTGGACAATGGCTAGACCTATTTTGACCATGAGGGAAGAGGTTCAATTGTTGTTTTTTAGTGATGGTAGCCCAAGATTCAAACCCCATAAGGCAAGTGTTCATGCAATCTAAGCATGAACACTTCATTATTATTATTTAAATGAAAATTTGTGAGTGTTATTCATGTTTAATGGAGTGATGGCATTCAAAAGCCATAAAAATTTGTGAAACATAAGAGGAGAAAAAATCTAAATTTAATTCATCAAAATCTTATTTTTATGGTCAAAGAGAAAGGAAATAAATGCTCCAAAATCTTTATAAATGAGTTAACTTAATAAATCAAGAAGATTATATATATATATATATATATATATATATATATATATATTTAAATTTAAATTTAAATTTAAAGATATCATTATTTCATATTTATTAATTTATTAAAGTTAATTAAGTGGTTTAGAAAATAAATTGTTATTTATCCCCTAGGTTAACCATTGATAACCAATTTGATATTACTTTCACAATATAATTAAAATGTCGTTCAACATTTTAAACTTTAAAATTAAAATATTTAATTTGTTTTATTTTAATATAATACATTAATTTATATTAAAAAAATTAACAAAACATTATTGATAAATATATTCAAATTTTAAAATATTTTAAAATCTAATTTATTAACTTTGAAAATTTCATATTTGTATCCGTCTAAAATATTAATCTACTCACTCTACTTTTTACTTTTCTATAATTTACTTTCTCAATGACATCGATATGAAATCCAGTTGCAAATAAACATTAATATTAAATCATATAAACCTTCTTTCTTCTCATTATATAGTAATGATAGTTGAAAATTTTGACCTTCACCCTTATCTAAATAACACCATGTGTTAAATATTACAAGTTTATCATAATTATAAAGGAATATTACATAATATTAAATCATTCTATTACATTCTCCACGATGGTGAAATGGATATAGGAAAAAAAACATTTCCATGACAAGCTAGGGAAATAAAATAATATTATTTGATTTTGAGTGCGTGTGAGCTTTTATCCAACTTTATACGATGAGTACTTTTCAGTGGTGGGATCTCATTCAAAGAATATTCAGCACTCAATAAAGCCAGACCAGATTCACTGTACACAAATACCCGACAAGGTTCAACGGTTTTCTTTAATGTCGTTTCCATGAAATTTACTTGACGCATTTTTACTATTAAACACTGTACTTGACACGTAATTGTTTATAATAATAAACAAAGTCGAAGTGTTCTCAAGAGTGGGTGGTTACGAAGATAATGGTAAAGAACGAAGAAAGTGGGGGACATACTAATACATTTGGGATATCTGAATCAATTTTAAATCCATCTGGCCTATTTTCAAATGCATAATCTCACACTCGAGATCGGGGTGCCAAGAGGAAAATGCCAAGTGGAAAATGAAGATCAACAGTTGGAGGCACATGGTGGCGTACTATATTGTCACTCTTAGTCATTAAAACCTTGCAGTTGGATGGAGGTAGGTACCTTCGCATGCCAGATAATTATGGCAGCAGAAGATCCTTCGCATGCTGGATAATTATTGTAGCAGAAGAGCGCCAACTAATTATGTCAGAAAGGCATTGGAAATAACATAACAGTTGGTTAAGAAAAGAAGAGAAGAGCTGGCAGAGCATTCTTCCCGACTGGCAAACTCACGGAGGATCAAAAGGCAAGGCTGCGACAGGTCTACAACAGTTACGGTTCCAGCTCCTTCGGTATGTTATGGCCCTGGTTCTTATCATTGTTAATTTCCCTCCTGCTCAATGTAATAACAATGATGACATTAATTTCATGGGTATGTTAGAGGGATTGTATGAAAATTGTTGCTGGAAGGGTAGGCATCTTTCTCCGTCTGATTTTAAGAAGTCATTTGTATTCCTTTGTTATGACATTCCTTTTAGATTTCCAATCCAACAGAATCTGGCTATTATGGTCATCTCGACTAAGTCCATTAAGTCGTGCTTCAGAACCCCCTGCTGGCCTTTTCTTGTTCTCACCACAACTCTCTGGGTTCACTCCTCTTAGGCTTCCGTGTGGTGGCTCTGTGACCCTGAAAGCGTATCTCAATTCTATGAGACCGCTTGTATGGCATTCCAGGATAAGTCGGCATGCGTCTATAACCTCACCTTTGCTCACTATGAATGGGGTACTCAGGGAACCAAAACTCCCTCATTGTGTAATGGGAGAAGTCTGGTCCGTCAGTGACTTACCTCAGTTTTTATTCCTGCAATGTTGTTGAATCTGAGGTGTGGCATGTTCGATAGGGAGAATAATTGTTGCATATGCAATCGAGTTGGTTCTACCACCTTTATCAGTAATTGCATGGCCATCTTCTTTGTCACCTCGATTGCAATGGAAAATGTGGGTCCCATAAGATTTCTCATGCACTCTGTTTCTGATTCTCTCTCACCCTATACAGGCCCACTTACAATTCTCACAGGTGTGGTTCATCTAATGTCAGTGCTTTTCATCCTGGAAACAAATGTGGTAAAAGTTCAATCTGTGAAACGCAACCCAAAGAAAAAGGAAAGCAGAATCTTTCAAAACCCACGGTCGGGCCAAGCAAGTGAGGCAGGAAGACGAAGAAAGAGGTCATGGAGAATCTCTTTGATGTTTACTCCTCATGCAATCCACCACAGATTCACAATGTAATGCAAGGCTGGGAGAGGGAAAGTAATAGAAAGGAAGAAGATACAGAAGTTCACGAGGATACCATGGATTTTGTTTCTGAATCCGGGAACACAAGAGGGAGACTATCCCTCTTTCACCAATCCTCCACACATATTGGACTCTTAAATGTGTGTTGGCAAAAACTTTGCAAAGTTTACAGGAAAATGAAGGAAATACCACAGTGGTCTCAATTCTGCGGGAAATTTAAAAAGAAATTCAGGATATAAGAGTATCTCCATATCATGCCACAGCTCGTATTGGCAGAATAGAAAGGCAGCTTCAATCTATGCAGCAAGTCAACATACCAGGCTCAACAGAGAAAGACCCGACGCCTAAAGACTATTTTGATGGTTAACAAATGATGTTCTGAGTTTCCATGCATTTTGCGGCTAGCTTTTACTTTTTATGTTTTCAATTATACTTTGCTTTTAACAGTAAAATGAACATAGTGGCTAGTAGATGAAAAAAATTATTTTAGTACTGAATGGCTTCAATGCATTAAGGTGGCCAATAGACCTGTTTTTCTTCGAGCAGGTTAAGGACACCAAATTTGTATATTGCAACTTGCTCTATTTTTTTGATAAATAGAAAATGGTAAGGCACTACAAAATTCACCAAAAAAAAAAATTGCATAAAACATGCATTATGCAATAAATGTGAAGAAACTAAATTTCCACTTAAATGTGTAGCCATGGCGCTCAGCGTAACACACAGGAAAATTCCCACCAGCAATTTCGTCGCTGCTATGTTTATTAATGACTAGAAAATAAGAAAAAGGCCGCCCAAGGAGTTTCGACCTCACGGCCTCTTCTGCAAAAATGACAGTGCCTTCTCCATCAACGCCAAGTTCATGCTCAACAGCCATCATGGCTCCTTTCAGAACGACGCCCGCCCGACGGTAGAGCAAGTGCTGAAAGAAATAAGAGAAACACAGTGGAAAGTAAATAGTGAGAAGGGGTCGTTCCGCATGGCTTCCGAGGGCGTCCCTGTCACGTACAACGCAGAGACAACCATGGTATCCCACAAGCCGCTGCCTCCTGCTGCTCACCTGCCACGTCACAAGGTGAGCATCGCGATTGACCATGACGATGGTTCTGTGGATTTTTTGTTCATACTTCTCTCCACGTTTTTATCTCGAGGGATTAATTTGAGTAAGCTTGAAAGCAGCACTCCACGCCCCGGGCAGAAGAAGATGACGAGTAATCCAGTGCGGGGAGAAATGGGGTTAAATGTTAAGCCTTTTCAGCATGTTTTTTACATAGATTTTGAAGCTTCTATGGCAGAGACTCGTGTAGAGAACGTGTTGGCAGAACTACAGGATTTTATGATATTTATGAGGCTCCTCTGCAGTTATCCTACCGATCCCAAATATGAAGAAATTTGAATGGCTATCTAAAAGAGAATATGCAAAACAACGGATACATCTTTCAGGAAGTTGTATTGAATGTTGTTTTTCATTACATAATTTATTTAATTAATAATTTTGGTAGCTCGCTACATTTACATGTAGTAGTTTGTAATAATGAGTTACATCTTATTTTATTTCGGGTTAGAGTGTATCAAAAATATATAGGTTAGAGTGTATGATGATGATGATGATGGTTAACGACCAATATTTGGTCTATCGGACCTAAATAAATGAATTATTTAGTTTGATTTAATATTTTATAATTATTCTCAAGAATCTTGGAGAGAAGCCTCCCGAACTCACTATAATTTTGACATCTTAAAAGGCTAGGAAGGTCAGTATTGCAACAAAGATTATGAGATTGAGATCTAATGTGGTTGTACGCAGGGCAATCTAAGAGAAAGTGATTTCCATCCTCGATGTTCATATTGTCAGAGAGATGGCACATCCTTTCCATCCATGGTGTTTTAGGAACTGTCCAACGACTTGTTTCATATATATGTATAAAACTCATCTTATTTTATTTCAGTTAGAGTGTATCAAATAAATGGATATATATAGTTAGAGTGTATATATATATCAAATACATGCACAATTAGGGACCTTTATCCTTGCCCCATACAATGATAACCAAAGGAATATAAAAACTTGAGTTTGTTGTTAGTTATGTCCAACATGCATGAATCATTCAAGCTCGAACACCTCCGATCTATATATATATATATATATATATATATATATATATATATAGTTTTTGGTATGGTGTAGTAAAGTGATATTTTGATGTGAAAATTTTTAGAATTTTAGATTTTTTTAAATTTAAATAATTCTATATATTTTATTATAATTTTTATTTTTCATATATGTGGGTTTAATGCTTAAGAGCATGTGTTTTCTTTTAAGAGGTTATTTGTTCAAGATATGAGGGGTAGAGTATGTATTGGTTCAAAATAGGAGGGGTAGAGTACATATGCTTTCATGGACTTGGTAGATAGTCAAATAGTTGTGTGGAGGTGGTTTGCTTATCCCACAAACAAGGGGGTCTCATACACCAATTTGGTGTTTGGTTTGGTCGTAACCTTAAAATTAGATAATAATAGTAATATGTCCCACAAACAAGGGGTCTCATATTAATAATAATAATATATCCCACAAACAAGGAGGTATCATACACCAATTTCATATCTCCCTTGGTAGTGACCTTAAAATTGGATAATAGTGATACTAGCAATTGCCCCTAAAGGTGCAAAGATACACCGAAGGTATGGAAAAATTGAGAAGATCATTTGACCAAGATTTGGGAAGATTTGTATTTCATAGTTGTGCTTGAAGTAACAAGTTTTTCTTGTGGTTAGACATACAACATCATGAATGAATTATCACCAAAATATGTAAATTGTGCATGAATTTGCAGTAAATGTCCCAAATTTAAGGATTGGGAGTGTAGTACCCCTAAAATATGCTACTGCACATTATAACCATGGCCATGTATGGCCTGTAGATAATCTTGCTAAAGCAATATAAACACTAGAGAAAAAAGCTAAAATCCATGCTAATCATGTAATTATTGGAAATTGGCTACAACAACCATGTGATTGTGAGGACATGAATAAGTCTGTTTACTATGACTTGGAGGCACACGCAATATGATAGTTCCCTACAAAAAATATTAGGTAAAGCTCAACAATGTTGAGAAAGAGATGCAAAATATAGTTGTGAATTATTTCAAGTATGAAACAAAGGAAGAGGCTCCCAATGGCCCAATCACAAATCTTGTTGATACATAGTGGAGTATATTTAATCTAGATGGACAATCAGGAAAATACAGGGACTCTGATTCTCTAAGCATAAGTAATCATCTTGTTCCAATTGACTGCCTGCATTGGTGATTTTCTTTCCAAATCGATACATAGAATAAAATTTTACTACAAATGAGTAAGGATATTTAATTATTTCCTTTCATAAATATCATCGATGCTTCCTTGCCTTTATTCTAGCTTAAATGGTTTTTACCTTAGCATTAGTGCATCATTTATTTTTTTCCATAAATAGCAACAAGAACTAAACTCCAAAGAGCACATTATTTCATTATGTTCATGGAAAGCACTGGGGCTTCACTCAATAAACCTCTAACATATCACGTAAGATCATAGCATATTATACAATACCTTTAATTTGAGTACATATTGGAAATACCCCTAAAAATTACATTATTTAACCCCCTACCAATATAAACCAAATACACATTCTCTATTTAAAAATCCCTTACTTTCACTATATATTGTAGGTATCCATTTTTTGATTAACATTTTTATACCCTTTTATATTTTTTCATTAACTTTGAGCTCCATTTTTTATACCTGCCAATATAAAAACCCTGTATGCCCTATATATCCCCCAATATGAACCCATGTGTTATGGTATTGCTCTGACGTTGAAGGCCTATGATGGAAAGATGCATCTAGGATTATCCTGTTCCTATGACACATGTTAAATTTCCTATTTTGAAGGTTCAAATAATTTATTAATGTTATATTGTCTTTTTAGACTATCAAAGTTATGCAAACATAAAACAAAGAGCTTTGTATGTATGTTTATGGTGGAAAACAACTATTGGTAAAATTGTCAATGATTGTTTTTCACAACATAATGCGAGAAACTCAACTTTGCAGAATATCTTGGTATTGCAATGTCAATTTCCAATTGTGTAGTGCCCCATATGCATTGAGTTGTTTCACAATGGAATTACTTTAAATTGTGTCATCTGAAAAATTTTCCAAGTAATTTAATATTTAAAATATGGCATCAAGATTGGAAAAAAAATTTGTGTTAAGGAACAATTTTAATGAAATGAAAACCCTTCATACAACCAGGTTGAATTGTTAATAGTATTTGGTTGGTTGGTAAAGCAGGGTCATTATTTGTTTTTTTTTCCAAAAAAAAATAATATTTATATAATATATATGTCTTTTAAATAATATAAAATATTTACTATAGTTTTTTTGTTCCTTATCGATTAAGGGTGTGGAGTCACAACTCACTTTTCATAATATTTATTCTTTTGTCCTCGAAAGAATATTAGTAGCAACTTGGAATGTTGGTGGAAATGTGCCACCCAATGGTTTGGATATTGAGGAATTTCTAAGTAAACAAGATATACAGATATGTATGTCCTTGTAAATTTTCCTGATTGAACTTGCCTTATACGAATCCTGCCATTGATTATTCTCTAGCTATGCAGGGTTATTATTAGTTTTTTTTCCAAGAGAAAAATAATCTTTATATAATATATATTTTCCTTTAAATAATATAAAATATTTGTTCCAGTTTTTCTGTTCTTTATTGATTTAGTGTGTGGAGCCAAAACTCATTTTTTATAATATTTATTCTTTTGTTATTAGTAGAATACTAGTAGGCACTTGGAACATTGGTGGAAATGTGCCACCAAGTGATTTGGATATTGAGGATTGGCTAGGTAAACAAGAGCAAGAAAATATGTATGTCCTTGGGGTAATTTTCCTATTTAAAATTGCCTTATTTGCCTCCTGCCATTGGAATTTTCATAACAAGCCTTAGTTATATGTGTTATAAGTGCCTTCTAGTTGTAATAATCCCATAACAACCCTAGGGTTCGCTAGTTCTCAATCATGGAAATTTTTTTTGTACAATTTCCAAGAGCTAGTTCCTTTGAACGTTGGTAATATTTTTTCGTGTTGAGGATAATATCCTCGTAAACAAGTGGGAAGCTATCATTCATAGAACATTGAATAAGACACGCCGAGCTAAATCGAAGTGTAAATGTTATAGTGCTCCTCCTTCGCCATCTAAGGTCAAGCCTTCTGATTCTTCTCAGACCATTGCAGATAAAATACTATCTCCTGAAAAAGATATCGCTAGCAATGAAGATGTTAATTTGTTGTCTAAAAGCATTGGAAAAGATACCATCATAGATTGACCAGATTCTAGTAATATATATAGATTCAGGAGTGTCTCCATCTTCTTAGGGAGAGTAGGATCAACCTTTCCAAAAGAGTTAATTTATTCAGTAGTACATGATTTAAAATCTGGTGTCAATTTGAAGAGGATCTACAATAGCTATGGAAGGATTGGAATGAAATGGTTGGAGACTTTGTAAGATGTATCGGATTTTAAAATGGATAGTTGGATTTACTAACATTAACTATACTTCATAGGCCTTGACTATAATAACTATAATAATTGGTTTACTTGGTCTAGTTATCATTACGGTTAGAATGGGGTTCATGCACAATTGGATTGTATTAACTATACCACTGGCTATTAAAAAAAGGAAATATCTTCTCACTCTCTATGTTTCAATTTTTCTTATATGCATTATATTGTCTTGTAGCCTTCATTTCATGCTAGAAAGTCTTGCAATTTCCATCCCCTGTTATAGTTATCATCACTAACCAAATCCAATGCATAGCTTTCAGGACTCTCACATACCTAAATCCAACCAATGGGGCACTCCTTTATTGAGGGAGATCCTATAATTTGAAAAATCATTTCAAATATGATTTATTTTTGTTCACCTAAATTAAGGAAAAAAACAAAACTATCTAAGAAATTTTTTTCTGTAATCTTTTCTATAATCGGCTTAGATCTTTGTTAATTTTGTATGTACCAAACTCTAAGAGAGATACAATCTCTCAAGAGATTTGATCCTCATCGGCCTTTGGCATATGTGGAGTTAACATGGATCTAGATTGGTTATATATATATATATATATATATATATATATATATATATATATATATATTATTGGGAAAACCAAGGGTTGCTAAAATCCGAAGCCCAAAAACTACCAATGATAAATTGACTATTTTACCTCAAATTTGTTTTAATTAATTTTTTTTTTTTTTGTATAATTTGACCAAGTCAAAATGTTTGAGAGGCTGAGACATTACAACATCTCTTCCATATTAAACTAGAAAGAAACAAAAATATTAAAATTTTAGAATGCACCAAAAAAAATTCAAATTTTAAATTTTAAAATAATATACTAATACTTTGAATATAAAATTTGCATACAACAATTTAAATAACTTAAATTTAATATATATATATATATATATATATATATATATATATATATATATATATATATATATATATATATATATATAATCCTGAGATAATAATACATAGTCAAAATTATACTCAATAATAACAACTTGCAACAAAGATAACAAGGATAATAAGGTAGTGACAAATACTATATAATAATATATGTAGAAATTGGAAAGAAAGACAATGCGTAGCTCTCACTATTTAATAATTTCAACTGTAATAAAGTCTGAATTTCTCTTTCAATGTGCCATCATGTTGTAATTTAATATTCTCTCGCCATGTCATCCAATATGATTTTTCATTATTCTCTAGTGAATGATTCATAAACGCCCCAAGTTAATAAAATACAAGAACATTCACTTCGAAATGAATAATTGCACATGAAACAAATTTAGTGATATGTTGGACTTGGTCGTCTATTAATGTTCAACAATTAACATAAAATCACCATGTTTGATTTTCATACACTTAAGTGATTGTACTGAATAATTTTCACCTTCTTCGATATTCATATAATAACTGATTGTGCAGATATAATTTCATCCCTATTAATTATGGTAAACAACGCTTTCGACTGATTAGTCACAATTACATTATATCCATCATATGTCTAAACTCAGCATTTTTCATAGTTCTGCCACAGAATTGCATTTTTTTAATTCATAGATTTTCAACATTAAAGATATATATATGGGTTGATGATATAGTGACAGATCCAACGACAAAAAAAAAGTAGACGATTTGGGTAGTGAACATATTCAAAAATAAACATCTTCGGTGGAAAACAATGACAACTGTCTCTAGAACCAACGATGAAATATAGAAATGTTGACGAAAGTTGGTGGTGAGGTGTTTCAAAGAGAAACATCTTCGATGTAAATATATATGTCAATAAACATGACAGATGAAAAAATCAGATAATAATAATAATCATAATATATAATATTTTCGTTGACATGGCATGCGACATATCCATTGACACATAGAATTCAATTTTAAATCTTTTGTGACTAAAAAATGACAAATCTTCTTGAAACATGTCCTCAGGGTTCCATGCTCGATCCTTGGTGTTTTGCAATGATTCCATTTATATTTTCTTTTTGGCAAAATCTTGCAATGATTCCATTTATATTTTCTTTTTGGCGAAATCTGATGTGATGGTGCTTGAGGCCATCAACGTATGGAGAAGCATAAAAGACTACCCACCAAAGTGTAGTCTATCATATTGCCATATCGTTATATCAAAATTTCGGAAAAGTCATAATTTCTAACTTCCCCAATATTCTGATATGTTGACTAACCGTTACACTGGTGTGTTGACCTCAAGTGCAGTCAAATGGTGGAAAATTGTTTCTTAGTTGACTGTCGTTGTACTAGCCCAATATAAAATGAGTTTTGTGTTAAAATATTTTGGAAGACGATATATTGATATCTCAGTAAGCACTAGGTTCCTTGGATTTAGTCCTGTAGGGAGTTTGGGTATAGCGCTTGATGCTAATATTTTTGGAATTTGGTGTTTTCACATTTTTTTTTCCAACTTCACTTATTTTCATTTTTTATTTACAATTTGAATAAATTTGAATGATATGCCGTGATTTTTATTAAAATTTTGATTGTATATATATATGATAATAATAGAATTTTATTGGCAAAGAAATATGAAATAAATAATTTGGTGAGTAAAGCTAATTCCCAAATCTAATCCCTATAAAATTCTATTGGCAAAGAAATATGAAATAAATAATTTGGTGAGTAAATCTAATTCCCAAATCTAATCCCGTACACCACAAGAGCATCAAATCAAAGAACAAAATAATAACCGAACCCTCCAATTTATGTGACAAAATAATTTAGATAAATGAATTATATAGATTTAGTTAAGGAAAAGAGGGAGTAATCTTCTATTTTTGTCTTGAATTTGTTGTGTAAATATAACTCTTTAAAAAAGAATGGGGCTGAATTATGAGAAAGAGAGTTTGTAATTTTATTAAATTTTCTTCAAAAATATCATTTACTTGAGGTTGGATCATCTAGAAAAGAATAAATTGTGCAATATTTTTAAGTTGGTTATTAAAGGATTGAAGAGATTAGCATATGAAGTCACTTGTATATTATTATTGATATATTTCAAATGTTAATGTTTTCTTTAGTTTTAGAATCTAATATTAAATTTTCTATACTATTATCTAAATTTTAATAAAATATTTGATCGCATATGATTTGTGATAAATTAATAAAGGATTTGAAAGCATATGATTAGTCATAAAGGATTCTTGATAATGGTGTGTGGATTATTTTCACATTTTTTATAAATGAATTATAATATTCATTTCTAAGAATATATATTTTCAATCTTTGAATTGAATTATCCTATTTCTTTTTAGTGATTATATTTCAATGTTGAAATGTTAATATAATATTATGTGAGTTACATTATGCCTTGTATTTAATAATTCCGAACCAATGAACTCTTTTTTGTTAAATACATTTATCGTCCTCTCAACATTTTATATTTAATGCATTCTTACTCCTAATTGATATATTATGAAATACTTCTTTATCCTAATTAGGATATCTAAATTTACAATAGAAAGCATATATAAATAGATTAGTTAGTTTTAATTTTAATAAATATAGTAAATTATATCTAAATTTTTAAGAGCTTAAATGAATGTAACTTGTGAGAAAAAATATATTTAGCGGCAACTAGGCCCACATTCCAGTGGACATAAGTACACCAAATAAGTATAGGTCTGATTGGTTTCCTTGATTAGGTGATGATTCCCAGTTACAAGAAGATTTATTTTTCTGTTCGAACAATTGGTGCTAGAAGGAGTACTAGGTGACAAGCTAACTTTATGGAGTCATTCTAGTTTAATGTTTCTTGATAATTAATGACTTCTTCCCAAACCACTATTTGGATATGAGTTTCTAGACATATCTTATGGTTTTCAATTTATTCAAAATTGTATTTATGATAATATTATTCATGAAGGTGTCCTATACGAGTTGTTCATTCTTTCTTTCAAAGGTTGGGCTAAGAGCTAGTGTGAGACATTTCCGACTATCTCTATTAATTCTTTGGAACAATGTATAAATGAGATTTTATTTGATTTTGAGAATTATGATTATAATAACTTATATGATGCATTTAATAATCTTAGGATAAAAAAATATGAATGATTCAATTTTTTTTCTATGAAGAATTAGAATTCCTTTAAATGATATGCCTTGTATTAGTGGATGGATTCAACATCCTATTTATATCTCTAATAGAAATATCAATTAATCATCAATAAATCTAATTCACATATTAATGATTAGTTATATTATGATTTGAATCTACTTGAAATCATTGGGGATTTGAACGTCTTAGGTGACCGACATTGTTTGACAACTTTTTTCACTCTAATAGATGTGGATAAGAAGGAACATGATATTTAAAGTGAAGAAAATGTGACCTCTCATAATTCTTTAGGTGAATAAGATACGTCTTGTCTAGACAATATGGTTTGAGTTATCCGTGAACAAAAGGAGGAAGCAAAGTTTGAGTAGAGATGAAGAAAATTTTCACATGTTCATAAAATATAATAATATTTTCTTAGCTTGAATATAGAGATTAAATAACAAAATTTTGATAACTCTATTGTTAATTATTATATTGATTTTCCCTCAAAGTTAAGTTTTGAATATTTTCATTTCGAAAAACCTTATGGTTTTCTCTCACCTTTATCTAATCACAATTAACATAATTATTTTTTGAATAACATTTTGTGTTCACATTATTTGTTAGAGCACATCATGGATGATGATGAGTCAAATATAGGAAAATAAATAAATACACAATTCAAAATTGGAGCCAAACATGCAGATCTTAATAGAAGAAAAATTGACCTTTAAAAAGGTCATTTTTTCAAGAAATCATTTTAAGTTTCTTTCATCTTCCACGTATTATTATTTGTACATTGATATGTTCAAAATTTATGTTACAATAATAATAATTTCAAAACCTTTCTATTTTTATTCTGCATGGTTAGATTCTAATAAGGTACAATATGAAAAGAACTTGCATGTAGAAGATAAAAAGAATGAAACTTCTTTGCATGAATATTTTAATTTATTTCTTATCATTTTTCAAAATCTAAAGAAGAAATTACTATATCAAACATAATTCAAAAAGATTATTTTAGCTATTCAAATGCATGTATGATTAGTGAAGAGTCTTATTGTTAAGTCCCTATATTAATAGTGTAGTCCCTTATCATGTTAGTGTAGCCCCCCTTATTGTTATTGTTGTGCCCCTGTAAACCCCATATTGTTATTATTGTGCCCTTACATTATTATTGTTAGGTCAGCTAGGATTACATTATGGCCCCACGAGGATTACATTGTGGCCCCATGGACTCCTATATATAGAAAGGAGGTTTTGTCATTTGTATCATCCAAGAATTTTTCATTAATGTAATGTATTGTAGGTTTCCCACTTGAAGTGGCTTGTTCCTAAGGCGTTGATATCTCTTTTCTTCTATTTTTGCAGCTGCTTTCACAACATTTGGTATCGGAGCTTTGGATTCTAGGGTTTCGCTACTCCAAAGAGGTCATCGTAGAATTTTCACTATAACTTTTTTTCTACGAATGTTCAGAAGCTGAAATTTTTAGAGTGTGAAGCCAAAATCCCGAGGAACATCATTGCACAATTTCAGAGCTTGGTTTGAAATATTTTCAGAGCTATGATCTGTGGAAGTTAGGGATTGTTGCAGGCTCTTGAATTTCACATAAAAAGGTCATCGCGGAATTTTCTCTATAATTTTTTTTCTATGAAGGTTTAGAAGCCAAAATTGTTAGAGTGCAAATCTGAAATCCTGAGGAACAGCGTCGCAAAAGTTTAGGGCTTAGTTTGCAATATTTTTGGAGATATGATCTGTGGAAGTTAGGTCTTTTTCAGGCTCTCAAATTTCATATCAAAGAGGTGATCATGGGAAAATCTTCATAACTCTCTCTCTGAGCATAGGATTGGAATTCTGTAAAAAGTGACTAGAAGTACACAGATTGTAGTTTCGTATCTATAAATTTCAAAGCCAAAGGAGTAAACAACTATAGGTGGCAAGTCGTACAAGTTCGCTCTACTGAACTAGTCCATAATTAGGTCATCATAGAAGATTGGTCACAACTTTGGCTTCAAGAATCCAAATCAAGTCAGACCTGTGGCATTCGAAAGATAATTCAGAGGGCTACCACAGTACCAAATTTCAAATATTGAAGATCTTAAATCACATATATAATTCAGTTTCAATATCGAGCTCCTCAAAAGCAAGAAAAAGGTGTGTATTATTTTTCGAATTGCATAAGTCTTGTGTAAAAAAAAATCAATTTGAAGTGATTCCAAGGGCCTATTGAGCATATTTTTATCAGTATTGGGTTCTATAAGGCCTCCAAAAAATAATTCCATACCCATTAAGCCCTCAAAAAGCTATACTATGATGCATGAAGAGGAAGAATTGCAGTATGAGATATCAAAATTACAGTACCAAGTGCAACAAATTTCGATCTTACGAAGAGCAACTGAAGATGACATAGATGGTTTAAAAGTAGAAATGGAGGTTAAGTTGGATGGTTTGAAGGATCAAATAATAGATAATATGGATGATAAATTATTGGAAGATCACATCGAGCATCAACATATAATGAAACAACACAAAGATCAACATCACTTCGAAAGAAGTTCTGAAGCAGTCATAGAAACAAGAAATCGACAAGTACGATCAATTTCAAAGTATCTCAGCAAGTGGAAGAAATTTCCTATATAAGATTCCACATGGGTGGATGAGAATTTTATACAGAAGCATTAGGAAATAATCAAGCGTTGAGGACAACACTTATTTGAAGGAGAGGGGCATGTTAAGTCCCTATATTAATAGTGTAGTCCCTTATCATAGAAGTGTAGCCCCCCTTATTTTTATTGTGGTACCCTTGTAAACCCCATATTGTTTTTATTATGCCCTTAATTATTTTTGTTAGGTTGGCTAGGATTACATTATGGCCCCACTAGGATTACATTGTGGCCCCATGGACTCCTATATATAGAAAGGAGGTTTTGTCATTTGTATCATCCATGAATTGTTTATTCATGTAATGTATTGTAGGTTGTCCCCTCGAAGTGGCTTGTTTATAAGGCATTGATATCTCTTTTCTTCTATTTTTGGAGTTGGTTTCACAACACTTATTGTATTAGTAATCAACTAGTTAAGATTGAAGGTTTTGATGAAATAAAGTATCTTGATGGATTCTACTCTATAATTAACAAAATACCTTTTACAATGGTGGAAGATAGCCTAGACAAATTATTTGACCCTATT
Source organism: Pinus albicaulis (assembly GCA_034641835.2). NCBI lineage: Eukaryota > Viridiplantae > Streptophyta > Pinopsida > Pinales > Pinaceae > Pinus > Pinus albicaulis. The sequence goes on along the minus strand of CM076584.1, from coordinate 1,610,074,684 downwards.
AATTCATCAAAAGTTAGTTATTTATCACACTAATCTAGAGAGACTTGTGAAGAAAATGAGGCATTTCGATATCAACCAATGGTTATGTTAGGTTCTAATTGTTTTGCTCCAATATTTGGAATAAATCATACCTATAATTTCAATATTATTTCACAAAGTATTCTTCATATCATTTTCATACATGATTTTCATCGAGTATACCACTCATCTATTGATTCCTTCCAATATTTCTACATTAATCATTATATATATCATAAAACTATAGAAACATTTTTAGAGGAATCTTTTCATGCAATATTTCCTATAAATAATAATGGTTTTATCTTGCAAATGATGGATATATGTTTAAATATCTTTGTTTTTTATACCTTTAGTTTTTTGTTTCTCCAAATTTTACTTATAACTTGTGATGAACATGTGATTGTACGTTTTGAGTTACATAAATGGCTACATTGACATTATTATTTCACATAGCTCGTGTAATGTCCCTTATAGATTAATTTCCCATGGGAGGAAAAAATATATTTTCCAACCCTGTAGGCTATAATCTTTGACAAAAGGAGAAACTCATTTATCCAATGTATTGGGGAACTTGGTTAAATTTTGGGGTATATGGGGAAAAAATACCAAATTAGGGGTTGCACATGAAAGAATTAGAGTGGTTTTCCGGTCCTATATCTATGCCCAAAAATATTTATAGTGGTTTTCCAGTCCCATAACTCTACCCAAAAAGAGTTAGAGTTTTTTTTCCAATCCCACAACTATGCGTGTCTGCACCTATTTTGAAAAGCATAAAATTCTTTTGAACCCCCAAAATTTATTTCATTTCTACATCCATCCCAACTTAGATTTATTTTGAAGTCAATTCCGAGGTATTTGTAATCTGTAACTTCTTCAATAATGTTGCCTTCAAATTAGAACTTATGTTGGTTATGGTATTTTTTGTTAGAGAAAACCACTACTTTCGTTTTGCAGATATTGACTTGCATCCCCACACTTATACAAAAATGATCAAGGGAAAGTAACTAATCTTGAAACCAAGAGTGGATTTAGCAATCATAATAAGTTCATATGCGTATAAACAAATCCTTATAACAAACTTTCCCAAATGGTTACTCTCACTCCCTTGCTTATTTATCCACTCTTCAAACTTGTCGATATATAAACAAAATAGGGTAGGAGGAAATGGAGAACCTTGTTTGACCCTGATATCGCTTCTAAAACTTTCAAAAATTCCTACCAAAGTTCTAATTTTAACTTTCACCTTTTCATACAGCTTATGCACAACTGCTCTCAAATGCGTAGAAAACCCATGTTCCTCCATTATGTCTCAAAGCTTATCCCTAAGAACCATGTCAAATACTTTTCTGAGATCAACAAAGCAACACAAGACTTCTTCCTTTTTCTCCCAAACGTTTTCAATGATATGCCTTAAAGTTATACCATGATCAATTATGCAATTTTTAGGTCTAAAATATTATTGTCATTTGGCACATTTATCTCTTTCTTTTGCTTAACCATGGCCATGTATGGCATACAGATAATCTTGCTAATGCAATATCAACACTAGAGAAAAAGGCTAAAATCCATGCTAATCATGTAATTATTGGAAATTGGCTAGAACAACCATGTAATTGTGAGGACATGAATAAGTCTGTTTACTATGACTTGGAGGCACACGCAATAGGATAGTTCCCTAAAAAAAAGATTAGGTAAAGCTCAAAATTTTTGAGAAAGAGATGCACATGATAGTTGTGGATGCTTTCAAGTATGGAACAAAGGAAGAGGCTCCTAATTACCCAATCACAAATCTTGTTGATACATACTGGAGTATATTTAATCCACATGGGAAATCAGGAAAATACAGGGACTCTGATTTTCTGAGCATAAGTAAACATCTTGTTCCAATTGACTACCTGCATTGGGGATTTTCTTGCCCAGTTGATACATAGAATCAAATTTTACTACAAATGAGTAAGGATATTTAATTATTTCCTTTCATAAATGCTATCCATGCTTCCTTGCCTTTATTCAAACTGAAATGATTTTTAACTTAGCATTAGTGCATCATTTATTCTTTTCCATAAATAGCAACAATACCTAAACTCCAAAGAGCGCATTATTTCATTCTATTCATGGAAAGAACTGGGGCTTCACTCAATAAACCTCTAACATATCATGTGAGATCATAACATATTATAAAATACCCTTAATTTGAGTAAATATTGGAAAATGCGCCTAAAAATCACATTATTTAACCCCCTACCAATATAATACCAATAGACATTTCCTATTTAAAAAAACCCTACTTTCACTATATATTGTAGGTATCCATTTTTTTATTAACATTTTTTATACCCTTTTATATTTTTTCATTAACTTTGAACTCCATTTTTTATACCTGCCAATATAAAAAACCTTTATCCCCTATACATCCCCCAATATATTATGACATTTTTTTCCTCATTATATATCCCCCAATATGAACCCACGTGCTATGGTATTGCTCCAACAGTGAAGCCCCTATGATGGAAAGATGCATCAAGGATTATCCTATTCCTATGCCACATGTTAAATTTCCCATTTAGAGGGTTCAAATAATTTATTAATGCTATATTGTCATTGTAGAATATAAAATTTATGCAGACATAAAACAAAGAGTTTTGTATGCATTTTTATGGTGGAAAACAACTATTGGTAAAATTTTCAGTGATTGTTTTTCACAACGCTATGCGAGAAACTCAACTTTGCAGGCTATCTTGGTATTGCAATGTCAATTTCCAATTGTGTGTTACCCCATCTACGTTGAGTTGTTGCACAATGAAATTACTCTAAATTGTGATATTTGAAATTTTTTCCAAGTAATTAAATATTTAAAATATGGCAAGCATTTCAAGATTGGAAAAAAAATTGTGTTAAGGAACAATTTTAACGAAACCCCTTCATAGAACCAGGTTTACTTCTTAATAGTATTTGGTTGGTTGGTAAAGCAGGGTCATTATTTCTTTTTTTTCCCGACAAAAAAATAATATTTATATAATATATATGTCTTTTAAATAATATAAAATATTTACTTTAGTTTTTTTGTTCCTTATCGACTAAGGGTGTGGAGTCACAACACACATTTCATAATATTTATTCTTTTGTTCTCAAAGGAATATTAGTAGTAACTTTGAATGTTGGTGGATTTTCCTGATTGAACTTGCCTTATATGAATCCTGTCATTGATTATTCTCTAGCTATGCAGGGCCATTATTAGTTTTTTTTCCAAGAGAAAAATAATATTTAAATAATATATATTTTCTTTTAAATAATATAAAATATTTGTTCCAGTTTTTTTGTTCTTTATTGATTTAGTATGTGGAGCCACAACTCCTTTTTCATAATATTTCTTCCTTTTTTATTAGTAGAATACTAGTAGGCACTTGGAACGTTGGGGAAAATGTGCCACCCAATGATTTGGACATTGATGATTGGCTAGGTAAACAAGAGCAAGCAAATATGTATGTCCTTGGGTAATTTTCCTAATTAAAATTGCCTTATTTGACTCCTGCCATTGATTATTCTCTAGTTATGCCTCATTAGAAATAGGGAAAACATCAGCCTCTTTGCTAGAATTTCAATTTTCTACACCTATGAACTCTGTGTTCATCATTTCAATTTCATGGAAGGGTATCTATCTCTATTTCTCATCGGTGAGAAGCTTTGAAAACATATTTATGTAGATCTGTAAATTTTTATGGCTATGAAATTTGCTCAAAGATGAGATATAATTATGTTGGACTAGACCTCTCTTCTACTTTCTCATTTTCATAGCAAGCCTTATTTATCTGTGTTATAAGTGCCTTCTAGTTGTAATAATCCCATAACAACCGTAAGGTTTGCTAGTTCTCACTCGTGACAATTTTTTTTGTGTAATTTCCAAGAGCTAGTTCCTTTGAATGTTGGTAATATTTTTTAGTGTTGAGGATAATAGTCTCGTAACCAAGTGGGAAGCTATCATTCATAGAACATCTAATAAGACACGTCGAGCTAAATCGAAGTGTCATTGTTATAGTGATTGTCCTTCACCGTCGAAGGTCAAGGCATCTGATTCTTCTCACACCATTGGAGATGAAATACTATCTCCTGAAAAAGATGTCACTAGCAATGAAGATGTTAATTTGTTGTCTGAAAGCATTGGAAAAGAAACAATCATAGATTGACCAAATTCTAGTAATATCTATAGATTCAGGAGAGTCTCCATCTTCTCAAGGAGAGTAGGATCAACCTTTCCAAAAGAGTTAATTGATTCAGCAATACAATATTTAAAATCTGGTCTCAATTTATAGAGGAGCTACAACAACTCTAGAAGGATTGGAATGAAATGGTTGGAGACTTTAAGATGTCTTGGATTTTAAAATGGATATTTGGCTTTACTAGCATTAGCTATAATGAATAGGGCTTGACTATAATAACTATAATAATTGGTTTACTTGGTCCAATTATCATTATGATTAGGATGGGGTTCAAGCACAATTGGATTTTATTAACTACAATATTGGCTATTACAAGGAAATATCTTCTCACTCTCTATTTTCTGAATTTTCTTATATGAATTATATTGTCTTGTAGGCTTCATTTCATGCTAGAAAGTCTTGCAATTTGCATCCCCTACTCTAGTTATCATCATTGACCAAATCCTATGCATAGCTTTCAGAACTCTCAGATACCTAAATGCAACCAATGGGGGACTCCTTTATTGAGGTAGATCCTATACTTTTAAAAATCATTTCAAATATGCTTTATTTTGTTCCAACTAAATTAAGGAACCAAAAAAAACTATTTAAGGAATTTTTTTCTGTAATTTTTTTTGTAATCAACCTAGCTCTATGTTAATTTTGTATGTACCAAACTCCAAGAGAGATACAATCTCTCAAGGGATTTGATCCTCCTCGGCCATTAGTATATGTGGATTTAAGATGGATCTAGATTGGTTATATATATATATATATATATATATTGGGAAAACCAAGAGTTTCTAAAAACTAAAGCCCAAAAACTACCAATGATAAATTGACTATTTTACCTCAAATTTGTTTTAATTATTTTTTCTTTGTGTAATTTGACCAAGTCAAAATGTTTGACACTCAGAGACATTACAACGTCTCCTCCATATTTAACTAGAAAGCAACAAAAATATTTATAATTTTAATGTGCACCAAAAAAAAAATCAAATTTTAAATTTTAAAATAATGTATTAATACTTTGATTATAATATTTTCATACATCACATTACATAACTTAAATTTAATATATATAGATAACGACAATAATACACCATCAAAATTATACTCAATAATAACAACTTGCAACAAAGATAAAAAGGATAATAACGTAGTGACAAATATTATATAATAATTTATGTAGAAATTAGAAATGAAGATAATGCGTAGCTCTCACTATTTAATAATTTCAACTGCTTCGAAGTTTCACATCGATTTCTCTTTAAATGTGCCATCTTGTTGTAATTTAATATTCTTTCATCATGCAATCCAATATGATTTTTCATTATTCCTCTAGAGAATGACTTCATAAATGCCCCAAATTAATATAATACAAGAACATTCACTTCGAAAAGAATAATTGCACATGAAACCAATTTATTGATCTGTGGGACTTGGTCCCCTATTAATGTTCAACATTTAACATAAAATCACCATGTTTGATTTTCATACACTTGAGTGAATGTGCGGAATAATTTTCACCATCTTCGATATTCATATAATAAGTGCTTGTGCATAAAAATTCATTCCTATTAATTATGGTAAACAATGCTTTCGACTCATTGGTCACAATTACATTATATCCATCATATGTCTAATCTCAGCATTTTTCATAGTTTTGCCACAGAATTTCGTTTTTAATTCATAGATTTTCAACATTATAGATATATATGGGTTTATGATATTACAATATTCCCCTCTACCTAAAGGATTCAACTCTCCAATGCAACTATACCACGAAAAATGCCTAGATTCCATCTCTGTTTGCCTGCATAACACCACCCTTGCTAGGTCGAAAACCATCCGAAATCTGAAAACTAGTTGTCCGAAAAAATTTAAATTTATATCCTTTCCAATGTATAAATATTGACGTGTAAATATCTTGTTTCAAGAATTTTTTTTTTGTATTTTATGACACATAATATAGATTGGTTAATCAGAGGAGGGATTGGTGCAAGTATGAGAGGAGACCCAACCATGTTCTGCAGTCATTTCCCACCAAAGTTTGAGCATTCCTCACCTCTCATGAAGGGTCGATTTTACATTTTATTCCACGATTTACATTATTTTTTCTTTGGGAAATTGACAGAATGGAGCTCAATGAGAGAAGAGAAGTCAGAATGAAGGGACATAGGTACCTAGGACATGATGTTCGTTGAGTCTCCATGTGACGTCTCTGTAGAGCATCGTATGTATCAAGTGTTTGGCCGACTGAGAAATTGAGAGCCAGGGATCTCTTCGGAAGCGAAGGCGCCCCCAGAGGACTGCCTCAGATATATCGTGTGACGTGTCTTCTAGAAAAGGGCAACTCCAATCAACATTATGTATACGATCACCCGTTCTCTCCACACATCCTTCAAACGCAGGATGCTTTGTAATCCTTCCCTTCCAACACCTCTGGTGCTACATAATATAGAGAAACCATAATTCCTGACATTAAGCCTTTCCCTGCATACAATAATATCATAATTTCACCATGGGATCCGTTGATCCATACCCAAAAGTTTGATTGATTTGTATGACAAGAGAAGGTAGCAAGAAAAATAAGTGTACCTGGAGAGAAAGAGGTGGAAGTGGAGGCTTCATGTTGCTCATCTAAACATGGTTTCCACACAATTCTGACCATTCGAGCTAAATCCAGATGCAGAGAGTGTGTTCTCCTGTAGCTATCGATGGAAAAGAGCGAGAGGGAAAGATAGACCCCGTCCTTGCTCCACTTTTGCTTCGAAGAAGACGAAATGCCCTTGGACACTGAACAAAATTTCGAACTCTTATGATTCTTATTGTTTCTAGAGAGAAGAGGTTGTAAACATTTGATGTAGAGACGCCTGAATTCATCGAGGCCTAGGACCATGGTTTTCAACTTCCCAATTTGAAGTTTGGCGGTGGATGGCCACACGCGAGAAACCATGGACAAAGTCGCTGCATCCAATACTTGAATAACTTGTTCAGGATTTCAACATTGCTAGCGACCACATTCAGGCAGAGCCCTAGTTACTTGAAGTTTCCCACTGCGACTCGACACCATGACCAGCGGTGCAAGACATGCACAAGCCGAGAATGGAGCTCATGAATACTGGGCATGGTCAGCGCGTAGTGTGGGAAAACATGCCTCAACAGACCCAACGGTATACAATAAACGTAATCCAACAGTGGAAAACAAATGTAATAGTGATAGATCCAACGACCAAAAACTAAAAGGTAGATGATCTAGGTAGTGAACAGATTCAAACAGAAACATCTTCGGTGGAAAATAATGACAACTTTCTCTCGAACCAATGGCGAAAAATAGAAATGTTGATGAAAGTCGGTGGTGAGGTATTTCAAAGAGAAACACGTTCGGTGTAAATATATATGTCTATTAACATGGCATGTGAAAAATAAGTGTGACAAGAGAAGGTAGCAAGAAAAATAAGAAAGAGGTGGAAGTGGAGGCTTCATGTTGCTCATCTAAACATGGTTTCCACACAATTCTGACCATTCGAGCTAAATCCAGATGCAGAGAGTGTGTTCACTTGTAGCTATCGATGGAAAAGAGCGAGAGGGAAAGATAGACCCCGTCCTTGCTCCACTTTTGCTTCGAAGAAGAAGAAATGCCCTTGGACACTGAACAAAATTTCGAATTCTTATGATTCTTATTGTTTCTAGCGAGAAGAGGTTGTAAACATTTGATGTAGAGACGCCTGAATTCATCGAGGCCCAGGACCATGGTTTTCAACTTCCCAATTTGAAGTTTGGCAGTGGATGGCCACACACGAGAAACCATGGACAAAGTCGCTGCATCCAATACTTGAATAACTAGTTCAGGATGTCAACATTGCTAGCGACCACATTCAGGCAGAGCCCTAGTTACTTGAAGTTTCCCACTGCGACTCGACACCATGACCAGGCGTGCAAGACATGCACAAGCCAAGAATGGAGCTCATGAATACTGGGCATGGTCAGCGCGTAGTGTGGGAAAACATGCCTCAACAGATCCAACAATATACAATAAACGTAATCCAGCACTGGAAAACAAATGTAATAGTGATAGATCCAACGACCAAAAACTAAAAGGTAGATGATCTAGGTAGTGAATAGATTCAAAAAGAAACATCTTCAGTGGAAAATAATGACAACTGTCTCTCGAACCAATGGCGCAAAATAGAAATGTTGATCAAAGTCGGTGGTGAGGTATTTCAAAGAGAAACACGTTCGGTGTAAATATATATGTCAATTAACATGGCATGTGAAAAAATTGGATTAATAATACTAATAATATATAATATTTTCATTGACATGGTATGCCGTATATTCATATCAATTTTAAATCTTTTGTGACTAAATAATGGAAAATTTTCTTGAAACACGTCTTCAGGGTTCCTTTCTCGAGCTTTGGTGTTTGCAATGATTCTCTTTATATTTTATTTTTGGTGAAATCTTGCAATGATTCCATTTATATTTACGCCAGAGACATTCTTTTTATGAGTTTGGGTAGGCAAACACTGTTCACCCCACCCAATCAGAGAGCTTCCTCATCACCCTTCTAACTAGTTATATCTTGACATGTGAAAACATATTATTGGTCTTGGTTGTCCATAACTTTCCACCACATTTCAATCTCCCGTATAGGACCATGGGGTGGGTTGGATTAAAAAATGGAAGGACTGGGCGTGACACGACATTAAATCCTACCACCCTCGAGGGGCATGTTCACGTGTATTGGTTTGGCACCACGTCATTATTACATATTGGATCTAGGGGAGGGACGCCATTACTTGGAAGCCCTCCATTCCACGTCCGCAAACCACGTGGCCAGCACACCATGTGTTGTACGACACTTGCCAGCTACCATTGTTGACGTGTTCTGGTTGGTGAGGGAGTTAAATTCGAGCTCCTTCCGTACTTTTAGGGTTTCAAACGACCTATTATGCAACATGCGTTCCTCACCCTGTGCATTTCTGTTCGAGGCGGGATGTTGCTCGGAGAGCTCCGCTGGTGGCTGTGCGATGTGTCGTCAGTGTTGGTGCATGTCTGCTTCTTCTGTTGACCAGATGCTCGTGGTTTCTATTGCTATTCGGATGGCTTGTTGGTTTGTCACTCTTTCGTTGATGTTGCTCCTGTGTCGTGCTGTGGACATGTTAGGCTCCCGCGACCGCCATAGCTTGCTCCTCCACTGTCAAACTGCCCTCCTCGACTGCTCAATGCTGTGGGGAGATGTTGACGGCTTCGTCTCCTCTATTGGTTTGCAGAAGTACAATGATTTTAAGGTAATTTTTCGTTTTCAAGGGTTTTTTCGAGGGTAATTTTTGCAGAAGTTGTGTTTCTTTCATTTTCAAGGGTTTTTACAGAGATTTTGGCTAATTTATGCTATTTTTGAGGGCTTTGCAGGGATTGCCAAACTGTGGCGGGCTCTGGCTATCAGTTGGCTCCTGCATCGACGTTTTCCTCTGCATTTGGCGTGGTGTCTTCACCTCCCGATAGGAAAATAATTCCTACCAGCCCACTGTTGTGTTTTTCAACACTTGAAAACATGTGTTTATAAACACTTCTAATCTATTTTGGTTCAATTTAGCTCTTCTTCGGACTGTTTGTTCATGGCACTGGTTTTGGCACTGTTTGTTCTTCTTCCTATGTAGTTTAGGGTTTAGGGTTTCTAGTGGTATATGTAATTGCTCTTGTCGTTGTTTCTGCTCTGTGCACATGTGCCGTAGGGTTTAGGGTTTCTAGTCGTATATGTAATTTCTATTGTCGTTGTTTCTGCTCTGTGCACATGTGCCTTAGGGTTTAAGGTTTCTAGTGGTATATGTAATTGCTCTTGTTGTTGTTTATGCTCTGTGCACATGTGTCTTCCTCGATTCTGTGATATGCATGTGAAATACTTGGTTATTGTATACCTCTATGTTTGCTGAAATACTTGGTTGTATGTATATTTGCCGAGATACTGGTAAATCTGTGTATGTGAAATACTTCGTTGTGTATGTGTATGTTTGCCGAGCCGAGATACCTGTATATCTGTGTATGTTCGCTGAAATACTCGGGTGTGTATGTGTATGTTCGCCGAGCCAATATAGTCGTATATCTGTGTATGTTCGCTGATGTTTGCTAAAATACTTAGTTGTGTATGTTGATGTTTGCTGAGATACTTGGGGTTGTGTATGTGTGCTAGTTGTGTATGTTGATGTTTGTCGAGATACTTGGGGTTGTGTATGTGTGTTTATCTCCCCTGCTTGAGAAATTATGAGATCGTTGTGGTTGATTTTTTTATCAACCCCGCTTAACAAATAATTATGACATTGATGTGCTTGATTCATGTGTTGATTCAGGGTTTGCTAATGTTTTGGTCTTTCCTCCTTTCCTCTGATGATACACATGATCGCATATCCTTTCCCTTTGGAACAAGTGCCACCTAAATATATTGAATTCAGAAAAAAAAATTATATGGGTTTTACAATTAGTCCTTGGCTGCTATTAGTTCTTTTGCTCTGTTGCATTTTCTGTTCTCAGTTTTGGTATTGTTCTCCACTTCCTTGTTCATAAATTTAGATTTATGTTCTTTCTTGTAAGTTTTGTTTTGTTCATGCTTTTCTGTTTCTGTTCACTCTTATGTTCTATTCATGTGCGTGTTATCTCAGATATTCTTAAACTGTTGGAAAGCATTCGCTTGTGACTCTGTGAGCTCTAGCAACAGTAACCAATAAATTGCTTAAGGATTTTATCTGTATCTCCACTCTTATAATGAGTTTTGGCAATATGTGTACTATGTAGTGAAGCTGTGAGCTTCAAGAAAAACTTGAATATCCTTTTTGTTTAATGAATTTTATGTTTGCAGCCAAAAATGTTTCCAAGTGTTGATAAATTTCTAATTATTCATTTTTGGATTGGAGTGGACTAAGATAGGTAAAGTGTTGGAGTCGAGTAGGATAGGTAAAGTGTTAAAAAAAAATATGTGGAGCATTCATTTGTATTTGTTTCAAATGGGATGGGAGGTGGTTAGTTGAGAATGGAGTTGTTTATGGATGCAATAAAACATAAACAAGAGTTGTGTTGCATATATGTGAAGGTCATGCTGCTAGGTTATTTAACTCTAGGACCCTTTTTTCATATATTATAGCAGCATATTATCACTTCTCTGCCACATGTGAGATACACCGAACTTGTTATTGTATTTGCAGATCACTTATGCAGGGTGCAGTTGAACGCTTTACTTTTAGTTAAACTCAATTTTTATCTGAAGTTCTATTTAATATGCTTTTCTTTTTGGAAGTACTACTTTTCTTTTTCTAGTTTCCTGTAGCACATTTGATTATTGAGGTACTGGAATTTTCATGTCAAATTCACTTATATTATGCTTCTAGTTGGAGATGTCAAGTCCTCCTTTTGGAAAACCATATTTCTTGGTAACATTATACTTCTAAAAAACTTGATTCCCAAGTGCCAATGCTCTTTACAATGATATATTGTTTATCTTTTAGAATGGAACTAACAGTTGAAATATGAGTGGTATAACTAAAGAAGTTTCATCACCTGTTCTAGTTTCCACTTTTAGACATTTAGAGACATTTTTCTTTTACTGCACTTTCCTTTAGAGACATTTCTTTCTTCTTTTAGTGCATCCAAATGACTTCTCAACATTATTCTGCTATTTCAAAATACATATTTGTAGCTTACTCCAGCTAAGCCCTGTAGTTGACAAGAGTGCATGCCGTATAACCATTTTGTGCATTTCTCATCCATGACAAAGTGGATGTATTGCGGTGATGTTAAATGGGGTCAATACTATAGACATCTTGATGTAGCATGTGTTTCAACTTTACAGTTTTGGAACACTTCATATAATTAATTAAGAAATTACTCTCAATTCTAATGATTTTTAGTATCTTATGTTGGTAAAGTATATCTTAACCTTAAGGTACAATGTTTGAGAAGCACTCGACCACGTTAAAGTTAGAAGTTAGGTTAGACTGGGAGTCTTGTTTGAGATGATCCCAACAAATAGAAGTTGGGTAATGGATCCAACTAGCTACCTATAATGAAGTATGAAGAGATTCTGTCTATTGAACTCTTAGATTAACATCTCATGTTAGGTAGATATAACCAGATTGGTTATGATTATGCTGTTAGGCTACCTTATTTTCCTCAAAAAAAAATGATTTGATTATGAAAAACAAAATTACATTCACTATTTGTTTTTCTACATTTCAAATATATCCTTAAGCATAGGAAGTGATAAAAGTATAGCTGGGAAGATATCTTGCTTCATAAATAGTCTTCAAAAATGCCAATATGATAGCCCTATCAAAATCATTCTAACATATCACCGATTTGAAACCAGTTTTGTCCCATAAAAAAATAGCTCCTAGGTATGTTCATAAACAGTCCCTTAAAAAATATACATATAGATATTCACATTTAAACAGTCCCGTGATTATATGAAAGGTGTATGAAGATATTCCATGACATGACCTTCCACTTTCTTCTAAATGATCCAAGCTTCCGCTTCCAAGTGTAATCCATCTTTTGAGAGTCCATGTTCCACTCCCTTACTGTTCCATTATCTTCTTGAATTCATTTCATGGTTAACAGAGTTTATGTTTGAGGCTCCTTGGAAGTATGATGAAAACATTTAAATTATAATTAGTGTAGTAGAAAGGAAATCTGAGATCTATTAATATATAAAAGTCCAAACATATAGTCCATCCAAAAATCCACATCATAATGTGGTTACATCCAAAAACATCTAACACTCCTATTCTTTATGGCCTTGAGAATCTTCAGTGCCAAACCCTGAGTTGCCTGATTGAGCCAAGTAGGTTGGCCTTCCTAAGAAGGCTTGATTAGGTGGTGGTTTATTGCTGCCATATAATTGAGACCAATTTGTCCCTTCCAACCATGGAGGAATTGAGTACCCATACCTCACACTTGCGTTAAGTGGAGGTGTCTGATGAGCATACATTGAATTCACACCTCCCGTGGTAGGAATAAGGCAAGTGGGTAAACCTCGATTTTGATACTGATGCACTTGAATGTTTATGAGGTCTTGGAATAATGTTGTATTATTTGCAATGTTGTCCAATGTGTTGGACATGTTCCTGGATTCATTCTCATCAACTGTACTTGCATTTATGTCAACCATATCAGTCATCCCTTGTTCCCTTTCAAGCATTTGTTTAGCCTTCCTTGCTTCCTTTTCCTGCCTTGACATTTGTTTTTGTTGCTCCTTCTCTTGCCTTGCTCTCTCTCTTTCAAGCCTTTCATCTACTCGACGTTGTGCTGCAATAGCCCTTGCTGCCTTCTTCTCCTTGGCTTGATCCTTTTTTTTCTGTTTTAATTCCTGAATTTCCATTTTTTTATTTTCAGACTCAACTAGGAGCTTTATATAGTCTTCTGAGGTGAGTAACTGTGAATTTCACCCCAAATGAAGACAACTGGGTGTTCCTTGCTTCTTTTTCATTAATACTCTTTCTACTGGTAGCTTTAGGAACCGCCCAAGTAACTTCTCCCTCCCTCCCACCTGCATGTCATTGCTTGGCACTTCATTATCCATGGCACTTGATTGAACTATATTATTTTCTTCATCTGGTGCCTCATTATGTCCTCCATCTTCTTCCATTGATCTATTGTCCACAAAAAAATGAACAATTTCACTGTTCAGTTCAGCCACTTGTGAAGGCATGTTCATGCTTTGTTCATTGGTTCTTGAGACACTATGGGCATTCAAATTAATCATGATTTCTGCTAGCCATGATGGTGGGTTTACTTGGCTAGGCAATGTCAATTGGTCATTTTCAATTTCATTAACAATATCAGCAATTTCATTTTCTGCATTAACAATATGAGCATTTTCATTTTCAACTACATCTGTATTAACAATATCAGCAATTTTTGTTTCAACAAAATCTGCATTGTCAACTACATGTTCAACAGTGTTGCCATCAGTTTGTTGACAAGTATATTGTGTTTTACATACCTGCTCATCATCATCAACATATAACTGTCCTTGAGAGAGGGAAATTATATTATCAGCTGCAACTACATCGTCATGTTCATGTACTTCTTCTTCCACTTCATGCTCTTCTTCCTTACCATCCACATGGAAAGCTTGGCTACAAGAAGTATCATGCATAAGAGCATCATAATTTAGTGGCCATATTCCTGTCCTCCTAAAGTCGGCCTTGATATTTGATGGTGTCAGGGCACTTTTAAAAGCCTTACTTGCAAGCTCTGCTAACTCGAACCTTTTCACCTCAAACCCTAGATTCTTTGCCATCCATGCAGCACGTTCTGACCTGAAATAGTTCTTGAAAGGGCCAAACACACTAACATCAAGGGGCTGCAATCTGTGAGTGGTATGAGCAAGAAATGTTAAAAGGTCAATGCCCAAATTGTTTGCTTCCTCAATTGTTTGTAGAGCCATGTGGCTTCCATGGCCATCTAATATCAATAGGTGTCTGTTACTAGGTGAGACACCACCTGGCACAAATGCAGCAAAGTGGCAAAGCCAATTTTAAAAAATATCGTTAGTCATCCATGCATGTGGATGTGCAGCCATGTATGCTCCAGGTTCACAGTTTTGTATATAATTTTTCAACTGATTTTTACCTTTGAAAAGATAGAATCCTAGGATTGAAGCACCAATTGCATTGACACAACATAAAATGGTTATCCTCTCCCTGCTCTTAGACAAAATCTTTGGCACGTTTCGACTGCTTCTTTTGGCAATTACCCTCATGCCACAATTCATTCCCGCCTATAAACATGTTTCATCACAGTTCCATATATGGTCTGCACCATAAGAATGTTTATTGTAAGCACTAGAAAGAGTGTCATAGAACTTACATACAACTGCAGGGCGAAAATTTAATGCTCTGTCTCTGTCAAGACCTTCAGTTGTACGCAATACAAGGTCTGGATGTCTTTTTTTAAACCCAAACCACCATGATTTACCAGGAAACCCATCTTTGAATGGGTTTGGCCTCCCTTGACAGATTTGAGAAACTGTAGATTTGAGTTGTATCAACTCTATCCCATGTCTCAATTAGGCCATTTCTTTACACCACTCAACCACCTCGGCCTCCTCCTCTTCAATCATAACTGTAATAGGCCCTCTACGTTTGGTGTGAGTGAGCCCATTTATCCAATAATGTATTGATGAAGGAGGAATAGTATGCTTCTTTGCAGATGCCGAACAGAATATCCATTGAACTCTATGTCGTCAATTGCATCTAACATTTCTTCTTTTGTCCAACCTCTTATAGCGTTGATCTTTTTAGTTGAAGTTTCACCTTGGACTGTGGTTGAGGCTGGCTCTGTGGCTGATGGTGCCACAACATCAACTTCAGCCACATGGTCATCCTCAACAACATTTCTTGGAGCATTTTTGACATTGACATCACCTATTTTTTTTTCATCTGATGAGGTGCATCATAGTTGGGCACCCCTGGTCACTCTTCAGCCACTTCTCCTTGTACGAGCTACATAAGTCACTCTTTCCATGGATGCAACTACCTGCAGAATTATTGCATGCATTTAGTTAAGAATAATTGAACAAAATGCTTTCATACAAGCCAAACATCATCTGGTAACATCATCTCTTCCCATTTATAACAATTTATAACAGTTTACAATTAGTTTGTGTGTTCATGCCTGAGTTTTCTGAATGCCTTTCCTTCTGTTACAGTTTTCTTATTTTCTGTCTTGTCATCTTTAATTCCTATGATCAGCTAATGCTCATCTACTCATGCTCAACTATTTTCCACAGGCTTCTATGCTCAGCTAGTCATGTTTTGTTTTTTGTTATGTTTTGTTTTTTTTATCAGATAATAGAAACTATGGAACATCAGGACCTAAAGCATCTGAAGTATTATTTTTCTTGGTTTTGTTGTAGAGCCTGCTAGGGGTATTAGGGGATAATTCCACAGGCAAGATGGGAGCATCTATTTGATGTTTCAAGATCTTACCTTTGTTAGCCTAGATTCAATGACAGTTTACCTTCAGTGACAACAGATTCAAATGGTGCTTTAAGGCATCAACCTATTAGGCTCCTACACAGCAAGATTTTCCCCTGTATTGTAGTAGTGGCAATTTTAGAACAAACAAAACAAAGGACAGTGAATTTTCAAAAATTACAGATGAAGTTTCTCATTCTTTTTCTTTTACTTACACCAACCATTAGGGTTTTAGATCTCCCTCACCCAGGTGTCGAATATCCAGTATTTTTAATGTGATGACATTTTATTACAAACGTTATTACGGTGGACCTTGTAAATCATGTGTACCACTTTTGATTTTCTAGGGCTGTTTCTCATTTCTACTGCTATTTGTCAGGGATTCTTTTGAAATTGGATACGCAGGTATCCTTTGTAACGAAACTTTACGGTGGCGATATGCCATGAAATGCTGTATCGATTCATCATGACTGAACACAATAATTGTGAAGCTTTAAGCTAAGGAACTGAATAATTGTGAGGGTTTAAGCATAAGTAACTAATCTCTGTGTTTTATATTTAATGCTAATCTGTAAGCGATGAAACTGATCTGTGAATTTAAGCAAAGAAATTGATCTGTGGGTGAGCCATTAAAATATTATTGTTATTATTTTATTTATCAGCATTGGAAAAACTTGTTATAATTCTATTACTCACTAGAGACAAAATCCTCTAACTAATGGCATCTTGATCAAACCCTGACATTAATAGCCCTGAACTGAGCTAGACACTGAGCTATGGTAGAGATCCATCTAATCCTCCTCCTTATTTCTAAAGATGCACCATTTCAATTTGGGATTTTTCTTGAGGGATTTTATGTTTCATTTTAAATCTTTTTAACTGCAAAAAGTGAAATGATAGAGACAGGTTTCTTTCACCCAGTCTTTAAAATGCACTTGACTTCAAATGAACTGTGGTGCAACTGTGAATCAATGAGATCTTACCTCTGTTAGACTAGATTCAATGACAGTTTACCTTCAATCACAACAGATTCAAATGGTGCTTTAAGGCATCAACCTATTAGGCTCTCCCCTGTATTGTAGTAGTGGCAATTTTAAAACAAACAAAACAAAGGACAGTGAATTTTTAAAAATTACAGTTGAAGTTTCTCATTCTTTTTCTTTTACTTACACCAACCATTAGGGTTTTAGATCTCCCTCACCCAGGTGTCGGATATCCAGTATTTTTAATGTGCTGGAATTTTATTGCAAACGTTATTACGATGGACATTGTAAATCATGTGTACCACTTTTGATTTTCCAGGGTTGTTTCTCATTTTTACTGCTATTTCTCAGGGATTCTTTTGAAATTGGATACTGAGTATCCCACAGTTTGCAGAAAGAGACAGAGTGGCCATGTTCTGTAAATGCTTTAGCATCAATTCATCATGACTGAACACAATAATTGTGAGGTTTTAAGCTAAGGAACTGAATAATTGTGAGGGTTTAACCATAAGTAACTGATCTCTGTGTTTTCTATTTAATGCTAATCTGTAAGCGAAGAAACCGATCTGTGAATTTAAGCCAAGAAATTGATCTGTGGGTGAGCCATTAAAATATTATTGTTATTATTTTATTTATCAGCATTGGAAAAACTCGTTATAATTCTATTACTCACTAGAGACAAAATCCTCTAACTAATGGCATCTTGATCAAACCCTGACATTAATAGCCCTGAACTGAGCTATGGTACAAATACCTTTGGCTTGACTTCATTGGTTTTGATATGAGCCAATGGGTGAAGTTATTGTGGGTGGTTTTATAGTATCTGGATACTGTCATTTAGGTTTTGAATACTAAGTTAGAAACATAGAAACATAAAAATAAACGTAGAAACATGTTCAAATGTTCAAACATTGATTGAATCAATCTCTCATTGGGTTCAAAAAATTAAACTGATATAAAAACTTGTAAGACAACTGAAATAAAATTGATATAAATACTTGTAAGACAACTGAAATAAAGGCTCAAAAATGAAAATAAAAGTGTAAGAATCAGAAATAAATACTTAGAAATTAAAATAAAATTGTAAGAAAATTGTTGAGAAAACTAACCTGATTATACTTTGAAATGTTCTGTGTTGGTTTGTCTCTAGGACTGGTGAATAGTTTGAATGTTCAGCAGTGGTTGAACTCCTTTTATAGTTTTTTGCAGTTGAATTTAATTGGTGACAATGATGGCCATGGATTGCAATGGCTTCATTTTGCATGTGTGATCAAGATTGAATTTGATGTGATCCAATGGCTGGGAATTTGTTTTTGTTGATCCCTGTGCTTTGATCTATTTTGATCTGTTTTAATGGAAAATAATTTATTGAATTTATTGGGTGGGTGTCATTTATTTTGGATTTAAATGTTGTTATTGGGTGGGTGCCATTTATTGAACACAATGTGTTTAAATGTTGAATAATTTCTTTTTATTATGTGCAGGTATTGATATTTACTTCTCTAACACAGCATCAGGGCTGATCAGATGGGCTGAAGTGACTGTCTTTTTGTACTTATTGACTTGACCATTTTGGAAGGAAAAATGATTTTATGAGTTTTTGAATTGATATGATAGGATTTGTAATCTTGATACTTATTAAACTATTTATGGACAGTTGTGGGCTATTTATGGACAGTTGTGGGCCCAGTCAATGACGGAAATTTTGGACTTAATTTAATATATATTTGCACTTCAAATTATTTCTTTATGTTTAAATATTGGATGCATATATATCTATTTTTGGTGGGTTGATGGGACTAGTACTATAACAATTACTGGTCCCTGCACAACATTAGACAACTCTCCCCTATGTACTTTAATAAATGGTATTTCGTAAATGGTATTTCATTTACTCGGAGAACATAATGATATTTCGTAAATGCTCCTTTTTTTATTTTAATAACTTATTCTATAAGGATAGAGGCAAATACTTCGTAGCTTTTTCTTTATGGATATATTTTTTCATTCAAAGTTTTCATTTTTATTATTATATTGTTTATAAATTTTTATTTGTATAATTGTGATTTTTAGCTTTCATTATTTTCCATATAAATATTTTTCACTAAAAAGGTCAACAAACTCATGGTTTTTACCCTGAGCTAGTTATAATGCCTAGTCATTTGGGATCCTATGTTGACTTGAATTTTTATTTTTATTATTATATTATTTATAAAATTTTAATTTTCATATTTGTGGTTTTTAGTTTTTAGTATTTTTTATATAATTATTCTTTACTAAAAAGTCGAAGAGATTAATTGTTTACTAGGACTAGTTATAATCCCTGGTTATTTGGGATTTTCATTTGATCTTTTTTATTTTTATTTTTTTGAGGTAAAATAATTTTTACTATAAAATTTGGGTGAATCATTTTTAAGAAAATAGCTCCAATGTGTGTTTATGTGATTTTTTACAATCTAAATGAATGTTTCTATATATTTGAGAGGTATATTTGATAAGATGTTAATGTATATTTCATAATCTTAACATCAACATCAACAAGATGATAAATTTGAATGAATGATTTTATATGATAAATTATAAATTAAATTTGAATAAATTATAAAGTTTTTGAATGAATAATCTTATATGATAAGTTTTTTGAATGAATTATTTTTCATATATTTGATATATTTAACATTTAAGATGATAAATTTGAATGAATAATATTATATGATAAATTATAAATTAAAATATGAATGAATTGCAAATTAAATTTTAATGAATGATCTTATATGATAATTTTTTTGAATGAATGATCTTATATCATAATTTTTTCTTATATTTCATAGATTTAACTTTAAGATAATAAATTTAAAATTATATTTCAGTAATAATATTTTATAAACAATTTTTAATATATTTAAAGTTTGAATGTTGTGCACTTGTTAATTTATTTTTTTCTCATTTAAATATAATTCGAATAAATGATCTTATATGATAAATTATAAATTGGATTTCAATGAATTATAAATTAAATTTTAATGAATGATCTTATTTGATAAATTTTTCTTATATTTGATAGATTTAACACTAAGATGATAAATTTGAAACTATATTTCAGCAATAATATTTTATAAACAATTTTTAATATATTTAAAGTTCAAATGTTGTGCATTTGTTAATTTATTATTTCTAGTTTAAATATAATTTTTAATTTCAAACTATATTTCAGTAATAATATTTTATAAACAATTTTTAATATATTTAAAGCTCAAATGTTGTGCATATGTTAATTTATTTTTTCTAGTTTAAATATAATTTTTAATATACATTTTACTATTGTGAAATTCAATTTAAATATAATTTTTAATATACATCTTACTATTGTGAAATTCAATTGATAACTCTGAAATTATATCTTAGTTGTATGTTTTGCAATTTACTAGTATACCACTTGAACTGAACCACCACTAAACTAAACCACTTCTTTTTGTTGATGTTACGAGTTTCACATGCTCAATAATTGTTTTGAAATGTTGTGTTCTATGCAGGGTTTCCTTTCCTTCATTTTCTCTCTTTGATTCGTATCCCACTTTGGTACTTTCTCCACTTATCAAATGTTATATAGTAAATCATAGGATGAGAATGAGAAGGGAGCATCAAGAAGAAGCATACTATCATAACTATGCCATTACTCTTGAGACAATTAT
The DNA here is from genome assembly GCA_034641835.2 of Pinus albicaulis. Classification (NCBI taxonomy): domain Eukaryota; kingdom Viridiplantae; phylum Streptophyta; class Pinopsida; order Pinales; family Pinaceae; genus Pinus; species Pinus albicaulis. The sequence continues at coordinate 1,610,053,817 of CM076584.1, read as the reverse complement.
GTTACTGTTATTTTATGTTATGTCATTACTCTAAAACAATTATGTTACTCTTATTTTATGTTAGTGTAATTTTATTTTTAAATTTAACGTTCTATTACATTCTTTAAAAAATATATATAGGAACTAAAATTTCCATATATTTCAATTAATTATTGTTTTCCACATTTCCCACTCTCCAACATTACTTTGCAAATCTAATATAATAGTGCTTGAGGCCATCCACCTATGGAGAAGTGGAAAAGAATACCCACCGAAGTGTAGTCTATCATATTGCAATATCGTTATATCAAAATTTTGGCAAAGTCATAATTTCTCATTTCCGCAATATTCTGATATGTCGACTAACCGTTACACTGGTGTGTTGACCTCAAGTGTAGTCAAATGGTGGAAAATTGTTTCTTAGTTGATTGTCGTTACACTAGCCCAATATAAAATGAGTTTTCTGTTAAAATATTTGGGAAGACGATAGGTTGATATCTCAGTAAGCACTAGGTTCATTGCATTTAGTCCTATAGAGAGTTTGGGTATAGCGCTTGATGCTAATGTTTTTAGAATTTGGTGCTTTAACAATTTTTTTTTTCCAACTTTACCTATTTTCATTTTTTATTTATAATTTGAATAAATTTGAACGATATGCCGTGATTTTTATTAAAATTTTGATTGTCTATATAATTATAATAAAATTCTATTGGCAAAGAAATATGAAATAAATAATTTGTTGAGTAAATCTAATTCCCCAAATCTAATCCCATACACGTGAAGAGCATCCCATCAAAGAAAAAAATAACAAACAAACCCTCCAATTTATGTGACAAAATCATTTATAGAAATGAATTATATAGATTTAGCTAAGGAAAAGATAGAGTAATCCTCTATTAGCTTCCAATCAAAGAACAAAATAACAAACAAACCCTCCAAGAACAAAATAACAAATAAACCCTCCAATTTATGTGACAAAATCATTTATATAAATGAATTATATAGATTCGGTTAAAGAACAAAATAACAAACAAACCCTCCAATTTATATGACAAAATCATTTATATAAATGAATTATATAGATTCGGTTAAGGAAAAGATAAGAGTAATCTTCTATTTTTGTTTTTAATTTTTTTGTGTAAATGTAACTTTTTTAAAAAATTGGGTTGAATTATGTGAAAGAGAGTTTGTAATTTTTCAAATTTCTAGAAAAGAATAAATTGTGCAATATTTTCAAGCTGGTTATTAAAGGATTGAAGACCTGAGAAGCACAGACTATCATATGAAGTCACTTGTATATTATTATTGGTATATTTTAAATGTTAATTTTTATTTAGTTGTAGAATTTATTATTAAATTTTGTATACCATTATCTAAATTTTAATAAAATGTTTGAAATGATATGATTTTTGATAAATTAATAAAGGATTTGAAAGCATATGATTAGTCATAAAAGATTCTTGATAATGGTGTGTGGATTATTTTCACATTTTTTATAAATATGTTATAATATTATTTTGAAGAAGACATATTTTCAATTTTTTAACTGAATTATCTTATTTCTTTTTAGTGATTATATTTCTATGTTGAAATGTTAATATAATATTATGTGATTTACATTATGCATTGTATTTAATAATTCCAAAACAATGAACTCTTCTTTGTTAAATACATTTATCTTCCTCTCAACACTTTATTTTTAATGTGTTGTTACTCCTAATGGATATATTATGAAATAATTCTTTATCCCAATTAGGATAGCTAAATTTACAATAGAAAGTAGATATAAATAGACTACTTAGTTTTAATCTTATTTAATATAGTAAATTATATATAAATTTATAAGAGCTTAAATTAATGTCACTTTTGAGAAGAAATCTATTTAGAGACAACTAGGCCCACATTCGAGTGGACATAACTACAACAAATGAGTATAGGACTAACTGGTTTCCTTGATAAGGTGATGATTCCCTCTTACAAAATGATTTATTTTTCTGTCCAAACAATTGGTACTAGAAGGAGTACTAGGTGACAAGCTAACTTGATGGAGTCATTCTTGTTTAATGTTGTTTGATCATTAATGACTTCTTCCCAAACCACTATTTGGATAAGAGTTTCTAGACATGTCTTATCGTTTTCAATTTATTCAAAATTGTATTTATGATAATATTATTCATGAAGGTGTCCTATGTGAGTTGTTCATTCTTTCTTTCAAAGGTTGGGCTAAGAGTTGGTGTGAGACATCTCCAACTATCTCTATTAATTCTTTGAATAAATGTATAAATAATATTTTATTTGATTATGATAATTATGATTATAATAACTTATATGATGAATTTAATAATCTTAGGATAAAAAAAGATGAATGATTCAATTTTTTTCTATGAGGAATTAGAATTCCTTTAAATGATATGCCTTGTATTAGTGGATGGATTCAACATCCTATTTATATCTCTAAAAGAAATATCAATTAATCATCAATAAATCTAAGTCACATATTATTGATTAGTCGTATTATGACTTGAATTTACATGAAATCCTTTGGGATTTGAACGTCTTAGGTGACCGACATTGTTTGAAAACTTTTTTCACTCTAATAGATGTGGATAAGAAGGAACATGATCTTTAAAGTGAAGAAAATGCTACCTCTGATAATCGTTTAGGTGAATAAGATACCTCGTGTGTAGCTAATATGGTTTGAGTTATCCATGAACAAAAGGAGGAAGCATGTCTAAATAGAAATGAAGAAAATTTTCACATGTTCACAACATATAATAATATTTTCTTAACTTGAATAAAGATATTAAAAAAAAAAATTTCATAACTCTATTGTTAATTATTATATTGATTTTCCCTCAAAGTTAAGTTTTGAATATTTTCATTTCGAAAAAACTTATGGTTTGCTCTCACCTTTATCTGATCACAATTAACATAATTATTTTTTGAATAACATTTTTTGTTTGAATTATTTGTTAGAGCATGTCATGGATGATGATTAGTTAAATCTAGGAAAAGAAATAAATACACAATTCAAAATTGGAACCAAACATGCATATCTTAATAGAACAAAAATTGACCTTTAAAAAGGTTGTTTTTTCAGGACATGATTTTAAGTTTCTTTCATCTTCCACCTATTATTATTTGTACCTTGATATGTTCAACATTTATGTTACAAAAATATTCATTTCAAAACCTTTTTATTTTTATTCTACATGGCTAAATTCTAAAAAGGTACAAGATGAAAAGAACTAGCATATAGAAGATAAAAAGAATGAAACTTCTTTTCATGAATATTTTGATTTTATTTCTTATCATTTTTCAAAATTGAAAGAAGGAATTACTATATAAAACATAATTCAAAAATATTATTTAGTTATTCAAATGCATGTATGATTAGTGAAGAGTCTTATTGTATAGTAATCAACTAGTTAATATTGAAGGTTTTGATGAAATAAATGATCTTAATGGATTCTACTCTATAATTAGAAAAATACCTTTTACAATGGTGGAAGATAACCTAGACAAATTATTTCACCCTATTAATTCATCAAAATTTAGTTATTTATCACATCAGTCTAGAGGGACTTGTGAAGAAAATGAGGCATTTCGATATCAACCAATGGTTATGTTAGGTTCTGATTGTCTTGCTCCAATATTTGGAATAAATCATACCTATAATTTCAATATTGTTTCACAAAGTATTATTCATATCATTTTCACAAATGATTTTCATTGAGTATACCACTTATCTATTGATTCCTTCCAATATTTCTGCATTAATCATTGTATATATCATAAAACTATAGAAACATGTTTAGAGGAATATTTTCATGAAATATTTCCTATAAATAATAATGGTTTTATCTTGAAAATGATAGATATATGTTAAAATATCTTTGGTTTTTCTACCTTTAGTTTGTTGTTTCTCCAAATTTTATTTATATTTTGTGATGAACATGTGATTGTAGGTTTGGAGTTACATTAATGGCTACATTGACATAATTATTTCACATAGCTCGTTAAATTTCTCTTAGATTAATTTCCCATGGGAGGAAAAAATAGATTTTCCAACCCTGTAGGCTATAATATTTGATAAAAGGAGAAACTCAATTATTTAATGTATTGGGGAACTTGGTTAAATTTTGGGGTATATGGCGCAAAAATACCAAGGTTTTCAAATGAAAGAATTGGAGTGGTTTCCCAGCTCCATAACTCTGCCCAAAAATATTTAGAGTGGTTTTCCAGTCCCATAACTCTACTGAAAAAGAGTTAGAGTGGTTTTTGAGTCCCACAACTATGCATGTCTACACCTATTTTGAAAAGCATAAAATGCTTTTGAACCCCAAAAAGTTATTTTATTTCTACATCCATCCCAACTCAGATTTATGTTGAAGTCAATTCCGAGGCATTTGTAATCTGTAACTTCTTCAAGAATTTTTCCTTCAAAGTAGAACTTATGCTGGTTATGTTTTCTTTTCTTAGAGAAAACCACTACTTTCGTTTTGCAGATATTGACTTGCATCCCCACACTTATACAAAAATGATCAAGGGAAAGTAACTACTCTTGCAAACCAAGAGTAGATTTAGCAACCAGAATAATGTCATCTGCGTAGAAAAGAATCCTTATAACAAACTTTCCCAAATGTATGCTCTCACCCCCTTGCTAATTTAGCCACTCTTCAAACTTGTCAATATATAAACCAAATAGGGTAGGAGGGAATGGGAAACCTTGTTTGACCCTGATATCGCTTCTAAAAATTTCAAAAATTTGTACTGAAGTTCTAATTTTTACTTTCACCTCTTCATACAGCCTATGCACAACTGCTTTCAAATGCCTAGGAATCTGAAGTTCCTCTATTATGTGCCAAAGCTTATCCCTAGGAACTGTGTTAAATACTTTTTTGAAATAAACAAAACAACAAAAGACTTCTTCCTTTTTCTCCCAAAATTTTTCAATGATGTGCCTTAAAGTTATACCATGATCAGCTATGGAATGTTTAGGTCTAAAATCTACTTGTCCTTTTGCACATTTATCTCTTTATTTTTCCCACTCGTTGATTTTATTTTCTAATATGCTTCCAAATAACTTTGAAAACAAGGGGTTTATCATCATGGTCCTATAATTGGAGGGATTATTGATGTGACCACTCTGGAAAAAAGGTATTTCCACACTAGTTGTCTTCTCTCTAGGGAACCTCTGTTGTATGATGTTGTTGAAATTTTTTGTAATGTGAGCTGAAATCAATTTTTAAGCCCCACTTTAGATACTCTGCTTGGAGTTTAGTTAGGTATTTTTCTTTTCCAACACCCCACTTCTTGATACCCATCTCTACCTCTTGCATTGTGAAGAGTTTTTAATTAGTATTGAGGAAGGGAGGAGGGTCAACATTAATCACTATAAAGGTGGTTTTCGATAAACACTTCTCTACGCCCTATAATTACTCTATTTTTTATATTTATTAGGTAATGTTTTTACCATAAAAAAATAATAATAATAATAATAATAAAAATTAAAAAATTAAAAAATTAAAATCAAATTTAAAAGTATTTGATATTTAATATATTAAAGTTAATTGGATTTGATTTGACTTTTAAAGAGGAAAGTTGTTAGACTCCTTATTTTATATTTCAAAAATGATTTGGAATTGACAATGCAATAAGAGTCTCACACATGTTTAATGGAGTGATGGCAATGAAAGCCATAAAAATTTGTGGGACATGGAATATATATATATATATATATATATATATATATATATATATATATATATATATATATATAATTTTATTTTCCATTATTAAAAATGTAATATAGATAATTTTTTCTTATAATTTTATAATTATTAAAAAAATTATATTATTTATATAAAAAAATTGATAATAAAAATATGATTTTAAATTTAAAGGTATCATTATTTCATATTTAATTTATTAAAGTCAGCTAAGTGGTTTAGAAAATAAATTGTTATTTATCCAGAGCATGTTTGTGATTTACAACCAATCAAATTGGTTAAATACTAAAAATAATATCCTTCTTTCACAATGTTCTTGAAATGTTTTTAAAAAGTTTAAACTTTTAAGTGTTGGAAATCACGATTGCCATTAGACCAAAACCTGCAGGTGTTAGTCAACGATCGCATCGCCAGAGATAAGGATCCACGAAAGGCGGTTAGTCCATGTCACGAAACACACGAGGAGCGTTGGTTTATCCAATGTCCAAAAATATCCCCCCAACGCGAGCTGGGTGTGTATCGAACTCGTGACCTACGCTCTGATACCACTTGTTGGAAATCACGATTGTCGTTAGACCAAAACCCGTAGGTGTTAATCAACGATCGCATCGCCAGAGATAAGGATCCATGAAAGGTGGTTAGTCCATGTCACGAAACACACGAGGAGCGTTGGTTTATCCAATGTCCAACATTAAGTAATTATGATAAATATTATAAAATATTTGATTAATTTTATTTTAATAATATGTAATTTAATATAATATATTAATTTATATTAAAAAAAATTAAAAACATTGATCAATTTTATTTTAATAATATATAATCTAATATAATATATTATTTTATATTAAAAAATTATAGAAAACCTTATTCATAAATATAATCAGTATTTTCCCTCGATCGGGGTGCGTGCGGAGGAACTGCCCCACTTGGGGCTCACGATAGATGATACAACAAGCAGTCATGAGGGAGGGAGGCCATGACAAGCAGTTAGTTTGATAGTGGTAACATGAGGTAAAGGAATGCGGGAGAGGGAGAGGCAGGTGACCACGCATGCCACCACTTAATTCGACAGCTGGTAAAATCCTTAATCTCTTGGTTGTATGACAGCTTGAGGCGCATTGTGCAGATTGAAGGAGGAGGAGGATTGGTATCGAGCGAGCCTCCAGTGAGGAACATGTAGAGGAGAAAACTCTTAGGTGCCAGTAAAAGGGTATGTCTCATTTTTCTCCCACACCTTTAGTATGGAATCAATTCAAGCTAGGAATGTTATCCACGGAACCTTTACTATGACATGTAAATGGTTGGTGTTGAGAATTGTGGAAATTGACTTGTTAAAAGTGAATTGGACTGACCTAATTGGATCTAAACCACTTTCATTTATATTTGGTATTTTACTATTCAGAATGGGTATGATGTGAACAAGAAATTCTTACTTTATGTATTGGGAAGTTTTTCGCCATGCATGCCATGTCCCGTATGTCTGGTTCTATACATGGTTGATGTGGCTCCTGTATAGTACATGTAGGGTGTCGGTCTCACTCTATTGGTATCGTAAATTCATAGGGGAGTTGGTCCAGCTCCACTAGAACACGAAATTCAAAGGGGAGGGCTAGCCTACGAAATAAGTAGACTACAGCATCCATAGAGGAACCTGGACCTATCATGGGTGGCTTTATCTCTGTGTCATTATCAGCCTGGATTCACTTAGGGCAGTAATAAAGAAACATGGGCATCTAGAAGCCCGTCTGTATTTTATTTTTTTTAGATTTGATATTAATTACATTTTCCACGCTACTCTTTTCTGTGTCATTGCTCTAGGAGTTAGTAGGTGGAGGAAACGACAAGATAGGAAATGGTCATCCAAAAAAGGTTCGAAGGTTCAATGCAGGATAGTGAGAATGGCGTGTGTAAAGAAAAAGAGGGAGGTTGGAGGGAGTGGCTTCAAGCGTAAAGCCACTCCTCGGGAGAGGCAAGGAGGCTTGACCTCGCAAACCCTAAAACAGGCCCGAAGGAAATCGCGCAGCCAACATATTAAAATAGCGGCCCAAGAATATATATATGAGACCCCTGCCCAGGTTCGCTAATTGATAGCAGGATGGGAGGTCGACCTCGGACAACATGCAGAGTAAGATATACAGGAGGAAGGATGGAGCTTAATGGTTCTGAAATCCAGAAACACTAGAGGTAGACTCTCGTAGTATCAAAAAATGGTTCACCTATACTGGATGATGAGAGACATCGTGGCCAAGGCGATTGTGCACTCAACTAAAAATTTTCGAACAAACTTGAGCCTTAAGGAAATCCAGAAGGACTTTCAAGTAATCCAATTTCAAATTTAGAAGCAGAATGTCACATTGGTGCGCAAGGAAAAGCAAATCAGATGCCCACTTCAGTCAGAAATCTCGGACTCCAATGCTAAGGACCCAGCTCTAGCAGAGTCCTCAAAGGACTAAAGTTGATGTGTGTTTTCACTTTCGTTGTTTATGTCCATTTTGGTTAAATTTTTATTATGTATATGTCAATAAGAAAAATGTCTATAAATAGTTTAATTGTTCAGTCTTTAGAGTTCTCAAACAATAGAACCTTCTAGGGTAAGTTAGATAGACTTGTATTATTTAGATTTTGGATGGCATATAACTCTTATAGATGGCCAACACACCTGGTTTCCTCTCAAACAATAGAACCTTCAAAGGTATGTTAGATAGACTTATATTATTCAGATTTTGGATGGCATACAACTCTTATAGATAGCCAATAAACCTAGTTTCCAACTAAAAAATTGAAACCAGGAAACGATTATTTTAACTGTAACCTATTATTTTTAAATAAATGAAAAAAAATACTACTAAACTTATTTTTAAATAAATGAAAAAAAATACTACTAAACTTATATAATGAGTATTTTAAAATATTTTACAATCTAATTTATTAACTTTTTGAATTTTATATTTGTTAATCTTAATTTGGTAATTTGAATTTTATTAATCTTAATCTACTGAGTGTGCTTTCACTTTTCTCAATGACATCGATATGAAATCCAGTCACAAATAAACATTAATATTAAATTATATTAACATTCTTCCCTATAATTATAGGGTAATGATAGTTGAAAGATTTCATATTCACCTTTATCCAATAAAATAAAATTTCGGTGCCAAACTAGGGAAATAAAATAATATTATCTGCTTTTCAGTGGGTGTGAGCTTTTATCCAACTTTATACACAGAGTGCTTTTCGGTGCTGCGATTTTATTCAAAGAATATCGAGCACACAATAAAGCCAGACCAGATTCAATGTACACAAACACCGGACAAAATTGAACGGTTTTCTTTAGTGTGGTTTCCATGAAATTTACTTGACGCATCTTTATTAGTAATTGTTTATAATAACAAACAAGGTCGAAGTGTTCTCACGAGTGGGGGACATACCAATCCATTTGCGATATCTGAATCGATTTTAGGCCTATTTTCAAATGAATAATCTCACATGTATTACACAATAAATATGAAGTTGAAAAGCTTAAGGTACACTGAGATGTGCAGCCATGGCGCTCAGCGTGACACACACCACGAGACCTTAGAATATAAACAGTACATCGATCATACATAATCTCAGCTATGTAGTGCTATAGCGAGAATCCAAACATACTAGCCAGACAAATCCACTCCCAAAAACATGAGAGAAAAAGTCGGCCTCCTCATATCGGGACATTACATCCACCCAGAATAATCTATAATGAGAATGAGACAATTCCAATAGAAGAGATTGATAACCCAAATTTTTTTTTGGGATCATCAGGCACAAAGATAGAAAAGATATAGATCAATGATCAGCATCGAGAGAGATTGAAAATAAAATAACCCTAGTATGAAATGGAAACTCCCCTGCGCCGAAAATATCAGTCCTGAAACGTGCCATTGCTGTTCCATCAAACCCCAGAAATCCATACATAGAATAACCACAGCCCCGTCTAATGGTACCAAGGACGCCAAATCACATATTGTCTCATCAGGCCCGCTTGCAAATCTTATCTGTCGGCCGAAGAGAATCATGAAAACATCAGGCATAGTTCTATCATACCTGCACCTACAGAAGAGATATAAAAACCGCACCATCATGCATTCAAAAGCAATGCGAGTGTGACAGCCTGACCCCCAGAATTCATCTTGACAGGCTCGCTTGACTAAAATTCATCTGGCATGCTTGAAATAAAATCCCTTCCTTCTGTAGACAAAAACGATCCTGGCACGCTTGTGATGATACTTCCTCGGTTGTAGATGACCAAAAAACAAAACTGGACCCATTGATAATAGTATAAAGCCACTTCGAAAGACTATACCGACCCTTTGACAGTGGCTTCTGTCCTAAAAACATGTTCAATCGAAAGAAAAGGCATTGCAAAAACAAAACATCCCCCAATGTTCCATATACCATTCCTAACACAGTGTAGCATATACCATCCTATCAAAAAACAATGCAAAATGCCATTATGGAATTGGTATAGATGTCTGCCAATATGATAGGCCATCCCTGAATAGTTGAATGTACATCAACCCAAATTCCGATCCCAAACCCTTTCTGGACAGCCCATCAGCCCTTGTATTAATTTCTCTGTAGATGTGATTGATAGGCGGATTGTTGAGTGTGTCCCACAGACCCCTGACCCTTTGCATCCATCCCAGAAGATCTGGCCTCATCATGTCTATGTTTCCGGTAGTCCAACCTATCACAATCTGAGAATCCCCATAAACGTGCACACCCTGCAGCTGAAGATAAACCGCAATACGTAGAGCGCCCCACAGTGCTATAAGTTCTACCTTATTGTTTGTGCCCCTACCAGCATTCCAATAAACGTGAACCCGTTCCCTCTGAGAAATTTTAACCCATGCCCCGCAACCCATCAGACCCTCCACACAAGCACCGTCGAAGTATATCGCCGGTAATGAGATCTCATGCGGCCTATTTCGTTTGGAACAGTCCATGACTGAAACGCATGGGGAAGGACGTCCATCCAACCAACCAAGTATAAAAGCAAAAACCTGTGAGATCTGGAATGGCGCCCCCTCAAAAATCAGCCTATTTCTGCCCTTCCAGACCTCCCAAATAAAAAAGAATGGCAGAGATTTATATTGTCCTTTTAGTTTATCCCATTCTAAAGCAGCATTCAGGAAATCAGATGGATCCCAGGCCGCACCCATGTGATGATTGGAAAAGAGCTTCCACAGTCGCACAATGATAGGGCATCTAAAAAAAATATGGTCTATTGTTTCCAGGTCTGCACAGCAAATATGGCATCTAAAAGGCCCCGAGAAACCACGTCGAGTCAGATTTTCACCTGTGAGGATCCTTCCATTTGTAACCAACCAACCGAAAAGTACAATCTTGGTAGGGATCTTCCTCCGCCAAAAGGGATAGAAGGATGATGACACTTGATCCCTATAAGATTCCAGATTGAGGACCCCATATACCTCTTTGACTATAGGCGCTCCATCATGAATGGGGCCGTCCCATTCGATTTTATCACCTCCCCCCTTCCAATTAAACCCAGCTGCCCGGAAAGTATCCCGCAGAAAGTCCCATTCATCCGCCACATATGCCGGCAATCCAAGCTGATCCGCACTTTTAAATACAGGAGCTCCAAATGACCAGACTCTAATAGTCTGCGAAATGAACATAATTCCTCTGTGTGACAAACAGTGCACCAGCTGCATTGAGGGGCCATGACAGGCGGGGAGGCCTATAATTTTCTTGAAAGTAAATGGAATATTACCCCCATCCCCAAACGCCCATGCGAGTCTTCCAGAAAGATGATACGCAATTTTCTTAAAACTATTCCATATAGCCGATATACACCTGGGATGCCGAAAATTAGAACACATAATCTGCCGTAAGAAATCGCCATCAAAATATTTGCATTTGATTACCGTGTTCCATATACTGTTTCCTTGTATTGCTTTCCAAAAGGATTTAATAAGCAGCGCACTATTGAAGGTTCTCATATTGAGAATCCCCCAGCCATCATGCTTCTTATCCCTGCAAAGGCGCTCCAATCTAACAAGATGTATTTTATGAGTCATGGCCGGCCCCCCCCATAAAAATTTAGCTACAATTCGGTTCAAACTATTGATGATACCATCCGGAATATAGAACAGATGTCCCCAATATACCATCATTTGCGAAAGAACAGCCTGGATTAGAATTACCCTGCCACCCAAAGATAACCACCTATGTGTCCATCCCTCAATCCTCCGGCGAAATTTATCCACCATCCAAGTCCAATCCTGTATTTTATAACCACACGGTTTGATCCTGAAGCCCAAGTATGTGAAACCTGCAGCAGCCTCCCTAATGTCTATCCCCATGAATTCAGCTATAAATTCAACCTCCTGCAATTCACCATATTCATAAATAATAAAGGATTTGCTTCTATTAATATTCAGACCTGTGGCAGCTTGAAATCGGATAAACATAAAATGTATGTAGAACCAATGGTTCCGCTTCAGATATCCATACATAAGCAGATCATCGACAAATAATGAATGTGAACAGGAAACTTCATTTGAGAATGAGAAGCCTTTAATACACCCCCGCCTCTCCGCATCATGCATAATACCACTGAAACTATCCATAATAAGTATAAATATCAATGGAGAGAGCGCGCAGCCCTGTCTCAATCCACGCTCAGCTTCGAAAAAGGTTGTAGGAATACCATTTATAAGAACTGCAAATCTGACTGTAGAAATGCAAGCCATTACCCATCTAATACACCTAAGAGGGAGTCCGATTTTCAGGAGCACTAGCCTAATATATGACCAATCAATTGAATCATAGGCCTTATGTAAATCCACTTTCAGCAAAATAGCCTTCTGTTTCTCCGAATGTATAGAGTGTACCACCTCTTGTGCAACTGCCACTGCATCATGGATGGAGCGCCCCTTCAGGAATCCGTATTTCTCTTTAGATATATTGTCTGATAGTATTCCTTTGAGACGATCAGCTATGATCTTAGAGCTTATCTTATAGATCACGTTACACAGAGAAATCGGCCTAAAATCCGTAAATGATTGGGGATCATTTACTTTAGGTATCAGTGCAATAAAAGTAGAATTGAGGCTTGCCGGCATTTCACCCGTCGTTTTGATATGTTCAATGATATGTGTCAGCTCCTTTCCCATCATTTCGAAGAAATGAATGAAAAATTCCACGGGCCACCCATCCGGCCCCGGAGATTTGTCCGATGAAAAAGCTTTAAGGATCTTAATAACTTCATTCTCAGTAACTGCACAGTCCAAGATCGCAATGGCCTCATCATTCATAAATCTATTAACATGCTGTAAAAGCCATACCTGTGCCTCATAATTGATGCCGGCCTGTCTCGAATAGAAAGTTGAAAAGTAATCATGCGCTTCTTTTTGGATTTCCTGAGAAGTATAAGCCACTGTGCCATCCGCCCGCTTGATGCTCCAAATAGAATTCCTGTTCTTCCTCCCATTTGCAAACTTGTGGAAGTACTTAGTGTTTAAATCTCCCTCTGCCAACCACGCAATTCGGCTTTTGAGCTTCCAGGAAACCTCTTCAATCCTGAGAATTTCCCTCTTCCTTTCTCCAAGCCGAATTAATTCTTGTAACTTGTTTTCGTCAGGATATACATTGAGAAAGGACGAAATAATGACTTCCATCTCGCGCTGAATTTCCCTGAATTCCTTTTTCAGGCCCAATTTCTTTTGACGTTCCCATTTCTTGGAGGCACGTTTAATCCTTTGAAGTCTGTATTGAAAGAAGTCCCATTCATCATTGAACGGCAGATCATAATCTGCATTCCAAATCGCCTTCACCATACCTGTATATTGCTGATCTTCGAGCCAAATTTTATTGAACTTGAATGGCCGACCATGCACATCTTCATTTTTGGACCAAGTTAAGGAAATTGGCAAATGGTCAGAGATGTCATTTACCGAGATCATCGATGTAGGGTTCTGTATGATGTCCACAACCGACTCTTTGACCATCACCCTATCAAGTCTCTTTCCAATATATTTGTCACCCCCCCGTTTATTGGTCCAAGTTGGAGCCATTGGACGAGGTCTAATATCCTTTAGCCATTCTGTATAGAAAATGTCATTTAGAAAACCCGCAAGGGGATCCAACCGAGCGGCTTTACCCCAAATCTCATCTGCATTGAGGGTTGAGTTGAAATCTCCCATCATTATAAGGTTAGGCAGAGCCAGAATGCCAGACACCTGCATCCTATTCCAAAAGGCAACCCTATTAGCGTATGGCGCATATATGTTCATAAGATTAAAATTTCCAGGCAAGCCTCTGATCCTCCCAGATAGCAAGATACCCCCGAAAAAACTAAATGCCCTGAAAGCCACCAAATCTGGGTTCCAAATAGTGATCAACCCACCCGACCTGCCGCTTGAATCCAACGCCACCACCTGCCATCCTTTCCTGATGTTTAAAAACATATTAATAGCTTTAATACGAGTGGACATTGTCTCCTGTCCCAAAAACACAATTGGATTCCTGGTATTCAAAAATTCCTTTAGGCAATTATATTTGGGGGAATCGCCCAAACCCCGCAAGTTCATTGAAATAATGTGATTCATGAGTGTGATCTCCACAGGTGGCTTGCTCTAAGCGCCCTGGGAGAAACCTGTGGACCATCAAAACCAGAAATCGGAACCTCTGACAGACCAGCATCATCATTGGAAAACAGAGACACGGATTTTAATTTGCCCTTGTTCAATCTGCAAGCAGCCTTTGCCTTCTTCTTAAGAGAGCATATAGCAGTAGATAAACCAGATGAGTTTTTTGGTGGCGAGGGAATAGGTTTATCGAATACCGTTAAGGCTGCAAGATCCATGCTGGGGTTCCTAAGCAGTGTCTCAATATCGCTCCCTATTGAATTCCTAGGAGAATCATATAGGCCAATAGGTCCTGATTTGTCTGGCGGCTTTTCTAATCCAGAATTGTAAACCCCATAGTTCGAGGAATCGTCAATCATCAGACCAGTATAAGAGGATTCCCCCCCATCTAAAGATTGTTTGTGCAAAGGCGAGCCATTCTCCGGGGAGCTTAAAACACCAGAATGTAAAGGAGCGACTGTATTCCCAGCCTTAACGTAAGAGGTGGTATTATTGATTGGAGAAATTGAATCATTTGGGCGAAAGGCAGGACATGAAACCGGGCCATCCAAATCGTCCGGGATATTAATGGCATGTGGAGGATCAGATATTGGCGTGTTATCAGATTGAGGCTGAAGGACCCTATACAATTTATTACCAACCGACGGGTGTCGAGCAATATTAGGAGGGACCATAGAGTCCGAGATGGGAGAGGCGGTTTGACCATTTACAAAATTATAAGGCTCATCATCATGGAGTTCATTTAAAGACATACCTTTGTTGACACCCTTGGATGTGCCAGAGTCCCCTTTGCGCCTATCACCGTCGCTCAATTCCATTTGACCCTGACCCGCATTGCAAATACTGAGCCTCTGCGGGCAATGTTCCCTAAGATGGCATGTTTTATGGCATATCAGGCATCTAAAGGGTATGCCCCAGAAATCGATGCGCTGGCGGTGCCTTCTGTTGCACCAAAGCAGATCAACATCACCAGGGAGGTCAGCCATATAGTTTATCTCGACCAAAATCCACGCTATCCGCTTATCTGCAGAGCCCACAATGCCGGGGTCGATGTATTTGGTATCGCCGATTGAGTCCCCAATTGATCGCAGAGCCTTCAAAGTCCATAACTCCAAGGGAAATCCCAGGAGTTTAACCCACACCAATCTGCTTCTAGGGGCTTCCATCACCGGATTAAAACCTATATACCAGGGAATAATCTGTAAAAAACATCTCCCCCGAACCCATGTGCAATCTGTGACCTTATGAACGTCCTTTTCATTCATGAAATGCACACTGAACCAACCGTTTATGAGCCTACTAACTATGGGAGAATACCCAATTATGGGTTTCCATTTCTTATTGACCCATGAAGCTGAGTCAAAATCCTCGCAGTCCGGAAATACCCATCTACAGACTATGGCTCTGCGCTGCAAGCTCAATACCCGAATACATAGATCATCATAGTCAAGAGGCACCTCTCTTATCTCCATCCTCTGTTTAAAGATCTTCTTTTTACGACGACGAACCCTTCTATAATAGTGTCCTTTGGATCGATATTTAGAAAGATATCTAGAGTCGGATGTTTCAACAAATGCCTGCTTAATGATAGCATCATCCAATTGAAACTCAGTTAATATTGAGCCTTCGCCACCTTGTGGCTTGCCATCTAAATGTGAATCGTGTCCCATACCGCCCCTGTTGGGAAGACGTCAAATACTGATGAGGATTCAATTCCTCAGTAAGTTCAGAGTGCCACCATTTTGTAAGTTTGTCAGGCCAAACATAATGTAGACGACCGTATCAGACCTGCAGTGCCTACTTGTGGAAGGTGAAAGATTGTGGATAGTCTTTGGAATTGCTGAATTTACTTTGTTAGCCGTTGAGATAAGGTCCAGCTGTTAGTGGAGAATATTTTATCTCAAAACCACCTACCAATCCAAGCATCCGTACCCAACCCCGCCACCCAAATCCAAATAGACAGGCTTTTGAATGTTGCGTACATCAGAGTGGCCCATAAATAGCTATCAGGAGATTTAAGATTCACTTGATCCTGATCTAGAAAATAGATTTAGCCCATGTACTCTTGATAACTGGGAAACAAATTCTCGCCACCCACCCTGTACAATCAATCTGACCACAATAATAATCATTCCCCGCCGATCAAACCATTTTCCGATAACCTCCCGGAAAATTCAAATCTGTATCCATCCAACCCTGTAGTCCCTAGCTAAGCCTGACAACAACAACAGCATAAGCACCCAGGGATCGACCACCACCGCCTAAAAATCCTGAAACCAACGCTCTTGCAGGGGCGAGATACTATCAGTAGATCCATAAAACATCGCCAAAAAGGCCGCCCGTGAAAACCATGACTTGATTCAATTGTAGAATCATCAGTTGCAGACAATATATTCTTATTACAGAACTCCTGTATACTCATGAACCCCTCAGACAAACGAAATGTAAAAAGATAACGGGCCCGACCACCAGCCGCGACAAAATAGCTCTTTCAGGTACCAGCAATAAACCATAACCATCCCAATAAAATGCACCATCAAAACTCAATAGCCACAATGAGCATCCAAAAATGTTCAACCAGGGTTCCAGCTATGAATACTAACCGCACTGCAAAAGCCACCATAAGAATTATCTCAATGGGTACCAGCTTGGTAGTCACGGACATAGCCACCAGGAGCAACAAATTTCCCTCAGAGGTTCCAGCTATGATGATGGCCACATCATCCAGATTTTAGTTTATGCCACAAAAAGACGCAATTTTGTCCAATCTGGGTTCCAGCCATTGCCCTTCTCAATTCGCAAGGCCATGCTCAAATTGTCCATTCAACGGAAACACCAAGCATTCAACGTCAAATTGTCCATTCAGCGGTTTGATTTGCCCTGCTCTGCCTATTTCCATTCCCAATCCATTCTGCTCAAATCATTGGGTAAACTTATCTGCTCTGCTTACACTCCAACCCATTCAAATTACGGGGTAAACTTATCTGCTCTGCTTACACTCCACCACAACATTTATTTTTCCTTACAGGTGTCGATCCTGGACTATGGTGCCAATTTTTCATAGTATTGGATTTCTTGTGTCGTTACTCTGATCCACTATCAGAAGATTTGAGGGTGAAGAGACTGAGTGGTCATTTTTTTCCTGCTTGAATCTCTTCTCTAGGCCTTTTGCTGTCAGGGTTTATCGTCGTCACTTGGATTAGTCTATTTTTGTGGTGGGTTTTGGCTCTATTGGTGGTCTTCTTCATTTATGAAGTGACTTAATGTTGACCGTATTCTTTGGGTCGAGTTCTACAATATTGTTTGTGCCACATCACAAATTCTTTCTTGCCGCAGTTCATACATTTCGAGTGGTTGACTTCTTAGCTCTCTACAAGGTTTTCACCATGGTTTCTTGTTGGGCTCACTGGCCTACTTTTTCATTTTCCCGAGGCCTAGTTCTCGGTCTCATCTTTGAGTTAGTATGGTAACTTGTGCCCTGGTTTTTTGTTTTATTTTTCATGTTGTTGGGTTAAGGCCCCCCTTGTTTTCCATTATTCTGTGACGAGGGTTCTTGCAAATTTATTATTATTTAAATCTTCCATGCATTAATGGGTTGGCGTTTTTGGTTGATATTGCTCCTTATTTGAATGTTCATGTGCTGCATACATTGGGTTTCTTATTTCAACAAGCCTACATGCCCAGACCTTCTATGGTCCTCTCTGCGCTGTGTCTGGGCTTTTATATCCTTAGTGTTTCTTACCTAGATCCTTTTAGACATTTTTTTATGCATCTTATATCTTATTTGTAACAATCGGGTTTGCAAAAATACTTGGTATGTTTACATAATGTATTTTAATGTTCCATGTTTACATAATAAAAATTAGGTTTTTTTCTGCCAAAAAATAATAATAATAATAATAATTTTAATTTGAGTAATCATAAAATATGATATTCTTAACATTAATTGTGTTAAGAGACATTCTCCAATCTAGTATGAAAGAGATGTTGTAATGTTAACATATGTCATAAACATTTTACTCGGTCAAAATAAATGCATAAAATACAAAAATGAAAAATAAAATTGGAGAGGTCAAATTATTTAAAATAAAATGTTATAAATTTAAAAATAAAATTATTTAAAGGGCTCCATGTTCCATAGTTTTTCTAATGGTATTCTTATGTAATACAATCTATTTAAAGGTGTGAATATATATATATATATATATATATATATATATATATATATATATATATATATATATATATATATATATATATATATATATATATATATATATAACACCTAGATCTCTGAATCTATCAAGGGTCAAGAGGGATCCAAACCTTTCCTCAAGTTTTGCACTCAAAAAGGAGGTTTACACTTTGGGAGATTTGATATTTCTTAGTGCTTGATATATCTACAGTTCTCTAACTTTTATATTCTGTCAGTCAATCTATTTGACTTCTGTGTTTCTGATTTATGCATTATTTGTACCAACTTCTTTTCATCTTCTATACTTTTTATTTGTTCTTTAAGTCTATTAATTTCATTTGTTTGGATTGACATATCCTGCATGGCTTTGATCAATTTACCTGCTTCATCATTGGGATGAGCTACTGCTGTTGTTGAATCTGTTGCTGATGTAGTGGCTGATGTAGTTGGAACTGTTGTAGCTAATGGAACTGTTGAAGTAGATGGAACCACTGTAGCTAATGGAACTACTATAGTAACTGTAGGAATGGTAGTGACAGGGATTTCTTCCATGTTGGCCTTCTTTTCCTCATTGTATACTAATCATGTGCAATCATTTCCTCCATAAAAATTGACCAAACGGCAAGCGGTTTACGAGAACAAAGCCATCGATACCATATAAACTAATTGGGTTCTAAATATAAAGTTGGAATGTGTACCTTTTGTGAGTGTTGCACATCATGGAGATCAAAATATTGCTCCATTTGTAGTATCCATGTTACTGTATCCTTGCCATCAAAATTACTCATATCAATATTTGGAATGTGGTTGTTCTTAAACCCAACATTGGAGTTTCTAAAATCACAATTCATATTCCTTTTGTCCTCATCGTGATTTTCATGGATTACATTGTCACCACCGAGAAGCCTTTCTTGTAAAAACTTTTCCAAACCTTCCATGTATTTTTTTAAACCATCCATCGTAGATTCCATGTCATCCTTAAAACCATCCATCTTAGCTTCCATGCCATCCTATGTCGGAGATGCAGTGCGGCTTATGGAGATGTGATTTAGGTGTGGAAATATCATATATTTTTAAAGTGAATATATTATATATAAAAAAGTGGTCTTGCCCTTCTTCCATAGGTTTCCCCCTTGTTTATACACGATAGTTAGCCCACAGATTTTCCCACTTCTAGCGGTTATCAACAGAGGAACATAGTTCTATTTGAATGAAGTGAGCCTACCCACCTTCTTCTCTCTGTGATATTGATGCTCAGCTGATACCTTTTACCTTTCACTTTATGACTGGAATGCTCAGTAAGGTGGTGGGAATGAATGGGAGGAACCCTGTCTCAGAGGTGTGGGAGATAGGATAATTTCACTTCACTGAGGGTCACTTTTTCACATGCTATCACCCATTTGATAAATGGAGAGGGGAGAAAATGTTGATCAATTTATTGATACCTTTACATCTCTCTATTTCCATATATCTCTTGCTTTACCTGGTTGGAGATGAATAAATTGCCAATGGTTTCTTGATTTCTCATTTTCCCCATTCACATACCTGAGATTAAGGCTTATCGTGGGGCCAAGACTCCCATTGCCTGGGGAAATCCCTGGAAGGAACACACTATGATTGCAGTCGGTGTATAGGATGGATAACCTACCTTGTCACCTTGTTTGAGGAGCGATCTGACCATGCCCAGATAGCGATTGATTTTTGGCCTACCTAGTTGGATCAACCACCTCCCCTTCCACATTTTCCCTTTCCTTTCTTTAACCCTCCTTCCGACTTATCCCTTGGCAGAATGCTTCGCATGAAAAACCCATCTCCCAAGCCAGCCCTATCACTATATTCTTGTTCATATAGAGCGAGCCCTAGAACCGCATTGTATCCTTGTCTGCGAGTAAGCCATATAACCATATTATTTTTCGTATAGAGTGACTTGGTGTTAGGATATCCAAGAGAAACCACCCCATCATTGCACTTTTTTTAATTTATTTGACTACTTCACACTTTGATTTTCATATGAAATGGGAAGAAATATTCTTAATAACCTCCCCGACATTTGGTGGACATTTACTTACTGTTCCAACTAGCTTGAGGTCATAGCTACCCATCCATGTTCATAAATGTTTCCATCCAGTAACGTACTCGGAAAATGAAAAAACTTAAAACACCCCAACCTTAATAACAAATAAATCTAGGTTGAGTTAAGGTAGGCATGCATGGCAGGGACTCCCCCTAATCCATCCTTATATATGGGGCCTACGCCGGAGGTAAGGAAAGAATGTAATGAGTGTTTCAAAAATAATGTAATGAGTGCTTTGTTGGTATTAGGGTGGGGGGTGTCGGTAGAATTAGCGTGGGGGGAGGCATACGAGTCAACCTCTACCTACCCTTAGCTACCTTCATCAACTTCTATATAACTCCATTTGCATCTACGCATACCTAACACCATGAAGGATATAGTTGCTTCTGGGGGATGGGGGGGTGCTACTTCTTCTTCGTCCGCATCATTATTTATTTGTGCATAATCACGTTAATGAAGGCCTCCAGCTTCGGTCACATAAAAACCAATCTAATTTCGATGTGTTCAACATAGGATAAACATTATTTATACACCCCCTGCGATTTTTAAACCCAGGTAGATCTATGGTGTTTTTCTTCCCCTTAACCATACCTACCTACATTCATTGGTAAAGAAGGTAAGTAACTATTAGATAAGGTATGAGGATCTATCCTTAACCCACCTACCTTCATTAGAAGGGGCGTGGAAACAGAACATAAGGAAATAATAAAATCACATAGATACGGTATGGTATGATTCTCCATCTCCTCGATATGTTAATCCAAGTGTACTGATAGATAGTACGATGCGAGAAATGTGAAGCGAACTGAAAGACTCAAATCTAATATTCGAGGTTTGGACGGAGGACCAACCACACGAGATAATGTGATTGATTTGTCATAATAATCAACTCAATCCACGCCTCAACATAGTGAAGTTGGAAAATATGGATCGAGGACTTCATTCAATCAATAAGGATGGAAGCGGTATGTTAAGTGGCTCGACTAAAAGGAGAGGAACAAAATCGCTCAACTAAAAGGAGAGGAATGAAGTCGCTCGACTAAAAGGAGAGGAAGGAAGTCGCTCGACTAAAAGGAGAGGAATGAAATCGCTCGACTAAAAGGAGAGGAACAAAGTCACTCGACTAAAAGGAGAGGAACGAAATCGCTTGACCAAAGGGAGAGGAATTGGAAGCAATACCCTCCAGGGGATAGGTGGCCCCACTTAAACAAAGACATGACAAGTGTCTGGCACCACTATCTTACCACAACTACCAATTCAACTCTGTGCATAGCATGAGAAGGAAGTGTTTCAATAGCTTCCACATTCTCGTAATGAGGGGTTGTGTTACTTGCTTTAGCAGCCTAGCCCGGAGACTAACGGAGCTAAGACTTACTTACATGAAATTTATGAAGAGATACTTTCCCCTCTCGGCGTATCTGACTTATAGGCAGTGTGTCCCACATACTATGGACAAGGACCAGGTTGTCCTCAGGTTACCTCACAATATGAGGAAGATTCATTATTTTCCATTAAATTCAAAATCTGATCTTCTTCATCTATTTTTGAAGTAGAAAAAATTGGTCGTATATCAAAGTTTTCATTATCATCATCTATCCATTCTTCACTTTATAATTATATTGTTGTTTTTTTTCTGGAGGATATAATGTGAATTTTTTTGTTGAACTTCCATAAGAGATAAACATATTTCCAGATCTACAACTTATAAAAGCATTAGTTGTAGCTAACCATGGTCTACCTAGAATCAATGGATGTCCTCCTAGATTATTCTTGGGTGTTAAGATAATTATTTCAATAGGATATTCCCAAGAATCTAAGGATACAAACACATCTTCTAACACACCATCAAGTTTAATAATAGATCTGTCCACTAATTGCAACAAAGTAGGTGTATATTGAAGATTAGGAAGTTTCAATTGATCCATAGTTTGTTTACTCATGATATTGATAGTTCCCCCTAAATCAATCAATGTGTTTGGAATTTTGACACCATCAATGTGTTTTTTCATAATGGGACTACCTAGATCTAAATATTTCTGAATTTTTATCTTTCACATCATGATATCTACAATTTTTCCAACTAACTGGATTCTTTTAAATTCTTTTCTTTTTCTTCCTATTTTGTTAATAATTAACTCCCTGATTGTCTTTGAAAATATTTGTATTTATTTGATAGCTTGTAACAAAGGAATTTTTATAAAAACATTCTTTAGTTCATATATCATGTCGTAATCCATAAATAAAACATGTTTCTCTACCC
The DNA here is from genome assembly GCA_034641835.2 of Pinus albicaulis. Lineage (NCBI taxonomy): Eukaryota > Viridiplantae > Streptophyta > Pinopsida > Pinales > Pinaceae > Pinus > Pinus albicaulis. The sequence continues at coordinate 1,610,030,926 of CM076584.1, read as the reverse complement.
CTTTGTCAATTTTCAATCTTTAAGGGAAAGGTGGGTTTTGAACAGAAACTAAAGTTTGTTCTATAATGGGAGTTGAGTTTATTAAAGTATCATCGGAATATACATGGTTTGTTTTCTTTTGAGGATTTTCCTCTTGATGAAGAGATGTCTCTCTCTCAGAGAGGTCGTCCTTCTCATATTCTTGGATAACAGCATATGGTGACTTCTTTTCCAATACTCTACCAGATCTAAGTTAAAAATTATTTAGATATAATGGATTTATCATGTATGTTTGGAAATTCTTCCCTTCTACGTTGTAAACAGGTTGTGAGTTTTTATTATTTGGATTTGGAAGTGGCTAAGAAGGCAGTTGATTTGGATTGCGTGGAAATGGTAATAGAAGTTGTGGATTTGGATTTTGAGGTTGAGAGGGTTGAACATGTTGAGGAAAATATTATGGTGGAAAAACAAGAAAGGTTGTTGAAATTGAGGGTATTGAAGATACTTTCCATAAGGATTTTTCCATCCTTCTGCCCATGGTTGAGGCCAAGGTTGCCAAGGCATGGGTGCAGTCCAATTACTTTTTGGTGGTTGTGCATATGTTTGAGTGTTGAAACCTTGATTCGTATTTGATTGTGGATTTTTCCATTGTCTCTTAGCAATAGAGCAAATAGGTTATGTTTGATTTGGTATTACTTCCTCTTGATAAACACATTTAAGACCTAGTATTGAAGGAAATTCCTTTGTATCATGATTTTATTCACATATAACACAGGTTTCTACACTTCTTAAATTAAGAGGGAATTCTCTTAAGGAATGCTTCTTTCTACATTTTGGAAAAAAGATAGATAATGAAACATTTTCAATGTTTTGTTTGTTTTTTATTTTAAGGGTATCTATTTGTTCACTAAGAGTCCCCAAAATATATGTTTTGAAATTTTCAATCAAGTTGCTTATTTCTGCTCTACTTACCGTTCCAGAAATTGGAGCCAATATTGCACAAAGATACTCGAACTCTTAGTTATAGACCATTTAAAAACAGCTAAAATCGATCTACGAGTTTTTGTATGCTAACACAAGTGGATCTGCCTCAACATAATTACTTCGAGGGATTGAAGCTTAATTGAAGCTCTAACAGAACGCAAAATATTTTTCCCTGTTCTTCTCCCTCATCCATTTTCTTCTTCAAGCCAAGCATCTACAATGCACTCCGGGTGGCTACAAAGGTGACAACTCTCCAATTACCAAACTACTGAAGGAAACACTCCACCCAAGCAAAGAATTTGTTTCTTCTCCATGCCATTGATGTGTGGTACTTAACAACAGTTGATTTTCTGCTCGTGAAATCTCTTTCACATTGGCATGATATATGTGGTAATTGTGTTTGTGTTGTCTTTATATATATATATACATCAAATTAAAAAAATAATAATAAATAATAAATAATAATAATAATAAATTAATTAAAAATTAAAAAAATAAATAAATAAATAAAATTAAAATAAATAAAAATAAATAAATAAAAATTTTGACTACATGACAAACACTCAAATTTGAAGATATCCAATCCATTTCTTATCAAACCACTCGAATGGACTTTCCTTCAAACGCTTTACAAGTCCAGCATGTTCCATCACAGTTTTTGCGATGGGCCTTCTTTATTTCATCTCGTGTCAAACCTCTTTTTCTCTTTGCAGATACTTGCATGGTTCCCTTGCTTTAGTTGGGATGAAAGTGCGGATGAACTTTCCAGCACTTACCAATCCAATGACCACTTATTTTGCAATGAGTGCATAAATTCTCTCCGCTACTCTTGTTCCTATGAAACGGAGAATTACCCATTTTCTTTGTTGATCAGGTCTGTCTGTCCAAATATAATATTTTCCAACATCTTACATCACAATGATTATTTAACCCACAAAATGTACAAGGTTTATTGTACCATAAATTCTTCTTTGAATTTTCAATTTTCTTGTAATTGAAAGGAACCCTGACATACCTTTGTGGATCATACCTTGTAGACCTCTCGTTGTTGCAAACCCAAGAAGAATATTTGGACTTCGCTCCTTTCATGGATGGTTTCCTCAATGGCTTTGAAGCTCCTACTTCCTTCAATCCCATTGGTGATGTTTGATCATTGGCTTTGGCCAGCTCTCCTTTTTTGGTGGAACAACTTCCCATTTGTTTCTCCACGGCCTACTCCAACATAAGCCTCAACTTTCGTTTTTCTTCATATGCATCTTGGAGAAGCCTTCGAAGCTCTGCATTCTCGGCTTGAATGCAATAGTTGATCTCCTCCAACTATTCAATTCTTGCTTGCTTCAAGTCTTTACCCATGGTGATATTCACAATCCTGGCAAAATAGTCAAATTGCTCAGATACCACTTAATATGAGTAATTTTTGCTAACACTTAATTAAACAAAAAAATACTCATTACAGGACCTTTTACTGACATGATTTTGCATGCAAACATGAATGACACATTCTTTAATAATGATTTACCATCACATCAACATTATTCAAAGAAAGCTCATCAACTAAGAAACAAGCAACATAAACAACCATGAACACTCATAACACTGATATGGTAACAAAGTTCACCCTCGGGAGAAAGGGCTACATCTCCATATTCGTTTGGAACTATGAATCGCTTTATTAATTCTAAGACATTCTCCTTCTTACAATGGGCTGAAACATCTAACAAAAATGTGGATCATGCTCCTTAAAGAGCTACCTTCTCACAAATGGGCTAAAGGCATTCACATAAGGGACATTTCCTCAGCACCAGAAGGGCCACATTTTCTCTCAGAACAAGGCTTCAAACTCTTACAAAGCTCCTCCAAAAACTCAAACCAAATACTCTCCAAAAGACTCCTCCCGTGAAAAAGCTCACATCATGAGTTTATATAGTTTTTCCCCAACAAAAGTACATAACTCCTCAAATCCACAATAGTAGGACCTTAAGACATTTTAAGGAAAAACAAGCTCCATGATTCTAGGATCTATATTTACTCAAGGCAAAAAAATAGTAAAATCCAAACTTCAAGGATCTTAACCATGCCAAAAGACCTCAACCTCTCATTGAGAAATATCAAATTAATTGTGAGTTCAATTCTCACATAAAAATGGTTTCTCAAACGGAAAATAAGTGAATATTTTGTGAGTCCTTTTCCTACTCGTTGTCAACATTATCCACTTTACAATTCTAAATGAAATAATGCATTAATCTTATTCCTAACTTTGTCACTTATCATAAAATTTCTTCATTGTGAACAAAGTAAACTTTGCATTTGTGCAGATCCTCCTGGATCACCACACTAGTGCTACAACTGCAACTGGACCCCCAAAATATTAGGATCACTCTACATGCCTCAACTTAGACCCTCAACTGGAATTTCTTGAGCTAACTCACACTAGTGCTACAACTGCAACTGGACCCCCAAAATATTAGGATCACTCTACATGCCTCATCTTAGACCCTCAACTGGAATTTCTTGAGCTAACTCAGTCATCGTGACTTAGTTAAATTAGACGCCCACATTTCACACCAATGTGTAACTGAATTTCTGACCAATGTGTGACTGAAATTCCACACGAGTGTCTATGCAAAATCTTTTTTGTTTCCAATTTCACTGTTTCTGCAAATTTCAATGCCCTGGTCACTCTTCGTTGCTATACGCAACCAAATGTAATTTACATGGGACTCCAAGACTCATGGTTTATTCATGATGAATTTTAGTAATGCCCATGGAAACTTGGAGGCATACAACAATCATGTCATGGAATGTGCAGAGTTCAGCAATTACGAGGTGAATTTGGTGGAAAGAATGATAGCCTCTTAAAAGATAAACTGGATGAGAGAACTAAATTCCCATAAGGAGAAAAAAACCTTCCTATACAGTATCATCTGCAAGATGAAAAAGGAGGGAATCAAGAACGTTTGCACTAAAGAATGCTTTATCAAGAGAATTCATCAAGAGATTAAAAGAGTTCAACAAAAGGACAAGCATAAACAAAGACAATAAATAATGGTGGTATCGTCAGTTCAAGTCTTCAGACGACCAACCATTCATGGTTACTGTCCCTACTAACCATCGAACCAAAATCAAGAAAAATGTATGCTATGAAGAATTCTTTAACAAGAGAATTCATCAAGAGATTAAAATATTTCAATAGCAGGATAAGCATAAACAGATACAGAGAAATAATGGTGGTGTCGTTGGTTTGGGTCTTCAGGTGGCCAATGATTTTGGGTTTCGATTGCCCTAAATTACAATGTCAAGAGGATTGTTTTGAAGGATGTCTTTTTTTTTTCAGAGGAAAAAAATACGCTGATTATATTAGTGTATAAACAGTACATAAACATATATGTTCTCAGCTGTGATGAGAAAACAACGAGAATTCCATCAAATATTGGCCCAATTACAGATGCTCATTAATAGAGAAAATGAGCTTAGCTACTAGGCCATCCACCATATCTGGGAACAGATATTCCATCGCATAATCTACTTAACATACTATGAGCTATGGACTATTATACTAATTAGATCGCATTCGGGATCTGGGCGTACATCCGCTAGTTTCAATGATAAGGCTAATGGTCCAGTGATGAGAGACCGATTGAGAGTATCACTGTGTAAACCTGTGTCATAGCTGCACCTGTGACCCAGTCTTCCCCTTCTGCTTTACTGCTCGATTGTCTTGCTGAATTCCAGATATTCTTGTATCATCATTTCGTGTCGCCTCGTGCACAATTCAGGCACCCCTGAATCCAATATCAGGTACCTCAGAAGCCGAAGACTGTCACATTGAATCCTTGGATTGCATCTACCAATTGAAATCTGAAATATAAAATAGGAACGTCTCGCTTCTTATTCCCATATCTCGCTCTCTTGTCATAAATCAGGCTCGCTTGATCTGTTGCGATGGCTCGCTTGACGTGTCCTTGAGTATGCAGCGGAATACCTCAATAGAGGAATGTGAAGCCTCCAAAAATGTTGTCGTGACCTTGTATCAAAAATCAAGTATCCCCCAAATTCTCCTATAACGCATATATAGCTTATAAATGAAAATTGCAAAGTGAAACCAGATCTATGGAATGGGAAAAGAAAAAGCCCCGATCTGTCGTCCCTCAAGGTAATGTGATACCTTCATAATTCCAAATTCTTCTTCCAGGCCCCTCTTAGATAGCTTATCTGCCCTCGTGTTACCTTCATGATATATGTGATTGATGGATGGACTGCCCAGTGTTTTCCATAAACTCTGTGTTCTCTCAACCCATCCTTGGAGATGCGGAGTCATCATGAGACAGCTATTGGTGACCCAGTTAATGATGAGTTGAGAATCGCCATATATGCATACTCCCTGTAATTGCAGATCATGTGCGATCAGGAGGCCACCCCACAATGCCATGATCTCCGCCTTGTTGTTGGTTCTGGGGCCCCCGTTCCAGCAGATATTATATCGCTCCGAACCGGATAATTTGATCCATGCGCCGCATTCGGTCATACCTGCATCAGATGCTCCATCAAAATAGATGGCAGGGATACTGATCTGATGGGGTCTTATCCGAGCTGAGCAGTCAGGCAGACATGGCATTGGCGAAGGTCGGTCATCCATCCATTCCTTAATCACAGTATAAATCTGATGAATATGTAAAGGCCGGTCCTCAAATATGATACGGTTCCGGGCTAGCCATATCTCCCATGTGAGATAGAATGGAAGCGATCTGTATTTGCAGTTGAGCTTATCCCATTCCTGTGCTACTGTCATAAAGTCTGTGGGTCTCCATGCCGGATTTAACAGGTGATCACTAAACAGCCTCCATAGTCTTGTGGTAACAGAGCATGTGAAGAAAAGGTGTGAAGATGTTTCCTCCTCAACACGACATAAGGCACAGGCGATGGGTCCCGTGATGCCCCTCTTTATTAAATTTTCCCAAGTAAGTACCTTACCCCTCCAGATCAGCCAACCAAACATTGCAATCTTCGTGGGAATATTCCTGTGCTAGAAGGGGTAGAAAAATTTGGAAACGTTAATCTGGAATGTTTGAGAGATGTTGTGCCGATATGCCTCCTTAACCACTATCATGTTATTCTTCATCGGTCCATTCCAGATAATATGGTCTCCGCCCACAGCATAACAGAACCCAGCTCCCCGCAGTTTGACCCGAAATAGCTCCCATTCATGTTCCAAGACATCGGGTAGTCCAATCTGTGTAGCATCTTTGAATATCGGGGCGCTATGAGACCACTGATAAATTATCTGTGAGTAGTATATGATCCCTCTTTGTGTCAAAGCATGTAATAGACGAGGCGACGAGCCACATTGGTCCTGCATAAGATGTACATTCGACGCGCCAATGGGAATACAGCTCCCATCTCGGAATTTCCATACCAATCTTGGAACCATGTGTGGCATGATCTTTTTAAAACTGGCCCAAATACAAGATAATTTCCGAGGGAGAGGAAGATTGCCGCATGATATCTGATTTAAAATATCGCCTTGATAATATTTCGCGCTGTTGATATCATACCATATACCATGTCTTTTGATGGCCCTCCAAAAGGACTTCGTCAGAAGCGCTATATTGAACTCCCGAGCGCTCAGTATGCCCCATCCTTCCATGTCTTTGGGTCTGCTGATTGCTGATAAACTACATAATGTGAACTTCCTGTTGCTATCTGTCCCTCCCCACAGAAAATGAGTGATAATGTTGTTAATTTTGTTTATGATACCGGTAGGAATATATAGAAGATGTCCCCAGAACACCATCATCTGGGTTAATACTGACTGTATCATGATAAGTCGTCCACCCTTTGTCAGCCACCGGTGAGACCATAAATGAATTTTATCTCTGAATCTATCCATTATCCAATTCCAATCGTTGTTCCGGTATCCACATGGCTTAATGTAGTAACCCAGGTATTTGAATCCCTCAGCAGCCAAACGGATATCCACCCCAAGAAACTCAGCGATAAATCTAATCTCCTGAATGTCCCCATGTTCATATATGAGTATGGACTTACTGCAATTTATGGCCAAACCTGTTGCTGAGTGAAAACGATTAAAACAGATATGGATATAAAACCAGTAGTTTCTAATCAATTGACCGAATAGAAGTAAATCATCGACAAATAGAGAATGAGTTGTAGAGACAGAGTTAGAAAATGTAAAACCCTTGATGTAGCCCTTCTCTTCGGCAGAATGCATTATTCTACTGAATCCATCCATGACAAGGATGAAAATGAGTGGGGACAGTGCACATCCCTGTCTCAACCACCTACCTGCCTTAAAAAAAAATTTAGGGGTGCCATTAACCATGACTGCATAACTGATGTTAGAGATGCACGACATCACCCAGCGAATGATACATACTGGAAGGCCCACCTTGAATAGTAGAATCCTGATAAAAGACCAATCGATTGAGTCATATGCCTTATGTAAGTCTACCTTCATGACCAAAGCTTCCTTCTTCCCCGAATGCATGGAGTGCATCACCTCCTGAGCTATGGCTATTGCATCGTGAATGGACCGATCTTTTAGAAAACCATATTGCGCTGCAGATATATGATTGGATAAAACTGCCTTGATCCTGTTTGCTATAATCTTCGAGGTAATCTTGTATATGAGATTGCATAGCGCTATGGGTCTAAACTCTGTAAAGGACTGAGGATCCGCAACTTTGGGAATGAGCGCAATAAAAGTTGAATTCAGGTTTGCTGGCATAATACCTTGTGTGCGAAATAACTCCATCATGGCCGTTAACTCTGTCCCAAGCACATCAAAGAAGAATATGAAGAATTCTGCGATCCATCCGTCCGGTCCGGGGCACTTGTCCTTGGTGAAAGATTTGAGGACCGACAATACCTCATTCCCGCTTATACATTCATCAATTAATGTGATATCCTCATCTTGGAAAAATCTGGTGAAGTGATCCAGTACCCACGCCTGATTGTCCGCTGAGATCATGGACTCCGCCCTATAGAACTCAGAAAATTATGTGAAGGCTTCATTTTGTATTTCAGCATTGTTCACAGCGAAACTGCCATCACTCCTTTTAATACGCCAAATGGCGTTTCTGCTTCTCCTGGCATTTGCAGTTTTGTGGAAGTAACGTGTGTTTAGATCCCCCTCCTTAAGCCAAGTAATCCTACTCCTTAGCTTCCATGACACTTCCTCGATCCGCAAAATTTCCTTTTTTCTGGCTCCTAGGTCCTTCAGAAGACATATGGTCACTTCATCTGGAATTGAGGTCGTGAAAGAGGTGTATAAGTCTGCCATCTGCTTTATGATTCCCTGCAACTCTTCTTTAAGCGCATCCTTCTTCCTGATCTCCCAATTCTTCGTGGCCGCCTTAATATTTTGTAGTTTATGATGGAAAAGATCCCAATCCTTGAGACACAAATCATCCACCGGTTGCGTCCATAGAGAAGATACCATTCCCGTGTACTCCTCGTCCTCGAGCCATATCCTGTTGAATTTGAACGGGCGGCCTCTAATGAAATCATTGCAGCGCCAAGATAGTTTGATTGGCATGTGATCCGAAATCTCTGATACTATGATTTTGGATCGTGGCATACCCCAGTTGTCAATGAGGTTACTCTGTAACAAAGCGCGGTCCAGTCTTTTCCCTATAAACTCGACGCCAGCCCACCTGTTTGTCCAAGTCGGCAATAGTGGGATCGGTCTAATATCCACCATGTGCAGGCCCAGAAAACTATCTGTCAGGAAAGCTGATAAGGGATCCCTACGCGCAGATGTGCCCCATATTTCATCATCCCGAATTGTGGAGTTGAGATCCCCCATGAGTATAACATTTTGCAACCTGAGAATGCCAGTTGTGAACATACGTTGCCAAAAGGCGAATCTGTTGCAGAACGACGCATAAATGTTGATGATATTGACTTTCTCCGTCCGCCCTCTGAGTTGGCCCGATAATATAACTCCACCGAAAAATTTGAAAGCTCGAAAAGATGCATATTTAGGGTTCCATATGGATATGAGACCCCCCGACTGCCCAACTGCGTCAACCGCCGCCGCAAACCAGCGCTTCATCATAGTGAGAAATGTCTTAATAGCCTTCTCCCTCTTGCACATGGTTTCCTGGACCAAAAATATGATCAGCTTCACATCAAATAACAACTCCCTCAAGCAATTTGTTTTGGAGGCGTTGCCCAGCCCCCGTATATTCATGGATAACATGTGGGTCATGTTGAGTCCGCAACCGGGCTTTTAGCTCTAAGCGCCCGTGTATCATCCAGTGTTCCTTCGCTGATCGAAATGGGAATGTCTGTCAGATTACCTTTATCCTCCGTGAAGAGAGATATAGCTTTGAACTTGCCCCTGGTATATTTATTTGCCGCCTTAGTTTTACCCCGAGCAGGAGGGACAGGTGCAGGACGACTTGATGAATCTGGAGTCAGTGTGGGAGGGGGTTTTTCAAATACAGTGAGAGCAGCTATGTCTATGTTTTGATTTGCCAGTATGGATTCAAGGTCACTCCCAATAGAGTTCGTGGGAGATTCCGAGGGGCGATATGGATCAACTTGGTCATTTGTCATAACATATTTCTGTGAACCCTCCATAGCTACCCCAATAGACTGATTAGATGGTTCGCCGGTGTAGAAATTGGGGGACTGGCTCATATGATTTTCATTACTGGTTAGGTCAATACATTCCGCAGAATTAGACATGCCTAGAGAGGACTCTACCTGAATGGCCACTGTGTGGGAATTGGAACACCCCATCCCGTCCCCTTCTACGGAAAAGTGTGGATACTCAGGGGTAAATTCCTTCCCCGATACATCCGTAATAACACTAGGAGGGTCCTGACTCAGTTCCGGCATTAAGACACGACAATCATCAAAAGGTGGTCTATTATAATCATTTGCAGTAATATCCCCACCCTGACATTTCATCACCCCCCCTGATTGTTCTATTGCCGTAAGATAAGCATCATCCTCTGATAATAGGAAACTAGAATTACCTGGGGGAGATGGCGCAGTGGTGCCTTCAGCATCATTCGTTCGAACATCAGCATTCCCTGTCGTCTTCGCCGCACCCGGACGGTGCAATTGTAGATGGAATGGACAGTGCTCCCGGAGATGACCTGTGCGATGGCATAGTAGGCAGCGAAAGGGGATTCCCCAAAAATCTATGCGCTGCCGATGTTTACTGTTACCCCAGACGAGATCAATGTCACCAGGCAGCCCCCCAGAAAAGTCAAGTTCGACCAAAATCCACGCTATTTTCTTGTCACTGGAGCCTATAATTGCTGGATCGATGTACTTGGTAGACCCAATAGAATTGCCGATCGCCCGGAGCGCCTTGACTGTCCAGTATTCTAGTGGCAAACCCGGAAGCTTCACCCATATAACCTGCTTCTGGGGGCTTCCAGGACTGGGTTAAAACCCAGATACCACGGTATTAACTGCATAAAACTCCTACCGCGTACCCAAGTCCTGGTGATGATCTTCTGAACATCTTTTTCATCCAAAAAATGGATGCTGAACCATCCATTGATAAGATTGCTTACCACCGGGGTGTATCCAATGAGCAAGTACCAGTATTTTTTAATCCAGCTTGTAGTATTCCGACATCGTAATGCGATGTGCCATTACCCGTTCTAGTTTTCGGGCGGCCAACCATTTAGGGTTCTGCCAAACAAAACCAACAATTCTTTGAAGAATTACACTGTAATTGACACCATGATGCGTGAACCATCGGATGAAGCGTCGAGAAAAATTACACCATAATGTACAACATTGTAACAGCAATGGGAAATAAATAAAAAATACATATCATGTACTACACTGTAAATGCACTACGCATCAAGCATCGGATGAAGCACCCAGCACCGAGAAGCATTAGACTACAATTTATCACACTGTAACACTATGCAGCGGAAAATAAAATTGACAGCAAGGTCGATGAAGCATTTACACCGCAATATTTACAATGTAATGCCCATTAATTATGTTTTATGTATAAGCATGACTGATGACACATCGCATTGGATTTCAGAGCCCTGGTAATGGCAGCGAGCATACGTCGTCACCTTGGGAATGCCAAAAGTCAACATTAGATACCCAAGAAAATATTTTGTACAGTGACATAAACTAATACAAAAACGGAAAGTTAAATGTCATTGCTCAGGGAGTGACATAAAAATTATTAACGCATGGAATTGGAAATTAGGTTCGGTCGGTTTGCAATATCGAAACGTTGTTCATTAAACTATTTATTAAAAATTTATTATTAATAATCATTAAAATATTATATTATTATCAAATATTATATTATTATTTTGTGATAAGTATAAATGGCAATTGGGTTAGGTTTATTAACAATGTTGTTGTGCACGAGTGGCAAAGCTTCATCTTATTGTTAATTAATTTACACTCTAAATCCACTAACATATTTTATTGATAATAATATTTTTAATATAGAATTAATTAAATATATGCATTTTCATGTCAGAAATAATTCATTAAAAAATTAATAATATTCTATGAACTATATACATCTATTAAATTTTACTTATTTATGTAGGTGACAATTTTGTTTATTTTTTATTAAAATTTAGTGATTTTTTTTTCAAAATTTTTGAAACTGAAAGTATTTGAATGATTTTTTAATGGTAAAAATAGATTTAGCACTCTCAAGAATGCCTGAAATACTTAAAATTCTAAAACTTGACAGTTATAACCTAGATTTCCAAGATTTCATCAAAAGTTACTAAAAAAACCCATCATTTTGTAAACAAAATTTACTTAACTAAATATACACATCTTTATTCATTAAATTTAAAATATTTTAATTTTGATAATTAAATTTAAAATATTAAAATATTACAATTAAATATACACATCTTCATTCATTAAATTTAAAATATTTTATTTTCAATTATTAAATTTAAAATTTTGGCTTTTAAACTTCTGTGGTGATCATTTTTCAAGATGCTTTCCGGATTATCCACAGTATTGAGGAACATGTGTCGATGTTTCGAACATGTTCCTCAATACTGTGGATAATCCGGAAAGCATCTTGATAAATTTAAAATATTATGATATTATAATTTCAATGATTAATGGGACAAAAATAAAGCCATACTAGGGGACAAAATGAAATATCTTAAATTCAATAAATCTTTGGAGTGGGTATAATGTTCATTCAACAAATCCATTAAAGGATGAGATGGAATTGGTAGGAATTTTGTGGGAAGGGGTGAAAAAGAGGTTTAGTAATAATAATAATAATAATAAAATATATATATATATATATATATATATATATATATATATATATTTCGTTAAACGTGAAGCTGGGTTACACTTTTGTGAGAATCGGGGGCCGAAATTTTTTTTCGGCAATAGTTAGGCCGAACATTTTATAAAGTTCGGCCGAACTCGTGATTCCGTTTAGATTGACGGCACAGTGACGGCGCAGCAAACAGAATTTTTGCCGGAGATTTGGAAAACCGGCAACAGAAATTCGGCCGAACTTTTACTTTTAAAATAGTTCGGCCGAACTATTTTCTATAAATACATCGCCCGCGAAGTTTGTAAGGTTGCCCTTTTCATTGTTGGCGCGATTTTTGTTGTTCCTGTCGTTGGTGCTCTGTTTCTCCTTGCCGCGCTGGTGCTCTGTTCCTGCTGGCTGCGTTGTTGCTTTGTTCCGCGCTAGTGCTCTGTTCCTGCTGTCACGTCCGCGCTCTTCAAAATCCACGAGTATGTCTGCGCCGTTCTAATCAGTTTGCAGTTGTGATAATCAGTTTGTAGTTGTGATGGTGTGCTTACAAACGATTTGTCATCTTGAGGAATTTATAGTAGCACTGGGAGATTATTGTTATATGTATTTATAGTAGCACTTCCTAATATGAAATTCAGGCAACTTATTATGCTTCTCCAATGAAGCTTTGTGTTTGTTTTGTTCATACACTATAGGTTAATCACAGGCTATTAGAGCCTAGATTGTACCGAAACTTCATACTCTTAACTGGGTTATGTAGCATTGAGTTCATAGCACCGAGACATCATGACTAAAATAGCACCGAGATCTATAATATTTTTCATGGCATCCTCACCACATCTCTATCATTGTAATTACACCAAGGCTGTACCGAGACTATATTATTGAAGGAGATACGAACTGTGTCACTTTGATCATGAATGAACTGAGACTATCTTCTTGAAGGATATTTGAACTGTTTCACTGTGATCATGACTAAACTGATACTATCTTCTTGAAGGATATTTGAACTGTTTCACTATGGTCATGACTGCACCAAGACTATCTTCTTGAAGGATATCTGAACTGTGTTACTGTGATCATGATTTCACTGAGAATAGAGACAACATTATGTCACTGAGAATAGCATCATATCACCGAGCCACTGTACCACTGTAATTTTCACCGAACGTGTAATATAGTTCGAACTTGATTTCAAAGAGATGACCAAAATTATGTGGTAGAAATGTGAAATCTTAGTTGGGTATTTATAGTTCGTCGTGGCAATTTATGCTGTGATTTTCCCTTTCTTTCAGGCTGACCGTTCACTAGACTGTTATAGATCTTGGCGTGCACGCTATTGTTTCTACATCTGCTATGAATGGGTCTGTGCTAGTTGGGGCTTCGATCATGACCATTCGGAGTGGCCTTCTGTGCTGTGTGATTTACACCCGCCTTCATCATCAGTATTAGAGTGTCATGGTCCCTGCCTGCACGCCCCAGTGATTGTTCTTTTCTTTAACTTTGTATTTGCTACTGGCCTCCTAATGTGGTATTGTCACGATGTTCACGGATATATAAAGTTCTCATGTTTGCCTTGTAGGTGTTGTATAATGATATCATGGTTTTTATTGTAGTTTTCAACTTTTTAATACTAGTTATATCATCATGGTATCTAATACTATGTTTTGAATTTCGAAGAGCAATGAACAATTATGGTTTTCATTGTAATATGATTATATACATATTTTATTTATAAAATAGATTAATCAGCATGGTATCATGGTTTCTAATGTAATATGTAACTTTTTAAGAGCAATATATTGTGAAGGTTTCTAATAGTATTCTTCGACATTCTAACAGCAATATGGTTTTCAATGTAATATGATAGTTAGCCATTTGCGGGGTACATTGGAACAAATAATCCGATTCTTAAATAATCCAAAGATAATCGAGAGAAACAAATGCACAGCCACATTAAATAATACTTGAAAGCATTTAATAAGACTACCTCTATCACGAAACCTTAGTTGGAAGATACCTGCAAGTTGAATCGTTTGTGTTCCTGTGTATAGTCGTTGTTTTTGCGTGCTCGTATTTTTATAACCTCTTGGTGAAATGCGCACTTGCGAATCTTGTAAAATTTGGAGTGATTGGGGGAATAACGAGGGAATAAGCACTTCCTAACGAAACCAGAAATCTAATCAAAATAATGCCATAATCTAACGAAACCAGCAATCTAATCAAAATAATGCCATAATCAAATTCAAAATATTAGAGGAACACCCATTCGTAATTAGACCAACAATCTAGACAATGTCGTAATCAAAATAATGCCATAATCAAAATATTAGAGGAGGAAGACCAATTCTAATGTGCCATAATCAAAATATTAGAGGGAGAAGTCCAATTCATAACTAGACTAGCAATCTAGACAATGTCATAATCAAAATATTAGAGGAAGACCAATTCTTAACTAGACCAGCAATCTAGACAATCCCATAATCAAAATATTAGAGGAAGACCAATTCAAGACTTGCAATCTAGAAAATGCCTTTCAACTGTAGTTCAAATATCAACCATGGTTCAAATATCCTTATTCTTCTCTTCCAACTATATGGTTCAACTATCCTTCTCTATGTCCTCTTCAACTCTAGTTCAAATATCCTTCTCTATGTCCTCTTCAACTATATGGTTCAACTATCCTTCTCTATGTCCTCTTCAACTATGGTTCAAATATCCTTCACTATGTCCTTCTCTTCAACTATAGTTCAAATATCCTTCTCTATGTCCTCTTCAACTATAGTTCAAATATCCTTACCCTTCTCTTCAAATATAGTTCAAATATCCTTACCCTTCTCTTCAAATATAGTTCAAATATCTTTTTATACAATGATGCCAACTTCTAAATTCATCCTCCTCTTCATCTATAGTTCAAATATCTTTGTCTTTAACCATAGTTCAAATATCTTTTTCTATAGTTCAAATATCTTTCTCTTCAACCATAGTTCAAATATATTTTTCTACATGGATGCCAACTTCTAAATTCCTATCGTTCAAATATCCTTTTCTACATGGATGCCAACTTCTAAATTCTTTGTCTTGATTCTTTTTCCTTTTTTCCCCTGAATAGTTAGTTGCTTGTAAAATTTGAGTTTCCAAAAATCTGAATATGTCTATTGTTCTTCTCTTCAACTATGGTTCAAATATCCTTCCCTATGTCTCTCTCTTCAACTATAGTTCAAATATCCTTTTCTATATGTCTAAATTCTTTTATAGAAATAAAATAATTTGGCCCCTATTTTTAAGGTCATTTGAATTGATGCATAGTCAAAGTAAAACTCCATGGCTTTCGATTTATCATTATCATTACTTTATGGAGGGATAAACTTGTAGCATGCACCATTGAAACTCCTTCAATATGTTCATTGTTTTTTTGGTTCAAATATCCTTCTCTATGTCGTCCTCTTCAACTATTGTTCAAATATCCTTTTCTAAACTCCTTCAATATGTCCATTGTTCTTTGGCTCATATCCTTCTTTATCTACTCCTCTTCAACTATCGTTCAAACATTGTTCAAATATCCTTTTCCAGATGGATGCCAATTTTAGATAAATTCTTTGTCTTGATTCTTTTATTTTCCCTTTTCCCCTGTATAGCCAGTTGATTGTAAACTTTGAGTTTCCAAAAATGTGAATTTGTGAAAACTCTTTTTCGTTTGTAAATAGTGGTCGATTTTTGCAGGTGATTTGAAGATAGAAATAAAATAATTTGACCCCGTTTTTTATGGCCATTTGCAATTGATGCACTTTAACTAAAGTAACTCCATGGATTTGGATTATTACTGGGGCATTAGACTCTTTTCCTTGAAACAAATGGCTAAGAAATTGTTAGTGCGTGAAGGATCACATCTTTCTTTTGAAAGGAAACCTTCTCCTTAGCGAGTCAAAATCCCCCATCGGAAGACCTTCTGAAGACCTACAGGTCTTTAGATGATTTCCACAAATGCTAGGTCACCTCCAGATTTGAACTAGACCAATATTGAATGACCTAATACAAGTTTTACATATTCCAAACATTTTGAAAGAAGGAACATTCCAGGAAAACATGCCAAGAACATTTCTTATTGTTTTGACAAAGGGGGGACACCACCCAGTATTACATTTAAACCTCTCATTTTTTTGATGAAGGGGACACCACCCAAGATAACATTTAAACCTTTGTTGGAGGGCTTCCCATGTAGGAACCTTATTCATCATGAGATACTATAGATATTTTAGATTTTGGACGACATTTTGATTTCCAGATTACTTGCCTTCCTCCACCATTTTGGCTTTATCTCAAAATATTCAAATAAACAAAACATAGTTTTGGATTATAAGAACCATTAATGGAGAAGTTTGTCAGATGAATATGACCATCACCAAAGGCTTGAAAATATTCAAATAAACAAAACATAGTTTTGGATTATAAAAACCATTAATGGAGAAAACCCAAATTAGTTCATCCAATTTGTCTGTTAGGTGAATATGACCATCACCAAAGGTTTGAATGTAATTCAACCAAGAAGCTTTGAAGTCTTCATCCATACCCAAATCTTCAGCCAACCACCATCCTTGATGCCAAAATGAAGAAAGAGCTGAGATTGCAATCCTCGGTCTTCAAGCAAGTCAATCAAAGGGTAGAAGGCAGGATATGACGTAGGCCCACTCCGAGGCCATGGATCAAGACCCAAATGAACTATCACTTTTTCTAAAACCTATGCTAAATCAATACCAATGAATATGAAAAGTCACCAAAGGTTTGAAAATATTCAAATAAACAAAACATAGTTTTGGATTTATAGGAACCATTAATGGAGAAAACCCAAATTAGTTCATCCAGTTTGTGTCAGATGAATATGACCATCACCAAGGCTTGAATGTAATTAATTCAACGAAGAAACTTTGAAGTCATCATCCATATCCAAATCTTCAGCCAATAACCATCCTTGATTGCAATCCTTGGCGGAAGGCAGGTTATGACGTAGGCCGCTCCGAGGCCATGGATCAATACCCAAATGAACTATCACTTTGTCCAAAACCTATGGTAAATCAATACCAATAATGTCAAATCTGTGGAAACAACATGACAAATAATAAATAAATATGTTTGATCTTGGTTTATTCAGCAATCCAATTTTCAATGGATAAAGGATCAATGCATTTTTGAATCACCAATTTTCAATGTATTTTTGATTCACCATTTAAGTTCATAAATTGTCTAGAGATCAACACCACCCACATTTGGCAACCAAATCCTTGGAAAATAAATGTAATTTTTTTAAACCCTAGGCACCAATAGCTGGGGGTTTAAAACCTTTTTATTTTTCCCTGAACCATAGAGAAGAGGAGCATAAATTTTGAATCTTTACGAAAATATTTTTGGCAATCCACCCTATAAGGAGGCCCAATACACTAGAACGACCTCTAACACTAATTTTGTAAGGACCAGACACTGCTTTTGTAAAGACCAGGCAAACAGCATGGGAAAGCCATATTTTACACCAACTATTCAATAATTTATCAACCTTAGCAACCAACCAGACCCAATGTTCATTTATATAACAGTAGTACATCCATAGGAAATGAGCCAACATGTGCAATGTGAAGAGGTGTGTCTCCATATAGGCTGATTTGAATACTTGTGTGAAGTTGACTTGTAGGAGAGTTATTTAGGCCAACTTTGTATATTTTAGAGAATACATGAATTGGTGTATATGGAATGTCTGTAATTGCAAGATATATTTACTGTAATGGCTTACTTTTAACACAATCTTCAAATGAGTAGTACTTCCTATATACAATTGTCACCTTAATACAAATAGGACTTCCATTTTTTCTCGGAAACTAACTATTTAGTTTCAGTTTGTTAAACATAACTTATACTTGAAAACCAGGGTATTTTTCATACTGAAAAAAATCTATCTTACCAGAGTATGGTACCCAATAACACATGTCCATGTCCTGTTGGTAATAGCCTTCAGCATACTCGCTGTCATAATTTTTCGAACAAAACTTATTCAGGGAGTCTATAATTCATATATTCTGGGAATCTATATATAGAGTTCTTGCAAGTTGCAGTTTGGTGTTTGTGTCTCATGCTCATCGTTACAGTGCTTCCTGTTTTACAGTTGTGTCTCATTCTGTATGTACATTTATAATTTGTATGCTATATGTACATTGATTGAATGTACAATTCATCCCTTATTTATAGATTTTTGATATTAGCCATTTATCGTTGCTCCACTTTTGCGCATTGATGAATGAAAAGACTTTTATAGTGGATAGCCCATCTTCTCCCATGTTATTTGGAGCACTTGTTGAGCCATTCGACTCTTTTGCAAAAATTTCAAAAAGAGTGTGCAAGTAGGTAGCCTACTTTGCAAGATTGGATCATCTTCTTTTCTATTCTTTTTTTTCTATCTATATGACGCTTGCCTCTAGCTTCTCCACATAACTCTCAGCTTCAGCATGCTCATTACCCTCTTCTCTACCATTTTCTTGACACCATGGAGGGATTTGAAATTTGAATTGTCTCCATGACAACTTGGACATCTGCCTCTCCTTAATCAAATTATAAAAGTCTTGTTTCATGGCTATAATATTTTTCCAAATCTGCAGCTTAGTTGCAGGTTTTATGATTTACATGTTTCTGGAAAAATTACTGTTGTTATCACCTTCAGCGAACTAGATGGCTCTACATTGAAGTCTTCATTAAACTGTTTCCTTTTCTAATAGTGCTTGCTTTCTCCCCTCCAAAATTTTCAAAGACTGCAAGTCTTTTTCAGTAAAAATTGCATTTACATTATTGTCAAAAAGCCTAGAAATGAATTCTTCTACTTCTAAAAGATCCTTTTTATCTTCTGTTGCCTTCTTTTTAGACTAGTTAGCAGCGACTTTCTTAACTCTTTTGATATTGTCCACAAAGTGTTTCATTAAAGTTCCCCCAAAGCTTCAACATATTTTAATCAAATGTTTGTAATTAAGAATCCATCCATATCAATAAAGGTATAATACTTTGGTTCATATTGTCCATTATGTTTGTTATTCTATTTCCTTTTGTGATATATTTGACTAATATTTGTAAGTTGTAACTTTCGCTTTGAATATTTCTATTTGGCACACCACAAATAGGAATTTAAACTATTAAATTAATTAATATAGATTTAATTTGATTTCAGATTCAGGCATTGAAAAAACACACCATGATCTATTTCAAATTTAAAAATAATGGTTTGAGTCCTAGGTGAATTTGATGAGGAAATTACATCCTATTTCTCCCCCCTAGCACAATTACCAGTACAGTTAGAATTTAACAGCCCCAAACTGGATTTTACTCTCAGGTACTGGAACCTCTACAAAGGTTCGACCTGAAAACATAGTTTTTCCTTAGGTTTCTCCACTGGTTCTATGTCCAACTTGGATAACCTACAGTTCAATATCCTTCTTTTCATTTTTTATATCCCCTCTTGTATAACCATAATATCTTGAAATGGAGCTAGCCAACTCAAATATAGTATTGCAAATCCCTGGCTAAGTTAGATGAGGATTACATATGGTCTTGAATGAGCATTTGGACTCTTTAGATATATATCTAAAGAGTCCAAAAGCTCATTCAAGACCATATGTAATACATAGTGTCCTCATCTAATATATAAAACTTTAATCCATGTGCTTAACCTTAACATTGACACAAATGGAATACAATTTTACTCACTGCTTTATGATAGAAAAATATGCAGATGAATATTGCCCACATATCCGAAGTCAAAAGGGATAGATTAAAAAGGGATTCTCCGGTCATCTATAAAATATAAATTAAAGAAGCATGACATATTAAAGTAGTGTAAATTAGATATGCATACCAATTATGTTCATATAACACAACAAATAGATGATTCAATACAAATGTCACATAGAAGTCATATTTATCTCATGGGCCTTCAATTTAAATTATATATCTAGCATAACACATTAAGCTATAGGAGATAAATCAAAGAAGCATTTGAATGTAAATTAAAAATGTGTAATAATTATGTCCTCATTTAATACGTACAATATGTTTGGTTGAATCCACACGAAAAACAAGACTCCCAACCGTGAGAAGAGGAAATTGCATCCTATTTCTCCCCCCTAGCACAATTACCAGTACAGTTAGAATTTAACAGCCCCAAACTGGATTTTACTCTCAGGTACTGGAACCTCTACAAAGGTTCGACCTGGAAACATAGGTTTTCCTTAGGTTTCTCCACTGGTTCTATGTCCGACTTGGATAACCTACAACAACATCCTTATTTTCATTTTTTATATCCCCTCTTGGATAACCATAATATCTTGAAATGGAGCTAGCCAACTCAAATATAGTATTGCAAATCCTTGGCTAAGTTAGATGAGGATTACATATGGTCTTGAATGAGCATTTGGACTCTTTAGATATATATCTAAAGAGTCCAAAATCTCATTCAAGACCATATGTAATACATAGCGTCCTCATCTAATATATAAAACTTTAATCCATGTGCTTAACCTTAACATTGACACAAATGGAATACAATTTTACTCACTGCTTTATGATAGAAAAATATGCAGATGAATATTTCCCACATATCCAAAGTCAAAAGGGATAGATTAAAAAGGGATGCTCCGGCCATCTATAAAAGATAAATTAAAGAAGCATGACATATTAAAGTAATGTAAATTAGATACGCGTACCAATTATGTTCATATAACACAACAAATAGATGATTCAATACAAATGTCACATACAAGTAATATTTATCTCATGGGCCTTCAACTTAAATTATATATCTAGCATAATACATTAAGCTATAGGAGATAAATCAAAGAAGCATTTGAATGTAAATTAAAAATGTGTAATAATTATGTTCTCATTTAATATGTACAATATGTTTTGTTGAATCCACATGAAAAACAAGACTCCCAACCGTGAGAAGAGGAAATTACATCCTATTTCTCCACCTTAGCACAATTACCAGTACAGTTAGAATTTAACAGCCCCAAACTGGATTTTACTCTCAGGTACTAGAACCTCTACAAAGGTTCGACATGGAAACATAGTTTTTCCTTAGGTTTCTCCACTGGTTCTATGTCCAACTTGGATAACCTACAACAACATCCTTCTTTTCATTTTTTATATCCCCTCTTGGATAACCATAATATCTTGAAATGGAGCTAGCCAACTCAAATATAGTATTGCAAATCCCTGGCTAACTTAGATGAGGATTACATATGGTCTTGAATGAGCATTTGGACTCTTTAGATATGCGCACCAATTATGTTCATATAATACAACAAATAGATGATTCAATACAAATGTCACATAGAAGTCATATTTATCTCATGGGCCTTCAACTTAAATTATATATCTAGCATTACATTAAGCTATAGGAGATAAATCAAAGAAGCATTTGAATGTAAATTAAACATGTGTAATAATTATATGTCCTTTTTAGTTCAATAAATAGATAATAATTTGGCTCAACTATGCCTTGTACATGTTTTCCTTTAAACCTTTACTTTCATAGCACATTTTCATCAAAAATTTTATTTGTCAATTTTTTATTATATATTATGTTTTTTAATTAATTAATAGCGGCCATTATTACCGAAAGGGATTTTACAAATTTATCTTTTATAAAATGAATTATGGGGGGCATATTGAGATGGTTATCTCACTTTTTACTGATTCTTCTAATATTCCTAGAATTTTATGAAAAAAAATATGAATTTGAAATGTTTGTATAAATTTAAGGAGGATACATGAGTTGATTTGGAGAAGACCATCATCACTTATGTCTAGATTGAGACGGGGCATCATCACAATAAAAAACCAAGTACAAATTGTAGTAATCCTAGAATCATGCTTTACATATAAGGTAAAATTGGGGAACTCATGACTTGTACTATAGATAAAAAAACATTTACCCTTACCAAAAAATATATGATAAAAATTGACAAACTACGCAAGTTTAAGCTTAAGGGTATATAATCCTTCTTGCCTTCCATATAGATAATGAAAATGATTGTTCCAAGTCTCATGTTGCTTCTCATGTTATTTTATAAACCTTGATTGGAAAAATAGGAGGGCAGAAATGTAAGAAATATAAAACATAATGAAACACAATGTAAGAAATAGAGAACATAATGAAACAAACACATACATATATCTCTAGACAATCTTGATACAATTATTTTCCTATGAATCCTTATGGGAGACAAGCAACCCTAAAAAGTAATGATGCTCTAGACTCCTTTTTCCCTAGGAAATCCTTATGGGAGAAAAACAACACTAAAATGTAAACATGCTCTAGAGTTAGCTACTGAATTTTAGTGTGTAAGGTTGCTATAAAAACTTTACTTCATACATTTTTCTCTCTAACTTCACACTCCTAGTTGTATTTTCAACTATGGAAAAAAATACAATAACACAAAATGGAACTCTTATTCCTCCTAGTGGCCAAGTATTTAACATAGCGTGATAGCCAATTAGGTGTAAGATTTGACTCTGTCAACCATTAACGAGGTTTGTGATTTTAGACCTTTTATAGAGTCTTGTTAAAATTCCACATGTAGCTAGCTTTCCATGCATGAGTAATGGGGCTAAAATGTCATTCTCTCATACCATGACCTGGTCAACATGATAGGTCAACTTACTAAAGGCATAAATTTTGAATGAACTTCATTTGATGTTTTTCTTGCACCATTGGATATGTCTTTAAGTGTAGAATAATGGTCAAGATTTCGGCACAAGGGATCATCGTTTGACCCCCAGAAATGTCATTTAATACCTCAAAATGACTCCAAAAAGTTTTAGACCCCAATTCTCCACCCACCATTAAAATGACCCTACAAGTTGATTCTTTCAGTTTTTTCACTCTATAAGCATCAAAATATAATATGACAAATAAGTTTTTTCAGTTTTTTCAGTTGATCCATTTATGGTAAAGAAATCAAATAGTTCTAACAATTCCACCTTGCAACTCTAAGAGACATTGAATTAAATTTCATCTCAAGAAATGTGTGAAGTTGGTATTACACACCCAATTGGACAACCTCGAGGAGAAAACATTTCTCCCACTTTATTTGTTGGCATAACCTAGTAAGTGTTATTCACTAGCATGTATTTTGTAAAGGCCTTTCAACCTAGTTCCCATTCAACTCCATCCACCGGGTTGTAGAGGATTCCAAGCCTAATTTCATAAAAAGTAAGTTGGGGATGATCACATTGACTTGCTTGATGACATGTCTATGAAGATTAACTACCTTGAACTATTTTTTGCGTAGGGAAAGAGACACATTCCCATGTCTGAGCATGAAAACGTTCTTTGATATTGTTAATGCCTCTAGTGTTTACTTCTACAAGTTCTATAGGCAGAGTCTGTAAAGGGCCAGGTAGCCTCTGGATCTCATCTTTTATGAAAGGTGACATATCTAGTAAATGCCCCTACAGTCAATATCTGGAATGGATCTAAATAGAAGTTCTTCATTTTAATATCCGTAAAACACAACTACTTTAAGGTAAACTATGTACATGTGTCATTTCTTCCACAAACTAAAGTGTATAAGTAGGAAATTTTATACCAAGTATGCTCCCACCATGTAAAGTGCAATTTGGTGAACTTATCATTTTTTTAATATCTTTTTCGATTAAATTTAGTTTCACACATGATCAATTATTGCTTTAAAAGTTGTGTTCTACATAATTTGTGTACACTAAATTACAAATTGATTTTTTGAAATCTATTTTGTGAATGTCGACCAATAGATATATATCATGGAGGATGAAAGACGAAGATCATCCGAATCCCATATGGAGGCTCAGGGATCGGAGGATGTTCACGGTATTTAAATATAATCTTAAATCTCCATACATGTGTGTACATATGGAATTGATTTTTTTATTAAATTTGTGAGTGAAATTAGTTGTTAATAAGTTTCATAGTTTAATTTTTAGCAGGCAAGAGGAGAAGGTTTTCTACTCCATCCATGGAGCGTGGCCAAGGTTCAACCGGTCGAGGTATGAGTGGTAGCAGGTTGCGGGAAGGGGGTGATATTTATTCCCCCGAAGGCCAATCAACAGCTGCTGGTTCTCAACAGGGTCACTGTGGGTCTGGTTCTCAACAGCGTCATTCTGGGGTTGGTTCTCAGCAGGGTCATGTTGGAGATGATGTTAACCAACAACATCAAGGTTGACATCAATTTCAATATTTTTTCATTAAATTTGTACAACTTTTTTTACACGTGTTTTTTCTAATATACGAAATTTTATATATATTGATGCAGAGGCTGAGAATGTTCGAGCCAGTGGTCAAAATAGACACAGGGTAGCACGCTACATTCAAGAAGAAGGTTGTCAACCCAGCACAACTTATTCGGCTGAGATTACTGATATACCATGGGAAACGAACATGGCAGAATGCACCTTACAAAGGTGTCAAAGCCTTCATGCAAAATTGCAAAGAGATCTCGAGGCTTTGTCTCTACCTGCTGAGAGTAGACAAAGCCTCGAAATAGTTACACATTCATTGAGTGAAATGGTAAAAGTGTACAAAAATTTGGGGCCAACGACTGATTCATTTGTAGAAGTGATGAGAAAGAGAAAAGAAACAGTGATAGGTCCCGATAAATGGCAAGACATAAAACGGAGAGTAAAAAGAGATGATGCTAAGTCAATGTTTAATTATAAGGAAGGGCCAAAAAGAAAAATGTTGAAGGTGTAGTATTTCAAGCACCCAGACAAAGCATAATATTTATATGATCGACATCTTGCGGCCTTTGGAAGGCTTCCATGGAACGATGAGGTTCCTGTTTATTTTGCACAAATGTTTTATGCAGAATTTTTTTTGGGTATGAAACCCGACTACAATGACCTTCCTTCAGAATTTTTTGGCCCGGGGAGAGGTCGATTATATCAACGTAAGGGCGCTAAGCGAGATGTGGAGTTGCCTTGCCCTGAGCTGCCATTGGTGAGTCGACCGTTTCGAGTCGAAACCCTGCGATCAGAGATGGATGCGACTTCTCAAATAAGTCGTGAAGAAAGAGATGTTATGATCGACAATGTTCATAGCGGATTGAGTGGAGTCGATCTTTGTTTAAATCGACAAAGAGCACGTGAAAATGCACGTGCCAATTTTGTTTATCGTACAAATGAGGAGATTTACAACATGAATGTTGAAGATCTCCGAACATATGTAATAAATTGTCGCAATGGTCTGCAAGACCTAATTTTTCGTGAGGAAGAGGGCACCGGAACGGTATGTGTTAGTGACCTTAGGGTTTGAAATTATATTTACATATACATGTGTACAATTTGTAATAAATACATGTGTATGTACATGTATACATTTATTTGTATGTGTACATTAATCTAACAAAAATGTTTGATTATATGTTAAAACACCATTTGTAGTTCTCAGGCATGATGCGTGATGAAAATGTTAATATTACGTTCGGGACCTCCGGTTCAAACGATGCAGATGGGTCTGACCATCATGATATGTTGGCACATGTATGTTAGTGTTTTTTAAGTGACTCTAAAATAAATAATTGTTGCTGCACATGTACATGTATGTATATATATAATTTGATAAAATGTTTTAACAGGTACCGATTCCGTCTGATGTTTTTGGGATGGCGGTACCTTCTTCTTCCTTAGGAGATGTACCTTCTACTTCATTGGGAGATGAGCCACAAGTATGGACAATTTTTTACATGTTTAAAATTTATGTTTAAAAGTTATATATATATATATATATATATATATATATATATATTCTACCTCAAAAAGTTCCATTAAAAATTGAGATATATATATATATAGAGAGAGAGAGAGAGATCTATATTTTGAGTTATTTAAAAAATTTTGAATATAGGTTCCTATAGAAGATTTATTTAATCTACAGACTCTAGCGACGGAGATAGGAACATCCACAACATTGAACAAGTTGTCTTTAGTTCCTTTTTTTAATATTATTGAAAATAAGTTTATATATGTACACGTGCATTTTCATTTGAAAGTTTTTAATATATATTGTACAGTTTACCACTGCAGATGTTCCTATGGGAGAACCTATTCATCAAATGGAGAGGGAACCTTACGAGGTATTGCATGATTTTTTTGTTATATTTTTTTTTTTACATGAAGTTCTAGATATATATATTCTCATTCATTTTTAAAACTTCAAATTTTAATGTTCAAGTACATGTGCATTGTGTATGTAGGTTTCCTATTTACAGGATAGGGCGCTACCCGAGACCCAGACGCTAGATCCTCCATTTGATGGACAAGATTTACAATAGATTTGATTTCAAAATTTAGATGGTTTTAAAATTTGTTAAACTTGATACAGTTTGATACTCAAGTGAGATTTACAATTTTTGGACATATTTTATTACAATGTTATTATATAATTTTTGGATGGTTTTAGTACTTTTGGCATGTGAATGTGAAGTAATGTTGTCATCTGAATTACATTTGGCATGTGATATTTAATGTTAAATTTTTTTGTTGGATAGTTGAATTATAATTGGCATGGCATGTGAAGTTTTTAAAACTACATGAATGATAGAATGTGAACCTACATTTGCACATGTGGTAAATTGAAATGTTACTTGTAACAAGACAATCCCCATTGATTTCATTACGGTATATGTTGATTTCTGATTTGATATAATTGCATGTATGATGGTACATTACTTGTAAAGTCATTGGATTAATAGTGTTCATTGATTTCAGTGTAAGCGCAAAAAATTATTGACAATGTAGAACTATTTTTGTGTTATAATAATTAAACCTAATAATATTGGAGAGCAAGAGAGACTTGAGGTATGGTGTTTACTACAAGAGTTCGAGCTAAATATTTAAATGGTTTACCTATGTGTTGATTTTTGATTTGATGTAATTGCATGTATGATGGTACATTACTTGTAAAGTCATTGGATTAATAGTGTTCATTGATTTCAGTGTAAGCACAAAAAATTATTGACAATGTAGAATGATTTTTGTGTTATAATAGTTAAACCTAGTAATATTGGAGAGCAAGAGAGACTTGAGGTATGGTGTTTACTACAAGATTTCGAGCTAAATATTTAAATGGTTTACCTATGTGTTGATTTCTGATTTGATATAATTGCATGTATGATGGTACATTACTTGTAAAGTCATTGGATTAATAGTGTTCATTGATTTCGGTGTAAGCGCAAAAAATTATTGACAATGTAGAACGATTTTTGTGTTATAATAATTAAACCTAATAATATTGGAGAGCAAGAGAGACTTGAGGTATGGTGTTTACTACAAGAGTTCGAGCTAAATATTTAAATGGTTTACCTAGATGTGTTGATTTCTGATTTGATATAATTGCATGTATGATGGTACATTACTTGTAAAGTCATTGGATTAATAGTGTTCATTGATTTCAGTGTAAGCGCAAAAAATTATTGACAATGTAGAACGATTTTTGTGTTATAATAATTAAACCTAATAATATCGGAGAGCAAGAGAGACTTGAGGTATGGTGTTTACTACAAGAGTTCGAGCTAAATATTTAAATGGTTTATGATTTATGATTTTTACTTTCTTTTTAATATAATCGATACGGAAAGATGACAAAACTAATACGGGTGACAATAAGAATAGAAGAAGAAAATAGTTTAAGATTGATCACAATAAATGCTATTTGTAATTGATTACATTCTAATTATTCACATTCTATCATTCAATATTATTACATTGTTACTTTGCATTCAAAAATTTTATTTGATCATTTTCCATTATTAAAGTTATTCTACAATATTTATCATCTCAACAAATTGAGGTAACTAAGAAAATTAAAAATTAAAATGACTTGATAAATCTCAAACATATTTAGCATATTTAAAATGGTTATATTAATATTAGATGTATTTACATATTATTGATAAAATTAATCATATGTTTCTCATATTATCGATAGTTTTTCCTTAGTTGCACACGACTGAAACCAACTTAGATCCTTCTTAACTACGGATCTATCAAGCACCGAGAGGGATCAAATCTCTTGAAGTGCAAACCTTTCTTCAAGTTTTGCATTCAAAAAAGAGGTTTGCACCTCTAGATATTTGATCCCTCTCGGCGCTTGATAGATCCATAGTTATAATGGATCTAGGAAAATAACTTTCTAAAAATAAGTAAGGGAAAAGCAGCATAGGGAACAATTAGGAGTAGATTTAGGGCATAGGGAACAATTAGGAGTAAATTTAGGAACATGTGAGAGTTGGGTGAGATAAAATCATATATTTTAATAAAATAATGGGAATTTGTAGGAGAGACAAATAGTGGATATGACATGTATTTTGGTGAATAATCAAATTTATGGAATTAAACAATTAATTATTTTTGTTTGTGAAAACAAGATTCACACCTAATCCTCACCTAAAAGACTAAATTAAACACATTATTATTAAAGGGACGAGGAGATTTCTAGGTTTTGAGCTCCCCATTGTTAGATGAGTGTCGTAATTGCATTCCATGTATTTTTGTGAGAACTTATGATATTGTGATATTCTAATTACGAAATAGTGATCTTGAGTACATGCTGGATAATGTAGTAGATAGGAACTTTTTGATAAGGGGAGATAAGGGATGTGACCAAATTCCTATCAGTGAAAAAAAAATTCTTCACCTTCCTATAACTCCATTGTAGCTTTGGGGGCCAAAGGTAAGAAGAGTACCTTGGAATTTCTTGGGTGAAAACCAAGTGGGTCACCAACTTTGGTCTAGTGCATTGGAATTCATTAAAGAATTGGTCATTGGAGCTGCTTCAAGCTAGGAGTGAGCATCGTCACCAACCTACATTGAATATTTTACACTCCCTAGGGTGAATGATACTTTAAATTGATTGATATTCTAAGACTTTCGAATTTTTCCGAATGCCAAATGATCTTACAAAGCTAGTATTTATAATATCCTAGTAGGTCATTCGGTGACAAATTTTACCGGAAACTTGAAACAAAGAGAATCTATCCTTGGCTAGGACATCATGTAAGATGCCCGCCATAAACAGTAAAATTGTACTTAAAAGCTGAGATTCGGGCAAGTGGGGACAACCACTTGTTATCTCGTCCCTTGGAGGCTAGGCCATATGGGGACCGAATCTGACCTTACAAAATAAAGTGAAATAATTTGTACCATATGGTCGAAAAACATATACAAGAACAATTAATATACAAGAACAATTAATTTCATTCTAGAATATATATATATATATATATATATATATATATATATATATATATCCAATACATACAACATTTTTCATCAATGCACATGTATAGAAAAACTACTTTCAGTTGATACTAGAGCACGTGCTTGTATCCAAACAATTTGTAACATGTGCAAACCACAAATAACATAAGCAGCTCAATTTTTAGTTGAGTACTGGAAGTTCTAAAACATATTTAATCCAAAGATAATAAATTGTTGGACACTTCACTCAAAAAATTTCTAATGGAATTCCATCTTCAATAATCCGTTCATGATCGGATTTTGACATTTTCCATTTCTTAATTTTTGATTTTTTCTTTGATTGAACTTCTATCAACTTTATGCATGTTGCACACACCAAGTGACTATATTGACAACTTATGGAATCAGGTTCATAGTCTTCAAAGTAAACAAAGTCTCCACTTTGATGAGTTTGTCTGAAAAAATAACCTTTCAGTATAATAGACCCTCTGTCATACTGAAATCCGTGATCATTATAGTCTTGTAACAATTTCATTTTTCTTTCAGTGCAATGCATCAAATAATACTTCACATTTTCATCGTTGTCAATAGGTGCAATTACAGCAAAAACATCTCCTGCACAATAAAATAAAAATTTAACATTTAATTATGCATATTTAAATTTATTTCTAGATCTTTAAATCATTAGAAAGCAATTCAAATGTTACCTTCTCTAACAAGATCAGAAACTCGATCACCATCGGATGATATTGTAGTTTCCTCTGATTGCATTTCTTCAAACATTGCAACAGACATTTTTCCCTTTGTATTTAGCTCTGTATGTTTCCAATCATTCACATACATTTTTTTTCACAAACGCCATTGGATTTTGTATTGTCTATGCAAACATCACAAAAACAAGAATATTTTCTTTTATCCAATGCAAACACATTTCTGGACAATTTTGTTTGAATTGAATGAAATTTTTGAGTCCCTTTTATTGTTTCAACGTCATTTCCAATTGATCTATCTACGTCTTCGATTCCAATATGCCAGAAAAACCTTTATATGGAAAATTAGAAAAGGAATTTGTAAATATGATATCAAAATACAATTAAAAATAATCATTGCATGATAAATGTACAATGTTTAAAATTAGATTTCCAATATAAATTAAATTGAATGTACCTTCGCACTTCTCTTGATGGGTTAATCTCATGGCTTAGAGCAGTTTTGCACCATTGAACAACTTCTTCAGCGTTCACAAGTCGGCGTGCAGAGTGGTTCATTTCATATCTTCGAAGTACTCGTTTTATGCATGCTCCTGCACCGTCATGTTCTCCTTTTCCATGGCCAGTCTCAAAGAAATTCCAACAATGTTTAATGCAGGTTTTCTTATGAAGACAACAAAACCAAAAGAATGATCGTGCAGATTTGAATTGACCTGCGCCTCCGTCTGACCATATCCAATGTTCATTGAATGTTATTCCACGATTTTTCAATGAATCTTAAATTCTTCCAAAAAAATGTTGTACAAAACATGTATCATGTGTACAATCGTCACTGATATAAAACTGATATTCTTTAATGATATGTCAATTTTCACTCGTTCTTTCTATATGATCAACATTTTGTTCAGCATGTCTATATAGAATATGGACGAGCATGGAGACTTGGTCAGAATGATAGTATTCACTCTGAATTTCTTTTTGTGGAACAAATGTGTAGTTTTCTGCAAAATCAATCACTGACAAAATGGTCCCCGGTGGAAAAAATTCACGAGATTTTTTGAATTGCAAGTCTTGCCATCGAGCTCTATGGGAATGCTTGGTGTATTTGTAAATTTCTACCTCAAAATTTCTCAAAAAGTCTATCAGAAAAATTTTGTCTTCTAGTAATTCAATTCTTTTAACACTATTTGCACCTTGAATCGATGTATCGATATATTCATATCTCTTCCATTTCACTTTCATGTTGGACAATGATTGATCATTTATATCAATATGATATTTGTTTTGAAATTTAGTCAAATTTCCACAATCATTGCATTTTTTACCACCAACACATCTATTTTTGTAAAATAGTTCATCGCTTTCTCTTTCACATAGAATTTGAGATATGAATTCATGGATAGTGGAAGGAGGAGGTGAATCCTTCCATAATGTTCTACCAAAATCAAGGAATTTGTCATAATATAACTCAAATTCCACATGATAACGACAACAACAAGTGTCGCGTACGGTGATAGGTTTTACATACCATGGTTTTTGTTGAACAAAAACACTGAGTGAAACATGAATTTGACGATTCTCTTCTTTGAACTTGTTGAATAACTCTATCTGAGTGGTTTCCAAGAGATGTTTTTCATGTTCTTCGTATTGATTTCGTGCTATTCTTCTTCGCATCACATGTCTTGCAGTTGGTGAAACACGCGAATTGTTCTTCCAATATTTATATATTATTTTTTTAACATTTTCTCCAAGTATATCTTTGTATGGTTGCCTACAAATAGCTCTCCAACAAGCGAGTTCATCATTTACATCTATTTGCAGTTGAAATTTTCGATGTTTGTGCAGAGTTTTTCGCGAGGTTCCCAGTGCTCGTGCCATAGATGTTATCAAACGATTCTCTTGAGTACTTGGTGAAACCATTGCCATCTGTATTCCTCTACGTATATTTGAAACATATTTATCTCTAGATCTCTTAATTGACTTTATAGCACTACTCACATTTTTTATCACTTTTTCCTTCATTTTTTTATCTTTGGTTGATTTTCGAATACCCAATAGTGTCGTCGCTTCTTTTAATTTCTTTGATGATAGGAGACCTTTCAACATTTGAGCTTGAACTGTCACTCGCTCATTTAAGAAATAATCTTTAAAAATGCAGTTGATACGATATCGTATAACATGGTTAGGTTTTTTTATCTCCATGTGTGTGAGTGTCAACATTTTCTAACATCTCATTATCGATAGTGATTTCATCTGTACATATTCGAAAAAATAGTACATATTCAATAAATCACTAAATTAATAAATATGTCAATAAATATTAGGAAAATTTTAAATATATCAATATATCATAATATTTACATTTACATACCCGCTTCAATTTCTGCTTGAGGTTGATTTTCTTCTTCAATATTTTGAGGAGTATCTCTATCTGTTTACATTAAACCAAATATTTTTCAAATTAGTTCATCAAATAAAAATTAAGTTTCACCTTTTACATTAGAAAAATTTTAAATATATCAATAGATCATAATAATTACATTTACATACCTGCTTCAATTTCTGCTTGAGGTTGATTTTTTTCTTCAATATTTTGAGGAATATCTCTGTCTGTTTACATTAAACAAAATATTTTTCAAACTAGTTCATCAAATAAAAATTAAGCGTCACATTTTACATTAGGAAAATTTTAAAAATATATCAGTAGATCATAATATTTACATTTACATACCTGCTTCAATTTCTTCTTCAGGTTGATTTTCCTCTTGAGGTTGATTTTCCTCCTCAATATTTGAAAGGGCTTCTAACTTTCTTTTGCGAGATTGTCTCGTTTCTTCTCTACGTGTCTCAGGGTCTCTTTTTCGATCATATTTTCTCGCACAAGTTCTTAGATTTCCCATGATAATAGGGTATGAAGTTCAAAAAAATTCCTTCAAAAAATTAGACAATAACTCAATTACAAAAATATCACAAAAGATTTAATTTAAAAAAATTCAGTGTAAATTTTTTGTAAAAAATACATACTCCAATCCAAAACACAGACTTTAAAAAATTCGAGAGAAAAATGTCTTATAAAAATGAAACGAAATTCAAAAGATTTACTTTAACTCAAAACACGTACATACCTCCAAGAAATTTTTTACAATTTTTGCCAAAATCACGTCGCCTCCAAGAAATGTCCTCCAAAAAAATTATGTAAACCCAAAATTGTAAAATCAATTTGCTTCCAAGAAATGCTCTTAAACCCAAACCTTGAAGAAAAGCTTTTGAACCAAAACCAAGATTTTGTAAAATCAATTTGCTTCCAAGAAATGCTCTTTTCCCAAACCTTGAAGAAAAGCTTTTGAACCCAAACCAAGATCTTTGTAAAATGAGATGAAGTGTGCGAAATGTGCGAAAATTGTGAATCATTTCCGCGCCAATTTATATTGACACGAAATGTGTTTTAGTGGGGGCTCGCAAAACTTTCCGGCCGACGGAGAGTTACACAATAATTCGGCCGAACTATTAAGACGTTAGATTTAACGGGTCTTAAGCGAAGAAAACATAGTTCGGCCGAACTTTATTAAAGTTCGACCGAACTAACGCGTCATCAATTACGCAAAAACCAGGTTCGAATACGGTTCTGCAACTTTAGATCGATTAAACTCCATGAAAGGTTGTTAGTGCTTTATCGAAACTAGGAAAAGAATTTTCAGAATTGAATCTACTTTCAGGAAATATAAATTTTATGGAATTTCATAAACGTTTAATAATTTTTTTAATTATTTTTCTAATAAAATAGATTGCAAACAATTTACGAGGGTCATTGTGATTAAGCGAAATCAAAATTTTGTATCTCCCAAAATACATTGTAAGAAAATTTGAAAAAATTATGGGGCATCACATTGATCCCGTTGTCTATTACCGTTAGCTTTTATATTTTTTATTTTATAACTTATATGTTAATAAATTTCTTGCGACGTAAAACATATCCAAAATACACAGTTTTTCGTATTGGACCGATTGAAAAAATTCTAGTAATTATGATATGCATCCATTGACTTTGTAAATATGAAGAAAACAAAGTAGACTCTGTCTAGATTGTTGTAACACATTTTGTTTTTTCAAAAACACAAATTTTCAATGAATACAACATTGCGTCATAACATGACTTCTTATGAATCCTTTGATTGTTAAGAAACACACACTCAAAAAAAGCTAAGTTTACATATCAAATATGCATAAAAAAATTTCAAAAAATAAGTAATAGAAAGCTAAAGAATTTCTCACAACTTTTTATTTTTATCCCAAATGAAATTCTACCACAGAAAAATTGTTATAGTTTACGAGAAACTTGAAGAACCGAAAAAATGAAATTTTTTTCTCGAAAAAAAGCGAAAAGTGTAACTTGACTTCACATTTTCACCCGGATAGTGAGGTTGGATGAAGTCTTCTAGATCTAGTGAGTGCATTTGCGGATAGGCAAAAGAACCACTAAGGCTCATGTAAGGGCTGCATAGAAGCCTCTAGAGAGAAGTTTGATTTTTTTTGTAGAGAGAAGTCAAGTTTTAGTTCCTTATGTTGGAAAATTTTTCCTAAATGGTCGGAAAAACATTTTCTCGGCCGGTGGCGGAGATAAGACGACTACAGAGCGACTGAGTCTGGATGAGCGTGGAAGATATTGTACTAAGGTGATGTAGGCCAATGCAAAGGTAGTTTGGACGACTTGCTTCGAAGTTATAGTTAGAGCCCGAGGTTTGCATGTGGGGTGAGAGAAAATTCCTCACTAGAATTTTACATCTATTTTTCTTTGTAGAATTTCCACATTATACATCTAGATTGTACTCAAAATTTCTCCCCTCTTTGCATGATAATAAAAACCCTCAATGTTTCACTAGTTTCCATTTATTTTTTTCTAGGAAATTGTCAAAAAATAATGGTGTCATTTTATGTGTGTGTGTGTTAGTATTTTCTCATAGTATAGTGCTATTATTTTTCCGCCGTTAATTTTTTTGGGTTGGAGTGATTAATTTGGTATTTTGTAGGGGCAAATAATTGTTAAGATAATTAATAATTATAAGAATTCATTCTAATTGTTGCAATAAGATTTTAGCCCATAAATTTTCACATGGTGTCGAACGCAGTTGATCGGCTAGGAGCTCGGTGGCAGAATAAATAATTTCATTTCTTAGAGGGATTAGCGGGTTGAAATTCACCGTCACAATGTGGTGCTCATACGGGCGAGGCCAAAATTCTTGCCGCAACGCCTTTGCTCATACAAGCGGGGGCGAATTGTTCGACTAACAATTCAATTTTTACGGTGAAGGATGGCAACACAATCGGGTTGCCCAGTTAGTGATTCCACAACCTAGAGGGGAGTAGGCACGTCTTAGAGTTTTGCTAACCAAATTCCTTGGTTGGACACGAAATTTTTGTGATGAAGTATCGAGAAGCTTAGTTTGGAAGAAAAGCACACACAAAGGAGGATATTTCTCTCATGGGGTTCCTTGAGAAATGAATTTTTTATTAGTATATTTGATGTAGCCGTTAAGAATAACTACACTTTCTAGGAGGTAGTGTGAGTAGCATAGCGATGGTCGAGTGAGAGGGAAAGAGGGAGTTTGCGGCAGAGATTCGGGGAGATAGCCACATATGGGCCTAGATATTCAGGATAGATTGAGGGAGCCCCAACTATGTCATTTGTAAGGATAGCATGTCTTTCCTTCTAGATAAATATTTCCTCAAAGCCTACATAGATAATGTGGTGGAAGTTCCTCAAGGTGCGATTAGCTAAAGGAATATAGGGAGGAGATCAATAGGGTGAAGTGGTTGATCTTGGATTGAGTTTGGGACCATATTGGGTCAGATATAATGACTAATTTAACTGACCAAAGAGATGTGGGAAGATCTCTCCATTCTGTTCTGGGGTACTTTCGAGAAGGAGCATATGTTCTGGAGGAGAAGTTGTGATGCAACAAGATGAAAAAAGAGATACATGGATCCCTTCCCCACCAAGATTCAAAAAGGTTCGAGACAATCTTCAGGTTGTTGGGGTAACACCTCAACCATCATATACGTGCGTTGCGCTCAGTATGTGAGAGGATTGCTTGCTCTCTTTGTCCAAAAGTATATTGGGGCAGAGATACATGTGTGGTAGCGATGGCAGGTGGATCGAAGGTGGTGAAGGAGGAGGAGAATGTAGCCCCTTGCACCAAGGGTCCCGGTAAGGATAAGGGGAACAAAGGAAAGAAGAAGAAGAGGACCTATCGAAGGTCGAGTGCTTAGGGTGAGGGTGATCTTGGTAGGTACAACACATTGTGTCCTATCGGGAAGAAGTACAAGTCAAGAAAGAGGGACTGGTAGGAAGCTTCATCCGAGATCGACAAATTGTCCTCAAGGTTGGAGGAAGTCTTGGTGATGATGGAATACATACCTCCCGGGGGATGAGGTGGGGTGACTTAGAGTTGTAGACCGAGCTAGAGATGTGGACAAGGTCCAATGAGGAGTCCACCTCATGGATCATTACACGGCATGAGGGCCCTCAATATTAAGTAGGAGGATGGATCAATGTCACGAGATGTAGTTAGATACTCGAGAGTGCGATCCCGGAAGTCAACGACAACAAATATTCTTCAAAGAGAGTGCGGAGGCTGGTGGCGATTGGGAACCGGGTCATAGATGTATCATGTTAAAACATAGTTGATCCAATGTTTTGGATGTTTCTCGATTGCGGTAGTTGCG
Organism: Pinus albicaulis; assembly: GCA_034641835.2. Taxonomy (NCBI): domain Eukaryota; kingdom Viridiplantae; phylum Streptophyta; class Pinopsida; order Pinales; family Pinaceae; genus Pinus; species Pinus albicaulis. The sequence goes on along the minus strand of CM076584.1, from coordinate 1,609,993,996 downwards.
ATTTGCAACAACAATAGATGAGAGGAGTTGCAGTGCATATGTAGTGTTGGAAATTATACAACAATGTTAGCGGGAACAAAGATGCAAAATAATATTTGCATAGTAGCTGGTTGGAAGAAGTGGTCGGACATTAGCGGCATGAGGAGATAATATAGATACGGTGATGTCACCATAAGGCCACAATTAAACAAAATGCAGCAACACATGCGAGGTTAGCGGAATTAACTTTACAATCAACCTTATTTAATTATGAGGTTCATAACTTTTAAATAAGAAATGCATGCGGAAGCTTTCAATCCTAAGTGGTAATAGAGCTTTTAATAATTTAAAAAATATACCTTTAACAATTTTTCGCTCTTCACCAAACCTTATATCATAATCGACTTCACATTAAACGGTGTAGGCCTATGGTTATGCCCACTTACTCCTTTAACATATACTAGGTGGATTAAATATTTCATGCATACACATGTTTGCCATTGACATTTCTTTCACTTTCAAACGAAATTCACGTAAACCCAAACCTCTTTACATATACATGGAACACTCTGTGGAGGGTCCACAATACGATAACTAATCAAACTCTTCCACAAACGCTTGCCAACAATCTTAACGTTATACCAATAATGCTAAACCATAAAATCCTATGAATTATGCTATTGCACGATACGACATGTCACATCCCATCTACCCATCCTTATCCGCATCACATCGTAAACAAAATTATTTATCTCACGAACTCTTTAATGCTAAAACTTAATTTACGTGATTTGCGAGCTCGCACGTACCATCGTCATTGGCCTCCCTTGTCGCATCGCAACTTATATTATTTACTTTGCGAAGTCCTCAACTTAACTTCTAAAATCGCCAATGTATGATGTTTCACAGTCTTTGACACGTAGCACCTCCCTTTCACTTGCCTTCGCAAGTTTCGTACTTTATTGCAAGACAAGTTATTCAATTTATCTTCTGAAATCATCTAAACTAATAAATGTAGTCATCGCTGATCTTATGAAAATAGTGCCATGCTAACAAACATTCACTTCCTCACCTCTTCTATTTTCTTTGATCTACTGCCATCAATTACAAATCCCTCGATACTTTGATTTAATCATGATCGTCTATTCACCTCTTTGGAATCTCCAAAGCATTCTCTATCTTTAGTCGATTGTTGTTCCTTCTATTGTGTTGCCCTACAACTGCTACATTTACCTTTACTCTCTTGAGCTTTCTTCAATCTTTAAAGTGTCAATTCCCTCTGAGTTTATTCTCTATTTCTTGTTACAACCATTACACCATATCTAACGAATATAGAGAACTCTTTGTGTGTCCTCTTCTTCTATAATTCATGATTTATTCTTTGCTCTACACCAGCACACACATTTTCTAGCTTCCGATTGGAATCACACGGATTCTACCCGGCCATTAAGTCCTTATCTTTCCGGAAAGACATTAACATTCGAGTTTTGAATTCATTCATCATCATTTATCACACAGAAACCATAAAGTCATAGTTACAGATCACTCAGCACATAAAAGGAATGACAAACAATCACAATGAATTCAAATTCCCTCATTCATTAAACAAATGTACAGATACAAATAAAAACCTATTTTACAATATAGCTTTGGCCTGATCTACCTTTACATGGCCCTTTTATCTTCCTCTCTCTCTGTAAATGCCCGTAGGCTTACAATTAAGCTTCACTCTAAGAATATGTTCTTTTTCCTACTCTACCTATGGTTTGTGCCTTTCAGGCTTTACAATTTTATAAAAAAGGTTCTGTAACCAATTTTGGTTCAGATCCATAGATTACTCAACAAAATCCTAAAAATCTTCTAAGTCCTCAATTAGCTCCTAAAATATCTTCTTTATCCCTTGAAGATCTCAAGATTCAACTAAATCCTAAGGATCCTCCATAAATCATGAACTACTTCCTAATCGAGGATTTACAATATTTTAGAATATCTCAATCCACACCAATTAGTCATCAATCACACATCAATCACCCATGTTCTCCTACATTCGAGAACATTTACAAATATGACTCTCAATATTTAATTAAATCCTATTCTAAATTTCTCACCTAAATCACTCAAAATATTGAAAATTATATTAATTAAATACTTAGGAAACTCAATATTTTGAAAAGTACAAGACCCCCTAGATTGTACTAAATGTACAAACTTTCGGAACCATGATGCTCCTGCATCATACTCCCAAGGTAGAAAATATGCACGATCTCCAGATCATGTGCTTCCAATATGTGTCCTCCTAGATCCCATACTTTGTTCTTTAGTGATTTATTTATTATTTTTAATTGTTTTCCATGTATTTGGTTTTCTTTCCTTGATTCTCTTGGTTTCCATATCTTCGTTTATAATAATCCATTGAAATTTCCTTCAATGTTTGTTACAGACCAGCCTTTCATCCAACGAATTATTTTCCTTCTCTGTATGTATCTCCTTTCCTTATGTTAATTTCTCATAAGCTTCATCAAATTCACTATTTCTCTATCCAAATTACTTTTTTGCTGATGTCCTTTCCTTTGTGTAAGAGCTTCAAAACTCTTGTTGTCTTCAACTTCTGCTATTTCTCCAAATACTATTTCTCTCGAAATTTCTACAAATATTACTCTGGATATTGCTGCCTCCCAAACTTCCTAAATATCTCTTAATATATCTCCCTCTGCAACACCCCTCTTCTACTCACTACTTAAAAATTTACTTTCGAAAATTAAACTGCTCTTTGACTCCGTGACTGCAATAAATTTTTCTTACAGCTGTTGATTACAATTGCATTCTCCTTCATCTTTATTGTCTTTGAAGACAAAAAATTGTTCATACTACCTTTAAACTTCACTCTTACCTTCAAAAGATAAGATGTTCTCCATCTCCTTTAGTTCAACTTCGTTTGTATCTTCTTCATCCCTCGCAAATACACCATACACTTGACAATTTAAGCTTACGTTAGTCTCCTTAGATGTTATACACATCTCTTCTCCTTTGGCTGTAATTTCCTCTTCACTTTTACGTTCTCTCGACAACTCTTCTAGCACTCTAATCTCTTCCTTACACATAAAAAGTATAAAGTCATCTCTCGCCTTTCTCATAATAATCTCCAACAATTGTTCTTATTTTTGGCTGTCGATGACATTCAAACATCTCACAAGATCTTCATCTTGTCCTTCCTTCACATCTTCACTTTCTTCATCAAAGAAAATACCTTGCTCAAGTTTACAAAAGTAAACTTATTCTACTTGCTTTTGGATATCAATGTAAGATAAAATTCCTCTGTTTTCAACTATATCAGTATGCTAAAATATAATATCTTCCTTTAACTGTGTATGTGTTTCCTCATGAGACCTGACTATCTCATCTTTATTCTTTAAAACAAAATTCAAATTCTGTCTCTCTGCTTCCTCTTCTTTGAAAATATTCAAAGATTTTCCATCATCATGTATTATACCTAAAATCATAAAAAAATTATTAATTTCAAAATCATTAGGCCCAATTGCCTCAACTAATGTTTTAGCCACCATTGCTCGACCTTCAAGTTCAAAAGGAACTTTTTCTTCTGCAGCAACTTTCTTTTGTTATAGCTCAACTCCTTCGAGCTTCTCTACCCTCGATTGAACATTCATTATCTGAACAAGCTTCCTCATCTCCTCTATTAGTTGCATATCCACATGCTTATTTGTCTTCTCTTTTAGCCTATGCCACTTCACTTACTTTCTCATAGTCCAACCATACCTCTAGTCTACCTTATTTCTATGCAACATATCCATCAAAAATGAAATTTGGAAAATTATCTTAGCTTTCCCTCTGTCATTCTTTTCTTGAATTACCTTCTCTATGCTATTTACCTTGTCATATTTCTTCTCTCTTTTTCTGTTGTGTATTCTCTCTGAACCCCTGCTATGACTATCAGTAGTAATTCTTATGTCTCTTGTGACCTGCATCTATTCACTACTGAACTATGCTAAGCCTCTCCTTCTTAGCAAGTCTCCATACCTACTGCAAGTACCTCACCAAGTGTTCACTCCTTGGTCTTTTGATAACAGTGGTTCTCTATCTATGGAACCTCTATTTGAGCAACTCCTTTTCTCCTTGGCTTCTACAATTCTACTTTCTTCTGAGAACACTCTAGTCCTCTTTTTCCAACCTTCAACTCGAACATCCATGTTCTTTTCCATGTTTCTTCAGAGTATCCACTTTACTCTGCCTTGAAGAACACAATTGGTTCTCCTTTTCTTTACAACTTTCCTTCCTATCCTTACTGAGATATTCCTCCTTTGTCTTTAACCTATACAACTCAAAACAGATTTAATATAAAACAATATCAACATGATTTCATAAGAAGTCTGATCCCACTCTTCACATTCGAATGGATTTTCGTTCTTCTGAAGAAAAAAATCATTTCTTTGTCAGCTTTTACTGTCTGACTTTTATTTTCACTTGTCTCCATATTTTTAAATATACAATCTGACTCTTCCTCCTTTAATCCACAATCACACTGAATCTCACTTTGTTCTATTATCAATGGCTTCTGCATAGTTTCACTCTGCAATCTTGATCAAAAATCTATTTGTTTTGATTCCCCACCAAAAGAAATTTTACCCTACTTTGATACCAAATTGATGCATCCATAAGGCCACAATTAAAAAAAATGCACCAACATATGCAAGGTTAGCATAACTAACCCCACAACCAACCTTATTTAATTCTGAGGTTCACCTTTTAAATAAGAAATCCATGCAGAATATTTCAATCCTAAGTGACTTTCGAGTTTTAATAAGTTAAAATTTACATTTAAGAATTTCCACCCTTCACCAAACCTTATATCATAATCGTCTTAGCGTTAGACAAATCAAAAACCTTTGATTATGGCCCACTTACTCCTTTAAAATATATGAGGTAGATTAAATATCTCATACATACATACTTTATGCAATCAACATTTCTTTCACTTTAAAACAAAATTCACGTAAACCCAAACCTCTTTACATATACAATAACACTCTACTGGAGGGTCTGACTTGTGATAGCTAATCAAAACTCTTCTGCGAATGCTTGATGACAATATTAACACTATGCCAATAACACTAAATCATAAAATCCTGCGAAGTGGGCTATTGCGTGTTACTGACACGTCGCATCGCATCTACCCATCCTTATCTGCATCGCATCGTAAACAAAATTCCTTATCTCGCAAACTCTTTAATGCAAAAACTTAATTCCTGCGATTTGCAAAGTTGTGTACCATAGACACGTGCCCTCCCTCATCGCATCACAACTTATCTTATTTACTTTTTGAATTCCTCAAATTAACTTCTAAGATTGTCGATGTGCGATGTTGCGTGGTGCCAACACGTGGCACCTCCCTTTCGTCGCATCGCAAATTTCAAACTTTATCGCATCACAAGTTATTCAGTTTATTTTGCAAACTCCTTGACTTATAAACTCAGTCATCGCCGATGTGAAATAGCGCCATGCTAACACACATCCAATTCCTCGCCTCTTCTGCTTACTTTGATCTCTGTCATCAATTACTAAACCCTCGATACTGAAATTTAATCATGCTCGTCTATTCACCTCTTTGTAATCTCTAAGCTTTCTCTATCTTTAGTCGATTTTTGTTCCTTCTATTGTCGTTGTTGTGTAGCTCTGTTACACTACTCTCCTGAGCTTCTTTAATTGTTAAAGCGTCGATTCCTCTTGAGCTTATTCTTTATTATTATTCATATAGCCATTACATTGTCACGAACTTGAATACAAAGCACTCTCTGTATTATTCCTCTTCTTCCAGAATTCATGATTTTTTCTTTACTCGACCTACACACACATTTTCTCGCTCCCAACTAGAATCACACGGATTATACCCAAACGTTAAGTCCTTTATCACTCAGAAAGACTTTAAAATTCAATTTGAATTCATTCACCATGATTTATCACAGAAAAACCATAGAGTCATAGTTACAAATCACTCAGCACGTAAAAGTAATGACACCCACAGTCACAATGAATTCAATTTCCCTCATTCATTAAACAAATGTACAAATACAAATAAAATCATATTTTACAATCTATTTTTGGCCTGATCTACCTTTATATGGCCCTTTTCGCTTCCTCTCTCTCTTTATATGCTCGTAGGCTTACAATTAAGACTCTCTCTAAGAATATCTTCTTTTTCCTACTCTACCTACTGTTTGTTCCTTTGAGGCTTTACAGTTAGATATACAAAAGGTTCTGTAACCAATTTTGGTTCAGATCCATAAGTTACTCAACGAAATCCTAAAAATATTCTAAGTCCTCAATTAGTTTGTAAAAGCTCTTCTTTATCCCTTGAAGATACCAACATGCAACTAAATCCTAAGGATCCTCCATAAATCATGAACTAATTCCTAATCTAGGATTTACAATATTTCATAATATCTCAATCCACACCAATCACTCATCCATCACTCATTAATCACTCATGTTCTCCTACATTCAAGAACATTTACAAATATTCCTCTTAATATTTAATTAAATCCTATTCTAAATGTCTCACATAAATCACTCAAAATATTTAAAATTATATTAATTAAATATTTATGGAATTAACTCTTTTGAAAAACAAAATACCCCCTAGATTCTACTAAATGTACAAATTTTCGGAACCATGATGCTCCTACATCAGACAGGTTTTTGTAGCAGAGTATGAAAAACTAGAGACAAAGCATAGTCTTGACTAATAGGGAGTGCTAGTTTTTGTAGCATCAGATGTGATCTATCCAAGAAATTTGATGGAGAGGCTATAATAAATGAGATCTCCAAAACCGAGAAATTGTTTATGGAAATTCGACATAAAGATGGTTTAATTATGTTATTAGTTGTTTTAAAATATTTATTAAGTCTAAACTTAGGGAATATGGCTAATTAATTAGAATTAATTAAGTTAAGGTGAGAATCATCTAGAAACTCACATGGATCGACACCGGGATGGTCCTAGCCATTGACTAAGCTTTTATCTTCGTCGTTGGTTCTCCAATAATGGATTATAAGAGGAAGTCGATGGGAACTTGGAGAAGAAACACCAAAGCCACCTAGAGAATTTGATTTTCTAGAGTAGCAGTAGCCAGTTTCTAGAGAGTACGAGCTTTAGTTAGGAGGCAGAGATAGTGAGGGGTAGGGACAGTGAGGCTGAATGAGGTATTCGATATCTAACGAATTTAATTGCAGAGAGGTCGAAGAACCACGGTGAGGCTGACGCAGGGGCTGCGAAGAATCCTCTAGAGGGAAATTCGATAAATTTGCTAGAAATAAGTTGAGTTTTAGTTTTAGAGGTCAAGAAAGGGTTTGAGAAGGCCGAAGAGACATTTTCTCAACCAGTGGTAGAAATGAAAACTATAGGAGAAACTAATTCAAGTTGAGCGTGGCAGATACTTTACTTTATTCCTAGGAATTCTTGCGACTACTGTATTATTAGGTCACACATACACTATATATTTCTTATCTGTATTGGACCATTATATTATTTTTCATCCATATCAATGCTATAAGAATGAAAAAGTTTAAAGAATCCTCTTATAGGAATAGTTTTATTGATGGGGAAAATTTTAAAGAATTTGAATATGAAAACTTTTGGGTCTAGTTTCAAATGTCAAATAAAATATTTTTGGGTAAAACTTTTCCATACAACTGTTGGACCACATGGAACTATACTCTCAAATAACTTCATAATGGTGGAATAATGACATTTATTAGAATTCAAATGCAAAATTTGTGCCTCATCAAAGTTGGCCTATCATGATTGATAACCATAATTTCATAGGATGTTATGTCAACCCCTATTGCTCATGGAAAAGGGGCTAGCCACATAGGGATAGTGAAGGAGGATCTATAAATTTCAAGTTATAACTCATGTTGGTGGTTGAATATCTCACTTATAATCCATAATTGCCTAGTGAGCTATGCTATAATCAAGCCATAGAGATGGGAAGGGGTTCCATTCCATTCGATTTCATTTTATTGGAATTTTTTGGGTGGAATTATTTTCTTGTTTCGGTACTCAAATAGCTCATAGCTCATCTTATCATCCTCAATCCGATAGGCAAACGGAGATAGTGAATAAATTTTTGGAAGGATACATTCCTTGTTTTGTATCTGATAAGAAAACACAATGGTTCAAGTGGTTACCTCTGGCTAAATGGTGGTATAACACTTCCTTCCATGCTGCATCAAAAATGACCCCATTTATGGCACTTTATGGATATCATCCACCATCCATCACATCATATTTAAGAGAAAATTCTAAGATTCAAGCAGTGAAAGATCACATCGAGCACCAACAACAAGTTCTCCAACTCTTAAAGGATAAATTAATTTGGCACAAAATCTAATGAAATAATAGGAAGATCGACATCGCAGTGAGAGAAGTTTTGATGTAGGAGATTGGGTATTTTTAATGCTACAACCATAAAAACAAATGTCCCTCAAGCAAGCTAAGAAGGACAATAAATTATCGTCAAAGTAATATGGTCCTTACAAGGTGTTGCAGAAGGTTGGTACTATGGCATACAAATTAGATCTCCCTACTTCTTCTAGAGTGGACCCATTTTTCCATGTTTCAGCTTAAATAAGGTTATAGCTGACAGACTTCCAGTTCAAACAATATTGACAGAACTTGATGAGGAAGGAAAAATCATATTAAAACCTAAAGCAATCACAAAATAAGAACTCAACAACTACGGAATCAATCAATTTCAGAGTATCTCATCAAGTGGAAGAACTCACCCACTGAAGATTCCACATGGGAGGATGAGAATTTAATACAAAAGCATCCCGAGCTACTCAAGTGTTGAGTACAACACCTTTTTGAAGTAGAGGGGAATGTTAGGTCCCTATATTACTAGTGTAGTCCCTTATTGTTGTTAGTGTAGCCCCCTTATTGTTATTTTTGTACCCATATAGTCCCCATATTGTTATTATTGTGCTCCATAAAATCCCATTATTTCTATTGTTGTGCCCTTGCATTATTATTCTTAGGTCGGCTAGGATTATGTTGTGACCCCATGGAGTCCTATATATATAAAGGAGGTTTTGTCATTTTTTTAATCCAAGAATTTTTTATTTATGTAATGTAAAGGAGTTTTACCTGTTGAAGTGGTTGATTTCTAGGACGTTGATCTCTCTTTTCTTCTATTTTTGGAGCTGGTTTCATAACAAAATGTTGTGACATGAGTGAAATGATGGAGCATAAGCTTAGGAATAAAACTATTTTTATGGAAAAATTATGGCATTGGATTTGAAGAATATATTGGTGGTGATACTTCAATGAATTTGGGTACCAAGGATAGTTTTATCACCTAGGAAAACAATGCCTTAGATTAGCATCCTTAGTGTTTGCATGACAAGGTAACAAACTAATGTATTATTCTTGAGATAACTATAGATACGTGTGTAGGGAAAATAATTTGGTACAATGCAAAAGGGAAGATTTACATATAGAGTAGGGAGAATAAAATCCCCCTAAACATAACAGGAAACTTTACATATTTGAAATCAAAGTTAAAGAGTTTCAAGGAAGAAAATAAAATGCTCATTATTAAAAAAGAAGACCAGGAAAAGTTGAATATTTTGCCGCTACAACACCTATCCTACATGCAAATCTTGTTTTATCATGGACCATTTCCATTATAAGCAGGTAGAAGAAAATCTCATGTAAAATCTAGCTCCTTGAAAAAAACAAACAATAATGAAGAAAGAGATGAGGGAGCTATTGGAAATATTGTCATTGATGGCAAAGGAGAAGAAAGGAGCAACACCTGAAATATCACTAAGGAAAAAGAACAAAGAAGAACCAGCAATAAGACAAAGGAGACAGACAAGGAAAAGAAGCAGAGGCAGCGGAGTTGCAAGACACAGCAACGGCCAGAGATTATACAGAACAAGCTCAGGAGGAACAACAGCAGCAAGGACCGTAGATCTGGGCAGATCAACAGTGACAATCACATCAGCAGAGACCGAAATCAAAAAACACAATGCAAGTGTTTGTATTTGCGATGAGATGCGATGATATGAGTTCGCATTATAATTAACTTTGGTTTTAGTACTTTATTATAATGTTCCGAAGGTTGTCACATTGGTACAAAAGAGTTTCATTAAAGCGATGTATTTCCAAAACATTTCCAAAGGTGTTAATGTTATTCCTAAGGTGCAGTTAAGCAAACAAAGGTAATTAGAGTGGGGCCCGCAAGGAAAGTGGTTTTTGGGAAACCATACCACTGGTTTCGCACAACTTTTAGGCCATGAGCGATTTATTCCATTTGGAACGCGACCGTATCATATTACGACACATTACTAAAACCGCCTATTTCGCGTAATTTTTTAGAATTAAAGGTCAGGGGTCGAAGTAATGCAATAGCCATCCGATGTGATGCGGCGAACATCCATCGGTGATCGCATGGGAAAAGTGCATGGATGTTTGGAAATGTTTAACAACAGGTATATTGTGAATGTGATATCCGTCAGATAAAGATCAGTGAATATCTAACGGTGGTCGCATCATGTGAAAGGCAGAGTCTTAATGTTAAGGCTTAAAGCGGAAGCGTTGAAGATCTACGTCGGAGATCTTATCGAAGATAGAAGATCGACAGTGGAGATCTCATCGTATCGGTGATCTCTGATCGCATTGGCATAGTGAAAGAGTAAGGGAACAAACCACTGAACCTTGTGATTGTGATTATGTGATCCAATTGCAACCATTAGATCACGGTTATTTGTAACCATTGGATTTAACGCTGAGTTGGTTGATAGCTGGTGGTACCCATCGCTCATCGCATCGACAGAGATCAGTGGCCAAAGGCACATCAGACAACAAAAGGCTACGATTGCAATAGAAATAGTGCAATGGAATGTCAACCATCGGATTTGGAAATTTAAATGAGGCGGAGTGGCTCTGTACTGTGGACTCCATGTAAAAGAAAAGCTTCCGCAAATGAATCTCCGTCATTGGGTCCTAAAATAAAGTTTGATATATTAACATAGGGTTTAATATATGTTGGCACCAAGGTTTTTAGAACAAAGTTGAAGGATGAATAAAGGTGAGCCGAAAATTATATATGAGCTAATATATATATCAATGCAATGTGGGGCCATCGCATCGGCGTGGAGGCAGAGCAATGGAACAAGCCATTGAAGTTTGCAATTGAGATAGTGTGATTTAATCACAACCGTTTGATCAACGGTCATCACATTAGATTCATCGCATCAGAATCATCGCAAAGTGTGTCATCGCAATCGAAAGTCATCGTAGGTGGTTCATCGCATCATATTATTGCATCGGTCAAGAAATATTTGCATCAGAGTTATTTCATCGCATTGGCGGATAGAAAGATTTTGGCAAGTGGGCCTGAAAGGTTAACTACTCTTTTAAAAAGGTCTATTATAATATCACTGAGAGAGGGTTTAAACTTTGCTTAAAGCGTACTTATACAACATTCCCTAAAGTTTTAATACTGTCTCCGAAAGGGCTATTTAACAAAGTTTTATCAAAGTGTTGAGCTCCGACATTAATCCCAAAGTTTTGAACATAGGTTAAAAGGCTTCAATTATTCATTTCCGATAGTTAAACGTGATAATTTCCGAATATCATTTCATATGGTAAGTCTGCAAAGTAGATTTTGGCTATGGTTGGAACCATGAAGGTTGAAGAAAGCCTCCGCATTGATAAAGCTGCTAGATTTAGAACATAATTAGGGAAATGCATTCTAAATGCATAGAAAGCAGGAGAGTATGCAGAACTGTTACACTAAAGCAGCAGAAGAGACAAACAAATAGTGAGCCGAGAACTCAAAGTGTTAAATGAGATATATCTATTTCCAATGTAAATGTAAATGTTTCAATTAATTTTACATTGCTTGTGATGCAAAGGCAAGTCTCCGTGGGCAAAGAAACACCCCACTATAATATTGAAACGTATACATATTGTTATATTTTTATGAATGTTCTAGGCAATAAAATGAGAAGGTGGAAGGTAAATAGTCATACCTATTCACTTCGATTTCCCTGTGGAATACAAACAGTCATAAGGTAATCTCTATAAATGATGTCACATAGATATGCATAAAGAGGTTAGAGAATGGAGAAATGAGGCAGAGAGGGTAACAATAAGGAGGAGAAGATAGAGAAGATGTGAAGGTTCAGAGATGATATAAGGCAAATATGAAGGCTGCTGGACAACAATGAAGAAGGAACATAATAGAGCTGATATCCAGGTAAATCAGCATGTCTTTTTTTTTATGAAAGAGTGAGGAAGTGGGTGCTTCCATATCAAGCTGTAGCTAGTTGAGGTAGGAGCCTCCTATAGGTTGTAGCCTACAGAAAATAGATGGGAGTTGGAGCTTCCTTGCAAATTGTAGCTTGTAGAATTGAGGTTGTAGCCTCCTGTAGGTAGGAGCCTATAGAAAATCAGTGGTGAGAGGGAGTTGCAGCTTGCCTTTGAATCACAACAACAATAATATGTGGTTTTCTCCATTATGGGTTTCCACTTATATCTGTTGTCTATATGCATGATGATTATGTGTCGATACTCTGTATTTATTCTGCTTAATACCTGCTGCTCACTTATTAAGATTGCTGTCCATTGTATATTAAATTGATCACAAAATGATGATGTGAATGAGTATAAAAGAAAGTTTAATAAGAACATGACTACATTAAACTGATTCACCCCCCCCCCCTCTCAGTTTAACCAAGGGTTCAACAATTGGTATCAGATCAGGTTCCTTCTGTATCAGTTTAACAACTGGAAGGAGATCCTTGATCCCCGGGATGGCTAGTCTAGAAGGATGCTCTACAAATAAAGCCCCTTTGTTCACCGGTACAAATTATGCCTTCTGGAAAATAAGAATGAGGACGTACATAATATCTCTAGGAATAGAAGTTTGGGCTACTGTGGAATTGGGATATGCCCCAAAGGAGTCTGACTCAGAGAAAGCTGCCAAACTAGATTTTGTAGCTAATGCAACAACCATGAATGCTCTCTTAAGTGGACTGTGTGAGGCAGAATTTATCAAAGTAATACAGAACAAGACTGCCAAAGAAATATGGGATACATTAGAAAGCATCCATGAGGGAGATAAAAAGGTGAAAAAAGAAAAACTATAATTCTATAGAGCTCAGTTTGAAAACATAAAAATGAATGATGATGAAGACATTTCCAGCTTCTTCTTAAGGGTTGCAAAAATTGTGAATAACATGAAAGCTCTGGGAGAAACCATAAAAGAATGTGTAATTGTTCAAAAGATTCTAAGATCTTTACCATCCAGATTTAACCCGAAGGTTTTTGCCATAGAAGAAATAGCTGATTAGGAAACTCTGACCATGAACCAATTACTTGGAAATTTAACAGCCTATGAGATGAGACTGCCACAGAGGAAGTCAAATGTGAGGGAGGCAGCCTTCAAGATAGAAAATAACAAAGAAGAAAAAGAAGATATATGCTCTTGCTCTGATGAAGAAGAGGCCAAATTTGTCAGAAAATTGGATAGAGGCTCAGGCAAATATAAAGGTAAAATTCCATTTAAATGATTTAACTGTGGAATAGTTTGGCACTATGCTTCTAAGTGTCCTCATAAGAAAACAAATAATCACACTCAAGAAACAGAGCAAACCAAAAAAAATAACTGGAAGAAAGGGAAAATATTCAATAGAAAATAATTTTATGCTCAGCAAGACAACAGTGCATCTGAAAGCTCAGATGAATCCTCCAATGAAGAGGGAACCTTTGAATTTGTATTGATGGCCAAGGAAGAGCTTGAAGGATTCCTTCTAGAAGATGAGGAAGAAGGTGAAGTTGATCTTAAGGGGGAGATAAGAAGTGCCCAGGAGGAAATAGACAGACTTAAACTAAAGTGCAGAAAACAGAAAGACATTCTCCTCAAATATGTAAGAGAAGAACAAAATTCAAAAGACCTCATTCAGTTGAAAGTAGAGCTTGAAGAAACCAAGAAGGTAGAAGACACTCTACTTAAGCAAATTGAGGATAAAATTCAGAAGAAAGAGAAATTGGAAGAAGAAGTAGTATGCTTAGGAAGGAAATTAGAAAACTCCCAAAGGAAATTGTCTATGAACTCTTCTCAAATGACAAGCTCTAAACAGTTGAATAAAATTCTAAATGCTCAAATATCTCCCTTGATAAAGATTGGGATAGGCTACGAAGAAGAAACAAGTAATTCCAAGAAAGAAGAAGATTACAAAAATATCATTTTTGTAAAAGTTGTTAAGGACAATGAAGCAGCCCAGAAGGTTCCTATAGAAGTAGAAGCTTGCAATGAAGTAAACAGAATCAAGAAGGAACCTCAAATTACAAAGAACAAAATAAATAAACAGTCAACTAAAAAAGGCTCATATACTCCTGAATATATAAAATTTGGAAGCTATCAAAGGAGATTCTTCCCCCCTATGAAAATTGTCACTTGTTATGCCTGCCACAAACTAGGAAATATTGCTGCATATTGTCAAACAAAGAGAATCTATTCCAACCAGCAGAGGATGCAGAAGGTGAAAAGACTACCTCAAGCAAACAAATGGAGAGGACTACCCTTCACCAGGTACACTAATCATTTCCATGGGTATTGTTTTTATTGTAAGGGGTATAGCCATAAAGCCATGAAGTGTAGAGTGAATGGACAAATACTAAAGTATGAAAACTCAAGGAGAGTAAAGAATAATGGGGAATGCACTCGTATACTTAATCCATTCAGAAACATAATCAAGTATTTTGACTACCATCAAGTTGGGCACAAGAGTCACAAATTTCCTCTCAGAGAATGTGGTCCATCATCTCAGGAAAGATACCAAACAAAAGGATGCATGCAGTGGAAAACAAAGTTGAATAAGTGTGACCTGGATCTAATAGCTCAAGACCAGAAAAGCCAATGGTATTTGTACAGTGGATGCTCAAAACATATGAGTGGAGATCGAAGCAAGTTTGTAACCTTTGATGAAAAGAAATCTGGGAATGTAACATTCGGCAATGATAAAGCAGGGAAAATAAAAGGGAAAGGCTCAGTCAGTCTAGATAATGGAAGAGGAAAGGCTCAAGATGTACTATTTGAGGATGGGCTAAAAGCAAATATGCTAAGTGTCAGTCAAACGTGTGATAAAGGCTGTGAAGTCATTTTTAGAGCCCAAGATTGTGAAGTAAGATCAAGCACCACTAGAAATTCCTTGATCAAAGGTGTTCGAACAGAAAGTAATGTCTATATAGTGAAAGAAGAGGATGAACCATGTCACCTAAGCAACCATGATGAATCATGGTTATGGCATAGAATATTGGGAAACCTAAACTTTGACCACATCATAAGTCTGAGCAAGAAGAATGCAGTCAGAGATATGCCAGTCATAAAGAAGCCTTCAAATACCATACATAAATCCTGCCAACTAGGCAAGGAGACCCACACATCTTTCAAGAACAAAGAGAAAATATCTACAAGTAGACCTCTTCAACTTGTTCACATGGACCTGTGTGGACCTTCAAGAACTAAAGCACCAAGTGAAGAATCTTATTTCATGCTGATAAAAGATGATTTTTCCATAATGACGTGGGTAGAATTTCTCAAATATAAGTCTGAAGCACTTGAGAAATTCAAGATATTCAAGGCATTGGCAGAAAATCAAACAGGATGCAAGCTAAAGTGCATCAGTTCAAACAGAGGAGGTGAATTCACATACTATGATTTTGCAGACCTATGCAATGAGCATGGGATAAAACAACAGTTTACAATTGCAGGTACACCTCAACAGAATGGAGTGCTAGAGAGACAAAACAGGTCAATACAACAGATTGCCAGAGCAATGATGCAAGAAAATAACATTCCCCAAACCTTCTGGGCAGAAGCAGTACACACATCTGTTCAAATTCTTAACAAAGATCATTTAAGACCAAACTGTGACAAGAATCCTTATGAATTGTGGCATGGTAAACCAACATCAATCAAGCACTTTAGAGTCTTTGGAAGCAAGTGTTTCATAAAAAATAATGTTGAAAATCTGGGAAATTTTGATGCAAGAGAAGATGAAGGAATATTTCTAGGATATGCATCCAAGAGTAAGGGTTACAGGTGCTACAACAAAATACTACATAAGATTATGGAAAGCATTGATGTAAGATTCGACGAAGAACTAGCAAATAAAACAAGAAGCATAAGATGCGAAAATTCTCCAAATGATCTTGAAGATGAGAACCAAGATAATGATGAACTGAGAAAGACAACAGAAGATACTAAACTAAATTCAGGAGGTCCCTCAAGACACACTCAAAAGAATCATCTAGAAGAGAAAATCATTAGGGACAAGAGTGTTGGAGTCCAGACTAGAAGATAGTTACCTGAAAAGACAAAAGAAGTATACCTAGCCATGTTATCACAAATAGAGCCAAAGAAGTTTGAAGAAGCCAGCAAAGACAAATATTGGGTAAATGCTATGAATGAAGAACTAGACTAGATTAAGAAGAATAATACATGGGAGTTAATACCTAGACCCACGGGGAAAAATGTCATTGGCTCAAAATGGATATTCAAGAATAAGATGAATGAACAAGGACAGATAATTAGAAATAAAGCCAAACTTGTATGCAAGGGATACTCTCAAATCGAAGGTCTTGATTATGATGAAACCTTTGCCCCTGTAGCCAGAATGGAAGCAATTAGAATGCTTTTGGCCTTTGCATGCTATCATGATTTCAAGGTATACCAAATGGATGTGAAGTCTGCCTTCCTAAATGGAGATCTAGAGGAAGAAGTCTACATGGAACAACCTGAAGGATTCTCATTAACAGATAAACATGACTATGTGTGCAGATTAAAGAAAGCCTTATATGGTCTGAAACAAGCTCCTCGAGCATGGTATTCAAGGCTGGAAAAATACTTGCAAAAACAAGGGTTTAAGAAAGGAGGAGTAGACAACAATTTGTACATAAAGGCTCATGAAAATGAACTCTTAATTGTAGTAGTGTATGTAGATGACATCATGTTTGGAAGCAACAAAGATGAGTTAGCAAAAGGATTTGCTGAAGAAATGAAATCAGAATTTGAGATGTCAATGATTGGAGAGCTCACCTTCTATTTAGGACTTCAAATTCAACAAAAGAACACAGGAATATTCATTTCGCAAGAAAAATACTTAAGAGAAATGTTGAAAAGGTTTCAAATGGAAGACTGCAAACCTGTGTCAACTCCCATGATCACTGGATGCAAACTATGTGCTAATGATGGATCAATAGATGTAGATCAAAAACTTTACAGATCCATGATAGGAAGTCTGTTATACCTAACTGCTTCTAGACCAGACATTATGTTGGCAGTAGGACTTGTAGCAAGATATCAAGCAGCACCAAAACAAAACCATTTACTTGCAATCAAGAGAATATTTAGATATCTACAAGGTACTTCACATTATGGCCTATGGTATCCAAAAGGAAAAAGCTTCACATTGACAACATACACAGATGCAGATTGGGCCAGCTATGTGGATGACAAAAAAAACACAAGTGGAGGTGCATTTTATTTGAGAAAAATTTTGGTGGCATGGCTAAGCAAGAAGAAAACTTCTATCTCTCTATCTACAGCAGAAGCAGAATACATAGCAGCAGCAGCATGTTGCACACAAGTAATGTGGATGAAACAAACTCTCCAAGACATGAAGGTAAGCATTGATGAACCTATTTCTATCAAATGTGACAATACAAGTGCAATAAGTATATCAAAAAATCATGTACTTCATTCAAAAACAAAGCACATCCCAATAAAGTACCACTTTTTCATAGAACAAGTAGCACATAAATTGGTAAAGTTGGAATACGTACCAACAAAGGAACAAATAGCAGACATATTCACAAAACCTCTTGCTAAAGAACCATTTGAATATCTAAGAGACAAACTAGGGGTAGTGTCTGAAGATGTTACTCTCTGATATGAAAAAAAAGGAGGGCTGCATACAAGAAACAGGATCAGAACAGAAGTCTAGTGATAGTCTGGATCAAAAAAGAAAGCATCATTCCAGGGGGAGATCAGTCAAAAAATATTGTTAGAAAAGAGCTAGAGCAAGTGAGCAGTGCATGGAACAAGTTCTCAAGATCAGAGTATTATGGACAAGATTTGAAAACCACACTAGGAAATGTGCAACCCTTTGCCATTGATGTCAAAGGGGGAGGAAAAGAAATCAAAAGAAGAGTATTAAAGTATTGCCGTCAATACCAAAGGGGGAGACTGTTGGAAATATTTTCATTGATGGCAAAGGAGAAGAAAGGAGCAGCACCTGAACTATCACTAAGGCAAAATAAAAAAGAAGAACCAGCAATAAGACAAAGGAGACAGACAAGGAGTAGAAGAAGCAGAGGCAGCGGAGTTGCAAGACACAACAAGGGCCAGAGATTATATAGAACAAGCTCAGGAGAGAAATGCACACTTTAATACAGAGCAAGCTCAGGAGGAACAACAACAGCAAGGACTGTAGATCTGGGTAGATCAACGGTGAAAATCACATCGGCAAACACTGAAATCACGAAACACAAGGCAAGTGTTTGTATTTGCGATGATATGAGTTCGCATTATAATTAACTTTGGTTTGAGTGCTTTATTATAATGTTTAAAATGTTGTCAAATGGGTACAAAAGAGTTTCATTAAAGCAATGTATTGCCAAAACATTTCCAAATGTTTTAATGTTATTCCTAAGGTCCAGTTAAACAAAGAAAGGCAATTAGAGTGGGGCCTGCAAGGAAAGTGGTTTTTGGGAAACCATACCACTATTTTCGCGCAAATTTTGGGCCATGAGTGGTTTATTCCATTTGGAATGCGATCGTATCATATTACGACACGTCACAATACTAAAACCACCTATTTCGCTTAATTTTTGAGAATTAAAGGTCAAGGGTCGAAGTAATGCGATAGCCGTCCGATTTGATGTGGTGAAGATCCAACGATGATCGCATGGGAAAAGTGCATGGACGTTTAAAATGTTAAACAGCAGGTATATTGTAAATTTGATACCCGTCAGATAAAGATCGATGAAGATATAATGGTGGTCGCATTACGCGAAAGGTGGAGTCTTAATGTTAAGGCTTAAAGCGTAAGTGTTGAAGATCGACGACGGAGATCTTATCGAAGATAGAAGATCGACGGTGGAGATCTCATCGCATCGGCATAGCGAAGATTAAGGGAACAAACCACTAAACCTTGCGATTGCGATGGTGCTATCCAATCACAACCGTTAGATCATGGTTATTTGTAACCGTTTGATCAATCACTGAGTTAGTTGATAGCTGGTAGGACCCTTCGCTCATCGCATCAGCAGAGATCAGTGGCCAAAGGCACATCGGACAACCAAAGGTTGTGATTGCGATAGCGATAGTGCGATGGAATGTCAACCGACGGATTGGGAAAGTTAAATGAGGCGGAGTGCCTCCGTAGTGTCGGCTCCATGTAAAATAAAAGCTTCCATAAATGAATCTTTGTCATTGGGTCTTAAGACAAAGTTTGATATATTAACATAGGGTTTAATATATGTTGGCACCGAGGTGTTTAGACCAAAGTTGAAGGATGAATAAATGTGAGCCGGTAAGTATGTATGAGCCAATATATTTATCAATGTTGTGTGGGGCCATCGCATCGGCGTGGAGACTGAGCAATGGAACAAGCCATTGAAGTTTGTGATTGCGACGGTGCGATTTAATCGCAACCTTCCAATCGGCGGTCATCACATTGGATTCATCGCATCAGAATCATTGCAAAGTGTGTCATCGCAATCGGAAGTCATCGCAGGCAGTTCATCGCATCGGATTATTGCATCGGTCAAGAAATCTTCGCATCAGAGTTATTTCATTGCATCGGCGGATAAAGAGAGTTCGGCAAGTGGGCCCGAAAGGTTAACTACTGTGTTAAAAAGGTTAAAAGGCTTCAATTATTCATTTCTGAAATTTAAACGTGACAAGTTCCGAAGATCATTTCATATGGTAGGTCTGCAAAGTA
Source organism: Pinus albicaulis (assembly GCA_034641835.2). Classification (NCBI taxonomy): domain Eukaryota; kingdom Viridiplantae; phylum Streptophyta; class Pinopsida; order Pinales; family Pinaceae; genus Pinus; species Pinus albicaulis. The sequence goes on along the minus strand of CM076584.1, from coordinate 1,609,973,983 downwards.
GATTTTGGCTATGGTTGGAACCATGAAGTTTGAAGAAACCTCCGCATTGATAAAGCTGCTAGATTTATAAAATAATTAGGGAAATGCATTCTACATGCATAGAAAGTAGGAGAGTATGCAGAATTGTTACACTACAGCAGCAGAAAAGACAAAAAAAAATTGAGCCAAAAAATGAATGGGTTGAATGAGATATATTTGTTGCCAATGTAAATGTAAATGTTTTAATTAATTTTACATTTCTTTTGATGCAAAGGCAAGTCTCCATGGGCAAATAAATACCCCACTGTAATATTGAAATGTATACATATTGTTATATTTTTCCGAATGTGCTAGGCAAGAAAACGAGAAGGTGGAAGGAAATGAGTCATACCTATTCACTTCGATTTCCCTGTGGAATACAAATAGTCATAAGGTAATATCTATACATGATATCACATAGATATGCATAAAGAGGTTAGAGAATGGAGAAATGAGGCAAAGAGGGGAAGAAGAAGGAGGAGCAGATAGAGAATTTGTGAAGGTTCAGAGATGATATAAGGCAAATATGAAGGCTGGTGGACTTCAGTGAAGAAGGAAGAGAACAGAGCTGATATCCAGGTAAATCAGCATGTGTTTTTTTTTATGAAAGAGTGAGGAAGTGGGTGCTTCCATATCAAGTTGTAGCTTGATATATGTCAGTTGTAGCTGGCTGAGGTAGGAGCCTCCTGTAGGTTGTAGCTTGCAGAAAATAGATGGGAGTTAGAGCTTCCTTGCAAATTGTAGCTTGTAGAATTGAGGTTGTAGCCTCCTGTAGGTAGGAGCCTATAGAAAATCAATGGTGAGAGGGAGTTGGAGCTTGACTTTGCATCACAACAATAATAAGATGTGGTTTTCTCCCTTATGGGTTTCCACTTATATCTGTTGTCTATATGCATGATGATTATGTGTTGATACTCTATATTTATTTTTCTTAATACCTGCTGCTCACTTATTAAGATTGTTGTTCCATTGTATATTAAGTTGATCACAAAATGATGATGTGAATGAGTGTAAAAGAAATTTTAATAAGAACATGACTACATTAAACTGATTCACCCCCCCCCCTCTCAGTTTAACCAAGGGTTCAAAACTCCTCTTCTAGTTCTTTGGGTTCCTATTGTGGTTCCATCCCCGGTTCTCCCCCTATCACCTTCACCATGTCTGGTTCAGGACCTAATGCTGGTGGTATCCCCGGCCCTAATGCTGGTAATACTACTAGTGGGACCACAATAGGAACTATCCTCCCTGCTCCCTTGCTCCCCTATATGGTAGGCCTCAGTCTTCCCGATTTTAACCAGTTGATCAATGACCCCATATGCCATGATGTTGGTTGGCCTAATATGCCAACTAAGCTCCCTTCTGACGTCCCCAAGTTTGAAGGTTTTTCTGGAGAAGATCCTACAAACCATGTTCGATCTTTCCACATGTGGTGTTCATCTAACTCCATCACCGATGACTCTGTCCATCTTTGGTTGTTCCAACATATGCTTACTAAAGAAGCTTCTAAGTGGTATGTTGACCACTCCTCTCATACCACTTTTGTGACCCTTGCCCAGGCTTTTTTGTCTTATTTCCAGCTTCCCCTTTATTATGACACTGGTACAGAACTTTTGACCTCTTTCCATCAATCGTTTATGACTTGCCTATCCAATCATGTCCAGGAATGACAGAGAAGAAAGACCCTATGTGGAGCCCCTACCTTCGAAGACCGTGTCAGCATGGACTGGTTCCTTAGATCCCTTTTTCCTGCTATAGGAAAATATGTCGCATCACATTTCCCTTAGAACAAAGAATTTGCTCTCCAGATCGCGTTGAAATATGACCTGATCTATGCACAATATGGTTATGTTTATACCATCTTACCTTATCTCCCTAGACCCGGTGGTGCCAATGCACTAGAGGCATCCCATGCTACCGACGGTATCATTGGAGCCCTTTCTCATCCATACGCTCATCCTCCCATGGGTTATGGTTTCCCTCAAGGAGGGGCCAACTCCTCCAGCACCTTCCCCCCTCCAGGTAGCATGTATCCAGGATATGGCATGCCTCCTCATTTTTCCCAACCTATTTACCACAATGTTACCCAACCTCCTTATTATTTGTATCCGTAGCCTGGTGCTCCAACTCCTCCAGCATTAGCACCCATGCCTCCCTTGCCTTCTCAACCCCCACAACAGCAGCCACCACCCCCCCTTTGTAGGTGTATGCACAGCAAGGCATGAATAATCTTCCTACTTCCAAAAAGAAGAGGAAAGACACCCAAAATCAATCTACCCCAGGTAATCCAGGACCTAATCCCCAAGGGAATGCACATAACACTGCTAACCAGCAACAGGGCACTCAGCCTAAGCAAGATAGGACTATTCGCACGAACAAGCCTTGTTCTTGTTGTGGTGTCTATGGTCATTACACCCACGATTTTCCTCTTTTACCACATATGTGTTAGATGTGGTAGACTCAAGCAGGATTGTAAGGACAACAAGCCTCCCCTTCGGTTCCTCCCAATGATGCACCTATCCAACCGGTTGTGTTTACCAATCCTTTCCCTTAGCAAGGATTCGTGGCTACCCAACCACCTGAAGGCCACTCAACCCCCTCCATATGGTAACTTTGATTACTAGATTCTCATGATGAAATCTGACCAACCCATTACCATTGATCTCAACCTTCAGACTTTATCCCATCAATACAACAAGCCTCCCACTACGTCTACCCCTGAGACCCCTTCTTCTGTTGGAAATATTGTCATTGATGGCAAAGGAGGTAGCAGATGCAGAAACAGGAACAGTTACAAAGAGATTAAGACAGACAATGGAGCAAAGAGGAAATGAAGAGAAAGGCAGAGGCACAGTGACAGAAGCGACAAAAGCAGAGCCACAGATGTCATTGCAGAGAAATCGTTGTTATTTCAAAAATATGTACATATATAGATAAATTCCGAGAATCTTTCATACATTCGGGCGTTACACATAACATTCTGGGCGTTTGAATCAGTGCGTTATATATATATGGTTTATATATAGGCATACACCAAAGAACCAGCATGAATAGGGGCGGAATCATAGTCGAAACAAAAAATTATATATATATAATTGAAATGCGAAGGAATTAGCGTTAAAACGAAACCCTAAGCGGAACCTGGAGCGGAGGAGAGGAGCGGAACCGAGACTTGTGAACAGTAACGGTGGGTTGGAGTGAAACCATGGTTTTTTCCCCACCACCATCCGTCAGAAAGCAGTATTGGAGGAATGGGCAGCGATTTTATACAGGAATCGCCATGTGGCATAAGCGGTTTTGATTAAAATTAAATTTCGCGCGTTAACGATCGGCGGAAGACGCCCAGCGAAATGAATAAGATCCGTTGATCTGGGCAAAGGCTATCCAAAGGTGGGCGATCGCAGGACTTGCACGAGGTTTAATAAAGGTGCATGGACGATAAGTCATGTATTTTGTGTGCATTCGATTGGCGGTTGATGGCATTGTGGGCCCGGCGGAAATATACGTAATGAAGTTGGGTTATTAATTTAATATAAGGTCCGGAGGTAATATAAAAGTCGGAGATATGTTCAATGGACTCCGGGTATTAATATAAGGCGGCAACCTTAGTGATCATGTTCGATAATAAAGTTGAACTCGTAATTATATTATATATTACCAAGGTCTTGACATTTGAGTAATTATAATATAATTTAAATATGCGGATGTCAAGTTATTCATATGGACAAATTTCATATATTATATGTGTTGAGATACTATGGTGTGCAGATAATGGAATATGCATATATGATTAAATATGCCGAGGGTCTATTAATATAGTTCTAATCACCAAAGGTCCATGTTATATAGGTGGAGCCACCACAAAGTGGTGTTTACGGGGGCTCACATTTCTTCGTACACATCAAATGGGGTGAGGCCCCATAGTTCATCATAGCCGTTGATCGGCGGTCAATGCGTGATCGGCCAGTCAACTACGGGGGGTGCCTTCCCGTTAACCTCTGCGTTGTTTGACCTCCCGCACTCCATCGATCTCCGTCAACTTGCTGTCAGTTTAAACTCTGCGCCATCAACCTGTTCATCGTTCTGCTAATTGTGTAGTTGGAAATTAATTGGGCATGAAACTTGAATGCAATTGTACGCACAGCTGATGAAAAAGTTGAGCTAAACCAGGACTGTGATGTTGAACCGGGGCTTTGTGGTAACCCTGCTGCATCAAGTGTCACTATACTCTCTTCTCTGAATATATATTGTCCAGATGTATATGTAATTGAGAATAAACCTGAGAAGCAATTATATATGCAGTTGGTGCACAAAAGCACAGTGAACAGGTGATTAAACACAGGGATAAAAGTATGGGTCTGACAGAGATTCATAGATATTACAGGTTTGACAGGTATACATTCACAGGTGCACACAATTACAGTAAATCAAGGTACACAGAATAGTCACTCAACAAATAAATAAATAAATAAAAGGGACAAAGCCAGTAAATCCAAAATCTAGAAAAGGCGCTGAGTGAAATTGAGTTATATAACTGAAAAGGAGCTGAGTGATATTGAAATATGAAATTAAGAATGTAAATGTAAATGATGTAATTATTTTTATTGTTTGTGATGCAAAGGCAAGTATCCTAAAGAAAAGACAAAATCCCACTGTAGCATGAAATTGTGTACATATTATTATGATTTTTAAATTGAGTTGGATAAAGAAATGAGGAGGCAGAAGACCAAGGGGTATGACCATTCATTTCAAATTCCTAGAGGAAAACAAACAGTCATCAAAAAATTCTATAAGTAATATCATTTTGATATGCAAAAAGTGAGTTAGAGGAAAGAGAGAGAGAGAGAGAGCAGATATAGAGAATGCAGAATATAGAAGAATAAAACAAAGAAGATTAATAGAAGAAAAGAAGATACAGAACAGAGCTGATATCTGGAGTAAATCAGCAAACATTTAGCTTAATAGTTGTCAGTTGTAGCTGACAAAGGTTGAAGCCTCCTGTAGGTTGGTGCCTACAGAAAATTGAAGGGAGTTGGTGCTTCCTTGCAAGTTGTAGCTTGCAGAATTGAGGTTAGAGCCTCCTGTAGGTCGGTGCCTGCAGAAAAACAGTGGTGAGAGGGAGTAGGAGCTTGCCTTTGCATCACAACAATAATAAGATGTGGTTTTCTCCCGTTATGGGTTTCCACTTATATCTGGTGTCTCTGTGCATGATAGTTATGTATTGAATCTGATATGTATCATCTGCTTAATACCTGCAACTCTCATATTAAGTCTACTGCTATATTAAACTAATACTTGCTGCTTGCATTCTAAGATTATTTGCACATTAAATTGGATATGAAATGAAGGTGTAAATAACTTAATGAAAAGTTTTAAAAAGATCAGGAATGCATTAAACTGATTCACCCCCCCTCTTAGTTTAATTAAAGGTTCAACAATTGGTATCAGAGCCAGTTCCTTGTATATCAGTCTAACAACTGAAAGGAGATCCTAGGCTCTCAAGATGGCAAGTCAAGAAGGAAGCTCAACCAATAAAGCTCCTTTCTTTACAGGTGCAAATTATGCCTTTTGGAAAATAAGAATGAAAGCTTATATAATGTCTTTAGGATTAGAAGTTTGGGATGCTGTGGAAATTGGATATGTCACAAAGCCAACTGATACAGAGAAAGAAGCTAAACAAAGCTTTGTAGCTAATGCAAAAGCAATGAATGCAATCTTAAATGGACTATGTGAAGTTGAGTTTATCAAAATAATGCACAGTAAGACTGCCAAAGATATGTGGGACACTCTAGAGAATATCCATGAGGGAAATAAAAAGGTTAAGACTGCCAAAATTCAAGTATATAGAGCCCAGTTTGAAAATTTAAAAATGAATGATGATGAAGATGTTGGAAGCTTCTTCTTAAAAGTTGCAGAAATTGTTAACAGTATGAAAGCTCTTGGAGAAATAATACAATAAGGTATAATTGTACAAAATATTCTAAGATCTCTTCCATCCAGATTCAATCCCAAGGTGTCTGCAATAGAAGAAACAGCTGATTGGGAGACCTTGACCATGAACCAACTACTAGGAAATCTTACAGCATATGAGATGAGGCTCCCACAGAAGAAGCCAAGTACAAGGGAGGCAACATTCAAAACAGAAAAGAAGAAAGAAGAAAAGGAAGACATATGCTCCTGCTCTGATGAAGAAGAGGCTAAATTTGTCAAGAAATTGGATAGAGACTTAGGTAGATAAAAAGGTAAACTTCCTTTTAAATGCTTTAACTGTGGAAGAGTTAGACATTATGCTGCTAAATGTCCTCACAAGAAAGTAAGAAATCAAGATCAAGAATCAGAGAAAGACACATCAAAGAATTGGCAGAAAGGAAAGAAATTCAGCAGAAAATCCTTCTATGCTCAGCAAGACAGCAGTGCATCTAAAGAATCAGATGAACCCTCATGAGAAGAGGGAACCTCGGAATTTTTACTGATGGCCATAGAATATCTTGAAGGACTCTTGCTAGAAAAAGAAGAAGAAGGGGAAGTCGATCTTGAGGGGGAGCTAAGAAGTGCTCTGGAGGAGATTGACAGACTCAAACTAAAATGTAGAAAACAAAAAGAGATTCTCCTCAAATGTGTGAAAGAAGAAAAAAATTCAGAAGTCCTCATGTAGCTAAAGGTAAAGCTTGAAGAAGCCAAGAAGATAGAAGATATGTTACTTCAGCAAATCAAAGATAAAACTCGATAACAAGAGAAGCTGGAAGAAGAAATTTTGTTTTTGAGAAGGAAATTAGAAAGTGCTCAACAGAAAGTTTCTATATACCCTTCTCAAATGACAAGTTCTGGTAAGTTGAATGAAATCTTGGATGCTCAAAGATCTCCTCTAATAAAAACTGGGATAGGCTATGAAGGAGAATCAAGTAAAGTCAAAGAAAAGGAAAACAAAAATATAATTTTTGTGAAAGCAAAGAAGGCTGATGAAGCAGCTCAAATAATTCCTACAAAGGAAGAAACATGTAATGAGAAAGACAAAGACCAGAAGAAACCTCTAATAACAAAGATTGTAACAAATACTAAGACAACAGAGAAAGGATCATATATTCCTGATTATGTCAAATTTGGAAGCCATCAAAGGAGATTCTTGCCTCCTATGAAGAATGCCACCTGTTATGTCTGCCACAAGCCGGGACACATTGTTGCATATTGTCATGCAAGGAGGAATGATTCAAACCAGCAAAAGATGCAAGCATGGAAGAGACAACCTTACATCATGTATGCAAGTAATTTCTATGGTTATTGTTTTTATTGTAAGGATTTTGGCCATAGAATTATTGAATGTAGAAAGTATGGACAAAGACTGATGTTCAATACCTCAAGGAGGTTTATGAGTCAAAGAAATTTTGTTCATGCTCACAATTCTGCAAAAACTATAATCAAATGTTGTATATGCAATCAAGTTGGACATATATCTTCTAAGTGTTCTCTAAAAGGATATAATTCATCACCTCACAAAAGATACCAAACAAAAGGGGGCCTCCAGTGGATAAAGAAGCTGAATAAATGTGACTTGGCTTTAACTGCTCAATATTTGAAGAGTCAATGGTATTTGGACAGTGGCTGCTCTAAACACATGACAGGAGACAAAAACAAGTTTTTAACTCTTGATGAAAAGAAATCGGGCAATGTCACTTTTGGCAATGATAAATCAGGTAAGATCAGGGGAAAAGGCTCAGTCAGCATAGATAATGGAAGAGGAAAGGCCCAAGATGTACTATTTGTAGATGGGCTGAAAGCAAATTTACTGAGTGTCAGTCAGATGTGTGACAAAGGCTGTGAAGTTCTCTTTAGAGCACAAGACTGTGAAGTCAAATCAAGCACAACAGGAAAGACTTTGCTCAAAGGTGTCCAAATAGAGAGTAATGTGTACATAGTAAAAGAGGAGGATGAAGCCTGCCATCTGAGCAAACTTGAGGAGTCATGGTTATGGCATAGGAGATTGGGACATCTCAGCTTCAACCATATCATCAGACTGAGTAAGAAGAAAGCTGTCAGAGATATGCCTGAAATAAAGAGGCCTTCAAATACCATATGAAAATCTTGTCAATTTGGGAAACAAACTCGCACATCCTTTAAATCTAAAGATGAGCTATCAACTAGAAGACCACTCCAGCTTGTGCACATGGATCTATGTGGACCTGCAAGAACTAAAACACCAAGTGGAGAATCCTACTTCATGTTGATAATAGATGATTTCTCCATAATGACATGGGTTGCTTTTCTCAAGAATAAATCGGAAGCTCTGGACAAATTCAAAATATTTAAAGCATTAGCAGAAAATCAGACAGGATGCAAGCTGAAATGCATCAAATCAGACAGAGGAGGTGAATTCACTGATTATGACTTTGCAAACCTATGCAATGAACATGGCATAAAACAACAACTTACTATTGCAGGGACACCTCAGCAGAATGGAGTAGCAGAGAGACAAAACAGATCTGTTCAACAAATTGCCAGAGCCATGATGCAAGAGAATAATATTGCTCAAACCTTCTGGGCAGAAGCAGTGCACACAGCAGTACATATCCTTAATAAAGCTCACTTAAGGCCAAGCGGTGACAAGACTCCCTATGAACTATGGCATGGAAAGCCAGCCTCAATCAAACATTTCAGAATCTTTGGAAGCAAGTGTTACATAAAGAATAATGATGAAAATCTTGGCAAATTTGATGCAAGAGCAGATGAAGGGATATTTCTAGGATATGCTTCCAAAAGAAAAGGGTACAGGTGCTACAACAAGACCCTTCGGAAGATAGTTGAAAGTATTGATGTGAGATTTAATGAAGAACTTCCAAACAATACTAGAGATACAGACTGCTGCAGTACATCAGACAACAATGAAGAAGAAGATCAAAATGATGATGAAACAAGCAAAACATCAGAAGATGTTGGACTAAACTCAAAAACCCCCTCAAGATACACTCAAAAGAACCATCCAGAAGATCAAATCATAGGAGACAAGATTGTAGGAGTACAAACAAGAAGGCAGCTAGCTGAACAGATAGAAGAAGTATACATAGCAATGTTATCACAAATAGAGCCAAAGAAGTTTGAAGAAGCCAGCAAGGACAAGTATTGGGTAAAAGCAATGAATGAAGAATTGGACCAAATTGAGAAGAACAATACCTGGTAACTAGTTCCTAGACCAATTGAGAAGAATATCATTGGTTCAAAATGGGTATTCAAAAACAAAATGAATGAGCAAGGACAAGTAATCAGGAATAAACCAGGCTGGTCTGCAAAGGATACTCACAAATTGAAGGACTTTATTATGAAGAAACATTTGCCCCAATAGCCAGAATGGAAGCTATCAGAATGTTCCTGGCATTTGCATGCTACCAAGACTTCAAGGTATATCAAATGGATGTAAAATCTACTTTTCTTAATGGAGATCTAGAAGAAGAAGTATACATGGAACAACCAGAAGGCTTCTCATTGACAGACAAAGAAGACTATGTATGCAGACTGAAGAAGGCCCTATATGGACTGAAACAGGCTCCTCGTGCTTGGTACTCAAGACTGGATAAACATTTGCAAAAACAGGGTTTTAAGAGAGGTGGAGTAGACAGCAATCTATACATAAAAGCCCATGAGAATGAACTTATGATTGTTGTAGTGTATGTTGATGACATCATGTTTGGAAGCAACAAAGATGAACTAGCAAAAGGGTTTCCTGATGAGATGAAAACAGAGTTTGAAATGTCTATGATTGGAGAGCTCAGTTTCTACTTGGGACTACAAATTCAACAAAAGAACACAGGCACCTTCATCTCTCAAGAAAAATACCTAAAAGAAATGCTGAAAAATTCAAAATGGAAGATTGCAGACCTGTGTCAACTCCCATGACCACAGGTTGCAAGCTGTGTGTTGATGATGGGTCTGCTGATATAGATCAAAAACTCTACAGATCCATGATTGGAAGTCTATTGTACCTGACTGCATCAAGACCAGACATCATGCTAGCAGTAGGACTAGTAGCTAGATATCAAGCAGCACCTAAACAAAATCACCTTCTTGCAGTCAAAAGAATATTCAGATATCTACAAGGAACAACACTGTATGGACTTTGGTATCCTAAAAGAAAAAACTTCACTTTATCAGCATACACAGATGCAGATTGGGCCAGCTGTGTGGATGACAGGAAGAGTACAAGTGGAGGTGCTTTCTATCTAGGAGAAAGTCTGGTGGAATGGTTAAGCAAGAAACAAACATCCATCTCTTTGTCTACAGCTGAAGCAGAATATATAGCAGCAGCAGCATGTTGTACACAAGTCATGTGGATGAAGCAAACTCTTCAAGACATGAAGGTAAGCATTGATGAACCTATTTCAATCAAATGTGATAATACAAGTGCTATAAGCATATCCAAAAATCCTGTACTTCACTCAAAAACTAAACATATTCCAATCAAGTATCATTTCCTCCGAGAACAAGTGGCTCAGAAGATAGTAAAGTTGGAATATGTACCAACAAAAGAGCAGACAGCTGATATATTTACCAAACCTCTTGCTAGAGAACCATTTCAATACTTGAGAGATAAACTAGGGGTAGTATCTGCAGATGCTACTCTCTAATATAAAGAGGAAGCATAATTTTAGGGGGAGAACAAAAACGAAAATACCATTCCAGGGGGAGAACAACCAGCAAGGAAAGCATGAATCAGATCCTCAAGATCAAAGGATTAAGGAAAAAGAACACTAAGTTATTATCCTAAAGTTATCTGCATTATTCAAGCATCAAAAGGTCAATTACAGAGCAAAAGGATCAGTATTGTGCTCTGAAACATTATATTAAGAATCTGAAACATAAAAGACGAGTAGTGATTATACATCTCTGACTAGATATAGCTGATACAATGTACTCTATGAAATATCATTATTTCTCACTTTTAGCTCTATACAAGTGAAAGAACTGTATCAATTTACAGTGTATATTCAAATTCGATAATCCTCAAAGTGTTCTCTCAACAAGTCATATACATCACTATGGAGCAGCATGGTACAAAGTCAGCAGAAGAGGGCCTAAACATAACTCAGAGAGAGGAAATGCAAAAAGAAACCCTTTTCCATTGATGTCAAAGGGGGAGGAAGAGCAAGCAACAGGGGAAAGAGTAGGCAAACAAAGAAAATGTATCTATTTCCATCAATGCCAAAGGGGGAGACTGTTGGAAATATTGTCATTGATGGCAAAGGAGGTAGCAGATGCAGAAACAGGAACAGTTACAAAGAGACTAAGACATACAATGGAGCAAAGAGGAAATGAAGAGAAAGGCAGAGGCAGAGTGACAGAAGCGACAGAAGCAGAGCCACAGATGTCATTGCAGAGAAACCGTTGTTATTTCAAAAATATGTACATATATAGATAAATTCCGAGAATCTTTCATACAGCCGGGCGTTACACATAACATTCCGGGGATTTGAATCAGTGCGTTATATATATATGGTTTATATATAGGCATACACCGAAGAACCAACGTGAATAGGGGCGGAATCATAGTCGAAACAATATATATATATATATATAATTGAAATGCGAAGGAATTAGCGTTAAAACGAAACCGTGAGCGGAACCTGGAGCGGAGGAGAGGAGCGGAACCGAGACTTGTGAACAGTAACGGTGGGTTGGAGTGAAACCATGGTTTTTTTCGCACCACCATCCATCGGAAAGCGGTATTGGAGGAATGGGCAGCGATTCCATACAGGAAACGACACGTGGCATAAGCGGTTTTGATTAAAATGAAATTTCGCGCGTTAACGATCGGCGGAAGATGCCCAGCGAAATGAATAAGATCCGTTGATCTGGGCAAAGGCTATCCAACAGTGGGCGATCGCAGGACTTGCACGAGGTTTAATAAAGGTGCGTGGACGATAAGTCATGTATGTTGTGTGCATTCGATTGGCGATTGATGGCATTGTGGGCCCGGCGGAAATATACGTAATGAAGTTGGGTTATTAATTTAATATAAGGTCTGGAGGTAATATAGAAGTCAGAGATACGTGCAATGGACTCCGGGTATTAATATAAGGCGGAAACCTTGGTGATCATGTTCGACAATAAAGTTGAACTCGTAATTATATTATATATTACCACGGTCTTGACATTTGATTAATTATAATATAATTTAAATATGCGGATGTCGGGTTATTCATATGGACGAATTTCATATATTATATGTGTTGAGATACTATGGTGTGCATATAATGGAATATGCATATATGATTAAATATGCCGAGGGTCTATTAATATAGTTCTTATCACCAAAGGTCCATGTTATATAGGTGAAGCCACCACAAAGTGGTGTTTACGGGGGCTCACATTTCTCCGTACACATCAAATGGGGTGAGGCCCCGTAGTTCATCATAGCCATTGATCGGCGGTCAACGCGTGATCGGCCAGTCAACTACGGGGGGTGCCTTCCCATTAACCTCCGCGTTGTTCGACCTCCCGCACTCCGTCGATCTCCGTCAACTTGCTGTCGGTTTAAACTCTGTGCCATCAACCTGTTCATCGTTCTGCTGATTGCGCAGTTGGAAATTAATTGGGCATGAAACTTGAATGCAATTGTACACACAGCTGATGAAAAAGTTGAGCTAAACCAGGACTGTGATGTTGAACCGGGGCTTTGTGGTAACCCTGCTGCATCAAGTGTCACTATACTCTCTTTTCTGAATATATATTTTCCAGATGTATATGTAATTGAGAATAAACCTGAGAAGCAGTTATATATGCAGTTGGTGCACAAAAGCACAGTGAACAGGTGATTAAACACAGGGATAAAAGTATGGGTCTGACAGATATTCACAGATATTACAGGTTTGACAGGTATACATTCACAGGTGCACACAATTACAGTAAATCAAGGTACACAGAACAGTCACTCAACAAATGCAAAAAGAAAAAGGACAAAGCCAGTAAATCCAAAATCCAGAAAAGGAGCTGAGTGATATTGAAATATGAAATTAAGAATGTAAATGTAAATGATGTAATTATTTTTTATTGTTTGTGATGCAAAGGCAAGTATCCTAAGGAAAAGACAAAATCCCACTGTAGCATGAAATTGTGTACATATTATTATGATTTTTAAATTGAGTTGGATAAAGAAATGAGGAGGCAGAAGACCAAGGGGTATGACCATTCATTTCGAATTCCTAAAGGAAAACAAACAGTCATCAAGAAATTCTATAAGTAATATCATTTTGATATGCAAAATGAGAGTTAGAAGAGAGAGAGAGAGAGAGAGAGAGAGAGAGAGAGAGAGAGAGAAGATATAGAGAATGCAGAATATAGAAGAATAAAGCAAAGAAGATTAAGAGAAGAAGAGCAGATACAGAACAGAGCTGATATCTGGAGTAAATCAGCAAACATTTAGCTTAATAGCTGTCAGTTGTAGCTGACAAAGGTTGAAGCCTCCTGTAGGTTGGTGCCTACATAAAATTGAAGGGAGTTGGTGCTTCCTTGCAAGTTGTAGCTTGCAGAATTGAGGTTGGAGCCTCCTGTAGGTTGGTGCCTGCAGAAAAACAGTGGTGAGAGGGAGTAGGAGCTTGCCTTTGCATCAAAACAATAATAAGATGTGGTTTTCTCCCGTTATGGGTTTCCACTTATATCTGGTGTCTCTGTGCATGATAGTTATGTATTGAATCTGATATGTATCATCTGCTTAATACCTGCAACTCTCATATTAAGTCTACTACTATATTAAACTAATACTTGCTGCTTGCATTCTAAGATTACTTGCACATTAAATTGGATATGAAATGAAGGTGTAAATATCTTAATGAAAAGTTTTAAAAGATTAGGAATGCATTAAACTGATTCACCCCCCCCCCTCTCAGTTTAATTAAAGGTTCAACATCTTCAGGTTCTACAGAGCTTCTTTCGACAACCAATGGTCCTTTACAAATCCCTTAGCCTAAGGCGGAGGTTCATACCAAGATCCCCAAGGGACCATTACGCTGAAACATTGCTTCTTACTAAGCTTCCCATTCATATAGTATAGTAGATGATTTGGCACAATCTCCTGCTGCCATCTCAATTTTGGAACTCCTCTAGTCATGCCCTTCACAACAAAAAGCTCTACTAACTTATATGGGCACTATAGATCCTTCAAATGATCGTTTGATCGTCTTCGATGTTGACCGGTTAGAGCATCCTCCACTTCCTACTTCTGTCGCCTTCCAAATCCCTGTCAAGATCTGGAATGCAAACACCTCCCGTTGTATCATTGATGAGGGGGAACCCACCTACGTGATGTCCACGTCAGTTTGGAAGAAACTCAGATCACCTAAGTTGTCCACTTCCACTATCACCCTTCAAGCATGGCATGGCCACTCTTCCATGCCCATTGGCATGTTCTACAATTGTCCTGTTACTCTTGCAGGCAAGACTGTTTGCATTGACTTAGAAGTCATTGATGCCCCCTTAGATTACAACATTCTATTGGGTCATAGCTACACCTATGCAATGTTTGTTGTACCATATGTGGTTCACCGCAAGATGTCCTTTCCCCATAATGGAAAGATAGTCACCATTGACCAGTTGACATATTACGAACCAAAGTCTCTGATCTCCCCTGAGTCCATCATATCTTCGGTGGCCAATAAGAAAACCATCAAACCTTTGACCAATGTTTCACCCGGAGTCTACAAAGAATCCTCTTTGCTTGGGTCCTTCCCTAGTCTTCCTCCTCTTGTCTTTGATCCCATCTCATCGAATGTTTGCATGATGCAATCATCTTGGGCCTCCCTCAAGTGGCCTGCTTCGTCTAGCCGATAGCCCCGCCCTCCACAACCTACTCCTAGCACTTCGAATCAGCCTTATGGACCCCCTCTTCCTGGCCCTTCATCTACAACTGGTATCCATGAGCCTCTCTACCCTCCTGACATGGTTCCTCCTAGCCTTAACCATCTGGTAACTGTCCCACCTGGCCATTATCCCTTCCTAACTTGACCCTGGGGATCCTAGTCTAGTACATTGATCCCCCAGCTTCTACTTCGCCTGGTCAGCCCAAACCTTATTTTGCTTTGACCTTGATTCAACTGGTCCCCATGACCCCTTTCTCTGCTACCATGCCTCAGCCTCCTCAACAAGAACCTCATCCTATTGTGACAGCTTCAAGTGAAGGGGGCAAAGCTCGCAAGAAGGCACCTAAAGACAAGGCTACCCTGAAAAACCCTACTCCCCCTCACCCTCCAAAGTGTACACCTCTCTGTGCTTTGTGTGATGTTGTCGGTCATGCCACCCATAATTGTCCTAAATTGCCTCGTCTCAAGCCCATAGTTAATGTCGGGTTCCCTGAGTCTATGGCCCTCGAAACCTTTGTTCCTTCCTCGACTATAGCCAGGAACCCCAAGACTCTTCACACAAACCACCCCTGTGCTTTATGTGATCTCCATGGCCATTATACCCACCTTTGTCCCTGACTCGAGGACTTATGCACCTCTCTAGCAACAGTTTTCCAATTCCAGGCAAAGCGCAATGAGTCCACCACTGACTTATTTGCGCGTTTTTCTTCCGCAAAACTAGAGGACACATCCACTCCCATAGACATTCCCCCTGCAGATGTCGAAATGACAAAGTATTCAGCCACTGCCCACTACCTTTCATCATTTATGAGATCCACAGTGGAATACCCCCTTAGGACTTCCCCTTCTGTTTCGCCTGACCTTCCTTCACCAATCACCTTGGGCTCAACATCGATGGATCATTCATCTACTAGTTCTTCCATCACACCCTGTGACGATGCACATGCGAACCTTTATTCTAATGATGATGTGTGAGGTAGCTTCGCCGCACCATGTGGTCTTTCTTCCACCAGTCATCCCATATTTTATTGTGATGACAACATTATGGAAGCCATCACAACCCCTGACTTTATCTACCCCCCCTTACATTGAACCCATGCATTCAAACCACATACCCCTTGCGGCCATTACATTGACACCCAATTTTTGGGTAAGGGGGCACCCATATTTGAGAGTCCAGGAGAAAAAATTCTCCATAACTCTCCTATTGTATCTAGTCATGTCGAATCTAGTACCATTATTCTTCCCCATTTAGAATAACCTCTAGAGTCCCATATCACTTTAGATCACTCTAAGTATAATACCCCTCATCATTCCTTCATCTTACATCAGCAACCCGGTCCCCCAGACATTGTTTTTGACCAACCTGTGGGTTTTTAGCTAGGTGAAAACTTGTTCATTATATCCAAATCCACTCTTTGGGATAGTGAAACCATGTATGCCAACCTAGAAGCTTAGTCCATTTGCTTCATATATGCAGTACCAAAAGAGATTGGTAATCCTCCATTCCCTTTCTTGAATTGCACAACCATAACAAAAACAAATGGTGCACCACATCATAACAATGTGTTTAGATTCCCCCTTTTCTAAATACATTTTGGAATGACCACAACATGCTCGGTGGCACCCCGGATGCGGGTGGCAAGGTGTGAAGATACGGCAATCAGCCTGCGAGACGACGCATAGCAAGGCCACATGGCCACCCGCAGGCTTCAGTTAAGGCACCCCTGAGCTTTTAATACTCCATGCTATCACCCTATGCAACATTTATGTCGTTGCGTGGGTCGAGGCCGCAAACATTTCAAAATGCCACCCTCTGGTTCATCATCTCCACTCTTTGTCTTTGCGCCTGGGTTCCCTATTTAGCCTCAGCTCCGTTTGGTGGTTTCCATGCCGATTCTGTTTCCACTTGTTGGGTTTGGCTACTCCCTGGAGGCTGAGGTCCCCATCTCTCGCACCTCCCTCGGTAGGCACTGTCACCTGGGATGCTGTGTGGATTTTCTTCCTGGCTTTCACTTCTCTCAGAGCCATTTCTGCCCTCTACAATTCTCCACCTCGCTCGAGCTCAACTCGCCTTCCCCCTCCTTGCCCCCTGCTGCCAATTCTGTCCATTCCCTCTTGCTTCGTTCTGACATGCCTCGGCTCAGGCATCGCTTGAGATGTGGATGAGGCAGCTCCAGAGCACGCCCCTCTGGTCGACGTCGCTCCTCCACCACTAGCACTTCGTTGTCTTCTCCTGAGTGCTTTCATGGCCGATATCCCACCACATGCAGTGGGCGTGGACATAGGGTCACTTCCTTCCGCAGGCGCGTGGCCTCTGCTTCTCTGTCACCCCCTCAATCTTGTCCCGCTACTTTTTCCTCCTTATACAGCTCGACCACTGCCCATTTTCATTTCCAGTGCAACACCAACCGCCCTCTGGTTGTAGCGACAGTCACAGTTTCTTTCAAAGAAATTCCTGAGGCAATTCCCAGACCCTCCTCACTCACGCGCCCAAGTAACATGCCTGGCCCCTCTGATCTAGTGCATCCCCCTCAAGCCTCAAACAAGGGTGCTTCTCTCAAGGCAGGTGATTTCAGCTTGAGCCTTCTTCAGGATAAAGGCAAGAAGGATGGTGGCAGCGAAGCAGGTGTGGCAGTAGCTCGAATTTTCCCTGTTTCGGACGTTGATGATGGATATTGGTGCAGGATTGAAGAAGAGCCCCCCTTGGAGGATTATGGTCTTTATTTCTAATGGCATTGTCCAATTAATTCTATTCAGATATTTTGTCATTTTTGTTGTTTTGGGATGTACTAGTTTATGGTATGCTATAGCTGGTTTCCTCCATAGAGGCAACTTACAAACCTTTCATGGGCTGGTTTCCCCATGAGGGCAGCTCAAGTTTTGTTATTTTGCTGAACTTATGAAGCCTTTGCTGGCTTGCATTATTGAGGCCATGGACTAGATGTACTATATGTTTCATTAATAGATTTACTCTTACTTAGAAAAAAAAAAAAAAACATGCTCGGTGGCACCTATGCCCCTCAACCATAAAAATGCCACTCTCAGCCAAAAACAACACTGAAACTACCTTTCTCTGACAAATCACACTTTTCAGGTCATTTCGTGGGACATGTCGCAATTTTTTTCCTAGTACCTGCTACCCAGGTTGCAGAACAGACCCCAAAAAGTGCGACCTGGCCTCTTCATGAGCTTTGGGTACCTAAATTGAATTTTTGATCCTCTTAATTGAAAGAGTATAGTTAGGCCTCTTACCTACAACTGACAGATCTTGATTCCCACAGTCGGTTTGACTGCTATGATTGCTGCAAGATTTAGGGCCTTTTATCCTCTCTACGTTCACCATAGATACACTTGAAAATAAGTGAATTTGGAGGGAAAATGCCTTATTAAAAGATAAACCTTGGATTTTTATTTTGCCTGATGCGGCCAAACCGTAGCTCAGTTTGAAAAATCGTCCATACCGTTGGAAAGCTCTCACTGAGCTCTCAAATGGGTATCTGTTATTTTTTTGTGATTTGATACTTCACCATGACACATTGTTTCCAAGAAGGGTCACTTCACCACTCCTCAAAATCGAATTTCCTCACTTGCACCACTTGTACTTGGGGCACCACTTTGCCTCCATACTTGTCCACGCTCATGTCAAATTTCGTCATGAGTAACCACCATGTACTCATGTTTTTATGGTCCCCACTGGACCTTTTCTATGTGGCAGCATCATCGAGTTGCCCTTGTTTAGAGCATCTAAGTTGAGTCATCATCGCATCCATGGAGTCTATCCCAAGTCCCTTTGTATCCCGATATAGCCCTCCATCCTTCATTTCTTGGTTCCTCTCTCATGTCACACATTATGGCTTTCAGTCCTATTGTCCCCTATCCCCTTTGATATTGTGTCAGTTGCTGCTAGGTCATCCATGCCCTTCATGCTCTAACAAGGGATGTCGTCAGCCCACTACTAAGTACCCCTCATTCTATCATCATCCCTGGTGTCAGTCTATCAGCCGCTCTACTAGTATCTCTCATGCCTTAGTTGAGGAACCCTTATTGCCTCACCTATGGTGGACCTCCTTCTGTCGACATCAACTCATTCATTCTAGAAGACAGGTCTAGAGGGAGGTGTACCTTGGTTCCAGCTTCCACTCTCGTTTGGTGCCTCAGATTAGGCAAAGGAAATCCTTATTTCCCTTTGACTTGATTTTTTCTCAGCTCCAACTCCTTACAACATGATCGAGATCTTTATACTTGATGGTTCAGTGATGCAGCAGATGGTACCGGTGATTCCCGGGTGTGTGTGAGATGTTTTAGACCTCATGAGGGGGTGGCCCTTTAGGTAGCCCCCCCACATGCCCTGATGACCTCTTCATTACAGCCTTTGATGCAGCTCCAGAGATTTGATGATGTCAACCTCAACCACTTGCAGCACCTTTTAGTTTGCATGTATCATTTATATTTTCAGATCCCTTTCCTATTTATAGGTCCTCTTTGGTTGTACTTATATCTCATGTACTTAGATATTATTGTATAAGTCTTGTCTATTATCCCAGGCACAGTATGTATGTGGGATCCATTATCATGTTTTTATCTGGCTCATGTTTATGCCAGCATGTACTATATAGTTTAGACCCTTGTTTACTGGACGCATTATTCTTTGTACATTGTCTCAGTGGGCATAGGTATGCCTCCACCACCACCTATAACATAGGTACTCACTCATAAAAGAGACTTGTTGCACCTGTAAGTCCCACCTCCTCAAGGTCTTGTCCTCTAGCACTTTGATCTACCTTCTATTTCTCTCTCTCTGACTTCCCCTTTAGTGTCTAGTGATTGAGTTCTTACAACATACTTCGGTCATACAATTAGCTCTCAATGCTCACATGCTGGGGGGAAATATGTTACACCATTTTTTTGGTCATCTAACATGTTACTATAAGATGGACTAAAGTACACCATGTAAGACCAATTTTACCCTAAGTAAAATTGCTTTCACTATGAAAAATAACTTAGTAATCCTTAATTTATTAAGTTGTTTATGGTCTAAACAAGAAACCCCATGAGGAAATATTGAATAAATCCATATTTGTTTGATTTTCCTCAAGAAATAATTAGTTAAACAATAGTTTAATTAATATTCCTGGTCATATTTAACCCAAAACAGGAAAATTAATTAGATAAATCATTATTTATCATATTACTTTCTAGGAATAATTATTTAAACCTTATTTAAATAATATTCGTTGTTAAATTTGACTAAATCATTTATAAATAATTGAATAAATCATTATTTATTTAATTATTACTCAACCACATCCTAAATAATAAATAAATCATTTATTTATTTATTATTTACAAATAAAGAGATTTGACCAAATTCAAATTCATTTTCCCTCCAACAAATATAATAAAATATTCCATAAAGTTGGATCTAGATTTGGTTAATAATATTTTAATTATGCACCAATATCTAGACTAACTCAATATTTTGTTATAAATAGAAGGGTTTTTCCATTCACTCACTATCTTTTGTTGCCTAAAGATCACTTTGGATCTATACTTTTGGTCTGACTTTAATCATCCATCATTGTCATATTTTGTTACCATTTTTCTTGTGAGCTCCCTTTGAGTTCCTTTTTTTTTTTGGGTTTTCTACACCATCAAGAGAGAGAGAGATCTTAGATCTAAAGTGTTGAGGACTTACAAGAACCCATCCCATTGAGGGGGACTGGTAACATCTTTCTATGTTCCCTTCCCAGGTGTCAAAAATATAAAAATTATTTAAAAATATTATTGTCTTGTCTATTGGATGCATGGAGCAACTCTTGCTTTTATTTATTGCTTAATTTCTTTTACTGCATAGATCTATATTTTTTAGCATTTATCTTGATCAACTAACTATACATCTAAAGAAATTGGCAGCCATCTTTGATGTTAGGGTTGTTTGTTATGCACAACTAAAGTGGACTTTTTTCGTACGATTGCGATTAAAATTCATACTAACAAAGCGCACATTGCAAGCTCAGGAGGATAACGCACAAAGGTGCCTGCAAGTTAAATATTTTTGGATGCGATGTGATATTGGCCATGTCACAATCACATATCGCAAGTTTCAAAGCTTTCTCCTGTTCGCACAAGTTAAAATTTAATATCGTCGGTATGTGATTTGTGATAAAGCGCCAGATGCGATGTGGACTCAAAGCCGAAACATATAATATTTTAAGTTTGCCCTTTTGTGTGTTGAACGCTTTTTTCATGTAGAAACAAAAAAACAGAGCGGAGGGATGATTTTGTTGTTGAACATCCATTCTCGCATTGAATTGATTTTAATGCTCAGGGTTCGGTCATTTTGTTTAAACCTAATGTAATTTCCATATGTTTCATAGAGTGGAATGAATCAAATTTAGAGAAGAGCTGAATAAATTTGAAAAAGAGTTCCTCTCCTGTGTTTTGCGTTGTTTTTCTATGAATGTTATTTTCACATTATTTCATTCTCTGTGTTGTTGGAGGAAACACATTCCTCTGTTGTTGTTTGTTGTATTTCAATATTTCCAACAAAAGGTGCCTTTGATACACTTACCATGCCATTTTTTTTCATCTGTAATACACGTTCAAAATGAAAAGGGCCTGGGTGCATTAGATACACATACAACCTCGATAAAAAGGCCTAGATTTGGACCAACTTAACATATGTTTCTACAGATAATATCAACCATTTAAAACTATAGAAAAGAGGCTTAATTGAAATGCAGATTTTGATTAAGTTGAGCTCATATTTATATTTTAACAAATACAATTTGGTGTAGTTGGCATAGGCTGAATCGCCATTCCCTTAAATTATTTGTGTTTAACCATGGATTTATCATTTTAGACTAAGGTGTGGTCGACCATATTAAAATACCGAGCACCATCATACCATATTTATACATTTAACACAATAATCACTAGATTTTTGTTATTGTGGCACACCATGTATATAAAAAACACATGGGAATCGATAGCATCAATCATTATTGTAATTAAATCAAATAAGATATTTGGTTGTGCCAAAAACATGAGTCATACTAGAAACTTAAAACTACACACTATTCATTAGTTTCCATTATTTAATTGTTAAATTTATCAAGGTACCAAAAACTAGATAATAAATGTGTGCATTACTTAAACATTTCTTGATTTATGAAAGGTGCTTAATTATTTGATTCATGTGTATGCATATGATAAAATGTCTGTCCCATTGGCTCAATTAACATGGAAAAATGTAAATCAAGTACCCTGTAATTTTACACAGAATATATATATATATTTTCAAGTGAACTTCATAAACCAAAATAATGCTAGGATCAAATTGTTTATTTATGGAAATTTTTGTTGGAAAATGGAAAAGGGAGCCACATTAACCTTCTAATGGTAGGCAATCACGAGACCCTGCTCCATAACTTACCACCCATGCTAGTTTCAGAGATTAAGAGCTTTAGTTTCTAGAGAAAAATATATCACATGAGCTATAGGAGTGTTGTCAATTGCAAGTGGTTTATCATTAAAAATAAGCATGAAGGTTTATCAGTCACAACCAGCACCACCAGATTTTTAGTCCTAGCACACACTAGTGACTCATTGTGAAGGTGCTTTCACAGCCAAGGAAAAGCATGGTAGTTTATCACCCATAGAAAGAACCACGGTTTATGAGTCCGAGCAAGCACCTGAACATTTAAGCTTACTCTATTCACACTCAGGTTTGGATATATTCAAGAAAGGAAAATTAATGGAAAAACATTTGTGTTCGATGTAGAACCCTCTATGTGTTATTCTTTCCTATCTACCTATTTCCCTGAATTTCTCTTCAAGATCAAAATTCCCCTCCATTCAGATCAACTCATGTATTACCTCTACATGTGAGCAGGAGGGCACATTTTCCCCTTCTTCATGCTACCTTCCCAATTAAGTTACCTCTTTACTTCATGAGAAAGAAGCAATTCTGGGTTGGCATTGTGATTGCATTAATGGAAATTTTAATTTGGGTGATCTTTTACCAGCCATGAAGTTGGAATTTAATTCTTGAATGCTATGGACATGGCATGGCATTTCATGCCATAAGCTATCCCCCCTCAGACCTCACTTGTCCCTTTTCCTTAGTTTAATAATAATCAAATAGATATGTAGTATTAATCTTATTGTTAGTGACATGATTACAATTAATTAATCACAACTAATTTACAATTATGATTAATTATGATTTCAACATAATTATAATTAATTAATCATAACTAATTTATGATTAAAATTAATTATGATTACAACATAATTAAATAATTATTTTATGATTCCATGATCCCTCATTATCCATTTTTATTGGCCCCGTGCGTGGATATGGAAGTTTGTTGGAGGTTACAACTATCTCTCTGTTGCATTATTTGGCCACTCTCCAGATCTTTCAAATGGCTTACCTCAAGAATTTTCCCCTTCAACTTGGATATGCTCGATATGATGCAGATAAAGCAGTACAATTTCACGATCCAAGTCTTCTTGGTTCAATTGGGGTTGTGGAAGACACATTTCTCATGGTTAGGGATTCACCCTTTGATGGTTATCACCTCGGTGTTATCATTGATCTTGAGCATGTAAACTATTTCAAGTTCTTTCTGCCTGATCTTCCCTAGATAGAAAGACTTTATAATATAAAATCATATATAGAGGAGGTTTTTTAGATTTTGTTAAAACCCTAAGTGGAAAATCAGGTTTTTTAGGGGTTTGATTATTTGATATTGTGGAATACTTGAATCATACCATACAAAATAACATGGGTATACTATAAAATTTTATGGAATTGAAAGGAACTCCATCATAATGTTAAAATTTTTAGGCTCAGGGGTGGAGCTTCAGGCATCGAAAAAGAAAATTGTCTAGCCTAATTCAAGGATGCAGTTAAAGGGAAGGTTTTAGCTCCTAATGACCAGATACAAAATATTCTATGATGTTACATAGCCAAACAAGTAGAAAATGTGCTAACAATGGATGTTAAAGCCCTAGAGGTAGAATCACTTTTTTTTGATCTACAATCTATGACATTAATTTATAGGTTTAATGGATTCTCGGGAAGAATTGAAAATTTACATAAGTGGATATATTCTTCTTGGAAGCCCAATTATGAACTTATGCTCCTAGGTTTCTTTATAGTTCAATTTGACACACAACAAGCTAGGGAGCAAGTCCTCAAAGATGGGTCATGGTTTTGGGGTAGAGCTAGGCTTTCTACTACCCCATGGCTCCCAAAATTTGATGCTACAAGAATAGTGGTCACTACAATGTAGGTCTGGATGATATTACCAAATAACTCTCTCCTTGTTCGGCACAATCAAGTTCTGGAAGATATTGTGAATACTGTTGGAAAATTCAAAAAAATTGGTACTTAAATAATAGAAAATGTATTTTTACATTTTTTGGAATTTGTGTGGAGATAGACCTTAACAAAGGTCTACCTAATCGTATCCATCTAAAAAAATCAAAAAATTCATTGGACCAAAGTTCTAGATTATGAAAATACAACATTTAAATGTTGAATCTGGTTTCAAATAGGACCCCTGAAGAGCACATTCCCACAGGAAAAAAAGATCCAGAAAAAGAAAAAGAGGCATGCCTATAATATAAAGGGATGGCAGGTACCTGACAGTTCTGAGGTTGAAGAAGAAGAGTCCATGGAAAATACTAAAAATATGGATTCATAGGTACAACATGGCATCTAGGTAGATGAAGGAGCTGGGGAACAATCAAGAATGGTGACCCATATCCATAAGGGTTTAACGTTAGCAAAAATGAAAGCACTAGAGCAACAAAAAGAGGACACACTCATTGAAAGGGGTTAAGTGGTACAAAGAGAATCCATGTATCTGAGAGTTCAGATTTAGACAAAAAACTCTTTGTGCCAGAGGATGGAAATCAAATGAAAATAGTAAAAATTGATCCCAACCATGGGGCTTGGAAAAAATTTCAAAAAAAGAAAGGCAAAAATGGGAAGTTAAGTGATTATTATCACACCTAACCCCTCACAATTTTTATTCTTTTTAATGGTTTTTTTCCTTTATTGTGCATCAACCAAAAGGTTGACATGTTCAAATTCCTAATGATATCTATGGAATGTAATTTTTTTCATGGTTTACATGTTAAATAAAATTACAAAAAAATTTGTGGATTTTTTTAAATGATTACAATTAATAAAAGAATTCAAGTTTAATTTGTTGTTTCTTACATAAATTGTTAATACATCATTAATTTATCTCACACACACACACACACACACACACACATATAATCATTACTAGGGAAATTTGTTCTTATTTCAATCATCACATAATCTGTCAAAAATTAAGACATCACAGGTGTAACATCCTTGCGCTAATTATGAACTTCCTAAACATTCTTTGTGTAATTGAGCACCTTAGTGCAATATGTGATAGATGGAATAACCTCTGTTTTAATATAATAAAAAATCATTGCAGGGGAAATTCGATCTTATTTCAATCATGATGGCATGTTGTGTGAATAACCTATTTGGAGATTAATCATGTTTTCAACAATCGAATTAATGTCAAAAATTCTCTCTCTCTCTCTTCGATCTTATTTCAATCATGATGGCATGTTGTGTGAATAACCTGTTTGGAGATTAATCATGTTTTCAACAATCGAATTAATGTCAAAAATTCTCTCTCTCTCTCTCTCAAGAGAGAGAGAGAGAATTTTTGACATTAATTCGATTGTTGAAAACATGATTAATCTCCAAACAGGTTATTCACACAACATGCCATCATGATTGAAATAAGATCGAATTTCCCCTGCAATGATTTTTTATTATATTAAAACAGAGGTTATTCCATCTATCACATATTGCACCAAGGTGCTCAATTACACAAAGAATGTTTAGGAAGTTCATAATTAGCGCAAGGATGTTACACCTGTGATGTCTTAATTTTAGACAAATTATGTGGGGGATATTAATGATGATTGTCATACCTCAAGATTTGACAAGAACAAAAAATTGCTAGATGGGCCACAAAATTCTATATATGGTCAAACTAGATAACCAAAATGCCAAATGCATGATACTAATAGCGATATTAACATTGCATAGATTTCATCACTTGAGATAAATTTCTAATTTGGTATTTTTGAGGTTTTTATTACTTGTCATATATTATATAACATCCATTGATTCAGGATTTCAGCAATTCTATTAGGATACATGGATTATTACTCAGTTATTATTGGTAGAATTATCGTTCAATTGAATCATACATAGTAATTTAAATTGATATTTGGATGTTGATTTACACTATTTGTGTGTTATTTTCTAAAAGAAATTTTGTGCCTATTTGTTCACCTATATGGTCATTTGACCTAGTAGAGGACAACTAGATCCATCTATAATACAACATGGAATTTGACTAGATTGGCAAGAATTACTAGGGATGGATCAAACTATCAGTTAATTCAATTCTCATGATTTCCTAATGAAAAATTACATGCGTTCAGACTCATATGTTTACATAGTAGAATTTTCTAGATTCTATGAGTTTTCAACTACCAGATTTGATAATTTTTCATGCAAGTGAGGATGTCTTTCGGATTAATCACATCATAAAGATTTGGTCTAAGTTTCGAATCAACCAATGTGATTCATCCTGAGGACAAAGGTGAAAAAATCAATCAATCCTAAAGAATAAAGAGCAAAGATACATTAAAATCTAAAATTAGTGATTAGGAATTGGTTATTGAATTAATTAAAATAATATCTCGTTATAAACTAATTATAATAAATTAGTTGTTATATAATTTTTTAATTAATTCTTATAATATTATAAATGAATTTCAATTTAATTAATTTGCAATATTGATCACAAAATCTAAGATCTAACAAATTTTGCATGCAATTATTCATGGTTCAATCTTATGATTAAGGGGATGATTGTTAGCCTATTACGTCATATACAATTAGGAAGTCTTACAACACTTGTGTATTTCAGGTCATGAGATGTAGATTTTCGTCATAATTTTGTATTAGATCCTATTTTGCCTCCTTTTATATTAACTCGAAGAAAGAAGTTTAGTTGGTGAATAATATTATTACTAAAATGAATTATGAATACAAGTGAATATGGCTTAATGTCGTCTCCAACAAATTCCATGTCATTTTGTCCTCTATTGCTTAAGAACATCATTCCTATTTGTAATTATTCAAATCAATTTTCTAAATAAAGCTCTAAGTGGGTCCCACCCAATTATCTTTTCACTAAGCAACTTGCATATAATAACAACAAAAATGATGAAAAAGGTCACGGATGCAAAGAACAACATAACTTCCCTAATTACAATCCTTAAATTACTTGCGAGCATAATTGAAGAGCTATTGATATTATTAAGTTTAGAGAAGAGCTATTGATATTATTAAGTTTAGAGAACAAAAACCTTTTGTTATCGAAATCATGCAATATTGTCAATGCATAATGGTCACCAAACCACAAGTTCAAGCAATTCTTCATCGAGGCTAGTGTAATATTTTCAAGATGGAAAGTTGAAAATGATATAATGGTTAATACGTATAATTGAAGAGGTAATAGCTTTTAACCCTTTATATAATACTAAACCTTTATGTCTTAATATAATTATTAGATATTGGATTTTATTTTATTTCCTCAAACCTTATCTCCTAATAAAATGTATTACAAGATAAATAAAACAATCATATATTATAAAATTGTACCATTTAAATGAACATTGTAGATACAAATCAATATGAATAGACTTTCACCAAAATTCTTATATTTATGTTATGGTTTCCAAAATGCTTGTCCATCGTTTTTTAACATCATTCTTTTTCTCAATTATTTGAATAAAACTTCTGAACAAAACTCTTTTGGGATCCCATCCAAAATTCTTGCTGCGCTGAGAGGCGCATTCTACAGCCCAGTATGTTCCCGATGTGTAAGTATGTTGGAAGCCAAAATAAAAAACCATTTTTTTTTTCTTTTTTAAATAAAATATAAATAATGTCGGCTTTAAAAACAAATTACATAACCATACAAATAAACATTTAAAAATAGATTTAAAAAATATAAATTTAAATATGAGGGGTTTCCGTAGTGCATTATATTTGATATCATTTTTGGGATTCAACTGCGTTAAGTAAGTCATTCAACTATGACCATTCCCATGAGAGGTAGTCGTAACTGACTAATTTCTCATGATTTTTGAATAGTCCACTTAGCACTCATTGCATCGGGTGATGCTCACAGGGGTGAAGAAGTGGGATTGAAACCAGTGAAATGAAACACATAGCGTCAATCATCACTTCTAGGGCTTGCACCCGGTAACCAGGACTTCCCGGGAGGTCACCCATCCTAGAACTCCTCTAGCTCAAGCGCACTTAACTATGGATTTTTCAATACCATGGACCAAATACCATATTTATAAAAGAGGTATAAAAAGGTAAGGGAAATAAATAAAAATATATTAAATAGGAGCATAAATCAACATCTAATTATATTTGAAGCCTATGGACCAAATTAATAATAATACCATGAAAAAAAAAGCATTATTAACTTTAACATTAATATTAAAATATTAATATTATTGTTATTATTATTACTAAATCTAGTATTGATATTAATATATTATAATATTAAAATTTAATAACTTTATGTTAATACAATATTAAATTTGTTATAATATATATATATATATATATATATATATATATATATATATATATATATGAAGGAAGAACAAAGACATATGATAGAGGTGGAGAAATAGAGGGAGTGACAAGGGAGAGATGGAGATCAAATGAAGGAGAGTGGAGAGGAGGAATGAAGAGAGAGAGAGAGAGAGAGAGGAGTGAGAGAGGTAGATAAGGGTAAGAGATGGAAAGGGAGAAATAAATATGGAGATGGGAGAGAGAGAGAGAAAGAGAAGGGGGGGGGGTGTAGGAGAGAAAGGGATAGAGAGGAAGGAGGAGAGAGAGAGGGATAAAGAGACGGAGTTGGAGGGGGAGAGTAAAAGAAAGACATAGAGAGTGATAAGTGGAGAGAGAGGGAATGATAAGGGAGAGACACAGAGAGAGTGTGTATGTTTAGGGGTGAGATCAAGAGACATAGGAGTGATGGAGACAAGGGGGGAGAGAAGGAAAGATAATAAGAAAGGGAGGGATAGTGTAACATAGTTGGAGAGAGAGATAGAGTGATGGGGGAAGAGAGAGGATTTGAGGGAATAGGGAGAGAGAGAGAGAGAGAGAGAGAGAGGGGGGTGAAGATAGAGGGAGGTAGGAAATAAAGGGAGAGAGAGGAGTTGAGAGAGAGAAAGAGAGTGATGGGGGAATATAGATGATTGTATGGGAGAGAGAGAGAGAGAGAGAGAGAGAGAGAGAGAGAGAGAGAGAGGAATTGAGAAAGAGGAGGAGAGAGGGAGGGATAAAGAGATGGTGTTGGAGGGGGAGAGAGGGAGGGATAGAGAGATGGCGCTGGATGGGGTGAGAGGGAGGGATAGAGAGATGGAGTTGGAGAGGGAGAGAGGGATCGATAAAGAGATGGAGTTGGATGGCGTGAGAGGAGGGAAGAGAAATACATAGAGGGTGACAAGTGGAGAGAGAGAGGGAGTGACAAGGGAGAGATGGAGAGAGAGTGGGTATGTTTGAGGGTGAGATAAGGAGGTAAAGAAGAGGAGATGGAGAGAATGGGGGAAAAAAGGAGAGAGAGAGAGAGGCATATAGTGACAAAGTTAGAAGGTGGAGAGAGAGAGAGAGAGAGAGAGAGAGGGGTAGGGAAAGAGAGATGGAGATGGAGGGGGAGAGAGAGGGTGGTAATAAGAAAGAAATAGAGAGTTAAAGTTGGAGAGAGAGGGGAGTGATAAGGAAGATGGAGGGAGAGCGAGAGAGGATAGTAGGAGTGAAGAGAGATAGAAGCATGGGAGAGGGAGGGAGAGGAGGAGGGAGTGATAGATAGATAGATTGGAGAAATAGAGTGTATGTTTTGGGGTTGATATTGAGATACAAAGGGAGATATAGATATAGAAGGAAGGTGGAGAGAAAGAATAGATAGACGGAGACAAGGAGGGAGGGACAAAGAGATTGACAAATATAGAGTGAGAGAGTGTGTGTGTTTGTGGGTGTGTGACAAAGAGACAAAGAAGGTGAGATGGAGGGACATATAGATATATATGGAGGGAGTGGAGATGGAAGAAGATTTCGTACAATAGATGCATTGATTTCAGTGTAGTAATCCTATTTGATTGCTTACACTAAATGAATTGATTTTAGTGTAGATTTTGATTTATAATGGTCTGATTAGTTGCACTATATGCATTGGTTAGGGAGGGGAAAAGAGATTGATAAATATAGAGTGAGAGAGTTTGTGTGTTTGTGGGGGTAAGAGAGGGAGGGATAGAGAGATGGAGCTGGATGGGGAGAGAGGGAGGGATAGAGAGATGGAGTTTAAGGGGGAGAGAGGGATGGATAGAGAGGTGGGACTGGATGGGGAGAGAGGAGGAAAGAGAAATACATAGAGGGTGACAAGTGGAGAGAGAAAGGAAGTGACAAGGGAGAGATGGAGAGAGAGTGTGTATGTTTGGGGGTGAGATAAGGAGACAAAGAAGAAGATATGGAGAGAATGGAGAGAGGCATATAGTGACAAAGTTAGTGTTGATCAATGGTTTTCATTGATGTCAACCCAAGCAGCACCAGGGGCTACCCTGATCTTGCATGGTAATTTTGACCTACCAAATTCCTATATTCTGGGTCAAGAATATTTGTTATGGTGTCTACTTGTCGAGATGTTTCCGTTGATATATGGCACGCCATGTAATTCTTCACGGTTTGAGAGATATTCATGTTTGAAGTTTGTAACCCCAGTTAGTGGGCTAAAACCCCATGGGGTTGTGGCATGGGTAATTGAAAAGTCAATAATTAATAATTTTTAAGCTCCTAAAATCCCTCCCACGTTCACTTGTTGAAGACCCTCTCAACCTAATAATTTATATAAATTGTGATCCTCATATCCTCCTCATGTATGAATTTCGCTACCTGAAACAGGTCATCATGGAATTTTCGCTCTAAATTTGTTTATATGATGGTTCAGAAGTTGAAATTTTTATGAGATGAAGCCAAAATCATGAGGAAGCTCCTGTAAAAATTTCAGATCAAGGTGCGCAATATTTTCGGAGATATGATCTGTGGAAGTCAGTGTTTTTGCAGGATCTTGAACTTCATCTCAACGAAGAGACCTTGGGGAAACCATCATAAATATCTCTCTGAGTATAAGATTAGAATTATGTAAAAAGTGGCAGATATTTCACAGAATATAGTTTTCGCTATATCAATTTCAGAACCAAATGAAGAAACAGTGACACGTGGCACACCGTACAAGTTCGCTCTACTAAACCAGTCCATAATTAGGTCATTGTGAGAGATTGGGCATAACTCTCTCTTGAAGAATCCAAATTGGGTCAGACCTATGGCATTGGAAAGAAGACCTGGAGGGCTACTTCAGAACTGAAAATCACATATTGGGGATTTGAAATAACATATACACACTAGATTCAATATCGAGATCCTAGAAGGCAAGAAAAAGCTAGATCATGTATTGTCAATGGATGCAAAGGACCAGAATTTCGAAGGCAACAAAGCAAAGAAAGGTGCAACAGAGGGTAGAATGAAAAGAGCAGAAATAAAGGTGCAAAAAAACAACAAGAAGTTCACCACATGAAGTCTTCAAGTGGGAAGCACTGCATACAATCATTATAAAGGTATCATTGTACTAAGTCATTGTAAATGTATCATTGTAAAAATTGTACAAGCGTCTATCTGCCAAGAGTTGAAGAGGTAGTGTCGGGAGGTCTAGGATCATCATTAGGTGGTTGTGCAATAGTTGGGGTTATGGTCTAGTGTGTATTCTTCTTCTACATCATTCTATATCATTGTAAAGTGGACCATTCTCCCTGATACAGGAGTCCATTCTTCTTTTATTCTTCTATAGGGTGGTAGGGTGGTGCTAGGGTGGTGCATGAAGTCACCAAAAAGTTCAAGCATGTGAAAAATTCAGGGTGTTAGGGTGGTTCTAGGGTTAGTTGTAGCTCATTGGGTGTTGGGGCATCCGTTCAGTTGACTACTATAGAATCTCGGGCGTTGGAGCGTCCATCCAGTGGGAGCTGGAGAAGAATTATTTTCTAGATTCTAGGAAGTTGGAGCTTTATTTTCAATTGGATTTGAATATTAAAGAATTATTAGAAAAGCATTCAGGTTTTATTTTGTCCCGAAGAGGGTTTCCAACCTAAAAACTATGTGCAGTTGTGCTACTTTTGTTTACTGCTATCGTTGTACAAACACTGATAATAATTGAAGATTAACTATTGCTCTGAAAGATTAGTAATAATACTAATTGAAAGGAATACTAATTCACCCCCCCTCTCAGTATTTTGAACAATTGGAATCAGAGCCCGGTTCCTTCAATAGCAGTTTAACAGATGGAAGGAGGTCATGGAGCATAACAAGGATGGTGTAACTCTGTTCAATGAAAATAATTATGCACTCTAGAAAGGAAGAATGGAGATCTATCTCTTGGCACAAGGTTACGAAGTATGGGACATTTTTCAAAATAGATTTATATCAATCGCGGATGAACAAGGTAAGAATAATTTGGTAAATGATGCAAAAGTAAATAATATTGTTATCATTGGACTTATTGAATCTGCTTATCATAATGTGTTGGGTTGTAAAACTGCCAAAAATGTATGGGACAAGCTTGAATATATATGCAGGTGACTCAAATGTCAAAGAAGCAAAGCTTCAAATCTACAGATCAAAATTTGAGCAACTTAAAATGAAGGAAGATAACAACATTGTTGCATACTTCCAACACGTTGATGAAATAACCAACACTCTGGAAGGATTGGGAGAGCCTATTGACGAGAAGACTATTATACGAAATATTCTTAGAACGTTACGAGGGATATTCAACCCAAAGATATTGGTCTTAGAATATAGTGCAAATCTAGACAAACTCAGCAAAGAGGAATTACATGGAGTTCTCATAGCATATGAAATGAGACTTGATGAAGAAGAGGGTACTTCGCATCTAGAAACTGTGTTCGCTGCATCTAAGAAAACCAATAAGGAGAAATAACCTTCAAAGGCACAAACCTGCACCTACAATTGTGAAGAAAAGGAAGATGATGAAGAAGGTATTTCAGATGGAGAATATGCTTACTTTACGAGGAAACTAAAAATTGGTAAGGGAAAATTCAAGGGTAAACTTCCATTGATATGCTTTGGCTGTGGTGAGGTTGGGAATTTTGCAGCAAAATGTCCGAACTGAAGTGATGGAAAATCAAAAGAAAAGAAAGTCTTTAATAAATTCAACAAGAAAAGAAAAAATCAAGGATTCAAAAGGAACTTTCTCTCTAAAGAATATAGCTCATCATCTGATGAAGACAATGACAGCGAAGAAGAAGCGAATGAGAGAGTATTGTTTATGGCCAAGCACATTAAACAAAAGGTATCAAACAACGATGAAGAAGGGTTGACCATAGAAGAATTTTCTAAGGAGGGAATCAAGCTTATAAAAGAGCTCAAGGCTGAGAAGATCCATTCTAATACTCTTGAAGAACAAGTTCAAGGTCTCAAAATTGAAGTTGAAGAGCACAAATGTATTGAAGAGTCACTTCAAAAGAAGTTGGAAGAGAGAAACCAAGAAAGGGAAGCATTAGAAGCCAAAGTAGTCTTGCTACGTAAGGAAGTGAAGAAGGGAAAAACTCTCTAAAACTATGCCAACAACTTAAGGGCATTGGAAGAAATCATCAACAATCAACGATATTACAATGACAAAACTGGCCTCGATTACAAATAAGAAGAAGCAGGACCTTCTACAACAAAATACAATGAACCTATGAGATCTGACATTCATGTAGACTTCATTGGACAATATTCGCAAGAGCATCCTTGGAAGACAATTCCTTGACGCAATTTTCCATCCAAGTACCAACATATTTTTTATGGCTATTGTTATTCATGTGGAAAATTTGGTCACAAATCCGTAGAATGTCGCACGTACCCTAGGAACCAATACAATTCCAGGAGATCTGTCAAATATGAACCTCCCAGGGCTCAATGAAACATCAATATATTTGAACATTTAATAAATAATATTGAATGTTACAAACGTCAAAACTTTGGACACATAGCTAGAGACTACAGACTTGAAAATCCTCCAAAAGAATCTTCGAAGCCACAAAACGAACGAACATGGAAGAAGAAGAAGGATGATAATTGTGCTCTCACTCTCAAGGCTCAAAACAACAAAGATGTGTGGTATGTTGATAGCAATTGCTCAACACGTATGACTAGAGATTGAAAGACATTTATATCTCTGAAAGAGAAGAAGGATGGAATCGTGTCCTTTGGAAATGATGGATCTTCAAATTTTATAGGATCAGGTACAGTCGCTCTAGGAAGAAAAGATGCTCTAGCCAAGAATGTTCTATTGGCTGAAAACATGAATCACAATCTTCTTAGTGTTGGACAAATGTGTGATCAAGGACACACAATACTATTCAACTCCAAAAAATGTGAAATCAGGAAAGGCAGGTATGGTCAAATTTTGGCTATAGCAAGTCGAGCTCCAAACGACATATATGTTCTAGATGAAGCAACTAAAGCATGTCTAATAGCTAAAGAAGATGATATAATATTTGGTAGCAATGATGGTCGACTAAGTAAGAAATTTTCTACAAAGATGCAAAGTGAGTTTGAAATTTCTTTACTTAGTGAGCTGACATACTACTTAGGGCTTCAAATATCTCAGCAAGAGAAAGGAATATTTATATGTCAAACAAAGTACATCAAGGAAATCCTCAAGAAATTCAAAATGGAATATTGCAAACCCATCCTTACTCCAATTATAACAGGTTGCAAATTGAGCATAGATGACTCATCTAAGGATGTGGATTAGAGGTTGTACAGATCTATGATTGGTATTCTTCTATATGTAATAGCCTCCCAGCCAGATGTTATGCAAGCATTTGGACAAGTTGCAAGATTCCAAGCAACACCAAAAGAATCACATATTATTGTCATCAAAGGAATTCTTCGATATCTAAAGGGAACAACAGAATATGGCTTTTGGTATCCCAAGGGTAACAATCTCATTATTCAAGCCTTCATAGATGTAGATTGGGCAGGAAGCATTGATGATTGTAAGAGTACTCATGAAGAATTTGAATATCTTTGCCAGAAGCTTGGGATTATCCCAAGTTCTCATTAGTTTTTCATTATTCATAATATAAAGGGGGAGTATAAGTGTGTACAGGTCCGCAGGATGGTTGTCTGTCAAGGGGAGTCGAAGTGTGTACAAGTCTGTAGGATGGATGTGTGTCAGGGGGAGTTACTCTTTGCCATTGATGTCAAAGGGGGAGAGAATGTCGTAGGAAGAGGTTTCATGATCGTATGGGGAGTACTTGCGTTGCCATCAATGCCAAAGGGGGATATTGTTGATCAGTGGTTGTCATTGATGTCAACCCAAGTAGCACCAGGGGCTACCCCGATCTTGCATGGTAATTTTGACCTACCAAATTACTATATTTTGGGTCAAGAATATTGTTTATGATTTCTACTTGTCGAGATGTTTCTGTTGAAATATGGCACGCGGTGTAATTATTCATGGTTTGAGAGATATTCATGTTTGAAGTTTGTAACCCCAGTTAGTGAGCTAAAACCCCATGGGGTTGTGGCATG
The DNA here is from genome assembly GCA_034641835.2 of Pinus albicaulis. Taxonomy (NCBI): domain Eukaryota; kingdom Viridiplantae; phylum Streptophyta; class Pinopsida; order Pinales; family Pinaceae; genus Pinus; species Pinus albicaulis. The sequence continues at coordinate 1,609,938,364 of CM076584.1, read as the reverse complement.
GGTCATTGAAAATTCAATAATTAATCATTTTTAAGCTCCTAAAATCCCTCCCACGTTCACTTGTTGAATACCCTCTCAATCTAAGCATTTATATAAATTGTGATCCTCATATCCTCCTCATGTAGGGATTTCTCTACCTAAAACATGTCATCGTGGCATTTGTGCTCTAAATTTTTTTCTATGATGGTTTAGAAGCTAAAATGTTTATGAGAAAAATTTGAATTCTTGTGGAAGCTCCTGTAAAAAATTTAGATTAGGGTACAAAATATTTTCGGAGATATGATCTCTGGAAGTCAGTGTTTTTGCAGGCTCTTGAACTTCATCTCAAAGAAGCGACCTTGGGAAAATAGTCATAAATATCTCTCTGAGTATCAAAGTGGAATTATGTAAAAAGTGGTAGATATTTCATGGACTATAGTTTTCTTTGTATCAATTTCAGAGCCAAATGAAGAAACAATGACACGTGGCACACTGTACAAGTTCGCTTTACTGAACTAGTCCATAATTAGATCATTGTGAGAGATTGGGCATAAATATCCCTTGAAGAATCCAAATTGGGTCATACCTATGGCATTGGAAATAAGACTCAGAGGACTACTACAAAACTGAAAATCACATATTGGGGATCTGAATAACAGAGATACACCAGATTCAATATCGAGATCCTAGAAGGCAAGTAAATCTAGATCATGTGTTGTCAAGGGCTGCAAAGGACCAGACTTTCTAGGGCAGCAAAGCAAAGAAAGGTGCAGCAGAGGGTAGCATGAAAAGAGTAGAAATCAAGGTGCAGAACAACAGCAAGAAGTTCACCACATGAAGTCTTCAAGTGGGTAGCACTGCATACAGTCATTATAAAGGTATGATTGTACTAAGTCACTATAAATGTATCATTGTAAAAATTGTACAAGTGTTTATCTACCAAATGTTGAAGAGCCAGTGTCAAGAGGTCTAGGATCATCATTAGGTGGTTGTGTCATATTTGGGGTTATGGCCTAGTGTGTATTCTTCTTCTACATCATTATATATCATTGTAAAGTGGATCATTTACCCTGGTACGGGAGTCCATTCTTCTTTTATTCTTCTATAGGGTAGTAGGGTGGTGCTAGGATGGTGCATGAAGTCTCCAACAGGTTCAAGCCTGTGAAAACTTCACGGTGGTAGGGTAGTGCTAGGGTTAATTGTAGCTCATTGGATGTTGGGGCATCTGTTTATTTGACTACTATAGAATCTTAGGCATTGGAGTGTCCATCCAGTGGGAGATGGAAAAGAATTCTTTTCTAGATTCTAGGAAGTTGGAGCTTTATTTTCAATTGGAGTTGAATATTAAAGAATTATTAGAAAATCATTCAGGTGGTTTTTGTCCCAGAGAGGGTTTCCACCTTAAAAACTGTGTGCAGTTGTGTTCATTTTTTTAACTGCTATCATTGTACAAACAGTGATAATAATTGAAGATTAACTAATGATCTGAAATATTAATAATAATACTAATTGAAAGGAATATTGATTCACCCCTGTTAGGGATCTGTAATTTTAGCAGATTGGAGAGACTAAAAATACAGAAGCAACATCGTTTCAACCAACTTTGGGATTCTAGGATCTAGCCCTCCTGAATCCGGAGAGGGATCTCTCCAATATGTGCAAAGATGGATTTGTCTTTGAAGTTTGGGGTTATCATATTAGGCTAGTTATGAAGGCCAAGGGTTTGTTTTGTTTTTGGATGGTTGAGCATGATTACTGTTTGAGGTGGAAAGTCCTAAGTGCAAAGAGTTTCAAAAGTGAGAAGTTTCAAGTAGGTAAAACAACTATGGCTAAAAGATAGATATAATGCTGGTTTTTAGTCCATTGGGTTGTGGAGTCATAACAGGGCTTTAATTGAGCAACAACATCAAGAGTGATCCAAGGGGCAAGTTATCTATATCACAAGATTATTGAGATTAGAGTGATGGAATGGAAACAATAAAGTGTTGGAGGGGTGGAAACTGATAATAATTTCTCAAAGGATTTATAGTCAATCCAAACAAGAAAAGCCTCTTAAGTAACTGTTTAAAACCAACCAAGTGCAGGGCTAACCATTGACTTCTTGGGTAAGTTTGTATTAAAGCAGCTTAATTGACAAACAATCCAGTAATCCACATAATTACCTTCAGAAAGTATGAAAACATATAAGAGAAACAAAGTATGAACTTAAGATTAGATAAAGTACTTTTAAACCTAGTCTGCGTTCAGTTAACACCAAGGGAAACTTTCAAAATCTGATTTTGGAGAAAAACTAGGACCAGGGCACACCATATCTTCCATAGTCATCTTTAATAAGCACGATAAGGAAAATAACTTTCAAGACCAATGTTTAAGGCAAACAGTAGGACGAGGGAACCCCAACAATTCCTAACTGCTTAACTGTATTAAATCATTCTTAAAATAGACAAATTGGAGAAAAAAATTAAGATAAATATTTCAGTCAGAGAAGGTTACTGATATACAGTAGGTCCTAACTCTATAATTGTTGTTCTTTATCAGAGAATAGTGAACAATATGTCATACATAGAAGGAAAACAATAACAAAAAGAGGTGCGCTTCACCGATTATATAGACCAGGATCCCAAGAAACAACTTTTATATTGATGTCAAACCAGTTACAGTCTTCAAGTCCAATGTTTCAGTTCAACAATCATCTTCACTACTCACACTAATTGATCTATCACAAGCAGGGCTCCAAGGGCCAGTGAACACTATTTACAATTAGAAGTTTAAGCTCAAATGTATTTCAAAGTTCTGCAACCAACAATTTCTCATCTTCTATTGAGGTATTTATAGAAGAATGAGGAGGTGAAATCTAACAAAAGATCTGTTAAGACAATAAATACAGATTCAAGACTTCTCGGCCCTTTGAGGGGCTCGATGGAGAAGTTTACAGGTGGATCACTGTATTAACTATTTTATAATAAATATCAAAGCTCGATGGGAGCTTTTATTGACTTTGAGGCTCTGTGTTACGTAGGAGTAACTCTGCAGATATTTCTGAATTGATTTATTTGCAGAAGTAACTCCCTGGCTGCACTAGAGGCAAATATCTGATTTTCTTCTATAACTTCAGCCTCTGTTTGAAAGGTTTGAGGCAACAGGTGGCTCCTTTGCTAGCTGAGGAATCAATTCGCCTCTTTTGAAGCGGTGGAAACCTTTTCTGTCAGTGAAACACTTATGATTTTCTATTGACTGTGTTTTTAATCCAGGGAATTAGGCTTTTGATAATCATTCTTAGCCGTAATTCCCAAAATTCGTCTTCAATCTTTATCTGTTGTGCTTTGTCTTCAAACTTATATTCTTTACCTGTTCTTTTGAATAAAACAGTGTCTTGTCAATGTGCAGGGCCGCATCGGCCATTTTACGTGTTATCAATGCTCATGAAACATTGATAAATCATTGAATAGAGCCCGCGAATGGTTCTTTTTAATAGCCCAAAAGCGCAGAAAACGTCTTTCCCAGCCTTTAGCCTTTCTCTTCAATACAATGAAAAACCATCAAAAAGACCTGCAAAACACAAAAAAAATTAAAAAATCCTGCGAAATAGGTTTAAACTGCTCAGAAGGCGAGGAAGAAGCGTAGCCATTGGATCTGGACACGTGGACAGTCTAGATCAAATCGGGGAATCGCAATCGGTGGGAGGAGGAAAGGGGTGCGATGGAAAAAATCCGATGCGATTGCGCGATCGGGAGGGTAGAAGTGATTAAGCGAGGGCCGTTGATCTAAGGACGAGATCAACGGTGGAGAATGAATCGGGGAAGTTGCAGTTGGGGGTAGCGAACAAGTGAAGCGATTAGAAACTTGCGATGCGAGTTAGCACGGACTATCGATCTAAGACTCAAATCAACGGTGGGAATTGAATCGGGGTATGGCTGATCGGCGGGGGTAAAAATGCATACGATAGAAAAGTTGCGATGCGATTGAAATCGCCGATGCGATGGAGCGATGGTCGTTGATCTAAGCACGAAATTAACGGCGGGGATTCCTTTTTAGAACGAAAGGCGGAAACCCTTATAATATACCAAAACCCAAATTTTTTAATATAAACGAAGGTTTAATGGATTGGGGCGGAAATAAAATATATACAAAGGATAGGCGCCCGCCTGCGGGGCCTTCGGATATATGGAACGCAAAGGGCCCAGGGCTTAGTACATCAAAGGCCAATCGCAATCAGAACTGTGGGCCTGGTCTCTCCGATCAACCCATTGTGAATTCCCCGATCGCGATTGTGCGATCGGGCCTTTTTAATCTACCCATTGAAATCTTCAATACGTGACTTAAGTTTTTAAGTTAAAACTTTGGATAAGTGGGTTTTGGGTTTTACAAAGGAAAAATGGATTCGGGAAGGATTATTTATAAGGTTAAGCGCCTGGGGCGGGTTATAGTTATATGGAAAGTAATATGATCGGGGTTTTAAACAGAAAGGCTAATCTTAATTGGAGTTTTTGGAGTATGGAAAAAAGACTTGCGCGCTTGTTTCTTTCCGATGCGATTAGTGCTCAGGGTAATAACCATTGGTCCTTCAAAAGAAACATGAGACCTGGGATTCATAATAAAAGGGGTTGATCGCAATCGAATACTTTTGTAACACAAAACTAATCGCAAAGATTTGCATACTTTGAATTTGTGTGGAAATGGGGGTTCCGAAATAGTTTAAAAGTGAGTTTTTAACTATGGAAAAGGGGGTTTTCATGAAGGGAAGAAAAGGAAAACATGAATAATAGAAGGAAATTTATGAATAAAGGGGAAACAAATGAAGGTTTGTTATGAGTGGGAGAAGGGGGGAAAAATGATGGTTTTGCAGCAGTTTCTTACATGAAATCAGCAGAATTTCTGAGTATAAAAATGGGAACAACAATGAGGATTTGGGACAGAGGCATGAGGCCTTTAAGGAGTCTTCAAGAGCCAACAATTTTTAGTGATAAAATTTGTTCTTTGGAGGCTCAAAAAGTCTTAGCCACCTTTTGGTATAACAAAATAGTATAGGTGGCTAACAGTGGCTCCACTTGGGGATGATGCCTTCTTGAAGGCATCAAGAACTTCAGACTTGCATTCTCTGGGAGGTTGATCAGTTTCCTCATTCTTTGTTCTCTAGGAGGTTGACCTGTGCTTGATCCATTGGGCTGCTCTTCCTTTGCTGGGATGATCTTCTTTGGAAAACATACTAGCAGCTATGAAAACAATGGATCTTTCATCAATCAAGCTTTCTACCTACCCAATCCTACTGATCTAGCATTTTTTCTTCATTAGAGTGCACTTGGATTGTCAAAATCTTTTCACAACATTTTATTCTTTTTGAAAGCAGGAAATCTAATATATTTCTACTCCTTATTTCTCCCTGAACTCAGATTAAACAGTTGAGTTTAGATGTTTCTCTATCTAAGCTACTATCTGTTGGGATTAAACTATCCAACAGATTTTTATTCTCTAATTTCTAAAACAGAAATTTAAAAACAGTCAAGTCAAGATTAATTTGTTTGAATTGTTGTGATTTATGGTATAAAAACAAGCTGAACATAGACATTCATTTTGCAGAAAATTAAATCAAAATGGAAGGCTTCAGATCTGAGAGTTGAAAAAATTTTCTTCCTCTTTTCTATAGCTCTGTTTTGACTCTTTTTTGAGCTGTTTCTTCATTGTTTTCTGGTTCAGATTTTGAGCTGATTGGAACCAGTATTTTACATCTTTCCTGACTCAAGACAATAGAACATATTTGAGTCATCTTTCTTGGAAAACTTAGGTTAATATTTTAAACATGTTCGAACCTTTAATTTCTATCCTAATCTATCTACTGATAAGCCAAGATTAAATAGTTTGGCAAATCGAATTCACTACCTCATTAGCAGAAAATTTAAAACTAATTAGTCAACATTAGGGTGTTTGACTAACTAGAAGTGTGTTTTTCGGGAGTGGCATTTAAGCTTGCACACATTTAGATTTTGTTTCTCTTTTTTGTTATGGGGCTATACCTTTATTGTTTTGTCAATCTGCCCTCTTTCCTTTCTTTTCATTGTTTTTGTATTTTTGATTTTTTGTAACTTTGAATGCAATGGTGGATGACATATTAATAATGAAAAAGATAAAAAAGGCTTCAAAACACAGCATTTGATCAAGAGAAGTAATGCTTAAGCATCCTGCCATTGACAGGACCCCCAAACAATTCTGCTCCATTCAACTCTTGTAAGACATAGGCGTTGTTACCAGCAGCTGAATGAATAGAGTAAGGGCCAAGCCATAAGTTGTCAAATTTCCCATGCTTGCCCTTGTCTTCCCTTCTTGAGTCCCACTTTAAAACTTTGTCCCCAATCTTGAAATTTCCGGCCTTTGTTCTTTTGTCAAAAAGATTTTTAATGCTCTCTTGTTTCTGTAATGCTTTGTTGTAAACTTCCTCTCTGGTTTGGTGAAGATAGATGGTCTGATTTATTCTTCTGATCATGTCATCATCTTCAGTTTGTAACTCTTGAATCAACTTCATCACTAGTACACCAAGGCTGTTTGGAAAAATGGCATCAATACCATACACAAGCTAGAAAGGTGAAATACCAATGGATTTCTTCAAAGTCAATCTGTCAGGCCAAAGTGCATGAATCAGCTTTGTGTGCCAAGACTTCTTGTTGTCCTCCAACAGTTTCTTGATTATGTTCACTAAGCTTTTGTTTGAGGATTCTGCAAGTCCATTACCTTGAGGGTAATAGGCCGTGGAATGCCCCAATGTTATCTGATATCTGTGACAGAACTCAACCATATTCTTTGATCCAAATGCTACTGCATTATGAGTGATGATCTTGGTAGCGCAGCTGAATCTGGAGAGAATGTTAGTCTCCAAGAATCTTATAATAACAGATTCATTGGCTTGCCTACAAGGTATGTCTTCTATCCACTTAGTGAATTAGTCTGTGGCAGTGAGAATCCATCTATGCTGGGCAGAAGATGGGGGATGGATTTCTCCTATGAATTCAAGTCCCCACTGTTGAAAAGGGGCTTCAACAGTGATTAGATGTAGAGGTAGGGGTAACAGTTTTCTTTTACCTTCAAAAATTTGACACATATGACAGGCAATGATCATCTTATGTATATCAGGAAAAAGAGTGGGCCAATAGAAACCAACCCTCAAAATTTTGTTGCCTGTTGTCTTCCAGTACAAATGACCTCCACACTCTCCTTCATGGAATTCGTGCTTAACCTTCTCTGCATCAAACTTAGGAAAACATTTAAGCAATAGACCACTTGCATTTTTCCAATAAAGACATCTATCTATAATGCAATAGTTTACAGCTTTCAACTTTAGGAATCTTGCCTTTGTTTTTGTGAAACCGGGAGGTGTATTCAAATTAATCAAAACATAAACAATATCAGCATACCAAGGAGACTTTATAAAATGATCTTCAACTATAGGAGTTGAGAATTCTTCTTGGTCATCTAAAGCATTAATCATATTAATATCAAGAACTTCAAAATTGGATTCAACCATTAATCTAGCTAGACCTTGGCCTTTGATGAGTTTAGTGGGTTTAATCTCTACATCATATCTGATAATAGCAACAATCCACTTACCTCTCTTACCATCTGGGTCCTGTGTTAGAATGTCCTTAACAACCGAGTTTGGGACAAAGGAAATGATGTGTGAGTGAAGGATGTATACTCTGAAGTTTTTCAATGCTTTAACCAAAGAAAAAGCTTTCTTCTCCATAATGTTATACTTCAAAGGGGCGTCCCTCAATGCCTTGCTAAAGAATGCAATAGGCTGCTCTTGTCCTTGTGGATTTTTCTGTAAAATGACAACAGCTATGGTATGTTCCGATGCAAATGAAAATATATAAAAATCTTTTGAAAAATCAGGACTTATTAGAACCAGTGTTTTGGTTAAGGCTTGTTTCACTAGCTCAAAAGACTTCTTTGCTTCCAAGGTCCATTTCACCCCTTGCTCCTTCTTTAACATGTTTGTGATGTTCCTAAGGAGCTCAGCCAAGTTGGGGATGAACCTTCTCAAAAAGTTAATCTTTCCAATGAAAGATTGAAATTATTTGATCTTTCGAGGATGAGAGATTTGCAATATGGCCTCAATCCTCTTTGGATCTATCTTTATACCCTCCTCAGAAATAATGTGCCCAAGAAGTTTACCTTCTTGGAGACCAGATAGTGTCTTCTTAGGGTTTAAAGATGTCCCAAACTTTCTGCCCTTCTCGAAAACCTTTCTTAGATGTTCTAAGTGCTCTTCATCTGTTTTTCAAAACACAATAACATCATCAAGATAGATAATGATGAAGAAGCCTAGTTCCTTCGAGAATGCTATGTCCATGGCTCTTTGAAAGGTTGCTCCAGCATTCATTAGACCAAAGGGCATTTTCACATACATGAAAGTGCCCCAGGGTGTAGTAAAGGTTGTCTTTAATTGATTAGCAGGGTAAACTAAGATTTGATTGTACCCTGAATAGCCATCCAGCAAAGAAATTCTTTTAGACCCTACCACCCTTTTTAAAATGTGATCCATCTAGGGTAAAAGGTAGTTGTCCTTTAATGAAGCTTTGTTTAAGTCTCTAAATTCTATACAAAGCCTGATTTCTCCACTTTTCTTCCTAATCGACACCAGATTAGATACCCATTCATAATATCTAACAGGGATAATAATACCAGCATCATACATTTTCATGATCTCCTTCTGAACCAAAGGCAACTGGACAGGGTTTATTCTGCACAGTTTCTGTTTGAATTGTTTTTGGTTTTCTTTGAGGGGAATTTTGTGCTGTATTATTTCAATGTCATAGGATTTAAGATCTTCGTAACTCCACGCAAAAACATCAGAAAACTCTTTAAACAACTCTATGTATTTGAGTTTAATGTGAGCTGGTAAAGTTTTAGATAGTTTAATCATTTTCGGTTTAAGTTCACTGCCTATATTGCACTCTTCCACTTTAGTCTCTACAGGTTCCAGTTTTGGTTTATTCGCCACATCGTTAAAATCGAAAAACTCTTCTAAAGGGCTCAGACCCTTAGGCAAACTTTCATCTTTGGAGTGCAGAGTTTCTAACTCCTCTGTTTCAGACTCTGCATTCATTTCTGTCTTGTTTTGAGGTTTTCCAGATAACAGGTTTATATTAGCAAGCTCAGGGGACGTTTCTTCCTCATTGAGAAAATTTTCTTCCTTGCAGTCTGTTTCATAGCCTGAGTCTGAACTGTTCAGTTCGAATTCATTTCTGAATTGCAGGAAGTCTTTTATTTGTTTTTCGTTTTCAAACACCCACCAATATTTCTCATTATCAGGCACGGCTGGTCTAAATTTTATCAGAGTTGTGCTGTCTCCGGTTTCATATGGAGTTAGACATCTTCTAGTAGCAGAGGCTAGATTATGGGCTGTGATATTTTCTTTTCTCGGGACGAAAATTAATTGGAATTCATTGAAAGTTTCTAAAAGTTCCACGACATCAATTCGATAGACCCTAAATCTGGGGTGATGAGCTTTATACTCCCCATTGACTTTCCTAATGATTAATTCCGAATCCCCGTGAATTCTAATTCTCTTGGCTCCTAACTTTTTCAACAAATGTAAGCCTAAGATAAGGGACTCGTATTCCGCTATGTTGTTGGAACAGTGGAAGTTCAATTTACATGAAATACATTCGGTGTGGTTGTTTACAGTGTTGCGAATCCAGACACCTGCACCAGTGTTATTTCTAGTGCATGACCCATCGAAATGCATACTCCATAGAGGACTATTCTCAGTTTCGTCTGTTTGGTGAATGTCCTCTTCAACTATAGTGCTCGAAGGTTGTTGTGAAAACCCAGCGTCTAGTTGTATTTGTTTTGATTCCTCAAGATTTGTGTTCATTTGAGGGTCATTTTCTTTAGTTCCAGGTTTAGAAGTAATGGATGCATGATTTGTAGTTCAAGACCCATATTTGGTTTTCTAATGTTTAAAGGTTCAGAAGACTATTTTGACAGTTTTGTGGTATTTACCTCTTCTTCTCTATCGGTCATTAACTCTGTTAAAGTTACTTGTTCATATAATGTTTCTTCATTAAAAAGGATAAATGAATCAAGGCCCGTATTTATAGAATAAAGGGGAGAGTTTTGAGGTCTGCCTTGACTTGTAACTGTGTATGGCATATGAGACTCCCTGTAAACTCTTCTAGTCTGATTGAAAACAGGGATAGTCGCATAGGTCATGTCCATCTGCATAGTCCCCTGTAACTTAGCTCCCCAAGATCTAGATAATAGCATTCCATACTTTGGGGGCACATCAGCCACAACAATATCCATGAGTAAGAATTTGGCTGGGATCTGGGCTAAGTTAGCACAGAGGTCTTTGATTAATCCTAAACATTTTAATCTGCTGGAATTAAAGGAGTATAGGTCCTTGTAAGGTCTGGTGATTTCTAAACCAAGGCTCTCCATCACAGCTTTAGGCATTAAATTATGAGAAGCCCCGGAATCATGCATAGCGTTGTGCAAAATTTTTTCATGAACAGGTCCCTTAAACTTACATAAAAGGGAGGAACAGGTCCCTCTTGATATCTAACTTCAATATTTAGACCGAAAATAAGCTCTGGCTGGTCATCACTAAGATTGACTGTATCTCCATTTTCCTCTATATTTAAAACCTTCAAAATTTGGGTTCTATATACATGTTGGGCAGCTAACTCAGTCAATGGAATAGAGATTTTCATCTTTGAAATTTCCTGTTCAAGGCTGAAGGGAATTTGATTCTTTGAAGTGCTGGTTTCAGCCTTATTAGCTGCCACTCTATCAGCAATATCAGCTTGCTGATTTGTTTTATTTACTTTTGACAAAATTGTTTTCACAGGAGTACTAGCTGAAGTGTCAGTACTACTAAGGTCTGCACTCTGTTTTTCTTTTTTTTGAGTGCCTTTCTCTTTTCCCTTATCAGAATTTACAGCCACTGTCTTATCCTTTTGTTTGACAACTTTAGGTTTGTTTGTAGTGTTGTCTTGTGAAGATTTGTCAGAGGTTATGGTGTTGGAGGGCTATTGAATGGTTTTGCTTCTGAGGTCATATTCCCTTTGAGGTTCTATGATGACATTTTCCATATCTTGATAATAATTTTCATTATCATCTCTTTTGTCATCATAAGGTGTATAAAGACCCTGTTTTCTATCATAATGAACTTCAAAGTCATCATGATCCACCCCAAACATGTTGATATCTTCTTCCTCTGTTATGTCTTCTGTTTCCTCAACCTCACTTACATATTTTTGCTAAAAAGGAGGAGTGATTTGTTGATCATCTTCCCTGGGTCTGTTTGGAGGTTGGTTCCTTCTAAAATTATGATTTTGGTTCTGGTTTCTGTTTTGAGGAGCATTTTGATTTTGGCTTGCTTATGCTCTCTTAATTATGCTCATCTCTTTCATCATATCCTCCATCATCCTTTCCATATTTGAGTTGGAAGTAGGTGTAGACTCCTCTCTAAAAGATACTCTCTTCTCAGCTTTCATTCTTGCTCTCTTCTCCATTAAATTTACTTCTACAGCAAGAGCACCTCTTTGCATATCTTCAAGAGTTGCAAAATCTCTCTCTCTCAGCTGATAGGTCATATCAAAGTCAAACCCTTCAGGTAATTTGTTTAAAGCTGAGCCCTATGGGGGTTTTAGTTCTGGGGGAAGTGCATTATAGATACCGTTGAATCTAGTACAATAAGCTTGTACACTTTCCCCAGTGTTTCTATGGAGGTTTTTGTAATCAGAAAGGACTTGGAGGGGATTCTTCTTCACTTCCCATTTGTTTAAGAAAGTTTGATGGAAAGCTTGGAGATCATTAATACTATGGGGGGCTAAGCCTTTGAACCATTTTCTCACTTCTCCCCCAAAAATTTGAGAAAATAATCTCAGCTTGACCGAATCATCATCAATTTCATTTTTGTCAAAGTATTCATTCATCTTATCCACATGTTGTGATGCAGTTGTAGCATTGTTAGCATCATACAATGGAATTTTGGACTGATAGTCCTATGGAAGATTGACTAATGGTGTAGGAAGAACTAGGGGAGCATACCATGTGGCCATGGCAGGAGGTGGAGGTGGATTAACAAAAGGGAAAATGGGATGAAGTGTAGTGGTTTGAACAATGGATGTAGGATGAGTAGAAGTGGATGGACCAGGAGTAGACTGCTGAGCTGGTCTTGGATGAGAGACACCTAGGTTGTGAAGGAAATGTAAATCAGGAGGTGTTGTTTCTCTACTACCAGGATGTTCACTTGTCTCCGGGGATGAAAGTGAAGATTCAGAGTCTAGCTGGATTATATCATCAAATGACCTAGTTCTAAATGGATTTACTAAGTCAGCTTGTGATTGTTGTAGAGCTAAAAGATTTTCAGGGACTAAAATAGCTCTCAAGGGTGATCTGAAAACAGTTGATAATTTAATCCTAGGAGACTTCCAAAGGATACTTTCTGGGTTATCAACTATCTCAGGTGGATTAGGGCCAGGATGGGCTCTAGTGTGAATCTTTCTAGGAGCCACTATGCTGTGTTTTTTAGACCCAAATAAACAAGAAAAGTTTCAACCTGATATGACAGTCTTTGAGAGGTTAACTAATCTGTTTACACAATTCTTAATCCTACAGTCCTTTAACTGAGTTTGAATGATATTATAATGATAAGGGTTCTTCCCAGTGGAGTCTTAAGGTCTGATGAGGATTGTGGAGTCGCCAAGTGGAAGTTTTTAGCTCTTTTCAGAGGTAAGAGGTTTTATGGTCCACCACCATGTTTATTGAATACCAATCTAAATATTTTTGATGTTTTCTGAGTTATTTTTCAGTTGTGTGGTTTCTAAGAATATGCTAAATTTTCTTCAAAAATTAGCTATAGTTATGAGACAAAGAAATTCTACTCTTATGGCTAAGCCAGCCGATCTTTCAAGGTTAGATAAAGTCTTAAGAGAATCGTAGGGTTTACCTAGTTTGTCACTGATTCAAACAAGTTTCATCATGATTACCATTCCTTGGTAGTGCTTGAAAAGGCAGCTTTTAACTCACAATATTTTTTGAAGAGGTTTAAGGGAACCTAAGGTGAAATTTCAACTGAGTCCCCAGCGGAGTCGCGAGAAATGTTAGGGATCTGTCATTTTAGCAGATTGGAGAGACTAAAACTGCAGAAGCAACATCGTTTCAACCAACTTTGGGATTCTAGGATCTAGCCCTCCTGAATCCAGAGAGGGATCTCTCCAATATGTACAAAGATGGATTTGTCTTTGAAGTTTGGGGTTATGATATTAGGCTAGTTATGAAGGCCAAGGGTTTGTTTTGTTTTTGGATGGTTGAGCATGATTACTGTTTGAGGTGGAAATTCCTAAGTGCAAAGAGTTTCAAAAGTGAGACGTTGCAAGTAGGTAAAATAGCTATGGCTAAAAGATAGATATAACGTTGGTTTTTAGTCCATTGGGCTGTGGAGTCATCACAGGGCTTTAATTGAGCAACAAAATCAAGAGTGATCCAAGGGGCAAGTTATCTATATCACAAGATTATTGAGATTAGAGTGATGGAATGGAAACAATAAAGTGTTGGAGGGGTGGAAACTGATAATAATTTCTCAAAGGATTTATAGTCATTCCAAACAAGAAAAGCCTCTTAAGTAACTGTTTAAAACCAACCAAGTGCAGGGCTAACCATTGACTTCTTGGGAAAGTTTGTATTAAAGCAGCTTAATTGACAAACAATCCAGTAATCCACATAATTACCTTCAGAAAGTATGAAAACATATAAGAGAAACAAAGTATGAACTTAAGATCAGATAAAGTACTTTTAAACCTAGTCTGCTTTCAGTCAACACCAAGGGAAACTTTCAAAATCTACTTTTGGAGAAAAACTAGGACTAGGGCACACCATATCTTCCATAGTCATCTTTAATAAGCATGATAAGGAAAATAACTTTCAAGACCAATGTTTAAGGCAAACAGTAGGATGAGGGAATCCCAACAATTCCTATCTGCTTAACTATATTAAATCATTCTTAAAATAGACAAATTGGAGGAAAACATTAAGATAAAGATTTCAGTCAGAGAAGGTTACTGATATACAGTAGGTCCTAACTCTATAGTTGTTGTTCTTTATCAGAGAATAGTGAAAAATATGTCATACATAGAAGGAAAACAATAACAAAAAGAGGTGCACTTCACCGATGATATAGACCAGGATCCCAAGAAACAGCTTTTATATTGATGTCAAACCAGTTACAGTCTTCAAGTCCAATGTTTCAGTTCAGTAATCATCTTCACTACTCAGCCTAATTGATCTATCACAAGAAGAGATCCAAGGGCCAGTGAACACTATTTACAATCAAAATTTTAAGCTCAAATGTATTTCAAAGTTCTGCAACCAATAGTTTCTCATCTTCTACTGAGGTACTTATAGAAGAATGAGGAGGTGAAATCTAACAAAAGATCTCTTAAGACAATAAATACAGATTCAAGACTTCTCGGCCCTTTGAGGGGCTCGATGGAGAATTTTACAAGTGGATCACTGTATTAACTATTTTATAATAAATATCAAAGCTCGATGGGAGCTTTTATTGACTTTGAGGCTCTGTGTTACGTAGGAGTAACTCTGCAGATATTTCTGCATTGATTTCTTTGCAGAAGTAACTCCCTGGCTGCGCTGGAGGCAAATATCTAATTTTTTTCAATAACTTCGACCTCTGTTTGAAAGGTTTGAGGCAACAGGTGGCTCCTTTGGTAGCTGAGGAATCAATTCGCCTCTTTTGAAGCGGTGGAAACCTTTTCTGTCAGTGAAGCACTTATGATTTTCTATTGACTGTGTTTTTAATCCAGGGAATTAGGCTTTTGATAATCATTCTTAGCCGTAATTCCCAAAATCCATCTTCAATATTCATCTGTTGTGCATTGTCTTCAAACTTATACTCTTTGCCTATTCTTTTGAATAAAACAGTGTCTTGTCGATGTGCAGGGCCGCACCGGCCATTTTACGTGTTATCAATGCTCATGAAACATTGATAAATCATTGAATAGAGCCCGCGAATGGTTCTTTTTAATAGCCCAAAAGCGCAGGAAACGTCTTTCCCAGCCTTTGGCCTTTCTCTTCAATACAATGAAAAACCATCAAAAATACCTGCAAAACATAGAAAAAATTAAAAAATCCTGCGAAATAGGTTTAAACTGCTTAGAAGGCGAGGAAGGAGCGTATTCGTTGGATCTGGACACGTGGACGGTTCAGATCAAATCGGGGAATCGCAATCGGTGGGAGGAGGAAAGGGGTGCGATGGAAAAACTCCGATGCGATTGCGCGATCGGGAGGGCAGAAGCGATTAAGCGAGGGCCATTGATCTAAGGACGAGATCAATGGTGGAGAATGAATCGGGGAAGTCGCAATCAGGGGTAGCGAATAGGTGAAGCGATTAGAAACTTGCGATGCGAGTTAGCGCGGACCGTCGATCTAAGACTCAGATCAACGATGGGAATTGAATCAGGGTATGGCTGATCAGCGGGGGTAACAAATGCATGCGATAGAAAAGTTGCGATGCAATTGAAATTGCCGATGCGATGGAGAAATGGCCGTTGATCTAAGCACGAGATTACAGATGGGGATTCCTTTTTAGAACGAAAGGCGGAAACCCTTATAATATACCAAAACCTAAAGTTTTTAATATAAACGAAGGTTTAATGGATCGGGGCGGAAATAAAATATATACAAAGGATAGGCGCCCACCTGTGGGGCCTTCGGATATACGGAACGCAAAGGGCCCAGGGCTTAGTACATCAAAGGCCAATCGCAATCGGAACTGCGGGCCTGGTCTCTCCGATCAACCCATTGTGAATTCCCCGATCGCAAATGCGCGATTGGGTCTTTTTAATCTACCCATTGAAATTTTCAATACGTGACTTAAGTTTTTAAGTTAAAACTTTGGATAAGCGGGTTTTGGGTTTTACAAAGGAAAAATGGATTCGGGAAGGATTATTTATAAGGTTAAGCACCTGGGGCAGGCTATATAGTTATATGGAAAGTAATATGATCGGGGTTTTAAACAGAAAGGCTAATCGCAATCAGAGTTTTTGGAGTATGGCAAAAAGACTTGCGCGCTTGTTTCTTTCCGATGCGATTAGCGCTCGGGGTAATAACCATTGGTCCTTCAAAAGAAACATGAGACCTGGGATTCATAATAAAAGGGGTTGATCGCAATCGGAGACTTTTGTAACACAAAACTAATCACAAAGATTTGCGTACTTTGAATTTGTGTGGAAATGGGGGTTCCGAAATAGTTAAAAAGTGAGTTTTTAACTATGGAAAAGGGGGTTTTCATGAAGGGAAGAAAAGGCAAACATGAATAATAGAAGGAAATTTATGAAGAAAGGGGAAACAAATGAAGGTTTGTTATGAGTGGGAGAAGGGGGGAAAATTGATGGTTTTTCAGCAGTTTCTTACATGAAATCAGCAGAATTTCTGAGTATAAAAATGGGAACAACAATGAGGATTTGGGACAGAGGCATGAGGCCTTTAAGGAGTCTTCAAGAGCCAACAATTTTTAGTGATAAAATTTTTTCTTTGGAGGCTCAAAAATTCTTAGCCACCTTTTGGTATAACAAAATATTATAGGTGGCTAACAACCCCCCTCTCAGTATTTCCAATAGTTAGAAGGTGGAGAGAGAGAGAGAGAGAGAGAGGGAGAGATGTGGGAGAGAAAGGAAGAGAGAGAGTGGAGAGAGGTAGGCAAATAAATATGAATATGGAGAGGGAGAGAGAGGGTGGTAATAATAAAGACATAGACAGTGAAAGTTGGAGAGAGTGAGGAGTGATAAGGAAGATGGAGGGAGAGCGAGAGAGGATAGTAGGAGGGAATAGAGATAGAAGCGGGGGAGAGGGAGGGAGAGCAGGATGGTTCGATCGATAGATATATTGGAGAAAGAGAGAGTATGTTTTGGGGTTGATATAGAGAGACAAAGGGAGATAGAGATATAGTGGGAAAGTGAAGAGAAAGAAGAGATAGATGGAGACAAGGAGGGAGGGACAAAGAGATTGATAAATATAGAGTAAGAGAGTGTGTGTGATTTTGTGGGTGAGATAAAGAGACAAAGAAGGGGAGATGGAAGAACATATAGATATATATGGAGGGGGAGAGGGGGAAGAAGATTTGTTAAAATAGATGCATTGATTTTAGTGTAGTAATCCTATTTGATTTCTTGCACTAGATGCATTGATTTTAGTTTAAACACATATTTCATTAAAATTGGATGTTTTTCGTCAATCTAGAATTTAGAAACTTTAACTAGATTAAGTTTTTTCAAAATGTGGGATTATAAAATCACTTAGTTTAGTAATTTTAATGTAGATATTCACCATTTTTGGTGAAAATTTTGTCATGGTAAAGTATATTAAACAAATTTAGATAAACTTGCAAAAGCAAATATTTCACATCTTAATCTTGGTTTCCTTACATTATCTCTTTTAAGATTTTTTATGGTTTGTACTAAAAGCCAAGTTTGTTAAAGTCATCTTATGAAAATAATGTTGTGTATGTTACTATTATTAACTTTATGAAAAGAATGTTTTGTATGTTATTATGATTAACTTTAATATGAAAAGAATGTTTTGTATGTTACTATTATTAACCCGTTTAATTATAATTTGATATAGTAAATATCATGACAATGTATGTGTTAAATTACGATTATTACTAATGGCGTTGAAGATGAAAAACCCTCTTAGATCATCCACATTATACTCAAATTTGGATTTAAATTTCAAAATATTTGTGGCACTACCAACCTTCTTGATCTTTTAACTAAACAAAATTATGATGATCTTGAAACATTTATTTTAATGCTTTTTTAGCATAACAATAAAATTCTTAAGAATTTAGAGTAATATCTTTATGGCTTCTTATATACCATATTATTTGGTCTTAGTGGATGATAATCATCATTATCACCATCATCATTACATACTATTGTAGGAAGTTTGAATCATTTTAAATTTGACATGAGAAAATATTTTTTTACGATCAATTTAAATGTTGAATCATTGAGAGTAGTAGTATAATTTATTTATTATTTATTATTTGTTCTTTTGTGTAAAAAACTAACTTAATTGAGACTAACTTGATGAATAGATTAATATGCAAGATATATATTAAGTTACATAAAGTTATTTAATGATAAATTATCATAGTAATGTGTCCTATATATACCAGCATAGATCCACCTTAAATACAGATTTAACATGAGCCTAGAGGGATTAAATGTTGATTTAAATGTTGAATGAGAGTAACTGTAGCATAATTTATATATTATTTATTATTTGTACTTTTGTGTTAAAAACTAAGTTAAAAACTATTGTTTTTATAGACCAAGTTTAGAAGATGTTGTTTTTAAGTGCATTATTGAATTTGATTATGCATATTTGATATGGTGAGGAAACTTAAATATTTTATGGCACTGTCATGTCATTTGTATCACCACGTGATTACATTGAAATACAAAATAATATTATTACATTGAAATACTAAATAATATAAAACTCCAAAAATAATATCAAGAGAATAGTTGATATACAACAAATATTGAAAAGTGTGTATGAATGTATATTAATAGATCATTCAAAAAAAAAATTATAGTCGAACTTACACATCCCCTCATACTAGTTTGTAGAATGAGCCTCGCCTCTCGACTCAATTACTAATCATTTTAATTATAAAAATCAATCATGAATTAGAATAGTAACAAAGTAATACAATTTGATTATTTTCAAATCCAAGAGGAAAGAGAGAAAATTGACTAAACTATTTACTACAAATGTTTAGTTTTTATTCCTGGAGTGTTTAAGGATATTATATTGAAAAGAACATATTGACATTCATCTAAAACTAGTTGGAAATATTTAATTCCTACTTGTCTATGGTTGTAATTCTCCATTTGAGGAGTTTGTTCCTTCATAATAGGAATTAGCTAGAATATAGTTTCTCCTAGTTTAGTGTGTGGTTGAGAGAATCTCTCAACCACACTACTGTATGTCTAAGATAGAATTCCTATCTTGAGACTTTGACTTGTATAAATATGTGTGTAATTTCCTTGATTAATAATATAGAATATAGTGTGTGTATGTGTGTATACACTCTCCAGGTTCTCACGTGGAGAGCTATTTGATGAATAGCTAATTTTATCATGGTATCGGAGCTTCAGAGCCCGTAAAGGCCTGGGCCTCGGCCCCTCGTGGGATGAGGGAAATAGCAGATAAAGAGTTTTGTTTGCAGTTTATTTTGCTTTGGGTTTGTCCATCTGAGGAGTGTTGTCTACCTGAGGAGCAACTGTTTGAATGCTCGCTGCTGCGTTAACTGTGTGGAGCTCGTAGGCGGTGGATGTTGTGCCTGCGTCGATTGGTGGCTGTCTGCCTGAGATCTCTCTTCGAGTATACCATAAAAGCGCGAAAATCGCTATATTGGGCGTGAGTTTGAGTTTTTGTTTTCTGTTGGGTGAGTTACAATCTGTGATTTTAGATCTTTTAGCTTCTCGATCTGAAGATTTATGTGTATTTGAGCTGGAATTTAGCAGTCGTGCTGGTGGGCAACGCTAACAACTGAATTGGTTGAGGCCGGTGCCTGAGATCGATTCCAGTCTTGGAAAATAAGGTAGAATTTGGTTTTAGATCTTGTTTTCAATTGCAATTACAATAGGGGAAGGACAATAGACAGAGATTGGATCGAGGCTATGGCAGTTGAGAGCTTCGGTGCCGCAGCGACATTGAGGGGTGGATTGCCTATCTGGAATTACAATAGGATCGAGCACCCTCCTCTGCGTTCAAAGCATATAAGGTTTGCCGCATCTGCTGTAAACCAAAAATTAGATGACGAAAGGAACACCGAGGAGGCCGAGAAGACGACCAGTTTTCCCCTGATAAAATTCCATGGAACATGGACATCTTGTTGCAAATGGCCACGGGCACTATCCTGTCCGTGAGCTCCGCGAAGAGGGCACTGAACCTCAGGAGAAAGGGCTCCCTGCACGTTGTGCCCTCCGGGCAGATCACCAGGTCGCCCTCCTCCAGCAGGTGCTTGATGTTGGCAGCGTCCTTCTCGCGGTCCCGTGTCAGGCGGACGGTTTTGATGGGCGAGATGATCTCCGAGAACCGGCTGATGCTGTAGGTGACTGCGCTCACTTTCCTTCCCAGGGCCATGGCCACGATCACGGGGTATAGCAACGTCCTGTGATCGCAGACGAACAACACGCCCCACTCGCCTTTCTTCTTTGGGGCCGGCGGAGGCGTTCCCTTGACAACTAGTTTGATGCCCATTAGCTTGTAGGAGATTTTCACGTATTTTGAGAGAGATCAAATCAATTGGGACACCAGATGGAAGAGGCCTGTGGGCGGAATCCAAATATGGCTCCGATATGGTGATCGGTCTCCTGGACTCCGGAATCTGGCCCGAACGGCGAAGCTTCAGCTATCAGGGCATGCGCCCCATTCCCAAGCACTGGAAAGATCAATCACATTCCAATAGTCGGTTACATCCAATTGTTTTGGGGTCACAATTATGCTACTGATCACAATCTATTTTTTCGTAGGCAGTACATTGTGATTCTTATTATGTTTGCTGTCAAGTATATTGACAATCAATCTAGCAGCTTTTATCAAATGTTATTGTAAATAGTCAGAAGTGGATCAAAACAATGATGGGCGTATCTGCGTAATCAGCTAAGTATAAAGTGATTGAATTTAACAGTGTAGGCTTGAGCATATTAAAACAAATCCATCATTGCTTGTGAATTTTTGTGCCAAGTTGCAAGCTGAAGAGGATTGGATTTCCAATGTTGTGGATCGATGAAGTTTGCGTATGGAGGTTTGCTAGGTCTTCTGCAGGTGTCAGAAGAGGTGTGGAAGCCTTGACGTGATTATGTTGGGTAAAAATGAAAAGCTTCAACATGATATCTTTTTTGATGAAATAAATTGTCTTCGTAAGTTATTCTGCTTTCATGTTGAGAACCGGCCAACTTAACATGTAAATGCATTTATGTAAATCTGGTTAAAAGAATTAGACTGTTGTGACATTTAGCCTGGAAAACTAGTGTCACTAGTGTAAATCTATGTTGGAATTTTCCATTCCAACAATAGACAAATCTATTTGTAGGAATGATTCATTGCCAGATATGGGAAGACATGACAGAGAAAACGACATCAAAGATTGGAGCTATAATAGAGATTGGAGGATGATTGAGTTCGTGTTGCAGATTGTCAGCAAGCATGAGGCAGTGTGCTTGAAAACAGTGACTAGCCTTGATACTGCAGGGGAAGTGGCATTGTGTTGCCAGGGGAGTGGATACTGAAACGCAACGAAGGATTGGACCGTGGAGTCCTGGATTATTGTTCTTGAAGGGAAAATTGCGTTCTCTTCATGTGGCTATGAGTGCCTATGTTCCGGTTTCTTTATCAGTGGACTCCCCACAGGTATCGTTGGAATGGTTACTGGTATGCTTGGAAAATAATCATCTATGGGCAGAGATAGAGAAATTGAATTTGAAGATTTTATGTTGTATTTTCTTGAAATCATGTTTAAATATTATTGAGCCTTATTGAGCCTAGCTAACTCAATGTAGGCAAAGTTATTTTGTTAGAATTTGCAACTCTAACGAATCACAGGTGAAACATGGTGTTCCAAGAAGTTATTTGAACAGACAAAGATGCCCAAGATGTGAACAATGAACAGATGAGGTAAAGGAGCAGCGACAACGTTTATGGTGGACAACAAAGTAGATGTTTGTTTGAGTTAGTATGGTTTGTGGAATAGACTCCCTGGTATGTTATAAGAAAGTCCAGTTGTTGTAATGGTCATTGTATGTACCTAGAAACTCCAAATGTTGAAGTATGGAATGTAAGCCTGGTAAAGGCATCTGAAAGTTCATGGTGATCTTAAAACCACTTTGTAATGGTTTATGGTCAGCCTGAAACCATCTTTTGTCACTGTAAAGTGATGGTTGGTGGTGATCCAGAAACCATCTGTAGAGCCTTGGTGGCTGGTTGCCTTCGTGGCTAAAAGTGCCTTTGTGGCCGCGTGTACACGAGAGCTTTGTGCTCAATCGAGCAGGTGGACTGCATTAACACTTGGCTCAGTCTCAGAGGATTGATCGATCTCTGAGGAGAAGGGGGTTGGTGTGCTTTCTTAGCTGACAGTTGTGTTGAGAAGTACAATTGGCGCGACTGTTCAGTACATACTCGTGCCAATGCGCCAAATCACAAGAATGGCGCGGAAGCGCATGATTTTTTTTTCAGGAAGATGCCAACTCAACTTCATGGGGGTCCGCGGGAAGCCTCATTTTCGTTTGACGATTTGCGGAGAAGCAAATAGGAGAAGTTGCGGACCTATCCGGGAGAGGCAGATTGGAAGATCCGCGGGAAGCCTCAACTTCGTTTGACGATTTGCGGAGAAGCATATCGGAGAAGTTGTGGATCTGTCCGAGAGAGGCAGAGTGTGTTTTGGAGGTTCTGCACATGCAATTCGCCTGATGGTGGTGGATTTGCAGGTACATATATGCAGTGATAACGGTCGACAGAATCATGTATACGAAGGACATCCTACGAGACTAGCAGTTGCAGCAGTTGGTACTCATGCATTCCGGTAGATGGTTGCTCTTTTATATGGACGTCGACATATTCTTTGTTATGTTTGACCACAACCAGACTTTGTGAATCACTATCATGACAAGTAGTCATTAAGGGGGGGAGTTGGAAATATTTAATTCCTACTTGTCTATGGTTGTAATTCTCCATTTGAGGAGTTTGTTCCTTCATAATAGGAATTAGCTAGAATATAGTTTCTCCTA
Organism: Pinus albicaulis; assembly: GCA_034641835.2. Classification (NCBI taxonomy): domain Eukaryota; kingdom Viridiplantae; phylum Streptophyta; class Pinopsida; order Pinales; family Pinaceae; genus Pinus; species Pinus albicaulis. The sequence goes on along the minus strand of CM076584.1, from coordinate 1,609,915,571 downwards.
GTTTAGTGTGTGGTTGAGAGAATCTCTCAACCACACTACTGTATGTCTAATATAGAATTCCTATCTTGAGACTTTGACTTGTATAAATATGTGTGTAATTTCCTTGATTAATAATATAGAATAGAGTGTGTGTATGTGTGTATACACTCTCCAGGTTCTCACCTGGAGAGCTATTTGATGAATAGCTAATTTTATCAAAACTTAGATTCCAAGTTACATTATTTCTAGTATCATTAATATTTATATTTATGTATTAAATTTGACTCATGAATAATTGATTTTTTAAAAAGATTCTTACCTATAAAGTTATTTAACAATATATCAATATTGTGTTTCTTACTATTATTAACCATTTTAAATTGACACTAACTACTTTTCCTATGTTGAGTACAAATTTATTATACTAGTACAATGTTGGCACCACTTCAAAGTCTATAAGAGAAAATATTTTATAAGTCTAGTTGTGTTGTTCAATGATCAAAATCATTTTTTTTAAATTAGAGTGCAACAAAACAACAAATTTGATTTAGATCAATTATAATAAGGAATATTAAGGAAAACTCACTTCAAACATTATTACAAATGTCTAACATTTTTTCATTAAGTGTTTAAATGGTTTACATTAAATAGAATACTAATTAGCTACTCCATTATTGTTTTAATAGACCTTGAAGTTTAGAAGATGTTTTTAAGTGCATTATTGAATTTGATTATGCATATTTGATATGGTGACAAGTCATGTTGGTCAAACAAAACTTTTAAAATTTAAATATTTTATGGCACAATCATGTCATCTGTATCACCACATGATTACATTGAAATACTAAATAATATAAAACTCCACCAAAAATAATATGAAGAGAATAATATTGATATACAACAAATATTGAAAGTGTCTGAATGCATATTAAAAGATCCTTAAAAAAAAAATCACATTCATTAATCATATAAACCTAATCTTAAGATATTCGCCCAAGTAGGTCAAGAACAGCTTCTAGACCATATTTATCTATCTTGGTCTTCTTGCAATGTTCTTTCTTTGGCAACCATGCCCAAACTATGGTATTAATTGGAATAGAGCCAAGTTTTGTGTCATCAAGATTTGGTATCCAATATTGCTCTAAAAAAATTCCATTGTATTTCCCTGAAATAGGCTTCCACCAATCAACCTTTACATGAAGATTCTCACTTTCATTATCCCTAAATATATCTGAGATGGATTTTGCCATCCAAATCATCTCTCCTGCATCCTCATTTCCTGATCTAACTAGCAACATCATTCCTTTCTAAACATCAATCTTTGGATTGAATGTTGGCTTTGGCTTGTTGCATTTGGGTCCAACATATACGGGTTCATCCATTGCATTATCGAAATCTTCATCCATAATACTTGAGATTACATGGAGTGCATTACGATCAACATCAACAACGTGCCTTGTCCTGGGCCAGAAATCCTCAAAAGATGAATCACTTCCATCTATTATTCTATGATCATTATAGATTCCATCTAATGTATCAAGAACTCTTTCCCAATACACTACTTTATTTTTCCATTCCTCTATAACAATTGGTGAATCTTCGTTCCCGATAGTGTCTTTCCACATTTTTGTGTATGATGTTATCCCTTCCTTTAGTTCTTTGAAATAGGCATCATTCTTTTTGGAATCTAAGAAAGATGGGTTCCCTATGGGAATTATAGGTCGACCTTCATCATCTATATTCCATAACTCAACTGGTTCTGACCACTCAGTATCTCTAATGGATTATTTGTACCTTAGTACTAGAATATCATTGAGTACAAGAAATTGGAAGTATTGAACATTAAGATGTCCAACTAGTGCATTTTTTCCCTCCTTGATATATCCATTAAGGAAACTTTTGAAGTCATAGACCTTGTCAATAAGTGTAGGTGGAAACACTCGTTTTTCTTCAATTTTGCGATATGTAACCATCATTTCAGGTAAAGAATATATATCTTTACTTTTTAGGTTGGAAGACATTCTTCCGTAGGTTCCATCTATGTCTTCATGGGTGTGCCCCACAAGCAAGAATCCAACCTCAATAGTGATGAAGACACCAAGTGCAATTAAAAGTGATAAAAACATGAAAAGATAGTGATTCTTATTATCACTTGTTGCATTGTCCAACTGTAACAACAAATGTGGAGGAAGAGTTTTAAAATCAACATTTTGGCTCTTTGATCTGCCATGAGATATAAAATCATCCTTGTAAACTTGACATTTTGAGTAAATAGAGGTGTCAAGTAATGCATCTGTAAGTGGGTTTCTTGAACTTCCACACTCATAAAGTAGATCACCATACATATCAATTTGTGGGTCTTCAAGGTCCCTTAAGCACTTTGCAAGGGATGTAATAGTAAATTGCGATCCCATTTGTACAAATGGTAGGGAGAAATGACCAAAACCTCCTGTGTTATGCCCATGTGTTAGCATACCTGTCAATGACACACCTAAATTTGTTCCTACAATAGATTTTGATTTGACACGTAGCCTTGGGATTGAAGTCTTTGTTTTATCCATTTATCATGGATAATGCTCAAATACTCATTTGGAAACCGCTCTGACATAATTCTATGGGCATAGTAGCAATATCTTCCACACATAACAATCTTGTTATGTTTGTTCAACCTACCTCGTGCTTTTTCTTCCATCTCTTTTGTAGTCGTTGACTTCATCTGTGCTTTCAACACAATACATTCACTGCATTTACTGAAGTTGGTGTTCTTTGAAAATGCCACATCTCGAAACTTAGTATTCCATATCTTGCTCATTGTTGACTGTGATATTGATGGGTAATTGAGCTTTGAAGAGCCTCATTGATCTCTTTTAACAGATAATTTTGTGTGTAAGTCGAAGGAAGCAATCTTAAAGGAGCAGATGTTCCATCTTCTTCAACTTGACGTGTTTGGTTTGGTGAAAAATCTGAATTATCCATTACAATTTTGTGCAATATTTCTATGGCTGCCACGGTGTGTCCTCGTGCTTTGCATGTGTTGGTGTTACCATGAATAGCTTTGATCTAACCATTTTGGAAATATTGTTGGTAGTTATAGAATGTGCTTTGAGGAATCTTATGTATTTTATACCATGCTTTCTTACAAATAATATTCCCATTAAATCTCATGTCCTTTACATTTCTAGAAATAGGTGGTAGGCCATGGCCATGGCCATGGCTCCTTGACATGACTGTGTTTGACATGAGTGAATTCAAGACAAATTCCCTAATACAATTTTTATTTTTTTGTCTCATACCCCTTCTAGCACCTGCAATGGCCTTCCTATCCACATGTTGAAGACAATCTTTTGTACAACATACATCCGCTGCCAAAAGTCGAATTTCTTTCTCTTCATCTATATTTGTTTGACATTTTGCAATTTTTGTTGTAGCCATAACTCGTTTATTCGTTTTATATGGCCTTGTTACATGCATATCAATTGAGTTTATATCTCTTTCATTACAAAGGTTCTCATCCCATTTGTTTAAGGGATTTGTGTCTTCTATAACATCCCATAACACCATTTCCTTGGTCGGCTCCTTGAACTTTTCCTCAACCCTTAATATCACACCTTTGTTGTCCACCAACTTATTTATTGGCCATCTAACCAAACAATGTATAGACTTATCCCCAATTCTGCATATTTCACAATTTCCATCTATCTCTTCCAAAAAAACACCAAAGTCCATTTCTCCTAATGTTTCACCTTCAACAATGTCATCCTCGCGGACATTAACTAGCATTCCTTTGGCAATGCACATGCTTGTTCCCATGCATTCATGTGTAAGAGAAACCTTTTTACATATGAATTTAACCCTATCTTGGGGAATATTTATGGTATGATCATGACAATGAGTTTCCAAATCTGATTCTGGCCAAATCTCATAAGATTCCAATGCACCCCCTAGTGTATGCTCAAATCCTGTTGGATGTGGTAGAGCAACATCATGTTTTAAAACCTTCTCAATTTTAACCACTATGCATCCTTTCTTTACCATCTTTCCATGCACTTTATGCCCAAGCTCTGTATTGAATATGGAGCCCTCACCAACCTTCACTCCATTTTGCAGAAGATCTACCTTTTCTCCAATAGAAAATGTAGAAGAAACATTTGCACCTATAAACAAATGTAAATAAGGTTAGTATTTACTCAAAAAAAATGTATTATACTATCAATAATATTTGAACACATGCTTCAATATTTTGATTTACCTATGTTGTGCCTCAAATTCTTGATCTTCCATGGATGTATGTCCCCTTCATCAACATCCTCAATCAAATGTGGTTGAGTGACATCAATTATCAAAATTGCAGCATAACATGCATTAACCCTTTCTCCGACATGATAAGTTCCAGACTCTATAGATTCGACCCTTCCTAGCCCAACGACTTGATCATTAATAAGGAGATCAACATAGTCTCCTTTTGATATATTTTCCATTGTAGCTTGTACCAATTCTGTAACAACAATTAAACCATAAATTTGTAATTAAAAGGTTGAACCATGTAAAGTGTGATTTTATATTTTCGCAAAAACACACAACTTTCAAAAAGTAATATAGATGCAATAATTCAAATAGTATGGTAGTCATATTGTATGTAATGAAACATTGTTCCCCACCATCTAGTGCCTACTACCAAAAAGTACTTTACATGCAAATTACACAAAAAACATAATGAAGACCATGCAATTAGAGATGTAGATAGCATCATAGAATGACAAATATAAGCTCATATCAAACCACCAAGTTCCTATTTAACTTCAAAAATGACACTTGTAGTCTAATGCATGTGTATGAATAATCATCATAAGAAATTTGTAGAAGTTGAAGAACCAAAACATGGTCCATTGTAAAATCTAAGAAATTCCAAGATTGATGCTACATAACATGTCTAAAAGCCCCATGAAAAGGAGAAAATATTTTTTCACTTAGTGAGGATGTTTGATGTTTGAACTTGATAATCAAAAGCCAAACTAGAGGTTTTCTTCCAAATAAAAGTTTTGAATGACAAATATAAGCTCATATCAAACCACCAAGTTCCTATTTAACTTCGGAAATGACACTTGTAGTCTTAATGCATGTGTATGAATAATGATCTTAAGAAATTTGTAGATGTTGAAGAACCAAAACATGGTCCATTGTAAAATCTAAGAAATTACGAGATTGATGCTACATGAGATGTCTAAAAGCCCCATGAAAAGGAGAAATTATATTCACTTAGAAAGGATGTTTGATGTTTCAACTTGATAATCAAAAGGAAAACTAGAGGTTTTCTTCCAAATAAAAGTTTTGGTACTATAAATACTAGATAATTCTCATTTTTATTCTAAAAGAAAAGAAATTTCATTTTACAAATCTTTAGTTCCAATATTAGCACTCCCTACCTATACACAATAAGGACATACTATTGAGGATGGATACAAAGGGATGTTAACTTTAGGTCCTCGAAAAGTGTAGATTTGAGTTTTCCTAGATTTTTATGTTGATGAGGAAGAGTCTTATCTTATGCATCCAAACATTAGTGAAATTGTTTTTGGAAGTTCATAACTATACAACAAAATAGAGAGAAAAACAATACATGATAAAAAATTATGCTTGATACTTTAAAGTTGCATATATTTGCATTGGAAGCAAAATATAGTATACCTCAATAATACATTTATTCATAAACTTCAAAATTATACAAAGATCACATTCTTCTCCATGGATCAAATAATTATGATTGGATTATTGTGTTTCTACCAAAAGGAAAGCTATACCATTATCTTTCCTTCCAACTCAAGCACAAATGTAGTGCCAACAACAACATATATCTATATACAATTATTTTGCACTATCATTGATCTCCATAAATTGTTCCAAATTCAATAAAAGGGCACATCAAAAGCTATAACTCTAACCATTGTGATTATTGAGACAATGTCACCCCAAGAGCATTGGTTGCATAAGTGTAATGGTGTCTAGAAGAAAGCTAGTAATCACTAGGTATCCTTCTTGCATAATCACAAATGCATTGCCAAGAATAATTTCAGAGCACTAACCTTGGTGAGGGTGAAATCTTGATAGTTTTCCTTTTGGAACAAGAACAAATAAATCTAGTGCATTTTATAACTCCTAACACAAAAACAAGCACATTTCCAACAATAATGTTGCATTGCGAAAAAAATTCAACGGATGCAAGATTTACTTCTATCACAAACACAAACACATTTTCAACAATAACATTGCAAGATGAAGGAAATTTAACACATTATAACCTTCCTTCTAGCATAACAACATACATATTTCTAATAACAACATTACATTATGAAGGAAATATAATGTATGCTAGCTTTCCTTCTATCACAAGTAAAATCCCATTTCGAACAACAACATTGCACCTTAAATGAAAGCTAACAATCAATATCATTCCTTCTACTACAAACATAAGCATATTGCTAGAAGCAACGTTACATGGTCAAATAAATCTAGCACATGCTAGATTTCCTTCTAAAACACAAGCACATTTCCAACAACAATTTTGTAAGGCATTTGAAATCCACCACATGCTAACTCTGCTTCTAGCGTAAATAGAAGCATGTTACTCACAAAAACATTGCGAAGTAAAAGAAATGTTACACATTCTAGAGTTTCTTCTAGCACAAACAAAATCACATTGCCAAAAACAACATTGCGGGGTGGAAGATATATAACCTATGCTTCATTTACTTCTAGCACATTGCCAACAATAACATTGTAGTGAAAACGAAATCCAATGCATGATAGAATTCCTTCTAGCACAAGCATAAGTACATTTCCAATAATATTACATTGCAAAAGAAATACAATGCAGGTAATATTTCATTCTAGCATAAATACAAGTAGGTTGCCAACAACAATATTGCATTGTGAAACAAATCTATTGCATGCTAGACTTTATTCTAGTACAAACTAAGCACGTTTCTAACACCAATATTGCATTGCAAAAAAAATTAGGTGCATGCTAGAATTCCTCCCACCATACACAAACATATTGGCAACATCGATATTCTAGGTTAAATGAAATGCATATCATGCTAGATTTTCTTCTATCACAAACATAAGCATATTTCCAATCACAATATTGCAAAGTGAATTAGATCTAACATGTTATTTGTACTTTTATCTCAAACACAAACATGTCACCAATAACAACATTGCAAGGTGAATGAAATCTAACACATGCTAGATTTCCTTCTCTCCCAAACAAAAGCACATAACAATATTGTAGGGTGAAAGAAACATACCACATATTAGATTTTCTTCTAGAACAAACAAGCATATTGTCAAAAATACCTTATGCAAGACAAAAGAAATCCAGTGTGGTAGATTTCCTTCTAGCACAAACACAAACACATAACATTTTAGAGCTTAAGAATCTAGCGCATGCCAGATTTTGTTATAGCATGAACACAAACATATTACCAACAACATTCTAGGGAAATAGAAATCTAGCACATGCTAGATTTCCTTTTAGCACAATCACAAGCACATTTCCAATAACATCATTGTGGTGAAGGAAATATGGTGCATACTAGATTTCCTTCTAGCACAAACAATTGAATTGCCAACAACAACATTGCAATGCGAAAGAAATCTAGTGCACACTAGATTTCCTTCTAACGCATATACAAACACATTGTCAATAAACTCATAGAAGGGTGACAGAAATCTAATGTATGCTAGATTTCTTTCTAGCACAAACACAAACACATTACAACATTTCTAGATAAAAGAAATCTAGCACATGGTATATTTACTTCTAGCGCAAACAAAAGCATATTGTCAACAACCACATTGCAATGAAAAAAAAAATCTAGCGCATGCTAGATTTCTTTCGAGCCAAAATTGAAGAATGTTGGCAATAAAAACATTGCAAGGTGAAGAAAATCTAACACGTGTTAGATTTATGCATAGCACAAACACAAGCACACAACAACATTGTAGGGTGAAAGAAATCTAGTGTGTTAGATTTGCTTCCAACATAAACAAAAGCATATTGCCAACAACAACATTGCATGGAAAAAGATATCTAGAACAACTTCTATCACAAACACAAGCACATTTCCAATAACAACATCGCAAGGTAAAAGAAATTTAATGCATGTTAGGTTTACATGTAGCACAAATACAAGCATACTAACAACAACATTTCATGCCAAAAGAAACCTAACACATGTTATATTTCCTTCTAACACAAACAAAAGCACATTGCCAAGGTGAAGGAAGTCTAACACGTGCTAGATTTCCTTCTATAATAAACAATCAAATTGACAACAACATTATTCTAGAGCAAAAGAAATCTAGCACAACTTCTAGCCCCAACAGAAGCACATTTCCAATAACATTTCCAAGGTGATGGAAATCTAACACGCGCTAGATTTCCTTCTATCATAAACAACCAATTAGACAACAAAAATATTGCAAACCAAAAGAAATCTAGCATAGTTTCTAGACCAAACACAAGCATTTTCCAATAACAACATTGCAAGGTGAAAGAAATTTAATGAGTGTTAGCTTTACATGTAGCACAAATACAAGCATACTACCAACAACAACATTGCATGCCAAAAGAAATCTAGTGCGTGCTATATTTCGTTTTAACACAAGCACAAGCACATTGCTAGTAAGAACATTCCAAGGTGAAGGAACTCTAACACATGTTAGATTTCCTTCTATCATGAACAACCAAATTACGAACAATAACATTGCATTGTGAAAATTCCTTCTAACATGTCAGCGAAAATATTGCAAGGTGGAAAAAATGTAAGGTGTGCTAGTGTTGGAAATATTGAGAGGGGGGTTGAATCAATATTTCTTTACAATTGTTATATTATGCCAGTTAAAATCACTAATTAAACCAAAACACAAGATGTGCAACAAGAAAATAATTTTATTAATGAATTTGAGGAATCTAAAAACCAAAGCTTCAACTTGTACAACAAAGTCCTTAACTCCTTCAAGGCTTGAACCCTGAATGAGGACTCTAAAATTCAACTACAAATCCAAGCTCCAACCTTGTACGACAACTCCAATCCTCTACGGATCCAACCCTCTCAGTTTGCTTCAATCCCTTTGGGTGACTTCAAAACTGCTTCAAGCCTCCATCAAAAAATTCAAATACTTCTAAAAAATGTATCCAAGATAGGTCTGGAAAGTGCTCTCAAATCTACCTCTACAAAAACTTCATGTCTGCTTTAGCAAAACTTTTATGGTTGCACCAACAAAACATTTTTTCGAGTGTTGTTCTTCAACTATGCTCTAAGTATGACTACTCCAACAAAACAAGTCTTTAAGTGTTGGTCTTCAACAATACTCCAAGGGTGATTGCTTCAAAAAAACAACTCTTCAAGTGTTGGTCTTCAACTATGCTTCAAGAGTGACTGTTGTTTCAACAAAGGCTTGAAGAAAGCTCAATTAATGTCATGATCAATGCACTCTATTGTCAACTCAAAAGATGCTCAAAGTATGTTATCATTTTATCATTCAATGAAGGTGTCTCCTAGGCTCTTCATTTGTGCTTGAAAGAATGTCCTTCGATCGATAAGGATTACTTTACTGTTGTTTCAAATATGACTTGATATGTTGATCAAGCCTCTCAAGGTATAATATTCCTAATGGTAAAATTAAGAGTGATAACAAAAACATGCAATAAACCCAACACAAATATTTTTCAGCAAATGCCCATAAAACAAAAATGCTCCAAACACACCAAAATGGGCAAATTTTATTATAAGATATTGTTGGAGTACAATATAAAAAAAAATGCGCACCTTGGCTTTCACAAGGCAAGCTACAAGCCTCAGGGGGATGTTTTATCAATGCCAAACTGTTGCTGCAATTTTCCCACTAAAAATCTGAATTAATCTTGTGATTTTTGCACTGTTGGTTGTGTTGATACCCTAATTACCCCCCCTCCTAACTGTGAAAATTTATGAACATTACTTCTACAAAAACCTTACTGTTAAATCATGATTTACTTCTCCTACTTATACAAGTTATTAATCTGAAATGTTCATTATTAACATTGAAGTAAACACTTTAACGACCTACACAGATCCAGATCTAAACTGAATACATGCACATAGACAAAGTGACACACAAGATTTTCTAGACAACTGTCCTCGAAAAAACCCAATGCGGGAAAATCGGTCTTCTAGCTGCTGGAGGGTTTTTATTATTAAGTAGATTCTAAGTACAAAAAATCTGGGCACCTTATTGGTTAACCCGACAGAGAAAAAATCTGTAGCAATAACTCTATTTCAGAGATGGAAAACTGGATTGATTCACACCCCCAAATAGGATTTACAGAACTCAGCCCTTTTCTGTCTTTAGAAACCCCAGTGCAGCTCTGAAGCCCTATGTGTAAGCTCTGCCAACATGTGTGTGCCTCTGCTCAAGAGAGGCCTGCATAACCCCGGACTGGGTTACGTTGTCCCTGCGTTGTCATAGTTAGGCTTGCATAAACCCTGATGGCCTCCTGCTACCTCTACACTGTACTTTTTGGGTTTGCATAACACCTGCGTAGCACTGAGCCCTCTGCATGGTGCAGTTGTTGCTCCCTTTGCACTGCTCTGACTGTTGCTTCTCTGCCTCTTGTTGACTCTTGGCTTGGGATCATATCATCCCTCTCGCCAATACTACCCCTCGTTGCAGCTGAAACACTTCTGCAAATTCTTAGCAAACCACGCCGTAGAATTCCAGCTTAGTCTCAGTGCTCTGCCTCCGTGTGTGAACTTCTCCAACTGACCCCAAGCCTTTCCTTCATACTTTTCTCGTTGGGAAACCAACAGTTGTGATCTAATCCTGAATCGAAGACTAAGATTAAAAGAAAGCTTGATTCATGTGACTTAAGTAATTTCCATCACATGTTTAAATTGATTACCTTTAATCTTTTAATTTTCCTAAGTCAAACTTAGGGTCCTTAATTAAAAAGATTAATTAATTATCTCTTAAACTGGATGGAATTTCTCAAATCCCTTTCTGGGTCTTGGAGATCTCACGTACTTTAGTCCCTCCACAAAGTTTGAGAGCTAGAGCACATCCGATGCTACCCCAACACTCAAAAATCTCAACACTAACTGCTCAGAAAATTCCGATAAATTAGACATGGAATCCTTGTTAAAAGCCTAGAAAAACCCAGAAAGGGTTTGCCCTGGTTTTGATGCTCAAAAAATGGCCCCAAATTGCTTGACCCTCCTCTAAGTGCAGAAAAACTAAAACTGTGACTGATGTTGGAATGAATGTCCCAAAATGGCTGGAAAAATCTTCTCAATTGCACCCCAAGCCAAGCCCAAGAAACCCAGCTCTCAAAATCCCTTCACACGCCACCCCACAATTGTGCCTCCACAATGATTGCGCAGTTTCTGGGTAGGATGACATAGTTTCTCCTCTGGAAAATTTGTTTGATGTTTTGTGTTGAATTCTACCCTTGCAAATCTTCCTCCTTTTTCCTAGAATTGACCAAAAATTACTTCAACAATGCTACAACTCCCAACTCCAGCTCTTCCTCCTCAACTCTCTGTGTGGCCTCTTGAATGCGTCTCAGTTGCTCAAAAACCATACTACATGCGTGGCCCTCTATCCAACCCCTGAAACTTATGAAGAATCCTTCCTAGGGTGGTACTCAGAGTCCGTCGAAGAAAGGTTGAGCTTCCTCCTTGAGAAACTCTTGTGTTGAACAACACTATGTAACTCTGTTAAACAGCTAGAGCAACACTTCAAATGTCAAATTATCAAAAGGCCTCAAATGTTGCTTCCTCTCTCCTATTTATAATTTATGTTCATTTCCTCCATGTGGGCCCCTCAATGAGCAATTCAAATCTCTTCCCTTGGCCATACGATTTCTCTCTCCTCAAGGAGTGCATATTAGTTGGGGAGGTGGCCCCCACATTCCACCAAGGCAAACATTTCGACCCCCTTGTCCTATGTTTCCTCTCCAAAATTATCTTAGGCCCCCAAAATTAACAAAATAGAAAATTTATGGTACTATTGACAAAATTATTTAGGAAGGGATATTACAGTTCTCCCCTCTCAAATGTTTCTTATCCCCAAGCAACTGTAAAACTAGGTGCTGCAAACTCTGCTTGTTTTCCCATGTGGCATCCTGTTAATTGTGAGTTAACATGCTGCACCTCCCGCAGCTTTTGAAGGTGATTAGAAATTAAAAAACAAAAAACAAAAAACCTACTCCAAATTTGAAGGTGATTTAGAAATTAAAAATAAAAATAAAAAGAGGAGATCAATCCAGTTTTCCATCTCTGAAACAACCCCCAAATAGGATTTACAGAACTCAGCCCTTTTCTGTCTTTAGAAGCCCCAGCGCAGCTCTGAAGCCCTATGTGTAAGCTTTTCTAGCCTGTGTGTGCCTCTGCTCAGGAGAGGCCTACGTAATCCCAGACTGGGTTACGTTTTCCCTGCGTTGCCGTAGTTAGGCTTGCGTAAACCCTGATGGCCTCCTGCTGCCTCTACACTGCACTTTTTGGGCCTGCATAGCACCTACGTAGCACTGAGCCCTCTGCGTCGTGCAGTTGTTGCTTCCTCTGCACTGCTCTGATTGCTGCTTCTCTGCCTCTTGTTGACTCTTGGCTTGGGATCAGATCATCCCTTTCGCCAATACTACCCCTTGTTGCAGTTGAAACACTTCTGGAAATTCTTAGCAAACCACGCCCTAGAATTCCAGCTTAGTCTCAGTGCTCCACCTCCGTGTGTGTTCTCCAACTGACCCCAAGTATTTCCTTCATAATTTTCTCGTTGGGAAACCAACAGCTGTGATCTAATCCTGAATCGACGGCTAAGATTAAAAGAAAGCTTGATTCGTGTGACTTAAGTAATTTCCATCACATGTTTAAATTGATTACCTTTAATCTTTTAATTTTCCTAAGTCAAACTTAGGGTCCTTAGTTAAAAATATTAATTAATTAATTATCTCTTAAACTGGATGGAATTTCTCAAATCCCTTTCTGGGTCTTGCAGATCTCACGTACTCTAGTCCCTCCACAAATTTTGGGAGCTAGAGCACATCCGATGCTACCCCAACACTAAAAAATCTCAACACTAACTGCTCAGAAAATTCCGATAAATTAGACATGGAATCCTTGTCAAAAACCTAGAAAAACCCAGAAAGGGTTTGCTCTGGTTTTGATGCTCAAAAAATGGCCCCAAATTGCTTGACCCTCCTCTAAGTGCAGAAAAACTAGAACAAAAACTAATGTTGGAATGAATGTCCCAAAATGGCTGGAAAAATCTTCTCAATTGCACCCCAAGCCAAGCCCAAGAAACCCATCTCTCAAAATCCCTTCACAAGCCACCCCACAATTGTGCCTACACAATGATTGCACAGTTTTTGGGTAGGATGACATAGTTTCTCCTCCGGAAAATTAGTTTGATGTTTTGTGTTGAATTCTACCCTTGCAAATCTTTCTCCTTTTTCCTAGAATTGACCAAAAATTACTTCAACAATGCTACAACTCCCAACTCCAACTCTTCCTCCTCAACTCTCTGTGTGGCCTCCTGAATGCGTCTCAGTTGCTCAAAAACCATACTACATGCGTGGCCCTCTATCCAACTCCTGAAACTTATGAAGAATCCTTCCTAGGGTGGTACTCAGAGTCCGTCGAAGAAAGGTTGAGCTTCCTCCTTGAGAAACTCTTGTGTTGAACAACACTATGTAACTCTGTTAAACAGCTAGAGCAACACATCAAATGTCAAATTATCAAAAGGCCTCAAATGTTGCTTCCTCTCTCCTATTTATAATTTATGTTCATTTCCTCCATGTGGGCCCCTCACTAAGCAATTCAAACCTCTTCCCTTGGCCATACGATTTCTCTCTCCTCAAGGAGTGCATATTAGTTGGGGAGGTGCCCCCCACATTCCACCAAGGCAAACATTTCGACCCCCTTGTCCTATGTTTCCTCTCCAAAATTATCTTAGGCCCCCAAAATTAGCAAAATAGAAAATTTGTGGTACTATTGACAAAATTATTTAGGAAGGGATATTACAGTTCTCCCCTCTCAAATGTTGCTTATCCCCAAGCAACTGTAAAACTGGGTGTTGCAAACTCTGCTTGTTTTCCCACGTGGCATCATGTTAATTGTGAGTTAACATGCTGCACCTCCCGCAGCTTTTGAAGGTGATTTAGAAATTAAAAAACAAAAAACAAAAAACCTACTCCAAATTTGAAGGTGATTTAGAAATTAAAAATAAAAATAAAAATAAAAAGAGGAGAAGAAGAAAGAAGCCAACTTCAAATTATGTTTTTATTCTTGCGGGATGGATCTATTATTTGAATCTTAAAAGCTTTAGGAACAATTGCTTTTATTATTCTTGTGGGATGGATCTATTAGTTGGATCTTAAAGCTTTAGGAACAATTGCTTTATCTACTAGAGTCAGAAACACATCGTTGTTTCACGCACTTGCAAAGGAAAAATTCAGTTGAAGGGTCTTCTAATTGAGCTTGGAAGAACGCAGACAGCACTATTATATTCTATGATAGTCCAAAGTGCTATTGATTTGGCTACAAATACAGCATTCATAGTAAGACTAAGCATATTGATATGAAGTATCATTTTGTAAGACAAGTCAATGATGATGATGGAATAGATCTTTAAAAGTCCACGCCCAAGAAAATTTTGTAGACAAAATTACGAAAGCAATGTTATTAGAGAACTGTGATGGTTTTTGGCATCTCTTGGTTTACAAAGAGAGTGATGAACGGGCTTGAACAAGTTATCTGATAAATTGTTGTCAAAATGGAAATTGTTGGAATATGACAACAATTAATTTAAAAATAAAAAGGCAGCCCAAGAGATAGGTGGAGTGGGCTGCAAACAGATATTCATAAGTTCAAAATCTATCTATTTGGTACAAATTGCGAAATATAGTTTTAATCATTTTTGCCTTTGTTTTGTGTTGTTCCTAAACTAATGTTCACAGTACAAGCAACCCCATGCAATTGTTACAAACTGCTCAAAGCTATACTGGTCCTAAACTAATGTTCACAGTATAAGCAACTCCATGCAATTGTTACAAACTGCTCAAAGCTATACTCATCAAAGTTTGCACAATTTTTATCTTCAAAATTTTCCTCATTTTTATGCAGGTTTCCACTCTTTTAGTGATCTATTATAGCAGGGGTCAAACGCATTACAGCTCTTGTTGGTGCTTAAAACTATCTCAACTCAGTCACCACTCGGATATTTTCAATTTTCATGTTTTTCTTGATACTTTAAAATGGAAAAATGGATATAAACAGAAAAAATATAAGAATAACACTATAAGCATCAAAGGCCGGTACTGCAGTTTGTTTCACAAATTTACAGATGCTACTAACATTCAAATAACTAAGAAGACACTACAATAAGCAGTGAGTTTATTCGAAGGAAACAAAATTAAAGTTTAGAATTTAATTTGAAACAACATGCAATATTTGTTAAGATTTGCCAGCATCAATGATAAGCCTTAAAACTTACGACCTCATTAGAAAGCCCTAGTTTCCAATGCTTCTTGCCACTACTTTACCCCAATTAAGAGTGTCAATCTATGAAAACTCTATCCACAAATCTCTTATTCAGGATATATTTCTTCAACTCTATAGAGAAAAAAAGCAGGACTATTACTCCATGTCTTGAAAAACAAATTTTCAAAATAATTTGATAATGGATATCTAAAATTCTGAGCAAAGAAACTGAGTATAAGAATGCAAAAGCTGAACTACAAGCCTCAGTCCCTTAAATTGAATCTTTTCTGATACAATTTCAATAAAAAATGCAAGAGCTGAACTACAAGCCTCAGTCCCTTAAAAAAATTAAAATAGAGGGTACTAGACTTTGACAATGGATACCTGAACAAGGTACCTGGAAAAGATTATCTTTTACCAAATTCCTGACCTGCACAAAAAGCTTGTATATTGCAACTCATTTTGCTGAAAAAAATTCAACCACAGTGCCCAGATACAGAATGGAGAAGATTTATGGAAACTGAAAATGTGAAAAAATAAATAAATAAACAAAAGATGGATGGTTCCCTCCAGTTCAATTGCATCTCAAGGCAGTCCAGTTGATGATCAAGCTCACCACATCCATTTCCAATCCTAGTTCCATCATGGTACAAACTAATGTAGGATAAGGTCACTATTTCTAGAGCTCCAAATATCAAAAGAATGCTCAGATTTTTGCATTAAAACAGAGGTCGGGATTAGCATTTTATTCTTTCAATGTTACTACAATAATTCCAACAATACTTTGTACAGTCAGCAACTACCCCATTCACAGCCTTAAATACCTTTACTAGACTGCATATTACCTTCAACCAGTCCCTTCAAATGCTGGTAGCCCATAAGCCTTCTTCTAGGCTTCAAAACCCACTACACAGCCTTGTGATAAAGCAGCGCTGACTGTCGCTTTATTCCATATTTCTATTGAACAAAGATGCTCACACAGTGCTTGTCACCGAGCTCAGTATGCTATGTAGGTTGGCTTGTAGGCAATCACCGAAGAAGATATATGTATATCTATGTGACAAAGGCTATCTCCGTTACACAACACTTTTACATCTTGAATTTTCACACATTGATCTGTTAGATATCACTGTAACATATGTATCGATCTTCTATTCTTCAGGTTGATTGTGTTAGGTCTGCAAGCTTCAAGACTGACACTTCTTATTAATAACAAGGCCTAAAGAAAAAATTAATAATTTGTTGACTTTGATAGCTTTTACACTTTGTCTACAACTGAGATCGGGTTGCCCTTCAAATGGAGTCGCAAAAGTCTGCATAGGAGTAGGTCTTCGTTGTAAAAGAGGAACTGAGGTTCTATTCAACTTTGTTGTCCTCTTACTGCCTGAACCTTTCAATCTTCTTGTGGCACTTTAATCACAGAATATTGCAGAGATTTGTTTGGAGTTGTGCCTGAACCTCACTAGTCTTGATCCCATATCAAGTAGTTCAACTGTGCCATCCTAGATAGAGAGTACGGCAATCTCTGATGCGTCCATCAGTCTTTGCTACTAGTCTCTAGCTTTTCCCACCTCATTGGCCAAATGAGAGGTACTTCCCATGAGTCCGGAACTCAAATGGGTAGGATGCATACGAGGCAGAGATCATGAGAGGCGAACCAACTCAATCATCATAACAGTGGGGCCCAAGCACACCAACAAGGTTCGGCAAGCCTAGTCCTATGGTTGCTTATAGCTCCGAGAAGCTATCCCCAAAGCCCCCCAAAGCTCCCAGAGCTCATCGTCCAACAGGACCCTCAGAATAGGGTCGTTCCACAATACCAAGATTCTCACAGAAGGTTAGGAACATGACCTTCCCCAAGGGCATTATGAGAATATCCGCGACCTACTCATCAGTTGCTATATGATCGAGCCTTACGGCGCCTCGTTTTACCATATCTCGAATAAAGTGGTACTAGCCATCAACATTCTTGGATTGTTCGTAGAACACGGGATTCTATGACAAACGAATCCCCCTCTAGTTATCACAAAGGATAACAATGGCATCTAGCACATGCTCGAATAGCTCACTGAAGAGATTTTGCAACCAAGTGACTTCACAACAGGCCATACATGTTACAATGTATTCGGCCTCAGCGGTGCTCAAGGCTACCGACTTCAGTTTCCTGCCCGAAGCAGATCTACATGTGAAGTAGCATCCAAATGTTCTCTTGCGATCTACCACACTACCAGCCCAATTGGCATCAATATATCCATGGAGTGTCATACTCCTGACAGTGTATCTCAGCCCATGGTCTATCATGCCTCAGAGATATCTCAAGAGTTTCTTGGCACCAACCCAGTGAATGTTATGATCGACCATGTGTTGAATCAAAGTGTTCACTGCACAACATACGTCCAGACGAGTGTTCCCTAAGAACATCAGGGTCCCTATGAGTTGATGATACTTAGTAGGACGGGCCCAGCAGCGCTGCCACTCAACTTCTTAAATTTGAGTTCCATCGGTGTCGACACGGACTTACAGTCCATCATACCAGAAGCTTCATAATGTATTTTCCTTGAGAAAGGAAAATCTCGCCAGGTCTCTGCTAGACCTCCAGGCCTAGGAATCAGTCCTAGGTCCTTCATCTCGAACTCGGCAACGAGCTCCCTCTTACACTGATGAATGAGAGGGTCAGCACCTGTCAGGAAGAGGTCGTCCACATGCAACACCAGAATGAGAGGCTTTCCCTGGACAACCTTGAAGTAAAGGTTCGGATCAGCATTACTTCAAGTGAAGCCCAGCTTCATCAAGTAGCTATCTATCCTCTCGTACCAAGCTCTGGACTTCAGCCCATAGAGGGCTTTCTTCAACCTGTAGACATGGGTGTCTTAATCCTAGACTTCGAACCCCAGAGGTTGTTCCACATACACCTCTTCCTTTATCACACCATGCAGAAAAGCAGTCTTTACATCCATCTGATGAAAACTCCATCCTTGTGTAGCAGCAAGGGCTATGATCGATCGAATGGTGGTATATCGTGCCATAGGTGCAAATATGTCATCATAGTCTATTCCTTCCTTTTGAGAAAAGCCACGGGCAACGAATCTTGCCTTGAAATTTTCAGCACTCCCATCAGATCCATGCTTGATCTTGTAGAGCCATTTCGCTGTGACAACTGATTTATCCTCCAGTCTTGGGACCACTTCCCAAACATCATTCTTTATTATGGACTCATACTCTTCATGCATAACATCCTTCCAGACTTGATGCTTTACGGCTTCCTCAAAGGATCCAAGCTCAAATTGTACAATAGTACTCATGGCAGCTAGATACCCTTGGTATCTATTCGACTTATTGCTTTTACGGAATACTAAATTCTAGTGATGTAATCATATTATTAAAACTAAGTCCCCAAGGTACGCAAATGATTTATTCTGACAATTTTCAATTTACAATTTTGAACCATGTGAGGCCTGCCAAGCTAAAATGCATGGTATTCAAATGTCTCTTAAAATTCGGAATAATAAAATCAGGGCTCTAGCTTTGACACGATGAGTAGCTAAAACACGAATGTTAGAAAGAAATTTTGCATAAAGATGCAGTTCCCGATGGTTGATGAATTTCCCTTTGCAATCTCGATCTCTCTCTGCGTAGCTTGTAAAAAAAACCCAAATTGAATAGTGTTGAAAGAAAAAGAACAAATCACAGCAATAAACCCCGGACAAAGAGACCCTAATTCCTCATTTTCGTCAGAGAAACAACAACAACTCTGATATTCATGAAAATATTAACTATTCAGGCACTGGCACTGGACATCAACTCCATCTCCATCCCAACAATGATGATTGCAAACCATTCTCCTAATGCTCTGCAATACGACTGATCCTAGGGCTTCCCTTGTAGCCATGGAGGTTTTGGGCTCACCCTAGGTTCCTCCACCCCTCCTCCTCCATCCGCTACTGATGCGTTCAACATACTATTGGCTTCGATGCCGAAGAAGAAGAAAACTGAAGCAGCCAAGTTTTTGAAAAAGCTGGATGATATTCCAGAAATCTCTCTTCCCCCTAAGGGTTCGATCTAGGTAGCTTTGTCTCTGGCGGATCGCGCTCTCGTGGGATAGTTCACGAGTCTCTGGCCCTCCCTAAAAACCAAGGAGAACTGGGTCGTCAAGAACTGGACGTTGTTGATCAAGAACAGTGTAACCTCGTATTTCTTGGGGAGAGGCTATTTTCTGTTCAAATTCATCTCAAAAGAGGATAAATATCTTATCTTTCAGAATGGACCCTACTTCATGTGTCCTCAGGGCCTGTATCTCAATAAGCGGATGTCGGATTTCGACCCAGCAGTTGATGTTCCAACTGTTGTTCCTGTGTGGGTTAGGTTGCCAAATCTCCCAATGCATTGCTGGAACTGGGATTCGTTGAAGCACATAGGCAATGCCCTGGGTAAATTTATTGACCGGGCAAATAACAAGGACCAATACAACTATGCCAGAATATCCGTTGAGGTAGATCTAGAGGTGGGCCTTCCAGAGGAAATAAAAATCAATGTCGGTAGTTGGACCCATGTGCAAAAGCTAGATTATGAGTAGCTTCCCTTCAAGTGTCGAAAATGCCATGTCTACGGTCACTTTGCTAGGGGTTGTCCGAGTAATAAAGAGGCAGAGAAAGGGAAGGAGGAGGGTTGGAAACAAGGCAAGCGGACAAAGACCTCCCATAAATCCCACAAATCCGGCGTCCCAAATGGTAAAGGCCCTCAGCTAGCTTCTATTCTTCAAACCCCTCCCTCGAATGGTCAAGAAAACAAATTCGGGCCCCTAAGTTCAGCAATAGAGGACACCCAGGAGGTCGATATCCATAAGAAAGGATCCCCAAACAAAGGGACCCCTTCAGGCTCGAGGCAAGGATATATATATATATATGCGCACATGCACACACACACACATATGACTACTATTGTAGCGTCTATTCACCAGAGCAATGACCTAGTAGTTGAAATTGTTTATAATGTGGGTCTTTAACAACAACAAAAGAATGTTCTTGTGGTTCACGTTGTTGAGGATAATAAAACTGTAGTCTAAAAGAGCATGACAGTTTATTCTCATCCTCCCCATGTGTCTTCTATCTATGTTGGTTGAATTTTATCGTGAGTGATTCCCTCTGGCATGTGTCAAACTATGCCCCTGCAAGCAGCTCGAGACTTTTATTCTTGGGAGTGACATTTATGGACTGCGTGCTATTTTATTTTATTGCGAAGTTACTAATCTCAATGGCATGTTTTACAGCATCTAAAATCCTCTTTATTGGTACTTTATTGTAGAGCTCTACTATATGTTTTTCATTTTTTTATTGTGGAACTTTACTCTTATGTATTATGTATTTGCTTTTTCTCTGCAGCAATAGGCATTTGTGGCTTTGTTTGATGCTCTACATCAACTCAAGTTAATGGAGTTTCATTCTTTGCGGAGTTTATGAAGTGATTAAAGACTGAAGTATTTTCACTTACCATTAAAATTGTCTAGAATGAATAGATTATAATTACTACAGTGCCTAAAATATTGGAGCTGCATTTTGATATTTGTATGTTGTTATCAGAAATAATCCCAACATGTATGGGCTTCTGCCAGCAACCTTTGGTTATTGGAATTTGTTCCAGAGATATGTCTGATGTATTCTACTGTCTCAATTTTTTTTTGAGCAGCAATCTAAAGATTGCGTTGAAGACTGATCAGACATGTATTTGTCTTCAGTGTT
This sequence comes from Pinus albicaulis, assembly GCA_034641835.2. Classification (NCBI taxonomy): domain Eukaryota; kingdom Viridiplantae; phylum Streptophyta; class Pinopsida; order Pinales; family Pinaceae; genus Pinus; species Pinus albicaulis. The sequence goes on along the minus strand of CM076584.1, from coordinate 1,609,894,342 downwards.
AATGTTATCAAACGTCTTTGGTTTTATATTGATGTATTGCTTCTGACAAGGTTTTGTCTTTTTTTTGTCTATTTTCTCTGCATATTGGATAAAATAAAATACAAGTTAGTGAGCAAAGCTTGCTCAATAATGTAACGTAAGAATATAACCTCAGTAGGGTCTTGGACCTTGAGATAACTTTGTAAGCTGTTTTTCTTTGCAGTCACTACTGGTAGTACCGTATTCAGTTTCACTTATTGAATAAGTGAAACCCTAGTAACATGTCTTAGATATTTGACTACCTTTCGTCTTTGATAAATCTATTTCTTCCCACAAGGCTTTATCTTCTTTCATAAGTAGCTTTTATATTACTTGCATGTGGAAGCAAATATAATCAAATTGCTGGGAAATTCTCACTTACTGTTCTAGGAACATGTGACATCAACAAGGCCTTGAAATGTCAGATAGCCTTGCAGCCAGTTGTTATAACAATAGTGTATTGCAATATTGAAACCTATTAGCAGGTCTGAGAAATCATAATATAAACAGATATAGGCATGAGAATATAGATGGAACAGCATGGAAAGTAATCATTTTTGAGGTTCCTGTATATTACGAAGAACATTGGTTAGAACTTGGATTCTAGTCAGCTTTATAAGCATTTCTGCTTGTTGTCAGTTCTTATCGTGAGTATATGTGATCTACTTATTGAAGACTTCATAACATGCATCACGATTTTACTTTGAAAGAGATTTGGGCAGAAAGTGTGGTTGGAAGAGCCTGTGATGCCACTATTTGTCAGTTTGGAGTCTTTCATTGAAGTGGAGATTGGTCAAAATAGACACCAGGATGCCAAGATATGTGGGTGGAAGAAATAACATACGTTGCAATTGATATCTACCTCACACGATTCTTGATATCGCTTAGGAATTGAGGTTGGGGAGTAAATAATTTTTCTGCATTGGAAAATCTATTACATATTTCATTTTAAGTCAATAAATATGTTACTAAACATGTCATTTTTGTGTGTGTATAGATCTATATTTATGAGCTATTTTGTAACAATCTCGTAGATATATATTTTTAATCTGTAAATTGTAATTCTATTTGCGATGAAAATGTAAACCACATTTCTGTTGTCCATGAAGCCCGATAAATAAATGTAGGAGAAAGATACCATTACTCAGTAAGATAATGAGTTTTGCCGCGCTTATACCCAAAGGCTGCAAAAAACATACTTTCAGACAAAACATACCATAGATTTTCCTCCATTTTTTCCCTTCATTAAGTCCTATAAACAACATTAAGATACAACTAAAGAATCCAAGCTCCTCTTAGGTCCAATACATCATGTACTGTAAAATATATTTACTGCATTCCTTCTAAAATACTATGAACTTTATAAAAAATACCGATAAACAGTTAAGACACTATCCCTCGATTCCTCAAGGAGTAAGGCACCTACATCAGTCTGCTGACACTCCTTGGAAAGTGCATCAGCGTTGATATTTAGCTCTTGGAAAGTACCGAGTATATGAGGCTAGTTCAAAAAGATTAGATGCCTCCATCAACTGATCTACAAGTGGCTTCACAATAACACCATAAACCTGTGAAACTCCTTCCATCCAATTGATAACCAAGGAAGAGCCTAAATATCTGAAGTTGGCTAGTTTCTTTCTCTAGTGCAAACTTAGTCAGAAATATCAAGGCCATCATTGCTGCATAATTATTTGACTGCTGCCCTAGCACTGCTTTGAATTTTAGACTGTGAGAAGAGAGTGGCACCATTACTACTAAATTCTGCTAGGCCCTGCCAGGTCCCATCAAAGAAACTCCAAGCAGGAGAACAATCAAGCAATATCTCACCCATCTGCCTTGGAATTTTGTATTCTGAGAAAAAACTTGAAAAGTGGGTACCTTTCTCTCTTCAATGCTTCCTGCATTTCGAGCCCACCATATACTCCATAAGATAAGACAAGAAAGAGCTTGAAATTCTTCCAATTTCTCAAACCATGTTTTTAACATTCTTCCACTGAAACTCTTTTCCATACATTCCAATTTCCAGTGAAATGTTCCGAGTCTTTCCAAAGTTTATGCGCACAAGGACACCAAATGACCAGTTGAGTGAGAGTTTCTGCTTGTCTTGTGCATATAATTCATAAACTATGGCCCTGTCTACTCCTTTATTGCCTCACCTTCCAAGTGAGGGCCTTGTTCCTCAAAAATAACCACAGAGGGATCTGAGTCTCTTCTACAAAGACTTCAATTTTCAAATCTTTGAGCACCACCAGCTGACCCCTTAGAAGAAGCATGTCTTTGTATCCTAAACGAGCTGTATATACTTTTAAAGTTTTATTTTTGACCCTGCCAACGAATCGACTCTTCCCTCATGCTGATGCTTCTAGTTTAAAACTCGTTGAAAGAAGTAGTCAATGGAGTGTCTTGGAGGGGTTTTGTTGGGCCTCTTACCGTACAATCTGTCATTCAGAATGTAAAAGCCCCAAACACTGAGATGATTGATTTGGGTAACTAGAAGGTTGGCCACTGTCACCTCGCCAACCCTCCTCTGTGCTACAGGCTGGGTCTTCTCTAACTCAGGTAAGGCTTTTGTAATTTGGATTGCTCTAATTTAAAACTATGAAGTGCAAGGAGATGTGAAGGAGATGTAAAGGATAGTTGATAGCAAAACAAATTTGAAAAGTCTCCAAGCCCTTGATGTAAAGGCTGAAGTCATAGGTATATAGTGTGGTGAATAAGGTATGAAATCAATTCCTCCAACAACAACATTGGATGTATATCAGCACATACAGGCTTTAAAGATTCATTTTTTAAAATCATTTTGTCCCCAACAATTAAAGTACTACCATCTACGGCAATACAACACCATTTTGCAAGAAGGATGGGAATAGGCTTTGCAGGATTTGAGGATGAATATACGTCATTTATTATATATGGATTAAGCATAGATCATTTGATATTCCTTCCAGTGCCGCAATTTCTATCCACCACTGATATTTAAATGGGATGTCACCTATCTCCTGTACAGTTACACTGACTGCAAGCTATTGCAAGGGCCTTCTATCCCTAGACGTGGTGTTTAATTATAAAAGACAGGATCGATGACATGTGCACTATGCAATGGATGACACTTTTTCAACATCTTTGTTTATTAATAAACAGATACAGGGTAATTTGGGGAAAGAGCTTGAGGGTTTGATTCTTTTTAGATAGACAGAAAATGAAGAGACCATTCAGGCAGAATTCAAAGGTTGACAAATTTGGTGGTCTACTGAGACATGAAGGGCATCATGTGGCAAGAAACCATCGGAAAGGACATCATGCCAGATGTTGTGTATACGTATCAATTATGGAGCAAAATAATAAAGGGAACAATAATTAAAATCCTCAAGTTCGTGATGATGAGAAGATTTAAAGTAATTTGTTAGAGACAAATGGTAGGAAGAGCAGTCAATCTGTTTCAAAACATGCAGCATGTATTGATGAGGTGACAAAAGTCTTATAAAAGTCTTGACAGAGGTAAGAGAACTCAAGGAAAACAATGAAGGTTAGGTTGATGAGCTGTGCAAAAATTTACTGTGTTGGTCATTCTCTAGAGAGGGCATTAAGGCATTCCAAAAAAAAATCCCTCGCTCTCTTGTTTTACTTATGAGTAATGAGAAGCGCCACTATCATTAGAAGATGGAAACCTGGAAGAGAATATCCAATCAAATGTTACCCTTTGATATTCATGGGTAATCTATCAATTCATCAGCTGGTCCTCTTATATACTTTAGAATGCTTGCTTATGCATGTACAAATGAGAGTTGCCTCACAAGTTGTTGCATGCTATTCAATGATGTGCATCCTTTAGAAGAACTGCAAACTAAAAATGGTTTCCGGGTGTTGAGTAATGATGGACAAGTTTCCTATCACACATCATCCGAGATTTCCATTGTTTGATAAGGTGCATAAATATGGATATTGCTGTGAGTATGCTAAGGAAGACAGGAAAGAACTATAGAACTATTATGCATGGCCACAAGCATTTGGTCTCGTCCTGCAAACTGCTAGTAGAAAGAGTTTGGAATGCGAGTTTGTCCCTTTCTCATTAAGTTCTCAGACTAGGAATGAAAGCACTCCATGGTATTTCAAGTTGTGATAAAACTCAATCAGTTGTAGGAATTTCACCACCCAGACTAGGAATGAAAGCACTCTGTGGTATTTCAAATTGTGATAAAACTTAATCAGTTGTAGGAATTCCACCACCCACTATAAAATTTACACTGGAATAGATTCATCTTAACATGAATCTATTAAGCACTAAGAGAGATTGAAAAACACCGTACTTCTTGAAGCTTAATAGATCCAGTGTTAAGACAGATCTATGTTTTTCTTATTTCTATTATTTGAAAAAATTCCTTGAGGAAACCTTTTAGGAACCTCCTTACATTTCGGGAGTGGTACCTGAGATAAATTCTGCTGATTTATAATATGTACTCTTAACCTAAAGGAACTCTACTAGACTTGTATCCATGACCTCTCACTAATCTCTGTGTTGAAACTGGTTGGTTCAAACTGATCTAGCTAACCCACTAAAGCTAAGTTGATCTATAATTGTATATATTATATATCACCAAAACTCAACTAGTTATCATAGGAGTTCAAATCCCCTGTTTTGAATAGGTCAACCTTTCTTACTCAATCCATTTACAACAAGAGAAAGTACTCATTGCGACTTCCAATTGTGATGAAACTTCGCCACTCGTAGGAAATACACCACTCATAAAGCAAATTTTATTTCATGTTGCCCTTTGTTTAGGCATTACACACATATGAAGTAATGAAGATCTCCCCCCATCAGTGCTGTAGCTCACCTTGCTTCTCTTGGTGCAACAACCCAGTTCTGTTTTCTCATTCCAAATAGTGTTCGTGAGGCGAAAAAAAAGGCCTAAAGCATTCTCAATCGTAAACAAAATCCTAATGGCTGTGCTGTGATGATAAAAAAATTATAACGCTCCTAGTAGGAACAGAACTCTATGGAGAGAATGTGAGTACCTAATCGAGTATAGACACTATGTATCAGCATTTGTATATATTGATATTGAAAAATAGCTTATAAATTGAATGATAAAAATAAGTTTAACTCACCCTTTTTTTTATTTTCTGGCATCAAATATTAATGTATAGGGAGAATTAGAAATATCACTTACGGTTACCACTTTAAGCTTTGCCAAGATTTGAAACCAACACCCTTTAAAATCCTTGTTGTGTCGGTATTGCTTCCTTACTGTGTCGGTATTGCTTGCAGTGGAAATTGACAGTGAAGAGAAAATGAAAATGGCATAGCCCAATAAAATAGTGGCACAGTATCACCCTCACAGAGGCTAACAGTTACCACGATGTCATAGCGAAATGGAATGGATGAAGTCTCACATGTTCCCCCGCAATTATATTAAAAAAGAAGGAAGATGCCCTCACACAAACCAAACAATTAATCCATCGCGTCAACCAATAGCAAGCGCGGTGTTTTGGTTGCTGTATTCTCTGTAACCCGGGCAACCCCAGCTCTTTGGAGAATGTAGAGAGTGGAATACAATTTTGGATCACCTCTTTCAACAGCTTCTAGGTGACATTCAAATTCTTTCCCATACCCAGCAAATTTTTTCCACTGCAACGCCTGAGGCAAAGCCGGTCCTCCTCTAACTTGTCCCAGCCCAACCTTATAAACAAAACAAAAAAGGGTTTCTATAAACTTAAATATGGTTAAGTGCCGCCAAAATTTAGTTTGGCAAACACTAATTTTTTTTAATGTATTTTTGTTTTTTGGATTTAGTTAAAAGTTGTTTGGCGGGAATTTGATTTTTATTTAGATTTTCAATAATTAACTTATTTTTTATATTTAAAAAATAAAAATAAAAATTCAATAATTCAACTTAATCATTGTGTATCTTTATAACATTATCGTGTTTTGTGATCTTAAAAAATTTTGATAATCCAAAATTAAAATTATATTTGGAATAATAAGGTTTTTTTTAAAGAAATGAAAAACTAACATCAACAAAAGTCACTAGAAATTTCAAAATAGACTACATGAAACCATAGATCCATAGATTATTGGAGATTCTTTGAGGATTCTAGCAAATGAACCCAAGTAAACCAATGCATAAGTTTAGTTCATTTCTATTGTTCCTAGATAATTATTTTCACTTTCACCCTTGATTTCTTCTATTTTCAGTGCATTGTTATTAATTCATTGTTTGTATTGCTCTATTTTATTTTTTCAAGTTCAATATGAATGATTTAACCTCTTTTGTGGTAGCTTTCATGGAAAAATGAAGGTAAAATATATGTATTTAAAGTGAAATGATGTCTTGTCCTCTTCAAATTTTTCTACTCTCAATCTATTTCATTTTACATTTATTATTTTTATATATTTTTTTAAACTTATAAACACTACATTATTGCCAAGGGCATGGCCCTTTATTTTTTCAAAGATTAGGCTCCGTATATATGTTCTATCACCATTTATAAGTATTAAGGGCTCATGGAAACTATCTGCATATTGAGTTGTGGCATTGATGGCTCCAACGCTTGCAAGCATTTTATGGGAGCCTCCCATCATGGGGTGGGAGTGCAGCGCTCACTAGCTCCTTTTTCCTCTTTCATTTCATCCTTAGCAATGGAAAACACCTTATAAGATTGAAATCCCCTTTTTTTCTCTTTCATTCCATCCTTATCAATGGAACTCACCTTATAAGATTGAATAAAGAAGATTGAAATCTTCCTATTAAGGAATCTAGAATGTTGTGGGTGCCTCCCATCATGGGGTGGGAGTGCAACGCCCACTAACTCCTTTTTCTTTTTTCATTTCATCCTTAGCAATGGAAAACACCTTATAAGATTGAAATCCCATTTTTTCTCTTTCATTTCATTCTTATCAATGGAAACCACTTTATAAGATTGAATAAAGAAGATTGAAATCTTCATATTAAGGAATCTAGAATGCACATAGACAAGACTCTAAAATGAACATAAAAGTAAGATAAGATTCATGGTTCTTTCCAAGGATTGTGTGAAGCTCTTTTTAGCATCGATGCTCTTTGGGATAGTTTAATTCCCCCATAATTTGGCCTGTGATTACGTTCGTGGCAACTGTAACCAGCGCAGCCCGCTGGGCTCTGACCTCTGGAGGTGTTTCTGGCTGCAGCTTTGCCTGTAATTCTGTGATTTTCTGTTCCATCTGAGCTTTGACACTTGGACCTCTGTCTTGGAGGCTCTCAAGGCTGTGACCAACCCTTCGATCTTGGCCTGGCGGGTAGCTGTGGCGGGTATTTTGTCCGTAACATCGGTGCAGAGTCGACCAATTAAATTCTCCAGTTGCGTGTGCGTAGCCTATACCCTGGTTACCTCAACTGTCTGTTCGATAATGTTCTACTCCACTGTGCGGAGCCGCTGGTGGGCCTGATGGTCCCTATGGTGTATTTCTTGAAACAGTGAGCAATGTAAAGCCTACACTCGCGTTCCGGTGTTGAATGGACTTACTGTAAGGGTTGCACTAAGTAGCGGGCAGTTTCGGCTTACTTCCGCAACAAGGGTCGTGCTGCTAGCTGTCGGGGTCGAGCGAACCGGGACCAAACTGGTGTGTAGTGTGTCCATCTTCATTTGCAAGGCTCGGAACTTGGCCTAAAGCAAGGCGACCGCAACTTGCTTCTACTTTTCCAGAGTCAGCCACTTGTCCTCCGTGGCCAAGGTGACTGCATCGGCGATTTGTTCCAGGTCGCCTTCCGTGAGTGTAATTGTTTCATCGCGTCCTGTTTTATGTGAGCGTTGCTTCTTGCGTGACCCCTTAGCGGCTGCATCTGTCCATTTTGTACCTCTTGGGGAATCAACATCCCTTGGCTTCGGGTCCGCTGTACCAATGGTGTGGCTGCGACCCCTTCCTCGTATACTTTCTCTCACAATATTTATATAAAAAAGGAAAATTCATTATATAGGAAAAATATCAGTGTAATAGGCAGTTGCATATAAAACATGTTCAATCCAGGGAGAGGATCAACAAAAACTAGAAAGGTATAAACATCATGGTTGTTTACATCCTTTTAAAAAATGATAAAAGGAAAATTTCCTAAGATAATTGCCTAAGAGGCGGGTGTCCCATTACACTATCTTGCCACAACAATAATTTCCTTCCATTACCAGGAATACAATAGAGATTGTTTTGAAAAAAAATATATTCCTCTCCAGTAGAGATTCCAAATCAACGATCCTTTCAGAGCATTATCGGTCGACAGAAGAAGAATGCCAGGCTTATGATCTGAGGTAAGCTTAGGAAGAATTTTTGAGGAGATGAGCCTCCTTTCCAACAAGTGTATAATCCTTTCTTTGGCTTAAATTCCAAATTTGTGAGGTCCCATTGGAGGACTAGGTCTTCAACCACATGAAGCATTTGATCCCTGAAGCTACTTCCTCCTCTTTTTTCTTCTATATTCAATACTATATTAAGGTCTCCGACAATGATGATATTATTTGGAGAGTGGAGTTCTAAAAAAGCATTTAGAGTTTGCCAACATTCTTTCTTCTCTGCATACGTTATCAGTACATAAAGATTTAAAAGAGCAAGAGATAACTTACTTGCTCTATCCCTTAACTCGGTAAAAATCCAATGTTGAGTCTCAAAGGAGTCGACAAGTTCAAATTGGTCCTCCTTCCACAAGGTGGCAATTCCTCCTGAGAATCCCCTTGAACTTATTGCTTTACCTGCATTCTTCTGCCATTTATTTTTGATGATCTCAAGAAGGGTTTCCCCTTCAATTTTAGTCTCTTGGAGCATGAGGATATCTGTAGTTTTTGTTTTCAAAAGATCCTTGACACCTTCAGCTTCTGCATATGAGGGAGAGGAGGAGATTTCAAAGGTTACTTCAGGATGACCTTCTTCTTCAATGTATTTTTCAATGGTTGGAAGCTTGGGCTGTTCGTTGTTGTCCTTATTTTTTTCTGCTACGTTATTAACCTCTTCATTTAGCTTGCCTGCTATCAGTGAGGGGATGGAGCTCCAAGCCCCATGGTCTTGCCCATATGGTGGGGATTTGTTAACTTTCGCTGCCCCTTTTCCTCGAGGCTTTGATGGGGTTATTTTATGCATTGTGGTCCATTGTTCTGCTTTCGAAATTTCACTTTCTTCGGTGGCCTTTTTTTTGCAATGCCTTGCAAAATGGTCGTATCCATGACAATGCCGACATTTAAACAGTAGCTTTTCATAGTCCAATTCTTGGATGTGGGTCCAATCTGCGACTGTTGTTTTTATGGCTTATGGCAGCCCAACTTCCAGGTCCATCTCAATGCATATGCGAACACAATAGTACTGATCTTTTCTCATCGCTTGATCGATGTATCTTCCAAGAGTGTTGCCGATGGTTTGCAGGGATTTTTGGTTCCAGCAATGCAGAGGAAGGTGGGGAAGTACCCACAGTCACGAATGGTGTCCCTGCAACTTTGATTATCTGCCAAGATGGATGGAGCGTAAATATTAACGAGATTCAGTGTGTCCTTAGTTTGCAAATGTTGAAGCTAAATTAGAATACAGTTTGTGGATGTTTTAACCAAGATTTATTTAAAGGAGGTAATGTCCCATAAAAATCCTAGACCCCTCTGACGCTCCTCTGGAGGAAACAACTATGCTTCCACCCTTACCCAAAAATGGATCTTGAGGCTTCCTTGTGTGGGAGAGCCCTTTTCTTCATTCTTTGGGCCATCCTCTTGATCTCCCTCAGTTCCTGAGCTCAGAGCGACGAAGCTGTTCTCATTATCTTTTAGGCCAGTCACGGGTATGGAGGCATTTCCCAAAGGGGCAGAGTTGCCTTCCCCCCTATCAACTCGCTGCCTGTTTGGCCCTGGCCTGGAGGTAGGTTTGGATTTTTTTGTTGGCTACCATTCTGCTTCTTTCTCATTCTCTAGGGTCGCATTCTTGGGACAGCTCTTGGCGAAATGTCCATATTCGTGGCATGCGCGACACTTGAATGGCAGTTGTTCATAGTCAATCTTCTGAATGTGGGACCAATTCCCAACTGTGAGCTTGATGGCTTTAGGCAACCCAACTTCCAAGTTGACTTCCACACATATTCTAGCACAATCATATTGTTCATTCTTGCAGCATCTATCAATAAAATTCCCAATGGAATTTCCAATTTGAATCAGGGAGTCCCAGCTCCAACAGTGCACTGGAAGATTTGGGAGTCTGACCCAAACTGGTACATTGGAGGGGACGTCGACCGAAGAATCAAAATCAGGGGTCCAATGATTCAGGTACAGGCCCTGCGGACCCATGAAGTATGGTCCATTTCTAAAGATGAGTTCCTTGTCCTCCTTTGAACTAAACTCGAACAAGAAATAACTGCACCCCAGAAAGTAAGATGTGACATTGTTCTTGATGAGTGGCTGCCAATTTCTGTTAACCCAAGCTTCTGTAGTCTTTGGAGATGGTCATAAACCTGTAAACTGCCCTATTAGTGCTCGTTTCGCGAGAGAGATGGCCACCTTCATAGGTCCCTCAGGGATTTCATCTAGTTTCTTCACAAACTTGGATGCCTGTAATTTCAGCTTCTTCTTCTGAGAGGCGATCAACAGGTAGAAAACCTCCACCTCAGGAGGAGGGGGCAGAGGGGCGCCCTGAGAGGCCGCCATTAGTCGACCAAGGTCAAGCAGACATGGAAGAGCCCTAGCAGGAGCAGATGGGCGGTGACGATAGTATTAGAAGCGAAATCATAGCAGTGACCCAAGCAGGCAATGTCCCGACAGGAATCGGCGCGGCGCGCAGAGGATCCACAACAAAAATTGAATAGCTTGAACGCAACCATTAATGAAATTTTATAATTGTTATTTAATTGAATTATTTAACATTGGAGCGTAAATGAATTATTTATAATAAAAATAAATGAATTATATTAATAAAAATTATTTATAATTGTTATTTAGTTGAATTATTTAAATGTTATTTAGCATTAGAGTAACTAAATTATTAATAAAAATTATTTTTAATTATTATTTAATTAAATTATTTAAAACAAAACGTAAATAAAATTGGCCATGTGCGATTTGATTGCTTCCATGGGGTTTCAATAGTTGCTGGGGTTTCAATAGCCCCCGATTTGGAGGAATGGCAGTGGGTCACGGGCTATTTAGCGCTCATTCCTGGAAATCTAGAAAGTCATGTAAAATTCGGGGTTTTAGATTTTGTATAAATCGCTGATGATGGAGTTGGATTTCAAACAAGTTGGTGAATGGATCTCAAGAGCTGTTGCTTCTCAACTTACTGACTTTCTTCATATAGCAGTTGTTTTGCGTGGTGACCAGGTGGCTGTGAAAAGGCAAATCAACAAACAGCTGTGACCAGGCCGCTGTGAAGAGACAAATTCGAACGCAAGTAAGTCTCTGCTCTCTACTAACTGTATGTATTTAAAATTATTTACTTGAATGGTTTTCTGCTCTCTGTCTTGATTTTTTTAGCAGCAATCTAAAGATTGCGTTGAAGACTGATCAGACATGTATTTGTCTTCATTTTTAATGTTATCAAACTTCTTTGGTTTTATATTGATGTATTGCTTCTGACAAGGTTTTGTCTTTTTTTTTTTTCTATTTTCTCTGCATATTGGATAAAATAAAATACAAGTTAGTGAGCAAAGCTTGCTCAATAATGTAACGTAAGAATATAACCTCAGTAGGGTCTTGGACCTTGACATAACTTTGTAAGCTGTTTTTCTTTGCAGTCACTACTGTTGAAATTACTCTCAGCTCTGCAACGTACAGGCAGCCACCTTCCGTTTTTGTTTGCAGAACAGTGTACTGAAGCCGCTTTCCATTTTTATGGATCAGTCAACTTCAGCGCAGCGTTTTTTGAAATGGAGAAATTTAACAACAGCCCGGACCTGAATTTTATTGAAGCGGATTTGTGAAAAATTCCGCATCACAACTTTCTGCCGTACCATTGCAAAAAATCGGACCCGGGAAAACTTATAAAGCGGATTTAATAAAAATTCCGCTTCACAACTTTGCTGACGTCTGCAAATTTTTTTGGCACCCGGAATTTTTATGCAGTTTGGTTAAATTTTTGTTTAACGTCCGGGCTCTACGGCGTGGTCAAAGTTCTTTTTAATGTTTGTTCTTTTTAAAAAAACTATGTACGTGCAGTCAACATATATATATGTGCTACACATATATCATATGAAATGAACGTTTTCAAAAGGGAGGCCGTGGGCCATGCCATGGTTAAGTATTTTTTTTATTTTAGTTTTTAAATTTTATTTTAAGTTTTAAAATAGTTTTATTTTAATATAGTTTTTATATATTGTAAAAGGTGTTGTAGCATATAAAAAAAAAAAAGGCCTGTGTGCACTTAAGAGTTGTAAGTTTTAAATTTTTACACAGCAGAAGTAAAAATTTGAATAGCATAGCAGTGCATTGTTCAGATTGTAAGTTTTATTTTACACACAGCAGTGTAACAAAATTTGAAGTGCACAACAGTGCTTTCATTTTTTTTTTGAGACAGAGTATTTTTCCAACACATAGCAGTAAGTTGAAATTGCAGAGATTGAGTGAAATTTTAGTATGTGAGTTTTGTTTTTGAACTGTGTTTTGAAGCTGTCAAAGTCTCTTTGTATTCCCTCAGGCAGAGGAGATTTTGTAACCAAGATTTTTTTTTGAAGTTTAATGAAATAGTTTTACAGTGAAAACTTTGTCTCCAGTGAAGAATTTTTTTTATATTTGCTCTGTGTTGAAGAGAGGAAATTTTATTCTCCATAGTTGTTCTGGAATTTTAAATTTCCAACATGGTATCAGAGCTAGTCCAGGCTCTTTGAAGATCAAAGAAGCTGAAGGAAAGGAGTTCTTTGTTGCAGCAGCTTCTCCAACAGTGTGAAAACTCAGCGAAAGAATCCAAAGGTATTTCTCTATACAGTTTTTGAGTCATTGTTGTAGAACAGTGAGTTGTTTTACATACACAGTCAAGTTTTTTAATCATAGTTAAGAGTGCAGAATGGCTAGAGCCAGCACTGGTATGGGTATGGGAAATGTCCATCTCCCAATGTTTAATGGGAAAAATTATGACTACTGGTCAATAACTATGAGAGCTCTATTTGTCTCCCAAGACTTATGGGAATTTGTTGAGGATGGCTTTGAAGAGCCAGCAAATGAAGAAGAGTTTGAAGATTTAACTCAGGCAGAAAGAGAGTTGCTGAAGAGCAATAAGAAGAAAGACTCCAAGGCTCTCTTCTTATTGTATCAAGCAGTGCATGAGAGTGTGTTTCCAAGGATAGCAGCAGCCAAGAGATCCAGAGAAGCATGGGAAACTCTCAAGACAGCTTATCAAGGCATGGAAAAAGTGAAGACAGCAAAACTTCATTTGTTGAGGAGAGACTTTGAGACTCTCTGTATGAAAAAGTCAGATACTATTGACTCATTCTTCACTCATGTGATTGGAATGGTCACACAAATAAGATCTCATGGAGAGACTCTTGAAGAGAAGAGGATTGTGGAAAAACTCTTGAGGAGTCTACCCTCAAGATTCGATGTGATTGTCACCACCATAGAGGAGACTAAGGATCTCACAAAGTTCACAGTGGATGAGCTACATGCATCACTGATGACTCATGAGCAGAGATTGGGTAGAAGTGAAAACTCATCTCTGGAACATGCCGTTAAGACCCAGATGTCTTTTGGAAGAGGAAGAGGGCAAGGCAGAGGAAACAAAAGAGGAAGAGGCAGAAGCCAAAACAGAGGTGGAAGGAACAGTCCAGCAAATGCTCAAGGAAGAGGTAGCAATCCAAATCAGCATCAAGACCAAGGCAGCAGCCAGCAGAGTGGTCAGCAGAATGCTCAAGGACAGAGGTATGATAAGTCCAATGTCCAATGTCACTATTGTAAAAAATATGGTCATTATGCTAATGAATGTAGAAAGAAGCAGCATGATATGAAAAGTAGAACTAGTGCAAATTTCACTAGAGAAAATCTCAGCCAAGATAAAAAAAATTTGGCTTGTAATATGGCTGAAGAAAAGAATGAGGATTTATGGTTTCTAGACTCTGGTTGCAGTAACCATATGACAGGAAACTTAGCCATGTTTTCTATGCTAGATGAGAGTGTGAAGTCACAAGTCACACTAGGGACTGATAGTAAAGTGTCTGTTATGGGAAAAAGGAATGTAAATGTTCTAACAAGAAAAGGTGCAAAGAAATCCATATCAGATGTCTATTATGTTCCAGGAATGAAGTGTAACCTCTTAAGTATTGGACAGCTTGTTCAAAAGGGGTACAATGTATTTTTTGAGGATGATGTTTGTACCATCATGGACAAACCACCCAGCAAACAATGTATTGCTGAAGTGAAGATGACAAGGAACAAGATGTTCCCTCTTAGAATGAGAGCAGATTTGAAGAATGAAGAAAAGATAGCAGCAGTGGCAAAAGAGGCTATCCAAAGCGAACCAAAAGATGAAAATTGGTTGTGGCACTTGAGATTTGGACATCTCAACTTTGGAGGTCTTAATTTGTTGAACAAAAAAGGAATGGTAAGAGGTTTACCATTGATAGAGAAACCGGACAGCCTTTGTGAAGGTTGTATTCTTGGGAAACAACACAGAGAAATTTTTCCTTCCGGGAAAAGCATAAGGGCAAAAGCACCCTTAGAGCTTGTCCACTCAGATGTGTGTGGACCGATGCAAACTCCATCGCTTGCAAGCAGCCACTATGTGTTAACATTCATAGATGATTTTACAAGAAAAACTTGGGTTTACTTTTTGAAAAACAAAAGTGAAGTGTTTGAAAAATTTCGCAATTTCAAAGCACTTGTTGAGAACCAGAGTGGGCTGCATATCAAAGTCCTAAGGACTGATAGAGGAGGTGAGTATATCTCTAAAGATTTTCTACGTTTTTGTAGAGAAAATGGTATTCAAAAGCAATTTACAACTAGATATACTCCGCAGCAAAATGGAGTAGCCGAAAGGAAGAATAGAACCATAATGGACATGGTGAGGAGTATGTTAAGGGCAAAGCACTTGCCTAATGATTATTGGGCTGAAGCTGTACATTGTGCAGCATACATTTTGAATAGGTGCCCTACAAAAGTAGTGATGAACAAAGTGCCGGAAGAGGCATGGAGTGGCACAAAGCAAAGTGTCACACATATGAAGGTTTTTGGATGTGTGGCTTATGCACACATACCGGATCAGCTAAGGAAGAAGTTGGACAGCAAGGGGGAGAAATGTATTTTCATTGGATACAGTGAGGAATCCATGGCCTATAGGTTATATAACCCATCCACCAAGAAGTTTATTGTGAGTAGAGATGTTCAGTTTATGGAGGAGGAAGCTTGGGATGGAAGCATAGAGAAAATAGTGAATGTTAAACACTGTTTATCTCATGATGAAGATGATGATGAATTGGCTGAAATACATCCCCAAACAGCAGCACCAACACAAGAGCAGCAAGAGACACCCTTGAGGAGAAATGAGAGTTCTTCTCCAAGCACACCACAAAGAGGAAATTCAAGTGCTTCTTCAAACATTTGTACATCAAGTGAAAGAGGTAAGAAGTTCAGAAATTTGAATGACATTTATGCACAAGAGGCAGCAAATGAAGGTATCAATTCTTTGTTTGCTTTATATTGTCATGTTGATGATCCTGTTCATTTCGAAGAAGCTATTAAGGATAAGAAATGGATAGAAGCTATGGATGAGGAGATTAATGCCATAGAAAGAAACAAGACATGGGATTTGGTTGAACTCCCAAAAGGTAAAGATGTCATTGGAGTTAAATGGGTCTACAAGACCAAGAGTAATGCCGAAGGCAAAATAGAGAGACACAAGGCAAGACTTGTTGTCAAAGGGTATAAGCAAAAGCATGGGATAGATTATGAGGAAACTTTTGCACCAGTTGCTAGAATGGAAACCGTGAGAGCAGTGCTGTCCATAGCAGCACAAAACAAGTGGAAAGTTTACCAAATGGATGTGAAGTCAGCATTCCTAAATGGAGTGTTAATGGAAGAGGTTTACATTGAACAACCTCTCAGCTATGAGAAGAAAGGCCAAGAGCACAAAGTGTGCAAGTTGAAGAAAGCTCTTTATGGGTTGAAGCAAGCGCCAAGAGCATGGTACAGTAGGATAGATTCCTATCTACTGGAAAATGGATTTGAAAAGTGTGAGGGAGAACCCACCCTCTACATCAAAGAAAAATATGGAAAAATGTTGATTGTAGTTTTATATGTTGATGATGTTATTTTCACAGGTAATGACGATTACCTTATTCAAAATTTTAAAATAGTCATGAAAGAAGAATTTGAAATGACTGACATGGGTTTGTTGAAATACTTCTTAGGAATAGAAGTAGAACAAGATGAAAATGGGATTTTTATCTCACAGGCAAAATATGTTAATGAAGTGCTGGAAAGATTTAATATGCAAGAGAGCAAGGCAGCGATCACTCCCACAGTGATGGGATTAAAACTCAGCAGAGAGGACAGCAGCAAGGATTTTGATCCTAGCTTGTATAAGAGCATAGTTGGCAGCCTCATGTATTTGACTGCAACTAGGCCCGACATAATGCATGCTGTTAGCTTAATTTCCAGATTTATGGAGAAGCCAAAGGATGCACATTGGCAGGCAGCGAAGAGAATTTTGAGGTATGTTAAAGGTACAAAAAGGTTTGGCATTTTATATACTGCTTCAGAAAATTCAGATTTAGTTGGATACACTGACAGTGATTGGGCTGGAAGTGTAGATGATCGGAAGAGCACTTCCAGTTATGTTTTTCACATGGGTTCAGGAGCCATTTCATGGGCTTCTAAAAAACATCCCATTGTAGCATTGTCTACAGCAGAGGCAGAATATGTGGCAGCCACAGCAGCAGCTTGTCAAGCAATTTGGATGAGGAGGATGTTAAGAAGTTTGTGCCAAGAGCAAGTAAAAGGAACAGTGATTTTCTCAGCTCTGCAACGTACAGGCAGCCACCTTCCGTTTTTGTTTGCAGAACAGTGTACTGAAGCCGCTTTCCATTTTTATGGATCAGTCAACTTCAGCGCAGCGTTTTTTGAAATGGAGAAATTTAACAGCAGCCCGGACCTGAATTTTATTGAAGCGGATTTGTGAAAAATTCCGCATCACAACTTTGCTGACGTCTGCAAATTTTTTTGGCACCCAGAATTTTTATGCAGTTTGGTTAAATTTTTGTTTAACGTCCGGGCTCTACGGCGTGGTCAAAGTTCTTTTTAATGTTTTTTCTTTTAAAAAAAAACTATGTACGTGCAGTCAACATATATATATGTGCTACACATATATCATATGAAATGAACGTTTTCAAAAGGGAGGCCGTGGGCCATGCCATGGTTAAGTAGTTTTTTTATTTTAGTTTTTAAATTTTATTTTAAGTTTTAAAATAGTTTTATTTTAATATAGTTTTTATATATTGTAAAAGGTGCTGTAGCATATTAAAAAAAAAAAGGCCTGTGTGCACTTAAGAGTTGTAAGTTTTAAATTTTTACACAGCAGAAGTAAAAATTTGAATAGCACAGCAGTGCATTGTTCAGATTGTAAGTTTTATTTTACACACAACAGTGTAACAAAATTTGAAGTGCACAACAATGCTTTCATTTTTTTTGTGAGACAGAGTATTTTTCCAACACACGGCAGTGAGTTGAAATTGCAGAGATTGAGTGAAATTTTAGTATGTGAGTTTTGTTTTTGAACTGTGTTTTGAAGCAGTCAAAGTCTCTTTGTATTCCCTCAGTCAGAGGTGATTTTGTAACCAAGTTGTTGAAGTTTAATGAAATAGTTTTTACAGTGAAAACTCTGTGTCCAGTGAAGAATTTTTTTTTATATTTTCTCTGTGTTGAAGAGGGGGAATTTTATTCTCCATTGTTGTTCTGGAATTTTAAATATTCCAACAACTACTGGTAGTACTGTATTCAGTTTCACTTATTGAATAAGTGAAACCCTTGTAACATGTCTTAGACATTTGATTACCTTTCGTCTTTGATAAATCTATTTCTTCCCACAAGGCTTTATCTTCTTTCATAAGTAGCTTTTATATTGCCTGCATGTGGAAGCAAATATAATCAAATTGCTGGGAAATTATCACTTACTGTTCTAGGAACATGTGACATCAACAAGGCCTTGAAACGTCAGATAGCCTTGCAGCCAGTTGTTATAACAATAGTGGATTGCAATATTGAAAACCTATTAGCAGGTCTTAGAAATCATAATCTAAACAGATATAGGCATGAGAATATAGATGGAACAGCATGGAAAGTAATCATTTTTGAGGTTCCTGTATATTATATTACGAAGAACATTGGTTAGAACTTGGATTCTATTAAGCTTTATAAGAATTTCTGCTTGTTGTCAGTTCTTATCGTGAGTATATGTGATCTACTTATTGAAGACTTCATAACATGCATCCCGATTTTACTTTGAAAGAGATTTGGGCAGAAAGTGTGGTTGGAAGAGCCTGTGATGTCAATATTTGTCAGTTTGGAGTCTTTCATTGAAGTGGAGATTAGTCAAAATAGACACCAGGATGCCAAGATATGTGGGTGGAAGAAATAACATACGTTGCAATTGATATCTACCTCACACGATTCTTGATATCGCTTAGGATTTGAGGTTGGGGAGTAAATATTTTTTCTCCATTGGAAAATCTATTACATATTTCATTTTAAGTCATTAAATATGTTATTAAACATGTCATTTTTGTGTATGTATAGATCTATATTTATGAGCTATTTTGTAACAATATCGTAGATATATATTTTTAATCTGTAAATTGTAATTCTATTCGTGATGAAAATGTAAACCACATTTCTGTTGTCCATGAAGCCCGATAAAAAATAGTAGGAGAAAGATACCATTACTCAGTAAGACAATGAGTTTTGCCACGCTTATACCCAAAGGCTGCAAAAAACATACTTTCAAACAAAACATACCATAGATTGTCCTCCATTTGTTCCCTTCATTAAATCCTATAAACAACATTAAGATACAATTAAAGAATCCAAGCTCCTCTTAGGTCTGATACATCATGTACTGGAAAATATATTTACTGCATTCCTTCTAAAATACTATGAACTTTATTAAACATGCCGATAAACAGTTAAGACACTATCCCTCGATTCCTCAAGGAGTAAGGCACCTACATCAGTCTGCTGACACTCATTGGAAAGTGCATCAGCATTGATATTGAGCTCTTGGAAAGTATCGAGTATATGAGGCTAGTTCAAAAAGATTAGATGCTTCCATCAACTGATCTGCAAGCGGCTTCACTATAACACCATAAACCTATGAAACTCCTTCCATCCAATTGATATCCAAGGAAGAGTCTTAATATCTGAAGTTGGTTAGTTTCTTTCTCTAGTGCAAACTTAGTCAGAAATATCAAGGCCATCATTGCTGCATAATTACTTGACTACTGCCCTAGCACTGCTTTGAATTTTAGACTGTGAGAAGAGAGTGGCACCATTACTACTAAATTCTGTTAGGCCCTGCCAGGTCCCATCAAAGAAACTCCAAGCAGGAGAACAATCAAGCAATATCTCATCCATCTGCCTTGGAATTTTGTATTCTGAGAAAAAACATGAAAAGTGGGTACCTTTCTCTCTTCAATGCTTCCTGCATTTCGAGCCCACCATATACTCCATAAGGTAAGGCAAGAAAGAGCTTGACATTCTTCCAATTTCTCAAACCATGTTTTTAAACATTCTTCCACTGAAACTCTTTTCCATACATTCCAATTTCCAGTGAAATGTTCCAAGTCTTTCCAAAGTTTATGTGCACAAGGACACCAAATGACCAGTTGAGTGAGAGTTTCTTCTTGTCTTGTGCATATAATTCATAAAATATGGCCCTGTCTACTCCTTTATTGCCTCACCTTCCAAGTGAGGACCTTGTTCCTCAAAAATAACCACAGAGGGATCTGAGTCTCATCTACAAAGACTTCAATTTTCAAATCTTTGAGCACCACCAGCTGACCCCTTAAAAGAAGCATGTCTTTGTATCCTAAACGAGCTGTATATACTTTTAAAGTTTTATCTTTGAAACTGCCAATGAATCCACTCTTCCCTCATCCTGATGCTTCTAGTTTAAAACACGTTGAAATAAGTAGTCAATGGAGTGTCCTGGAGGGGTTGTGTTGGGCCTCTTACCGTAAAATCTGTCATTCAGAATGTAAAAGCCCCAAACACTGAGATGATTGATTTGGGTAACTAGAAGGTTGGCCACTGTCACCTTGCCAACCCTCCTCTATGCTATAGACCGACTCTTCTCTGACTCAGGCAAGGCTTTTGTAATTTGAATTGCTGGAATTTAAAACTATGAAGTGCAAGGAGATGTGAAGGAGATGTAACGGGTAGTTGATAGCAAAACAAATTTGAAAAGTCTCCAAGCCCCTGATGTAAAGGCTGAAGTCATCGGTATATAGTGTGGTGAATAAGGTATGAAATCAATTCCTCCAACAACAACATTGGATGTATATCAGCACATACAGGCTTGAAAGATTCATTTTTTAAAATCATTTCGTCCCCAACAATTAAAGTACTACCATCTACGGCAATACAACACCATTTCTCAAGAAGGATGAGAATAGTCTTTGCAGGATTTGAGGATGAATATATGTCATTTATTATATATGGATTAAGCATAGATCATTTGATATTTCTTCCAGTGCCGCAATTTCTATCCACCACTGATATTTAAATGGGATGTCACCTATCTCCTGTACAGTTACACTAACTGCAAGCTATTGCATGGGCCTTCTATCCCTAGACGTGGTGTTTAATTATAAAAGACAGGATGGATGACATGTGCACTATGCAATGGATGACACTTTTTCAAGATCTATCTTTATTTAATAAACAGATACAGGGTAATTTGGGGAAAGAGCTTGAGGGTTTGATTCTTTTTAGATAGACAGAAAATGAAGAGACCACTCAAGCATAATTCAAAGGTTGACAGATTTGGTGGTCTACTGAGACATGAAGAAGGGCATCATGTGGCAGGAAACCATCGGAAAGGACATCATGCTAGATGTTGTGTATACGTATCAATTGTGGAGCAGAATAATAAAGGGAACAATAATTAAAATCCTCAAGTTTGTGATGATGAGAAGATTTAAAGTAATTTGTTAGAGACAAATGGTAGGAAGAACAGTCATTCTGTTTCAAAGCATGCAGAATGTATTGATGAGGTGACAAAAGTCTTATAAAAGTCTTGACAGAGGTAAGAGAACTCAAGGAAAACAATGAAGGTTAGGTTGATGAGCTGTGCAAAAATTTACTGTATTGGTCATTCTCTAGAGAGGGCATTAAGGCATTCCAAAAAAAAATATATCCCTCGCTCTCCTGTTTTACTTATGAGTAATGAAAAGCACCACTAGCACTAGAAGAAGGAAACCTAGAAGAGAATATCCAATCAAATGTTACCCTTTGATATTCATGGGTAATCTATCAATTCATCAGCTGGTCCTCCTATAAAACATGCTGATAAACAGTTAAGACACTATCCCTCGATTCCTCAAGGAGTAAGGCACCTACATCAGTCTGCTGACACTCCTTGGAAAGTGCATCAACGTTGACATTGAGCTCTTGGAAAGTACCGAGTATATGAGGCTAGTTCAAAAAGATTAGATGCCTCCATCAACTGATCTGCAAGCGGCTTCACAATAACACCATAAACCTGTGAAACTCCTTCCATCCAATTGATAACCAAGGAAGAGTTTAAATATCTGAAGTTGGTTAGTTTCTTTCTCTAGTGCAAACTTAGAAATATCAAGGCCATCATTGCTGCATAATTATTTGACTGCTGCCCTAGCTGCTTTGAATTTCAGACTGTGAGAAGGGAGTGGCACCATTACTACTAAATTCTACTAGGCCCTGCCAGGTCCCATCAAAGAAACTCCAAGCAGGAGAACAATCAAGCAATATCTCACCCATCTGCCTTGGAATTTTGTATTCTGAGAAAAAACTTGAAAAGTGGGTACCTTTCTCTCTTCAATGCTTCCTGCATTTCGAGCCCACCATATACTCCATAAGGTAAGACAAGAAAGAGCTTGAAATTCTTCCAATTTCTTAAACCATGTTTTTAAACATTCTTCCACTGAAACTCTTTTCCATACATTCCAATTTCCAGTGAAATGTTCCGAGTATTTCCAAAGTTTATGTGCACAAGGACACCAAATGACCAGTTGAGTAAGAGTTTCTGCTTGTCTTGTGCATATAATTCATAAACTATGGCCCTGTCTACTCCTTTATTGCCTCACCTTCCAAGTGAGGGCCTTGTTCCTCAAAAATAAACACAGAGGGATCTGAGTCTCTTCTACAACGACTTCAATTTTCAAATCTTTGAGCACCACCAGCTGACCGCTTGAAAGAAGCATGTCTTTGTATCCTAAACGAGCTGTATATACACTTTTAAAGTTTTATTTTTGACCCTGCCAATGAATCCACTCTTCCCTCATCTTGATGCTTCTAGTTTAAAACACGTTGAAAGAAGTAGTCATTGGAGTGTCTTGGAGGGGTTTTGTTGGGCCTCTTACCGTACAATCTGTCATTTAGAATGTAAAATCCCCAAACAATGAGATGATTGATTTGGGTAACTAGAAGGTTGGCCACTGTCACCTCGCCAACCCTCCTCTGTGCTACAGTCTGGCTCTTCTCTGACTCAAGCAAGGCTTTTGTAATTTGGATTGCTCGAATTTAAAACTACGAAGTGCAAGGAGATGTGAAGGAGATGTAAAGGGTAGTTGATAGCAAAACAAATTTGAAAAGTCTCCAAACCCTTGATGTAAAGGCTGAAGTCATAGGTATATAGTGTGGCGAATAAGGTATGATATCAATTCCTCCAACAACAACATTGGATGTATATCAGCACATACATGCTTTAAAGATTCATTTTTTAAAATCATTTTGTCCCCAACAATTAAAGTACTACCATCTACGGCAATACAACACCATTTTGCAAGAAGGATGAGAATAGTCTTTGCAGGATTTGAGGATGAATATATGTCATTTATTATATATGGATTAAGCATAGATCATTTGATATTCCTTCCAGTGCCGCAATTTCTATCCACCACCGATATTTAAATGGGATGTCACCTATCTCCTGTATAGTTACACTGACTGCAAGCTATTGCAAGGGCCTTCTATCCCTAGACGTGGTGTTTAATTATAAAAGACAGGATGGATGACATGTGCACTATGCAATGGACGACACTTTTTCAACATCTTTGTTTATTAATAAACAGATAAAGGGTAATTTGGGGAAAGAGCTTGAGGGTTTGATTCTTTTTAGATAGACAGAAAATGAAGAGACCACTCAGGCATAATTCAAAGGTTGACAAATTTGGTGGTCTACTGAGACATGAAGAAGGGCATCATGTGGAAGGAAACCATTGGAAAGGACATCATGCCAGATGTTGTGTATATGTATCAATTGTGGAGCAGAATAATAAAGGGAACAATAATTAAAATCCTCAAGTTCGTGATGATGAGAAGATTTAACGTAATTTGTTAGAGACAAATGGTAGGAAGAACAGTCAATCTGTTTCAAAGCATGCATCATGTATTGATGAGGTGACAAAAGTCTTATAAAAGTCTTGACAAAGGTAAGAGAACTCAAGGAAAACAATGAAGGTTAGGTTGATGATCTGTGCAAAAATTTACTGTATTGGTCATTCTCTAGAGAGGGAATTAAGGCATTCCAAAAAAAAAAATATCCCTCGCTCTCTTGTTTTACTTATGAGTAATGAAAAGTACCACTAGCACTAGAAGATGGAAACCTGGAAGAGAATATCCAATCAAATGTTACCCTTTGATATTCATGGGTAATCTATCAATTCATCAACTGGTCCTCCTATATACTTTATAATGTTTGCTTATGCATGTACAAATGATAGTTGCCTCACAAGTTGCTGCATGCTATTCAACGATGTGCATACTTTAGAAGAACTGCAAACTAAAAATGTTTTCCGGGTATTGAGTAATGATGGACAAGTTTCCTATCACACATCATCCCAGATTTCAATTGTTAGATAAGGTGCATAAATATGGATATTGATGTGAGTATGCTAAGGAAGACAGGAAAGAACTATAGAACTATTATGCATGGCCACAAGAATTTGGTCTCGTCCTGCAAATTGCTAGTAGAAAGAGTTTGGAATGCGAGTTTGTAAAAAGGCTGAAGTCATAGGTATATAGCATGGTGAATAAGGTATGAAATCAATTCTTCCAACAACAACATTGGATGTATATCAGCACATAGAGGCTTTAAAGATTCATTTTTATAAATCATATTGTCCCCAGCAATTAAAGCACTACCATCTAAGGCAATACAACACTATTTTGCAAGAAAATTAGGATAGTCCTTGCAGGATTTGAGGATGAATACATGCAATTTATTGAGCCTATGGATTAAGCATCGCTTGCCTCCCATACCACAAACAAATCCAGATAGTTTTCAAAAATGTAATTGCAATAGCATTTGAAACAATACTGTGTCCTCTAAGTAAGAGGAGAATTTCTAGAGCTGGTTGGAGAAGACATTTATGGTGTCACAGAGTTTACAAAAGTTCTTTTGGGGATGGATAAACATATCACGTTGTAAAGCACGTCCAAGGTTGTAACCTCTTACTGAGATATTTCAATTGCAAGGGATTAAAACCTGTGGATTTGAATTTTATAGATGGATGGATAGTAGAGTTACTTTCTGGAAGAGGTGTTTCTTCTAATGGATTTATGTAAGAGTGGATTAAAATTTTCATGGTTATTTATGTGTTCAGAAGATAAAAGGTTTTGGAAAATTTTATTGGATGAATTGGTGATTTGAAGCATGTAAATTATTATTATTATTCTCCAATTTTAAGGTCATGACTAAACCAGACACCAAATTGGTGTATAAGACTTCCTTTTTTATGGGATAGGGGACCCACCTTCGCCATAATAAAACAAACAGACAAGCTGGCATTGACCCACACTGTAGTTTCCTCCATTCTCAAGCACTGAGGAATCAAATTTATTGTATAATTTCACCAAATTGGCACTTGTCCAAAGCCTCCCAAATCTCATCATCCAAGAAGTCTTCCTAAGGATCCAAATTATTTCTTATATTGCCCCAAACATTGTTGGTTTTTGGGGAATAATGCTTAATTTTGGATCTTAGCTCATGGAAGCCTATTGTTGAGATGTTGACTCCATCAATCCCTTTGTTGGTTCCACAATGCCAAAAATGGATTGAATGAGAGTAGATTTGCCACTTTTTGTCTGCCCCACAACTGCCTCCTTTGTACCTCCAGGGAAAGTGCATGTAAGGCCTTTCAAGAGAAACAGAAGATGTGGCCCATAATGCACCTGCAAATCAGATAGATCTATTGTTCCTCTAGATCGACAGTTGGATTTGGTCTACAATTCTCCATGATCACTGGTGGCTCAGTGGGAATACGTGAATATTGCATTATTCTCTCCATTGAGATAATCTTGGTCTCCACAAAACAAAGACATCATGTGACCCAGGTTTGTATCATGTTCAGATTTAGACCATATGTTATTGTCAACTTTGTAATGCTTGGTCTAATTACATCTCCAGGCAAGCGAATGAGGAACACCAAAGAGAATGTAATATCACCAATTTTGATTTTTCATTTAACAGGATTAATGATGTTTACTAGGGGAGTGCCAAGCATAGCACAATTTTGTAATCTGGGCATTTGAGACATTTTTGGTACATGAGACTTAGTAGAAATAGAAAATATCAACCTTTGTGGAATGTTGGTGCCACCCCTCAAGGAATAATTGATTTTGTGGAAAGGAGATCAAAATATTTTGATGAGGGACCCCCAAGGAAAGGCGAAGCAACAATTATAAATAGAGGGTTGAAGGCAACATTGAGTACCTTTTGATAATTTGTCATTTTACACATTGTTGCTCAAGCTGTTCAACTGAGTCATAGGTGCTGTTTAGCACCAGAGGTTTCCAAATGGAAATCTCACCATATTCTTTGGCAAACCACAAGTGCCACTCTAGGGAGGCAAGTTCTATTAATCTTTGGTAGTTGGGAGGATACCACATATTTCAGGTTTAGCTAGGATGCGGGAAAGGACCCACACAGTTCTTGTTGGAGAGTGGTGTCGGAGATAGGGGCTACACTATCATTGACGCATTCCTTGACCAAATTCCAAGAAAAAAGAGAAGGATTTACAAGAGCAGGAGGTATTTCCACGACAGTACGAATTTTTGGAGCAGGGGCCTGCATCATCTTGCCCAGGAACTACACAGTCTTTTGTGGGGGCCAAGTCACCCTCTTCTTCGGTGGACCACGAGTGCCACCCCAGGGAGGAAAGTTCTACTCATCTTTGGTAGCTGGGAGGATACCACACATTTATGGTTCAACTAGGATGCAGGAAAGGAAATTGTGCGGGATTTTCTACCATTTTGGTGCCAACTCAGCCAGGAGCTGAAGGAGCTAGGGGGAAATTGGGTCAAAATGTTTGAGGTCAACATTTGGCCAATTCCTTCGTGGGTTTTTGTGGGTTATTGGAGCAGAACCTGAGGTTAATTTCCTGAAATTTTCTGGGCACCGAATGAGTCCCTAACAACCATTGTTCGCAGTCAGCAGTGCAGTTTTTCACTGGGTCAAGGTAGAGATTGTTGGGGACAACCACATTGCATGTTAGAGTAGCCAATTTCATCACATGGGCATTGTTAGGTTTCCTTTTGCAAGACCAAGTGCATGCTTTCTGATCTTACCTTTGTACCCAACATTTATATTAATAAAATGGCTCAGCGCAACATAATTAATGGATATTTATTGGTGTTTAATGTGTTGTAAATTATGCGTGTTTGTTTTTTTTACTATCCTTGGTTTGCTTATCATTGCAAATTTCCATTAGGAATATTACAATGGTATCAAATCATAATCTTGGTCAGCTGTGGGGAAGCTAGCAAGATCATGAAGGTGTTAGACTCACATGCACAGTGGTTGGTGAGCTTATAGACACTCCAATGATGCAGAAAGGGGAAATTTTAGAAGGGCTCTTGGAGGAGTTGATGAGGCAAAGCCAACAATTGGCTTGTGAAAGGGATTGAGGAGCTGGGGTTGTTTGGAATTAGATTGGGGGAAATCGTGGGTGATTTTATAGCATTTTTCTGGAGGAACAAGCCCAACATTTGCTACAGGTTACAGTTTCTGCTTGTGGAGGAGGGCTAAACATTTTGAGGTCAATTTTGGAGCGGAAAAACTAGAGCAAACCCTTTCTGGGTTTTTATGGGTTTTTGACAAGGATCTTAGAAATAATTTGGCATAATTTTTTGGGTAGATTCGCAGGGTCAAACAGGGGCCCCAACTCAGCCAACAACTGGAGGAGCTAGGGGGAAATTGGGCCGAAATTTTGAGGCAAAGCCAATAATTGGCTTGTGAAAGGGATTGAAGAGCTGGGGTTGTTTGAAATTAGATTGGCGAAAATCATGGGTGATTTTCCAGCATTTAGATTTATTATACTCTACAATGTTGTTGTTGGAAACATGTTTGTATTTGTGGTAGATGTTAGCGCTCAAATCTACCTCAGGCTGAAATGAAGTAAAACTCAAGGCTACATCAAACCACGCTCAGCCTCGTAGCTAGCCCTACGAGGACAGGAGAGGGCTCTCTCCGTCAATCTCGAGAAAATGAGAAATAAGATGCGAGATGACTTACAATAGGAACTGATTTTAGGCTAGTAAAGAGATAGGTATGTTTGATTTTTTGGTTTTTGGTTTTTCGCTGGAGAAATGGGAAAACAGATTTTGGGTCCGGGGATAAGGTCAGACCTTTGCAGATTTCGAGTTGGGGCGAGGTAGGTGATTGTCTTGATGCTTTTGATTTGGATATACGGACAGATTAGACCGACGAGGAGCTGAAGAGGGCAAAGAAGAACTTGGATCCTCTCCAAACAGTCGAAAACATATAGAACTAAATGAATTCAAAGGCAGAGCACGGTAAACAATGGATTCAACCTCATCTACTCATTCGATTTAGTTCAGAAGCATATGAAAGGAATGGCGTACATTAAACATGAAGAAACTTACAGTAAACAAAGAGAAAACACCATCAAGAACAGAACACCACAAGAATCCCAACAGGTGCCGCAAAACCTCTGATCTTTCCTTAGCCAAAATATGAAAAAATATGTACAATGGTGCTAAAAGTTTCCCAAGAGTCCAACCTCTCCTCCCCCTGTTACAAATGATTTTTGACACATTAAATAAGCTTAATCTAGAAGAAAACAGATCGACCCAACAACAAGGGTGCTGTTTCAACTAAAGCCATGAAGATAGAAAAGAATCCTCCATCTTCTCTAAAGATAGAAAAGCCTTCCATTATTCCAGCTTGAGGATTTCTAATGACCCATGAAAACTAATCCTGGAGCATAGACTAACTAAAGACAGAAATAGGCAATCGAACCTTTGAATGCCACTTTGCAACTGCTCTCAAATTTCTGGAGATACGCTTTGCCACTTTACAAAAATTGGGAAGAGGTCCCCAATATTTTAATGCTAAAATATGGGTCAAACTGCCACATATGCTCTTTAGACCTGAAGATGAAACGACTGCCCAAATAGCGCAATGACTGCCACCTAGGATATACAACATAATGCCACTTGTTTTTCCTTTATTAACAAATTGCTATTCGAATAAAAACTAATCTTAATAAAAATAGTTTTTAAACTAAAATGATGACAATTGTGCCTTGTAGTGTTCCAGGTTGCCTACTTTTTGGCATACAACATTTTGATCATGAGGCTTTATTAACCCTGCTGTCTTACCATGATCCAACGCAATCTTCTCACTGGCTTCATCTCCATTATTTGGATCAATATGAAATCCAGAAACACCATCAATGATAATCTCTGCAGGGTCACCTTTGCAAGTAGCAAATGTTGGGAGGTCGCACGTCATAGCCTCGATTACTGCCAACCCAAATGCTTCATAAATAGCAGGCTGAATAAAAGCACCCTTTGTGTCCGCGATACAGCGGTAAAGTTCCCCATTACGTACTCTGTCTTTCTGAGCACTTCACCATTCAAATTATACTTCTTTATGAGGCCGTGCATTTTCTCAATCTCTGGAATCTCTTCTCTGTCTTTTGATTTGGACGAATCAATAAAACCAACGACCACAACAAGGTCCACAAGCTTCCTCAACCGGCTGTTTTTTCCAAACCATTCTACCAGTCCTGTCATATTTTTCACTTGGTCCAGTCTAGCCATAGAAAAAATGATGGGTTTCTTCTTGTCATTGAGAAATCCTTTGTGTTCAAGCGTGTCATCAGGACTGAACAGAAGCTCTTCAATAGCTCCATGGAAATGTGTAAGCCGACTATGTTTTTCTTTGTAAGGGAAATATATACTCATATCAGCTCCAGGAGCCACAATGTTGAATTTGGGATCGAAAACATCAATGCCTGAGACTACACGGTATTGCCCAGGCAGTGTAAAAGCACCGTGGCTTTCATACTGCCCAACTGTGTCCTCACTTCCTGCAATTTCTTGGTATGTGCTTGTAACGATGAAATCAACATTATTCATTGCAAGAATATCAGCAGTGAATTGGCAAGAGAAATGATATTTCTCATCGAACTTTTTCCAATTTAGGTCTGAATTAGCGTATTTGGTCTTTTCCAATGCATGTGCTATGTTGCACTGAATGATATTGAATTTGTTTGCAACCAATGAGGCCACTAGATTCCCGTCACTGTAATTCCCAATGATCAGGTCTGGTTTCCCTGTAAAGAGATACTGGCCAACAAAAAAGGTGTCGCCCTTCAACCCCAAGGCAACAAAGTAAACGCTGCAGCGTAGGCACAGATATTAAACCGCACAAAAGCATGTAAATTGTGCAGAGTGCATTCTTATTTCCCGTCGCTGATTATGAGTGCAATAAATAAAATGCATATCTCTCTAGTCTTATTTTGAATTTCACTGTCTTGAGAGAGAAGGCACCATGGCAAGAGGCGAAGAATCCCTTCATAACTGACAACTTGAGAACCTCTTAACACAGCTCAACTACTGTCAATTCCCCCTGTGAATTTATCTTTTTGCAAGCTGTTGGAGTCGATTTAAATCAAGACTGAGCACAAAAACGAATTTTCTGAGTGCTGATTTAAGTGGGTCGCATGCGCTCAAGTGGGTCGCATGCCACAAGTGGGTCGCATGCGTTCAATTTTTCACTGGCCAAAACGCACAGGTGGGTCGCATCTGCCAAGTGGGTCGCATGCGCCCAAGTGGGTCTCGTGCCTTCCAAACGCAGTCCACACTTCTGCAAAGCACGATTTTGGCCTCCAAACACGATTTCGACTTTACCTTGGCGAATTTTGTTGCAATTGATTTATGTTTGCCATGTTTATATATGAAGAAAATATCTCATGCAATCAGATCTGACTTCAAATGTGTTTTGAGAACCCACTTTATAATGTTTCTGCATTTTAACATTACAATGTTTCTCTTTAGCTTTTCTGATTTTGATTGATGGCTCTTCTGTCGATTGTTTTGCAGGGATAGGAACTGATGAGTCCTGGCAAGGTGACCAGGACCAGCTTTTGACATTTCTCATAAGGGCAGACTTTAAAAATATACTTATTACCAACCACTAATCTAACAATTTCTTCTCCAAAACAGGGTTTTGGAGAAGAATCATCCTTTTGAACATTGAAACTCCTGAACTAATAACTCACTGAACCTTCCTCTGGTTTGCAAACAAAACCCTGAGCTCAAGAATTAAAATGACTCTTTTTTGGACCAGAGTAACATCAGTGACTGCAAAATGACAAGAGATGAACCTTGGTGAATTCGACTGCAACGGGCTGACAGGACGGAGTCTAGTTCATGGCATGATCCTAGTGATATGCAAAGAAGTGAAACAAGTGAGACACCTAATAATGAAAATGCAAAAGACGAAATGATCACCGACGGAGGGCAGCTAGGGCTGACTCTAACATTGGCTCCAATGGGGATGGTGGCTCCATGGAGATGCCAAGAACGGCAGATCTCTGGGGGAGTCAGACAGTGCCTCTCATCCATTGGGCGATGGAATCATTATTTGAACGGATAACACAAAACCTTTGACACATTTATTGAATGAAAACTTGACTGAAAACTGAATGAAACTTGACTGAAACTTGACTCGATGGCAAACTGAAATAACTTGAAAAAACTGACTCAACAGACCAAACACAAATGACTCATGACTGAATTAAAACAAAAATTTACCAAGCTTTTGAAAAAAGGCAGCAGTCCATCAAGATTTGGAATCATGATGACAACCACCTGCATACCAATGAAATATGTACAATCATGTATAATTGGCTTTCCAATGTAACCAATCCAGCAGATGGCTACACCCCAAATTTCTGCTCTTATTCTCCCTGAGTAGGCGGACTGATGAACCTGTAGGCAACTCAAAATAACCACTGAAACCAAATCTTATGATAATGAACCAAGCAATATTTATCCTTTCTAATGTTTGCAGAAGAACGCTGAAGGGGTCTTGAAAATCTTGAAGCACTGGCTTATCTGGAGATCCAGCTGCAAAAATACTAGTATCCACTTCATTCTGATATGAAAGGAAAATTGATTTCTGAGGGATAGAAATGCACAAATCTGCCATCCGAGTGTTAGCTGTAGGTCCCTTGACCATGAGAAATTCTGGCATATACTCTTCAATTTCATGATCTAGGTCATTCTTAAACAAAAAAACAATCTTCAAGGTTATCAAACATGACAGCCTTATCATCTTTGTGAAGGAAAAAATTATCTATTTGCTGATCTACACAACTGATTACAAGACAATCATCTTTTTCAACAGAGGAAGAAGTTTCACCAACACTTTCCTGATTATGTGTGCACTGCAAATCTGCTGTAGCTTGGGCTGTAACAAGACCTTTCAAAAGCTGATCTATCTCATCTTCAGACAAAGGAGACAATGCTTTTTGTTTTCTTCTGCTTAAACAGTAGTTATCTTCATATGATAGGGCTTTCAAACTATCGTTCATTACTGAGCTATTGAAAGGAGATTTATCACTTACTTGCACAAAGATCTCATTCTGATTTTCATGAACTGACTGGATTGCTTCTTCATGAAGGATGTGTTCTAATGATGGGCTGACAGTATGACTGAGAACATTTGGATCCATTACTGTGTCTTCTGCATCCCAGATGATTTCAACAGCAGAGTTTTCCTTGATGGGTTTCAACACAAGATATGCTTGGTCATCATGATCTGAATCTGAATCTGAAGCTGCTTGGTTATCACAATCTGCAATTGGAACTGGACTTACTTGCATGCTGCTGTCTTCCGTGGGCAGATCTGAAATGACATTCTCTCTTTCATCATTTTCAGCCATGTGGCCCTCTTCAACCTGCTGCAAAGTCTCCTGAGCATCTTGATGGGTATCCTTTAGGTTCTCTTCATTCTACTGAAATGGATTCTCGTACAGGGCCTCCATGATTTCATCATCCATGAAATTATCATCTTCATAATATTTCTCAAGGCTTTCAATAAAAGAAAAAGCATGTTTGCAACAGTCATGAACTAATTTTAACGATGGATAAGATGTTCGATATCTTTCAATGAACAAGGCATGAAAATCCTTCAAACAGTAAATATAGGCCATCGGCAAATTTTCATACCAAGATTGGGCTTCACCTTCCAGAGTGGCTAGGAATATCTTCATCAAACAATCTTCAGGAAAATCCACCTTCAACTTGCGAATATGCATGTGAAATCTAACCAAATGTAAAGCAGCATCTTTCTTACCATCATCATTAAACGTAGGCAGATTCCTTGACCAATCTACCTTGGGCATCTTATTCGGAAAACCTGGAATGTGATCTCGGCTCATGGGAGCATATCTTCTCGTGATTCGGTCCATCTTGAAAATCTCACAGCTACTGATCTCCCTGCAGTGAAATCACCATGAAGCATCGATTTCTGGATTTTTTCAGTGAATGAAGTCACCAGGTGAATGATTTCAGCCTTGCGATGTCTGACCGTTGTTCACCATCAACGATCAGATCTGAACTTGATACATGTACTGGGGCAATTTACAAGTTAAATACTACGATTACAAGTTATACCGGAGATCGACTGAAGCAGCGTTTATCTACTTCGCTGATGCATAGCAACAGCGTTTCGAAGGCTACCTGGCGTGACTTCAGACTCCGCCTATAACAAGCAAACGTTTTGAGTTTCTCCCCAGTATGGTCGCCACTATGTTAGCACTCAAATCTACCTCAGGCTGAAATGAAGTAAAACTCAAGGCTACATCAAACCACGCTCAGCCTCGTAGCTAGCCCTACGAGGACAGGAGAGGGCTCTCTCCGACAATCTCGAGAAAATAAGCAATAGGATGCGAGATGACTTATAATAAGAACTGATTTTAGGCTAGTAAAGAGATAGGAATGTTTGATTTTTGGTTTTTTGGGTTTTCGCTGGAGTAATGGGAAAACAAGTTTTGGGTCCGGGGATAAGGTCAGACCTTTGCAGAGTTCAAGCAGGGGCGAGGTAGGTGATGATCTTGATGCTTCGAATTGGATTTTATGGATAGATTAGACTGACGAGGAGCTGAAGAGGGCAAAGAAGAACTTGGATCCTCTCCAAACAGCTGAAAACATATAGAACTAACTGAATTCAAAGGCTAAGCACTGTAAACAATCGATTCAACCTTAATCACTCATTCAAACTTAGTTCAGAAGCATAATGAAAGGATGGCAACATTAAACATGAA